>CM021100.1:582071676-582631619 GCA_007115665.2 Sequoiadendron giganteum
TCTCTCTCTCTCCCCTTCTTCCCCTCTTCCACTCTCCCTTCCCCCTTGTAATTATCTCTCCATATCTCTCCCCTTCTTTCCCTCTTCCCCTCTCCCTTCCCCCTCTTGATTATCTCTCTCTCCTTCTTCCCCTCTTCCCCTCTCCCTTCCCCTTCCTTCTTCTCTCTCTCTCTCCCTTTCCCTCCCTTTCTCTCTCTCTCCCCCTTTCCCTCTCTCTCTCTATCTCTTGTCCACCCTCCACCTCCTAATTACTCTTTGATCTATGTGTGCCACAAATTGGATATCTGATTTGTGGCACCAAAATCTTATCGCCACAATACATTTTTAAATGTTTTTCAAATATTTCCCGACCCCAAATCGGATATCCTATTCAAATTGGAGATCTATTTTTTTTACTTTTAAAATCGGATATCCGATTCAAATCAGATATCCAATTTGTAAAACTTAGGCTTGGGCATTGTTATGGAGCAATGTACTGACACCCAACCCAAAAAAAAGCCAACTCAGGATTTTCGCATTTTTTGGCAAGTGAAAAACACTACTTTTTTCATATTGCCACTTTTTGGCCCATCATGATCCTACACATGCCCAATATTTATAATGAAAACCTAGCTTGTCGAGCAAGTAATGGAAAAGATGCTTCGATCATGAGTAATGATTCATTAGCAATGATTTTCCTTTGGTCGTTACAATCAAAAAGATTTGAGTCATGAATGAGGACATCCAAGGGCTGGATGCATCCCCTGCCAATGATGGTAGTGATCCCAATAGACCATGGCACTAACATGTGCAATGCATTCATGGCAGTAGTTACAGAACATGGAAGCCAATGAAAGGTTGTTGCCTACTTAGTTTTCTCCTGTGACAAAGTCTTTAGAAGATCACACGGCAAGCAGTCGGGGCCCGACGTCTATCCTTCCCTTGATCGATGAATAAATTGCGTTGTGAAGACATGTGGAGGTCTCCAACGTACCACATCGAAGGTGGGGTCTACCAAAAATATATGCGCGAACTGATGCTGTGTGGCATGCGGTTGAGGACCAAAAGGGGAGAGATGCAAAGAGGCACAAAAGATTGCGAACGGTTGACACGTGGAAGCCTGGCGCAAGATTTTTGAAAAGCGATCGAAGGAAACCTAGTGAGGAGTCCTCGGCTGAAAAGTGGCGACATTCACAAAAGATTTTGTGCAAATGAGCCTGATATTGCTTATTCCTCATAGAGGTGTGGCCGATACTTAGGAAAAAATAAACTCACCTGAAGGGAGCTTGGGAATTATGTGTTCATAGCTTCTGGTGACTTATCAAGGGCGTATCGCTTGTGAAATGAGGAACCCAAAAAAATTTGGCCTGTAGACCAGAGACTTATCCATCGGGTAGCATGGTCAAATCTTAGAGAGTGCGGCCTGAAGGGGCAGCCATTCATCTTCAGATGGAGGCGATAAGTCATGTAAATTTTCTTGCACTCCATGCAGCTCGATCACTTCTTTGTAAGGTAGCGCTGACGATATATTGATCCATGACTTGAATTGAAAAATAAGACGTGTGATCGACTGAGTCATATTCTCAAAATCCTCTGCAGCAAGCGGTTGGCCGAAATCCTGCAAGGTAGACACATCATGTTGCTTTTCCTCGATCTTGGTGGTAATATGCTCCACTGTGGCCACTGACTCATCCTCAAGTAATGAAGAAGGTAATCCCATCTGAGCTAGGTGGGAGAACCTGGCCCGCATGCCATTCATGGTTTGATCCAACCTGGCGATACATTCGCTGGCATGAAGGATAACTGTGCGGCAGTGGATGACCCCATTGGTTGTTTTAGCAACGGCCCTTTGGTCCTCAATCCCTACATTTGCCACATCATCTGGAACCTGATATAACCTGTTTAATAATCTCTTAGCCTCTAGAACCCTCTCCTTGATGGAATTAGGAAATTGTATGATCACCTCACAAACTCTCGTGCCTAGATTTGTTGCCTTTGTCATAAATCGAAGTGTTGGCTATAAAGTCAGGCAAAAGGCCTTCACTCTTTCCCAATATGAAATATGCAACTATTGGGCTATCTGAAGAAGGTTTGTTTGATTAGCTGAGGGTAAGGCCGAGTCTTTCAATAGGGCGATCTCTTCATTCCTTCGTTCTATATCTTGTGTGAGCTTCGCAACCTTTTGGTTTGTTGTGGTGAGTTACCCCTATAGGATCCATGACTCTATGAGCGAGCTAGCCTCAGATCGCTCTTTGTTTGTCACTTCCTACTCTACTATAGACTTCAGTTATGTAATTTCATTCTCCAATTGAGCACGATGGATCTAGAAATATGCATCCTTTTATTGCATCTACAATTCCAAATGGCGAAATTCTTCATCTTTTCGTTGTATGTCCAACCCCAATTTTTCCAATTGTTCCTGATATTCTTGGTTCTTTTGCTGCAGCTTAGTGACCAGATTAGGATCTAGTGACTGAAGCTTTACAAGTTCTTCTCAGAGCTTTGGTTCTTCTGCCTCCCTCTGCTGGGATAGGCACTTAAATTCAGCCTCGATAGCTTTTTCCTTGGAAAGCAAGACATTGACTCTATCCTTTAGGTTTTTTATTTCTTCTTCCTTTTTCTTGAGCTGGTGACCAATCTTAAGAAAGTCAGTGGCCACTTCTTGTTGTGTTTACTCCATGAGTTCCACCTTGTCCCAGGGTTGGGCAATGCTTAGGTCAAGCCCCACAACATACATGTTGTAATAATCCTTCTGCATCTCTCCTTGCAGTTAGCAGATAGTCGAGAACGTAGTCACAAAGTGTAGCAACTATTGAGCCTCATGGAAAACAATATGTATATTTGGCTCTGCTGGTCTTTTAGCATCCTTGTTTAGTTTTATCACCCTCTGACTAGAATTTTGCAAGTGATCTGATGAGTCCGCCTGCGAAAGGTGCATCGGGTGGAAGGGAGAAAGGGAATGAAAGGACATTAGTCTCAGGTGACTTCTTCTTTGGAATTTTTATTATCTACGGTGAGAAAGGTGGGATACTCCAATAACCGAACTGCGAACTAGGAGGACTCAAAAGAAGCAGAGTCGTGAAGGTCTCCATCTATTGGGAAGATCGAATCGGCTCCAATATTTTTGTGGCAGGGGATGTATCTATAAAGGTAGCAGGGGCAGAGTCTGTGATGCTTTTGGATGTGGAATGGGCCAAGGCAAATGGTGTGAGGTTTCATAGAGGAGTAAGGGAAAATGAGGTTGCATGGGAAAATTGTGCGAAGCCCCCCATGATCATTGAAGTAGAGGCCAAAATGCATTGGTGGGTGCATGAGATAAGAGGCATTGTGGACACAACGGGGTCAAGCATGGTTTGCGTAACTATATAAGAGGGGGCAAAAGATACCTACAGTGCGAATGGTTGTGGTTCCTAGAAGGTTGTTGGCTCTTCGCTTGCATCTGGGTCTTGTGAACATTCTCTAGAAAGTGCCTCAGTTTTTTGACGCTTCACTAGTGGTGAGTTATCAACTGCTATGGTTTCAAATTGTTTTGGTGAAATTGTCAGGGTTCTCCTTATTGTCTAGGTGTGAGTCAGTGAAGACCTTGCACTCGATATATTGAATCGTATGTTAGAGGAAACCTTAATAGGTTGCTTCAATGCCTTCCCCCCTTGTTGTGTCAAGGTGTCCTGTATTTCTATTGTTGGTTGTGCCCTTTCATTTGACTGTGACTCGACTTCTTCCGAACTGGAACCCTTTTCACCACTCTCGTCAGAATCTAGATGCTCATTGTTCCACAATTTGTCGAACCTATCATCCATCTCTAGGATGTTGTAGGGAGCCTCATTTTGTTGGGTCTCTTGGCGGTATATCCATAAATTATTGATCTTCTCCTCCTTCCAGTTGTAATTAATCAGCTGATCGTTGCGAAGGGTAGGTCCCATCTTTCTTATTTTATCATATGGCCTGATCGGGTGGTAGAATCTTAGCCAAGTCAGTCGACCATCTTGAGTAGGAATGTAAGCTAGGTCAATAATATATTCATCTGCATTCGATACTGGATTTTGATCCTCTTCCCAGTAAGGTCGGGGACAGTGCATTACCTTGACATATTTGTTTGGCAATTCATCATCGAGGTTGTAATTCCATTTGTCGCAGATCCATACCAACCCTAGATGATCCAACTTTGCCTCCAGTGTGTCATGTTCCTTCCTTTTAGCCATGACTATAGTCCTGAAGCTTATCGGAGGATCGAAAAATCCTTTCTTCTTTGCCTTCCCATTGCAAAAGGTGTCATCGATAATTGAAACCTGGTGAAAAACCTCCAGTTCTAGTACCTGGTCTATAAGACATGATGGAAGCTAGAAGGGTTCTCCTATGAAGCCATGTAAATAGATGAACGTGAAGTCCTTGCCCAAAAACCAGTCGCATCTTGGAACAAAGTTCTGCATGAACTCAGTTTGGCCTGAGCTAAGTTGTAAGACAATGTTGTCTCCTCTTAAATCCTACAAAATCGAATATAAGAAATATTCTGAAAATGCGTAATAATCATATGTGGTAGAGAGGAGGGGATTCCATGCAAAAACCGGCTTTGTCTTCTGGTTTTCATCAAAGATAGAGAGCTCGAAATGCCTCTGGAAGAAGTCAAGATTTTGGTGTAGAAACATGTGTGCGAGGAAGGATGGGAACCTAAAACTTCATTGGAGCTTGCATTTTTCTATCTGGCTGAGCATCTCTTGCTCAAGAAATTTAGCGAAATCATACTAGAAGAAAGAATGTTTCCTTTGTAATTAGAAGCTCAAACCTAGCTGAAAATCATGGGCATCCTTGTCGAAGTCTAGTCCACAAATGAATTCCATCATTGAGAATGAATCCTTCATATCATCATAAAAGCTCTTAAGCGCCACTAGGATCCACATTGGTTTATGCTAGTTCTCTTTTGGCCTTTGAGTCTCTATGTTGTAAAAATTCATTGTGAGGTCCCTGATCCTTCAATAGGACTCTCCTTTTGTTGGAGTGAATGGCTCCATTTTTTGCACTTTGAAGCTTCATTCTAGGATGCAGAGCATACTCCAGATAGCTTATTTTCATATGTTCATAGTTACCTCTCGGCCCTCGATGGTGTTGGTCTTCGGGTTGAAGTGTTTGATGGCCTCATCAACTAATTCAGGGTAGTGGTTTATAAATGGGACCATATATTGAGGAAGCCCACTGTACCAGCACTTATGCACCAGAGAATCTAGGTCACCATTATTTTTCATCCTTTCATAGGTCGCCTCCTGAAGTGACTTGGGATTCCTTGCAAGAATGGGGTCATGAACGTTTTCCCACTCTTCTTTAATTCCCTTCTTATCTTTGTTAGGGCTCCTCTTCTCTACAACTCGAGTATTTACCTAGGTTGACCTTTTTGGTATTCCAGGCAAGGCATAAGAGACGTCCTCGAAGATGTAGGCACCTGGTGCTGCACACATGACATTAAATAAGCTTTGTGCTCCTTCCTTCAATTCTTCTTGAGAACCTTGAGTGTTCGCCATCCTTTTACAAATTATTCACCCAAAAAGCACACTGAGGCAGTATGAATGGAACCCAAGAAATAATGCAAGGCTCTGAATTTCAACAGCAAGCATCCCCTCACTTTGGGTTTAATTCACACCGGGGTAGTGAATCCTCTGCAATTACCTATGTTCAATTCCTTTCACTACAAACCTCACCACGCTTGGTTTCTTTTATGGCCCTGTTCTCCTTAATTTCTTTTGTGTGTTGAAGAAGTTTTTTATGCTATGTCCTTCCTTTTTGCATGCGACACTTGGCTTTTTTTCAATTTCTTGCATTCAATCAAGTAGATAACGACAACCTTTTGTATTTAATTCATAATGTACTGCTAGCTCCCTTTTCTATGCAAGATAAGCTACTTGCCTCTTCTGAAAAGACATGGATTCATAATTGTATTGGTAATAGCATCCTTTTGACGCAATTTTCATGGGAAATTGAGTCGTCGGTGCAATGTTTGTCATCTCCTCGTCTGCTTTAGCTATTAATATCTTTCAAAGCATGATCAAGTTGAAATCAAAATGAGTACTTTGAAAATATATGCGTTCACCCTTGGAGCCTCGAAAATGCCTATTTCGTGCCACCTAGCCTCTGTCTGTATGAGTCGTCACCTGGGATTGCCACCAATTTGTGTTAATTGATTAGCACTCCTTAAGTTTTCATGCAGTAACTCGTACCTGTGGACGCAACCAGGCTAGAATATCGAACTGGCCTTTTGTGGAATTTTTGAGTAAGCACTCAATTACCATCATGTTTTGTATGGTGGCTAGCTCAGATATTTCTATAAATAAGCTCTAATATAGTAGCGGAATCATACTTAGTGACTTAGCAAAAACAACATTAGGTGATTGGATAGATTTAGATTTTGCATAGTGCTAGACTTAGGTTTTTTGAGCAGAGGTGGACACAATGAATACTCCAATTAGGCTAGTGTGTAACAAAGCTCAAACAACTTTCCTGGGGGAGATTTGAAGTAGGCGTCTGAAACGTATGACAAAGAAAAATCATTCGCTAGCCATCATAGCCATCAAATGGGTCTTGGACAGGGATTGTATTAAATATAAAGATAAATATTAGGTAAACACTGATATCAGCTCCTATTTTGTTGCTTCACTGCTTGACGCTCAGGATCCAAAAGCTATGGTTCTTCATTTGGTGCTTCATATTTTTCTGAAAAAGTTACCTCAGAGGACTTGGCGAGGTAGTGAGAAATGCGGTGTATGGCCTGGGACTTCCCATTGTGAGTGACCTAAGAAAGCATGTTGAAGAAGACACAGTGGTATCATGGGTGCCATTCCTAAGTGGTTTTTAGCTACAATCACTTGCAGAGCATCGTCATAAGGCCACCCGTGGATGCCATTTTCTACTGCGTTGCTACAATGTCGTGATGTTGTACGACGTGGATTGGTACACCGATTTCAGGAACCTTGTATTTCCTCTACCACTCATTATGGGTGTTGACGCTACTTCCGCCATAGGTCCTACTGCTACTAATAATCTTCCCATTGCTCCAGACAATGCCCCAATTGATGAGGACAATACCCATAATGTCGAGATATGAAGTTTGACACGCTTTTTCCCTATGTATATATATACCTGAAAGAAGGCTCACATATATGTATGTAATGAAGCCATGTATATGATCATACTTTTGAATGCTTGGTCGTAGAGCCATTTTGTCAATATCTATCGCAATATATATATATCAGATATAATTGCTTATGTTAAACTTATTTGTCTTCATTTCTATGTTTTCGCAACATGGGTTGAATCCTTTACATCTGAATTTAATTTCTGCAATCTGAGTAGCATAAATTTCTCTGTTTTGTTATGATGGACCTCATGAATTGTCTTGCCTCCTGTAACTATGAAAATTTGTGTAGAAAGAACCGGCCGAAAAAACATGAAAAGAAAACTAATTACACTTTTTACAAATTTACACCTGCATGAAGTAATTGTAGCCTGATTGAACAATTTTAAGTGAATTCCATTGATCAGAATTGCCAGTGGCTCTTGTTCCATGTTTTCTAATTTGAATCCATTGTTTTGTTTGCACTAAATTATTTTGAAAGGGCCTTCCCATAGCTTGTCAAATTTTCCATGTTGGCCAGGCTTTGCAGCTCTTTCATTGAACTTTAGTACCAAGTCTCTGCATTTTAGCTCTTGTTTTGAAGCCTTTTTGTTGAACCATCTATTAACCACCTACCGGTGGTTAGTCATGGCTGTTAGGGATTTCTCCCTTTTTTCCTGCACCTCCAATAATTCGGCCAACCAAACTTCCATAGCTCCATTCTCCTCAATCTCTAAAGACTTGACTAGCTATAGTGCAGGTATCTCTATAGAGATAGGCAACATTGCTTCTTTCCCGTACACCAACTCATATGGCGAAGTCTTCATGGCTTGTTTGGGAGTTATGCGGTCCACCCATAATGTTGTTCAGAGATTCTTATGCCATTCCTTCTCATGATCAAACCCGATCCTTTTAATGAGTCAAACTAAATTTTTATTAGTTGACTCAGCCAAGTCGTTCCCCTATGGTAATAGTTAGAAGATGTTTTCAAGAATATGTCATGTGTAAGCATGAAGTGACATACCTTAGATTCTAAGAATGCTTTGGCATTTTCTGAGATGATGGTCTTTGGTGGGTCGAATCTTGTTACCAGCCCCTCGAGAAAATCCACAATTTCTGCTTCGGTTGCATTCTTTAGGGGTGTGGCTTCAATCCACCTTGTAAAGTAGTCTGTAGCTGTGAGAATCCACTTATGGTTGGCGTTGGAGGTTGGATTGACCATTCCTATGAAGTATAGCCCCCATTGCATGAATGGTTCATCTGATACTATCAGATTGAGGGGCATACCAGGATTTTTCCTCTTCCCACCGTAGAATTGGCATTCTTTGCAAGCCTTTATCATGTTGTAGGAGTCACTGAATAGCATGGGCTAGAAGTACCTAGCACACAATATTTTGATGGTGGTAGTATTTGTAGAGAAGTGTCTTCCTTTGGGGCTGCTATGGAATGTGTCAAGAATTTTCCTTGCTTTCTCCATAGTGACACATCATAACAAGACACCGTTAAAATTTCTCCTGAAAAGAACCCCTTCAATGAGTGCATACCCACTATTTTGTAATCGGTAGAACCTTCTTTTCTAAGAAGGAAGGCCTAACAGATATTTTCCAATGTTTATAAACTTGGTCCTATCCATTAGCCAACATCCTTCGAGTTCAGATTCATTCATCAAGATTAGCTCCGCTTGCTCTGCTTCTATTTCTATCTCTTCATTATGCGCCAAATATTCACAAAGCCCTCTTCCTTTGATAGTATTCATAGGCTTGACTTTGATGTCATATTCCAGGATCTTAGTGATCCAGTTGGCCCTCTTTTCGGAGATTTCACCTTCCATAATATACTCATGCACACTGGAGTGTGCGACATAAATGATCACCTTGTTGCAACATATCAGATGTCAAAATTTTTTGAGTTTGTTTACAATTGTGAATGCTTGTCTTTCGATGAAGTTGTAGTTTGCCTCATATTCCTTCAAGGTCTAGGAGTGGAAAGCTATTGAATGTTCCCCCTTTCCTTCGTTTCCCTTATGGGTCAGAACAGTGGCAATGCTTGTCTTGCTAATAAAAACATACATCATGAAGTCTTTGGACAAGTCTAGATTTACCAACATAGGGGCTGAGGAAATAGTGTCCTTCACCTTCTCGAAGGCTTCTTTTGCTTCCTTCGTCCATTTGAATAATTGGTCCTCTTTTAACATCAGGGTGATTGGCTGGATTATTCTTGCAAAATTAGAGATGAATTTGCTTATGAAGTTTACCTTCCCCAGAAAGGACTAAACTCCCTTTTTGTTGACTAGAAGGGGCAAATCTCTAATCACCTCTACCCTTTCAGGATCAATAGCAACCCCGTCTTTGGACACTATGTGCCCTAGTAGCTTGCCTTGTGGCACGCCAAAAACACAGTTTTTGGGGTTCAGGGATCCCCGAACTCTTGGCATTTTTTGATGACCATCTCCAGATGATTGAAATTGTCATCTTTGGATTTGGAAAGCACAGTCAGGTCATCTAAATAGATGAGGATGATCTTATTGATTAGTTCATTGAAGACGATATCCATTGCCCGCTAGAATGTAGCTCTCACATTTTATAGGCCAAAAGGACTTTTGGCATATGCGAATGTTCCCCATTTGGTGGTGAACGTGGTTTTAAACTAGTCTTCTTCTTTAACACAGACCTGATTGTAACCTAAGAAACCATCTAGTAGAGAAAACATTTTCGAACCTACCACAGTCTGCATAATAGATTCCATGGAAGGAAACAGATAATGATATTTTAATGATGCTCTATTCAGGTCGTGAAAGTCAACACAGAGATAATATCTCCATTCTTTTTTCAAATTGGAACGAGGTTAGATACCCAAGTACTGTGTTTGATTGGAAATACGATCTTCGATTGGATCAGCTTCGCTAGCTCTTGTGCCATCAGGGCTTCAATCTTTGGATTGAGAAGCCTTTGTTTTGGTCAGACAGGTTTAGCACCTTCCATGAGTTCTATGGTATGTTGGATGATGTCAAGATCATACCCTTGGAGGTCATCATAAGACCAAGCTATGACTCCCTTGTATGCTTTGCTAAAGTGTATCCACCTCTCTTTGTCATGTTGTGGGACATATTTTCCAACTTTTAGTCTTCTTCCACCTTCGACCTCAAGGTCGACATAGTTCGCTTGGTTTGACATAAATTTCCTTTTATCGTTTCTTGCATCATCACAGTCGAACAGATTTTTGAGTGTGACCAACCCCTTTGGAAGTTTGTTTGATATTAATTGGATAATCTATCCTTCATATGCTTCTTCAATCTTTGGCTTGAGTTGATCAGCAAACTCGCCTGACTGTTGAATGAATGAGGCGATGTTTTCATCACTTTCAAACACTTTCCAACTCTTATCATTATCTAGAATGGATGGTCAGATGATTACCCACACTGAGTGCACATTCTTCATCAAGTCAGAAATAGGATCGAATTGGGATCCTACCATTGCCATGGGATCTGCATCTGAATTTGTCTCCCTTGGTATCACATGAATGTTGAAAGCTTCGAAGCTTTCAATGAGGTCTCATAATCTATGCCTATAAGATCGCATGCACACATTTTTCAGAATAGAGGTGTTTCTGACTTGATCGATTATAAGTTTAGAATCCCCGAACACTTTTATTTGTTTCACCCATGTGCTCCGCAAGGCTCAGTCCTTGCACAAGACCCTCATATTTGGCTTCATTGTTTGAGTAGGCAAACTAAAAGTGGAAGAATTTGAGAATCTGCTCATTGTTTGGAGATGTTAGGCATATCCTGGCACCAACGCCTACTTTGCATCTTGCATCATCAAATTGAAACGTCCATAGCTCTAAATTTTGCTTGGCTGCGAAGTCCTTTACTATCTTCAGAAACTCTTGATCTTCCTCGTAGATGACATAGGTTCCCAAACCGGTAGCATGATAATTTTCAAAATGATTGGTGTCTGCATAATTACTCAAAAAGACTTCTTCAGAACCGGCTTTGTCTTTGGTTTCCTTCTCTCCTCGTTGCAGCTTGCTACCAATGGCTTCTTCTGTAGTGTAAGAGATTTGAGCAACTTTGGTTTCTTCCCTTGTGGGAGGAGTATGGGTAGCGTCGTAGTTGATCATGGATTCATCAGCCACATGCTCTAAATGCAGGGATTTTGATACAATCTTCATCTTGGCTCCATGCTTGGTCCTTAGGATTAGGTGAGACCAATCCAAAGAAAATTATCCACCTATCTTTTTCATAAAATCTCATGATAGGAAGAGGTCGAACATGGGGGGAACGTTAATGATCATGGTATCTTGTGGTACCGTGATACTAGGACAGAAAAAAAATGTTAAAGGGAGGTCTTTAATGAGGCCCACCGTTTCAACTTTGTTCCTATCCAGCTGCATAACTCCTCTTTTTAGGAGCTCATAGCTAAGTCCTAAGGCTTCAGCTATCTACTTGAGCATGACTATGGTACTGGCACCAGAGTCAATCATGGAGTTGTGCAATAGTTTTTTCCCTACAATGAGAGTTAGGAAGAAGGGTGTAGGTTTTGGCTTCTCCCCTTTTCCATCTATCGGAGCCTCCTCTACAGTGTTCGAAAGAACTTTGGCTGGAGGTGATGTGTCGGTGGTCCTCTCAGAAGCTTTTTCTATTGGTTGTGCAACTTCATCCTTTAGCAGGGCCTCCTATAGCAATGACTTATGTTCTGGAATGGCTAAGATATCCCAGAGGGACACATTAGCGGAAGATTTCTTCAATTGTTCCACCACATTGATTGGTGACGGATTTGGAAGCTTTTATTCCTTTTCCTTGGTGATAACAATTTATTTTTGCACTTGAGGCTCTAGGGAAAATGTAGAAGGGCCAAGGAGTTGGTTCAGAATACTCTTGGGCTGCAGAGTGATCGGCTCACCTATGAATCTTCTCTTCAATCGGGTGTTATAGTCAGACTGAACTTTCAAGGTCACCGATGTGGATGCTTCATAAGTGAACATAGCTTCATCCCCTTCCATCCATGAGAGGAGGGCATGGTCAGGAGCTATGTCACCTTCTTGTTCTAGGGGCATTCCTTGCATCTGTGAGGTGAGAACCGCATCCTCCATTTGGGAAGAGGCATATGTATACCCTCCCGAACTCATCGACGTGCCTTGGCTGTGTTGTTTGGAAATTTTCTACTATAAATTTCCACTTGGAAAATTTCGAGGCATATGAGCGTCGCCGCAAGGATAGCACCAAGGATTGAATCTTCGGTGAGATTGTTCTATCTCGTGGTTAGCTCTCTACTTGTACTTGTCTGAGCAGTTCCTAACAGAGTTGGTACTAGTACTATTTGGTTATTTGTTTGAGTCGGCGCAGTTGTGCGTGTGCCACCTTGATATTGGTTATGTTGGTAGGAGGGTATGTTACCCTGATAACTTTGATAGGTTGGTCTCAGAGGATCAACCTAATTGCGTTTGATAGTGGTTACTTCATTTGTCAAGTTCAATAACATCTCCCTTATGCTGCTCATAGAAGGCGACGAAGGCATGGTTGTGCTAGTAGATTACACCTCCTGATTAGAAGCTTATACTTCGGGGAATATCGGCATGAGGGGACGAGGTGGTAACTTCTTAGCATCAATCAGATTGTTCTCTTCCTTCACTACTATGGTGTATGCATCTGATAATGTGGTTCTGCCAAGTGATTGGATCATCACATAAATGTCAGCATTGATAGAATTTAAGTAGAACATGAATGCTAGTTCGGCTGGTGGTCGGATGGCATTCTGGATTCTTTGCCAAGTTGTATGAAATCGGGCATTGAAATCTATCATGTCTTCATATGGGGACCAGTTTATTGTTGATAGCTGGTGGTATAATGAAGATCTATCTTCGTCATTCAAGAATCTCTCAAAAAAGGGATCTTCGAGCTGATCCCAAGTATTGATGGTATTGACAGGCAAAGTGCGATAATCTAATGCTATCCCTTTGAAAGAAGATGCAAGCAATCTTAATGTTGCATTCTTATCTATTACCCTATGCACCAGACACATGTTTGTAACATCTTGCAGATGTTCAGATGGTGTTCATGAGCCATCTTTGGTGAAATTTGGAATAGATTTTAGAGCAGAGCCTAGGATAGGGGCCCATACAACAAGTGTTGTTGGGGCAACAAGGGGACTTTCAACATCTCAAGCCACATAATTTTGGTTTGTGATCAGCATTGTGGCTAGGATCTGAAGGTTTTACTAGGCGAGTTTGGGTATGAGCTATTACTAGCAAGGAAAATAACAAGCCAAGTTTATTTTGTGGTTCGCGACCTAGTAACAGGTCGATGACTTACAAACCCTTTTGATTTTTTTATTGTTTCGCGTCCCACTGGACATGCCAGGAAAGAAAAAAAACTGTTGATGCAAAAATTTGGCAAGGTAACAACCCTTTGTGGGAAACTCAGTTTTAGGGGGGTTCTATTGCGCCAAACTAAGTGACCTCCAAATTTTAAAGAAGTCGGCTTCTTCTATAACTGGGGTTTTGAATGGGAAAAGGAAGCACATATAAAATATAGAGATCTAACTAAGGTGATACGCTGAGATTTAGATGTGCAACACAGTAAATCTATCTTGGGAGATACAAGTTAAGGGCCCGTGGGTAATCTGTTGCATTTCAGAATGGTAGAATAAAGATAGAAGCCTGAGTGATTCATTATATGACATAAAATAACTTCATACACTTTTACTAAAAAGAAGAGTCCATGACATGATCTAAACTAGAAAACTTGTATTAATTTATAGAAGTCTGGGAATGAAACATCCAGTACAATAATGGCATAGTAAAACTTATCAAATATCAAAGAAAATAGAAAGGTCGAACAATGGCATAGTCTGTGAGTTCTTTACAATAATCTAATACAACAGTTAAAGGCCCAGTTCTTCTATAATTCCTTCACCCAAATCTGAACTCAAATTATAACCCTTGCTTTGAAAGAAGAAGCAGTATTTATAATGAAAACCTAGCTTATCAAGCAAGTAACAAAAAAGATGCTTCGATCATGAGTAATGATGCATTAGCAATGATTTTCCTTTGGCTGTTACAACCAAAAAGATTTGGGCCATGAATGAGGACATCCAAGGGCCGGATGTATCCCATGTGAATGATGGTAGTGATCCCCACAGACCAGGGCACTGACACATGCAATCTATTCATGGCGGTAGTTACAGAACATGGCAATCAGTGAAAGGTTTTTGCCTACCTAGTTTTCTCCTACAATGAAGTATTTAGTAGATCACATGGAAAGCAGTTGGGGCCCGACGTCTATCCTTCCCTTGAGTGATGAATAACTTGCTCTGAGAAGACATTTGGACGTCTCCAGCATACCACGCCGAAGGTGGGGTCCACCAAAAATATATGCATGAACTGATGCTATGTGGCATGCAATTGGGGCTTGAAAGGGGAGCAATGCAAAGAGGTAAAAAAGGTTGCGAATGAATGACACATGGAATCCCGACGCAAGCTTTTTGAAAAGCAATACAAGGAAACCTAGCGAGGAGTGCTCGGCTAAAAAGTGGCAACATTCGCAAAAGCTTTGGTGCAAATGAGCTCAATATTGCTTATTCCTCATAGAGGCGTAGCTGATACTAAGGAAAAAATAAACTCACCCAAAGGGAGCTTGGGAATTATGCATTCACATATACTATAACTAGTTATAATATATTGTGAGCTAATCCTCACAATGATTTTTCTAATCTTGGGTTTTCCACATAAAAATCTTGGTTTTCATGTGTTATGCTATGTTTTGTATGTTTCATGTTTTTTTTCATTATTGCAGTTGAATATGTTTTGATTATTCAATTTTCAATGTATGAATGGTTTAATGGAATACAATTTCACCCCCCTCTCAATATTCTAGGTTTTCAACAATTAGTAACAGATCCTAGTTCCCTAGAAGGACCTTTTGCTTGGGGAAGGTCTTGGAGGTTGAACACATGGTTGTTAAAAAAATTCGTACTCCTTCAGAAGAGATTCCTACTATTGGAATCATAGAATATTGCATGTTTGATAAAGATGGAGAACTCAAAGTTGCTCTTGAATATCTAGAAATAATTGAAGGTGAAAACAAAGATCTAAAGGAAAATGTCAAAGAATAAGATGAATGCATCAAAAACTTAAGAGAGAAAATAAAGAAGTTTAGAGAAAGGCATAAGGAGGTCAGTGAGCAACTGAAGCAAGCAAATGAAAGCATTGATAGTCTGAAGGTACAAGTTGAGGAAAATAAAAGATTTAAGGAATGTCTAAATGTAGTAGTGAAAGGAAAATTTAAGGAATGTACAAGGCTTAAAAAAGAATTGGTGACCCTGAGATCAAATTTGGAGAAGTCAAGGATTCATGAAGATGAATTCAAGATGAGCTCTATCATACTTGAAGAGATGATTACAAGTCAAACATATTCCAAAGAGAAATATGGTTTAGGGTTTAAAAGAACTTTGTGAACAATCAAAAGCATATCTAACACCTAATGTAGAAGATAAGATCAATGAACTAGAGAAGACTAAAGACAAGAAGAACAATGGAAATCAGATCTGAAATCAAAGGAATGTAGGTAGAAGACCATTGATTAGAAAACAAGATGCTCAAAGATACCCATATTTCAATGGATTTTGTTATTCTTGCAATATATTTGGACATAAGGCAATGGAATATAGAAGTAGATAAAGAATCAAAATGTTTAATGTTTCACATGCAAGATAATTGGTCGTAGGGCTAGTGAATGCAGAATTCAAATGATGAATGTCTATAACAATGGTATAATGATTCAATCTTTCAATGGCTACTGTTATACACACAATGGATTTGGAGATAAATCTAATCAATGCAGGTCCAAGATGAATGGAAGGAATACTGGTTAGAAAAATATTGTGTGTCACAAGTGCAGTAGACCTAGACACATTACTAAGTTTTGCAAAAGAAGAAATATGAAGAAGGATAATTTGATAAAGAGGAATGAGACAATACAAAATATTGATCCGACAGAGAAAAATAAGGAGATAAACAATATTTAGAAAAAGAAGGAAGAAACATAGGCTAAGAATGAACCTTTACCATCATTTGGTGCAAATATTTCTTTCAGAAACTAAGTTGAGAGCTTTAGCTCAATAGGAGCTTTAATGGAAATATATTTTTCCCTGCCAAAGGAGAAGTGTTGATGCCTCAGCACAAATATATGTGAGGTACATCAACATGCTTGATCTATTGGTGAATATCTCAGAAGAAAACATCTTAATACAAAAAATTGTGTAGCATATGAAGTTGCCTGTGCATATAGATAAAGGTTTGACAACTTTATTTTTTGGAACATTCAATACAAAATTAGGTCAAATCAAAGGTTTATAGGTGTTTTTTCTTAGCCAAATTTATTCACAATGATCATTGAGAAGAAGCAGAGCAACATTCAAAGAAGAGTGGTAAAGGAAATTTGTGATTTGTTGTTTATAAACCCTAATAAAAAAAGTGAATAAAATAAAATATATTTACAATCTTGTTTTCCATAGCCTTTCAGAGAGCTTTGCTTGAAAAAAGTTTGAATCTATTTTAAAATTGCTACATCAAAGGTAATTTAAGTCATAAAGAAACCACAACCAAATTTAAGAGATACCCTAGTAGGTCAACGGATAACAACTCGTTGGGTGCATTTTTTGCATGTTCTTTATGGGGTTTTACCAATAGAAGATATTAGGATCTATATTCATGGTAGAATGGAAAAATATTATCACATCAATTTAGGGGATTTGTGGGTAAATGAGTTAACTAGAGAAGACTATTCCCTAAAAATTGAATACCAAAACCTAGTTGTGAAGAAACTATATGTATGGAAATGATTTCCAAATTATTTCTATGAGGACAAGTGGGTTAGAATGGCATTGAGAATAATGCATGGTAAGTTTTTTTGGATCAACATGCCTAGAATGATAAGAAAGGATTTCATAAGAAAGGTTACACGTCTATGCTCCACTAGACTTGTTCCTATTCTAAAATCTATCAAAAATGAATTTATTATGGTATGTACTTGTGCAACATATAAAAAGAGAGTCTAACTGTTAACACAATTTGAAATCTAGTTGTAAGGTATACAACAATGTTGATAGGATATAATATCTACTTCACAAATAGATAAAACTTAGTGTCTACCATCACAATCAATGTGGCATATGAAATGGTTGAAAAAGGTGTGGATTATGATCTTTGTGAGTTGCTAAGGTAACAATTGATGGAGAATTTGAATGAAACCAAAGAGAATAAATATACATTCAAATATGGTACTTTGGTTATGTGTTTTTCTATCTCTTGAAGGAGCTTCCTGAAAAAAAGTGTAACCTGGTTGTAAGGAACACTAGTTGCCCATCATATTGTAGACTTTATGAGGATTCTTGTTGATAGCTTGAAGGCACAAGATGAGGCTCTTACAAACCTTTTTATAGTTTTTTAGAAAAGGATGCATGAAAGAGAAACAATTCCAAGAAAAGTAGTTGAAAATATATGAATGACATCACATTCTTGGTGTCAACAGACCAACACATTATGGAGGTAGTTGAACCAAGGTCTGTGTGGATCCCTGAATTGGGATATGAGGTAACTAGGAAAGAACTTGTTGGTTTAGTTGATATTTTGTTAAAGAGTTCCAAAGATACATCAAAATCAAGATATGGCACCTATGAAGATAAATCCTTGGAGGTGCACATGGAGCAAACGAAAACGTTGATAAGATGGTTGATAAGTATGTAGAGGATATGGGTTTCACCAAGGAGCAAGTGGAGAAGGAAAGAGAAAATTCTAAGAGAGAATCAAGTGGCACATGAGGATCTAAAAGCATAAGAATATCTGGTAGGACTACTACCACCCCTCTTGCTATCCAGAAGTCCTCTGAGACAAGGTAGCCTATTGGAGAGAAGAGGAAAATACTGATAGTTCTTCGATGAGGGAGAAAACTCCATCAGTTGTGTAGAAAATAAGGTCTAAAAAGAAGAAGGCTACTCTGGCAGCACCACCTACCAGTACCCCTACAAAGAGAATACCAAAGCAAAAGGTAGTTAGAGAAAATAATATAAGTGTTAATATTGAAGAAGAGGAAGAAGGACCCCAGTTGGTCTAGAAGAGAAGTGAAGCTTCACAAGGTGAAGCTGGTTCTAAAAAGAAGAAGGTGGATATAGTGAACACCTCTGAAGAAGAAGTTGAGAAACAAAAAGAATCATTTGAAGCTCACATGAGGAAAAATAAGGGAGAAGCCACCAAGGGGGCATCTTCAAAAAAAAAGAGAAGAGTATATGTAAAGAAAAAAAAGTCTCTAAATGCAAAGAAGAAGCAAAAAAAAGCATCTTCTGTAAGACCCCACTCTCCCATGAAATTAAATGCATTATTCAACAATAATTTGTAGAATGATATGTTAGAAGATACAACTTCCATGTATAATGAAGCAGATGAGGTGGATAAGGCCACCATTATTGAAACAATTATTAAGTATATCATTATTTTAGAAGTTGATATGAAAAAAATTGAGAAGAAAATTCCTAAGGAGTTGTGGGATGTTCTAATAAAAATGAGACAAGAAGCTCTTGAAGAGAAAGGAAAGATAAAGGAATATGTGTTGGATAAGGTTGGTGCTTCTCTTTTTGAGGAAAATAGAGCCACATTGGCTAAATTATATTGCACTAAATTCAAATTTAAGCAAAGGGTAACTACCCTTATGGGTAGAGACAAAAGTGAGTTTCAGAAGATCTAGAAGGAGACAATAGAAAATATTGCAGACATTGCATAGAAATATGGCATGAATTTTGAAGACACTACGAGCTAAAAGTGATGACATAAGAAGAAGCAGTGAACATCAATGCTCAAAATGAGCATGATGCAAGATGCATTCCAAAAAATATCCCTCTAAAAGTGGAAGCAATGAAAAAGGATGATGAAGAAGCTGAAAAATATGTTGGAGAAGAAACAACAAAGGAAGACACTTCTCTTCCTTTGGTTCTTGAAGAAACTGTTGAGAATCCTCCTCTAGAAACCTCTAACAAATCTGTAGAGAAAGAAAATGTTAACAAAGATGTTGAAGAAGAGAGACTTGAGACATAAAAGGGAGAAGAGAAATAATATGAAGAGAAGGAAGGTGGTGATAAGGAAGAAGATACCTTTGAAAATGCAAAGAAAAAGACACGTGTGGAATTTAGAAAGGATAAAGAAGAGGAAGTGAATGAGAAAGTTGTGGAGAACAAAAAGGCTTCTAGTGAATCCTCCAACTCCTCTAGAGATTCCTTGAAGAATCTACTAATCATGCAGTTGAAATTCCAACGTATTATGTCATCCCAATTACTACAACTTCTAGTGCAATAGGGAAACATAGACTTGGATAAGATATCTCCACTCCACAAGATGCAATTGGGAGATGTATTTCGTTCATCTTCCCAAAAGGAGATCATAGAAATACATCAAAAGAGTGGAGAGCTAATAGAAGTAGTGAAGGAATTGAAAAATGCTATACCCAGTGCAAAAATTGATACATCACTCTCTGGTATAGAAAACTTTAAGATTTTAATTGATTCTTTTAAGGAATAAGCCTCCAGACTTAGAGGTGAAGTGGAAAAATAATTTGAGAAGAAGATGAATGATAAAAGGATGTTAGAAATTACTAAGAAGTGTGCTCATGCACACAAGAATTTTTTAGAGAAATTGAAGGATGGAAAAATTTGTGTGGATGAGGCAAATCCCTTGTTCCAATATTGCATGAAGTGGCCTAGAGTCGCACAAAGCATTAAAAGGGAAATGGACTCTATTGAGTCCCAAATCAATAATTCCTCTGGTGCATATGATTTGGTAGTGGTTGGAAACACAAGAAAAACCATTAAATATTTCATAAAAGGTTCTTTTAGCTACAAGCGCAGAAGGAAAACATCATTTTTCAGTTTGGAGAGATAAGGGACTTGGTGAAATTCAAGTTTATATCTATCTCAAGTTCCCTTTTGAGTGCCAATAAAAGCTATGTAGATGAATCCAATACCTAGCACCCTAGAAGAAGGAGAGGAGATTATGATGGAGTTTGAGACATAGTGCATATTGCTTGGAGCTGCAAAGAATACATGGGAAGATGGAAATCAAGCATGGAAAACCAATTAGCATAAATTATAGGTGAACCTCATTCATTTGACATATTCCTCATCCTTTAAGCATTTCAGTTTTTTAGCTCAGATTCTTTGTACATATGTGGTGTATAGAGAGTAGTTTCCAATACAAAATTTCTAGTGCATAGCTAAGGTATTTATTCTTTCATTTGTATTTTAGTTCTTCACTTAGTTTTCAAATGATGCAATGACTAGGTATTTATAAGCATTTAATATAATTTCCCATAATTTGAATCCCGATAGCCGACATTTGATATTTAAAATTTAAATATTAAAATTCTAACTCTAACATATTAAAATTTGAAAGTAAAATATGGAGACCAAGTTTCCTAGGGTGACTATGTCCCAACACTATTTTGTGAGATGTAAGGTGTTAAGAGAAAAATATTAAATTTTTTCTTAGTTTTTGTACATGGGTTTTCTTGATAAATATTTAAATAGGCCACATAATGTGTAATTTAGGAAATTAGTTGTATAATTAGGTCTAGTCACTTCTAGGGGAACAAAAAGTGTGAAATTGTCAAGGGTGACAATTTACGATGCTACATTTAGCCCTCGCATTAGTGAGAGTATGAACATACACTCAAACTCACACTAAATTATAAAATATGTCAAGAGGGGTCCAATTGTCTAGATGTTAAAAGGATAGGATAAAAATGAATCTCGGGGGAGTTAATAAGCCCAAATGCTTCAAGATCCCATGGTAAACCAACATAAGAACAAAGGAACACAAATATTTATGTAATGTAACAAGACAACACAAAACATGCATGACAAGAACTCAACAAAAACACAATATGATACAACATATCATATGAACATAGTGCACATAAGAAAAAGATAATATAAATACCAACAAAACACAAACACATAGTTAATACTAAAAGGATTGAAATCGGTAAGGTAAAGAGACCTCAATCCTAATTTTTTATTAAATACCAAACATCATCCATCCAATGAAAGGAATGCTATCATGAGCACTAGAAAATTGTGTTACACCAAGTCACTCACAAGCGACATGGATATACTGGCTAGCAAGATGCATTATGTTAGGTGTCCATGCAATATGATGGGTTCCACAAGGTTGGAAAGTTGCCTTATGCTAAGGAACTCATGAAACACATTGCTCTACTAGAAAGAAAGTGTGTTATGCTAGGTTTCCGTGTTAAAAAGGTTGCTCTATTTCATGAATCAACAAGTTGTGTTATGCTTGTTGGGTGAATATTTTGCAATCACATGATTAATTACGAAAGGGTGATTTCAACCACAACTATGATGATATTTTTAATCTAACCTCTAAAAAAGGGGAGGATCCCTTCTTACTGCTCTCTAAAACAACTAGTAACTAACCTAGATTATGTACACTAATTTTAGCCATTAGGTGTTCCAATCATTATTTTCTCTTTTTTTTTCAGAAAAGATGCTTCTCTTAAATAGATTACAATAATACCTCGAAGATAGAGTATTAATAACAAATATCTACTTGATTAAATGTAAGATCAATCAAAACAATGCCAGTGACTTCTATAACTAGAAAACCCACAAAATCTCAAAGAATTTTGTTGTTTTTAATGATGATTCTTGAAGATAAAGAGTGCAGCTCATTGCAGCTCAAATACTTCAACCTACACCATCAAAAGATTAAAAAAAACGTATCAAGTAAATTGTAGCCTAAAGTCTCATTATCACCAAATTTCACACACTAACACATAAGCTCCAAATATAATATTGTAGCACAAAGACTATCAAGATCAGATTGGAATTCCCTTTCAACTATAAGATATAACACTACTCAATCAATCAATTGCAAGATGTAGTAAGGACATAAGAATGATCTTATACATAACCAATAAGATCTAAAATAAAGGTTGGATTCAAAATTCACCTCTTTTATTGATTGAAATTTGATATTCATATTAAACACAACGTCTCAATGTGTTTTTCAAATGGGTAGTGCTTCACTTCAAAAGATGAAAGGTATTATTTAAAATGAAACTCTCTCATATATAGAGGAGAGTTGAGAGCAAAACTAGGAAAACCAAAACTAATTTAACTTATTCAAGAACATAGTCTGATTTGATTTAGGTCTTGTGTTGTTTTCACATGTATCTACATATGTATAAAAGATGTGTAAAATGTCCTAAACTAATTACATAAAGAAAAAATGCTGAAATAAACTAAGTGTGGGAAGGAAACATCCATCTATTCTTCACCATATTTCTCGAAGAAGTCTTTCTATTTCTTCATGAACACTTAGACTTTTGAATCATCAGGTCCCGAGGTATTTCTAGAGATGACAAAAACTCATGTGATTGAGTCCTCATTGGTGACGCAATATTTTTGGTGCCTTTCCAAAACTACTTTGACATTATCCAATGTGAGTTGAACATCCACCAATATGTCCATTGAAGCTAATAAGAAAGGTTCATCTTTAAATTCCTCTTTAAATTCCTTTTGCATAATTAATGTAAATTTTTGAATAATCGTGTCGATGGGAAGAAATTTTTGTGATGCATTTCTTGCTCGATGAAAAATCTAACATTTGTCAAACAACAAGAAATAAATCAAAACCGCTCAAGAATTTGAACATAAAAGATCATAATGGCATGCAAGAGTAGCTGCAAAAAATTTATACTTTCCAGTGTTAGAGAAAAAACAAGGTTTTATGCACATTGGTGGGAAAAATTGATCTTTTCAATGTAACATTTCACTTTGTATGTAGAACCAAAAAATTCCAAGCTCCTACATGGGGTTTTCATTTTAGCTGCAATAGCACTAAATTTTTGTGCTCTTACATTTGGTAAACCAAAAATAATTCAAGAGGAATTATTTCCCACCCCTACATTGGGGTTGTTGGAAGTTTGTCATTGATGTTGTTGTTTGGCAACATGAGCATGGAAGGTATACTATTATGTGTTGTAGTGTTGTAATTGATGTCAAAATTATACTTTATGTTAATACTTTGGTTGCAAATCATTTTGATTGGTTCTAATAGTTTTTGGAGTGTGTGTGAAAGATATTTTGTAAGATGGTTTGATCCAGTATAGTTGAGTATCATACAAAATTGACTAAGTGTCAACTTTGTTAATTTTGTGTCATAGAGCTCCAATTTTTGGGTTTGCACTGGTCTGCAAATAAAGGTTTCACTCTGCTCATCTGAAATTATTTATTGGTTGTTAGAAATATATGATTTCACAATTTCCTCATGTTTTGACTATTGGTTTGAAAGACATAAGTAACAAAATTTTGGCCTGGAAAAATACATTTACTTCTTGTACAATATATTTGAGTGTGAGAGTCTGCACTTCTCATTGAGCAAGCTTTTGGATTTGTACTTTTGAGGAGATTTTGACAGATGATAGTAGTGTGTGAATTCATGTTGGCATTAGATTTTGAGGTGCACGTGTCTAGATGTGGATGCATAGTTGAAGGGTTTTGGTATTAGGTATTCTATGGTTCCGACCTAATGTTTGAAGATGTGTGAAGGCTAAATATGTAATTTGGTGTTAAGTGGGAGCTATTAAGGCCCATTTTGACTTATTCTAAGTTTTTTTGAGATTTAAATTTTGGCGTGAGGCATGTGTGAAAGGATTTGAGATGACAAATTATATTTTGAATGTTACATCTAATTAGGCTGACCTAATTGATGTTATGGTTGATGTGGATATATAAGTTAGATATTTTATAGTGATTTGATATATGTTATGTGTGTTTTTTATTATATGTGATGAGAATATTATCAAATTATTGTAAATATTAGTTGTGAATGTCGAGCAAAGTATTAGAGTTGTGTGAATGCAAATAAAGGAAGAGTGTTGAATTTGAATCAATTGAAGAGTACAAAGATAGTTTATTGAGCTTCATTGGAACTGTATTTCATGCATATAAAACATGCAACTATAATAGTTCAATATAGGTTATGAGCCACACTATCTCTTTTTCTCTTAGTGGGTAGTGAGTCCACCTACAGTGAGCATTTCTATATTATAATATATTGTGATATAATCCTCACTATGGTTTTTCCCATTTTGGTTTTTCCACGTAAAAATCTTGGTGTTCATGTGTTATGTGATGTTGTTGATGTTTCATGATTTCTTTCAATACTAAAGTTGAATGGGTTTTGTGTTGAACAAGACAACTAAGAGGGGGGTGAATATTTTTAGAAAATTTATCCTTTAAAATACTCACTGAAACTTAGATCAATCACAAATCCTTAACTCTGCTAAAATAATCAAACATTAAGTGCAAGTGCAGAAATTGAAAACCATCACACAAACATAGTAACACCAAATTTATGTGGAAAACCCAATGAGGGAAAAACCACGATGAGGATTAGCTCACAATATAAATAATATCAAAACTTATTGCAAAGGCTCACTACCAAAACATGACTACCTATTTGGATCAGGACTCACTGTCCAACAAGGGTTAACCACCCAGAGGGCTCACTACCATAGAGATATAAATAAGATACAAGAGATATGTTATAGAGATAATACAATCTCAATTCAATAGAGATTTCCACCATAGTTCACTCAACTACTTGTAGACATGCATGAATGAAAGAGTACACCTTCAACTCACTACATCCAAAAACTCAAAATTTAGAATTAGCACTGATCGGCCACACTCTCATCACATACACACACTGATTCACATCTATATTTTTCATCTATTTACTTTATGTATTTTCATTTATCTCTTTGTTCCACTTTCACCACTAACTCGCCTTGTATTTATACCATCTTCAACTTTAAAACATATCTAAAGTCGACCATCCATCATTAAATTCAAATTAGGTCGATGCCAAAATATTCTAGGGTGGAAGTAGAATGAGGGTGACCCAAACACATGCTTGATGAGGACCGCAATAGGTCAGAACATGCTTCATCAAATTTGAAAGTAGTGTTCAACACAAGGTTGGCCAAACCAGTGTAAAACACATAGAACAATTAAGCACATGCAACCCTTAACACGATCCAATCCTTCCAGGCACCAAATTTATCTTCAACACGATCATAAAAACTTAACTCTAGAACCATAAGACATAAGACTTAACCAAAAATAAATCTGGACCAACAACCTTTCTCTCAAACCTCAACCAAATACACAAAAAAGCATAGTTCACAATCGGTGAACATAACTCGCACTATACAATGAATTAGAAGGAAAAAATATGGATATAGAAACTTCCAACAACCATGATCAACATATCTAAACCACACAAACATAGGAGAAAATATCAAAGAAAAACCCAGAGCAACCACTGAACATCTGCAACCTTTCTTCATTACAATTTTCTCAATATCCTTGACATATACAACCAATAACCTGCATCCATGACATCAATGACAATAGCAGCCAGCTGATAACCAATTGACCAGTTGACATCAACGACAACACCTTCATTCTTACAACATTTTGATTACTGAATGTTTAATGTATGAATGGTTTAAAGTAATAATGATTCACCCCCTCCTCTCAGTATTTTGGGTGTTCAACAAGGGTAAAATTTACTAAGTGCATAGGTGGGAAAATTATCTGCCCCTACACTTGGTTATGCATCTTTCAATGCAAGTTAGGTTTCAAAACCTAACATGCATCTTTGAAGGAGAGTTCAAGGTAATATGCATCAGCGAGAATTTTTTTTATTTTTACATGTAAAAAATGCCTTTACTTGATCATGCAAGTTGGATTTTAAAAATTGACTTACATGTTTATGTCAAATTGCATGCATCAATGAAAAATTTGACCATGTTGGTCAAGGTTTCTCCTCACCCAACATGAGGGTGGATATTGTTTTGATCATGCAAGTCAAGGTTTTTTCCCCAATTGAAATGCATGTTTGTGGGTAGAAATACATGTATAGGAAGCGTTTAAACCCCATGATGAATATTCTTTCCAAGATTTCATTATAATGTGGTGTGGGGTTTGAAACTGGTGACACACATAGGTTTGGGTGTTGCTTTAAGTGAAAACACAATAGTGAAATGACTATGAAATGAAAGTTTCAACCCATGTCCTACAAGATGAATATGTATGTATATGATAGGGGGAATCAGGTTTTCAAACTTGATCTCCCACAGTTTCTAAAAGAGGGTATAACAAATGCTAAATAATTACTTCTTGAAAAAAATGACTTAATGGCTAATCAAAAACCAAGAAATATAAAACCCTAAATCAAGACGATTATTAACAATGCTTATGCAAAGACCAATGAAAACCCTAAATGCAAAAGAAAGAAAAAATCTGCAAATGTAGACCATTTTAACAAAATTTATATATTTAGGAAAAAAAATAAAACAAAGAAACACGAGATAAACACATACCCAAAAACTGTAAAAAAGATGGAAGAAAACCCAAGCAAACCCTAGCCACATCCACTTGAAATTCGCAAGAAATCCAAGGAGAAAACACACCAAGAGTAAGAAAAAGGATTGCAGGAATATACTGAGGGTGAAAATGGTTGAAAATGAAATTAAAAAAAAAAATAAAAATTAAAACTCACTTGTAAACACATTTAAACCTACAATAAATGCAACTCATGTGTGTTAAGATGTAGTGATGGGAAAAATCAATGCCTCTACACATGTTTAAACCATTCTCCAAAAGACATGTAGAGGTGCTAAAATTTAGTGCTTCTACATGTTTTATAATTTTCCAAAGTATGCAAGGGTGCTCAAATTTAGTGCTCCTACATATACAGGAAAATGATTAACTCCAAAAACTAAAATTTTACATTTTTTTTCCTTTGTTAAATTTTTGAAAGGTGAAAATATCAAACAATTGAAATGACTTTTCGAGGCTTTGGACCATGCACGAGGATAAGTAATATTTTCCCCATCTTGTGTTTTGTTAGAATGTAGGCTATGAAACAAACAATTTTCGTAGGGGTTATTGCACAAATTGAGTGCAACTGAATTCAAGGATAACATGTGTCTCTAACTAGGGAGCTTCCTTTTACCATCCTTTGAAATGATCAAAGGTAGAAGAATCCCAAACTATAAGTGCCTTCATCCATCCATTTGGCTATAGAGTTAAGCGACACAAAAGACACAAGAAGAAAAAATAAAAGGATGAAAAAACTATATAGATATTTTCAAAATTATATGATGCTTCATTGAGTGAAGAGCTTCAGATGTTGTCTGCTGTGAGGTAGCGAAAATGGTGTCTCATCCTAGTACGCCAGAAAGAAAAAAAAAAACTATTTTCACTAGAAATTTGGTGAATTTTGAAAGGTCCTCTTCATAAGGAATCTAACTTTATGTGCATTCCTATTGGTTCTTTTCTTTTGTCCCACAATGCATTGAATACAATGTATTATACCAGGATCCCTAACATGATTGTAATAATGCTTTGACCTTTCATTTTTGGTCTGATACAAATTCCTTACCTGATAAAAAACCAACTCAGCATCACCTTGAGCATGAAGATTTTTAATCCGTTTCTTACATGCAACCGCCATCCCTAACAACAATGCCTCATATTCTGCAATGTTATTAGTGTTATCAAATTGCAATTTGAAAGAGAAAGGGAAGATTTTTCCTTCAAGAGATATGAGGACAATTCTTGCTCCTGATACAGTGGATGAACAACTGCCATTAAATTTTAAAGTCCTAACATCATTTGAACTCCCAACGTCGATGTTTTCAGAATCTTAGATATCTTTTTTTGAAGAGGATGTGTCATTAGTTACCTACTCTTCATTTGAATTATTGTCTAAGGACTTATATACTTCATCAAGTGGAAAAAAATAAAATATCATCCCAAAAGACTCAAAGAGAATCTAAGCCTTTGGTTCATTAGATTTTGTTAGAAAAAAAATTGCTTCCCTTTTCAAAAATAGTTTTTGCATAACACCCTTTATGGGTATTCTAGCCTTGTACCAGTCCATATAGATTTCCCCCCTATCATCTTTGCAAAAGTTACATCCCAATAATATCCCATAGGAGGTTGGACATCAGCTCTACCAAAATTATCATTTTATTTTCTTGTCTAGGAATGCAATAAATGCAAATTATGCATCTTTAATTTTCCCTATGAGGAGTAATTTTCATTTTCCATTGAAAAAAATGGCCAAATTTCTTGGTTAAGTTCAAACCCAAAGCATTAGCTTCTTTGTTTGGCATTACATTGTTGGAGGCACCTGAATCAATGACATAATTGCTTATTTTAAAACCATTAACCAACAAGGAGATATAAAATGGGTCAATTTTTCTAGAAACAAATGAAGGGATTACAACAAGATTATTTTGTGCAGGCTTGGGCTTAGGAGCATCTAATATAGCTTGGGAAGAATTTTGTCTAGGGTGAGCTCCTTTTTCTTTGACAAACTTGGCAATTCTATCAAACTGGTTAGGGTTAGCTTGCAAGAACTCGACTTCTGACATCTAGATTTTCATCTTCTTTGCATGATCAATAATATCAAAGGATTTATACGGATTCATCAAAGAAGACATGATATTTTCATTTGAGTGTATAGGAATTAGGTTACTGGTCCTAAATGTAAAAGAAGATGTAGGAGGATTTAAAGTACGTGCTTGTTTCTCGTTGTATCTTTTGATTGAACCAACAAAGAATATCCCCTCTTAGAAATAATAACTGGTGGACGTGGGTTATCCTTTTCTTTAGCTCCATTTCCTTGTGAGTAATCAAGTTGATTTTGCAAGAAAACAAATAGAACATAAGCATCAACAAAAGTTTCCTCTTGCTTGGATCCTTCATATTGTAAAAACCTAGTATTAGAGTTACTAGTCATATCTACTTCCTCCTCCTAGAAGAGATTGGCACCATCCTTCGAGAGATATTCTGGTTGTGAAAGATCATCTTGATCGGATTCATAACATCCCACTACTGCATTTGTAGGAGTTGCTTCAAGAGAAAATCTTCCTTGTGGTGCATGAAGTCTATTTTGATTCCTTGCAACATTCTTAGGATAATTGGAAGCATTAGGATAATTTATCCTTGGAACATCCTTGTAAGAAGGAACATACAAACCTTAGAGATTTGCTTCTTCAAAGATAGCAATTCATTTGTTAACTTTTGCACCATAGGATTTGTGGTGCTTGTGGAAGATTGGGCTGAAGATGGCTGCCCTCTTGACCGATTTGGGTCAGTTCTTATCTTTCTAGCTAGGATTAAATCATCCTCCACATCAGTAGCCATTCTTTGTGCATCGACAAGAGTGGCTAGAAGTTCTCTTTGTATAAAGAAACTTACCTCTAAAAACTGAGTATTAATGAAGAATAATTTCAAATTTTCCAGTGTCGACTAGGTAATAGCTAGAATTCTAGTCTTTAATTTGTTGAACTTCGCCACCAACTCACACATATAATTCATTCTTCATCTATGTGAGTGGATCCAAAAGAGTGTGAGCATCTTCAACATGTTTTAACATTTCTTCAAAAATGGCTCGTAATATTTCCCTATATGTGATAGTTCCAAAAGTAAGATTGTAGAACTAATTAGCTTCCACTCCTTAGAGAGTTTTGATAAATAACCTTACTAACACATCCTCATGTTCCATGCTGAGAACTCCACATGCAATATAGAATGCAACAATATGCTCGTCATAGTTTTTTTTGTCATCTTCATTGAACTTGGGAAGATTTTTTAGTGAGCTTCAAGGAAGATCATGTAAAGGTGGCATCAAATGTAAAGGACAAAAATTCTTACCCCATAGACCTTGAACAGATAGAGGGGATTATCCACCTTGACCACCTTGTCCACCTAGAGTAGTCATTCTACCTTGATTAATAGGAGGAATAAAAAAATTTTTGTATAGGTGATATAGCCAATGTCCTTTGAGGTCTGGAAGTTCCACTTGGTACGGGAGATCTTACATGTGTAGAAGGAAAACTCTTGGTTCACTGAAGTGGTGATCTTGTCCTTGGAGGAAGAATATCAAAGTTATGTTTTCTCAGCAATTCAAATGTAGGATCAATTTTCCCTTGTGCCCTTTGACCACATGTGTAGCTTCTTTCTACCATAATGCTCTCTTTTATGGGAAAAGAAAAATCAGCAATAAAAAGATAATTACAAACACAATAAAAAATTGGTACACTTCAACCAAAAGAGTGAGGCTTTGATTGCATATTCATATCCCCAGTAGAGTCACCAAGACATTGTCAAGTGAAAATTCTGTAATCACTTTATTAATTATAAAATCATGATTTCAACCACATCTATGATGAGATTTTAATCTCTCCTCTTAAAGGGGAGGCTCCCTGTCATGCCCTGAATTTTATACACCAAAAAAATACACAACCATCATTTTTTGAATAAATATGTACAAACACTAAGAATTATTAACCATTATTACTGTATTTATAACACTACTCTTAAAACCCAAACTACTCAACTACTAATTAGTTTAATACTGACAACTCAAAATTGGTGTTATTTAAACATTATTATTAATATTATTCATTGATCATATTCTTCACCAACAATAATATTACTAGGATTGGAAATCACAACAATATTATTCTTAGACTGTATCCCCTGTGATCTCCCGCCACTCTTGCTCCATTAGGGGCTTATCCTTAGACTGTATCACTTTCATCTTGCTCTATGTTCGCCTAAAGCCATCACCGTTGTTCGCATCGAGAACATTGAACCCATTTCAACTATGCATATTTCCCTGGCCGAATCCAAGAGCCCTCCTTGGAAGTCCAATTCGGACAATGTGGGGAATCCTAAAGCCAAATTTCCCACCAAAAAATTAAGGGTGGGCTGGGCAAGGCCCATGCCAGTGCGGCGGAAGGGCTCTGTGAGCTAAAAGCCACTTGCGCTGACTCGGCCTTCAAGGCCACTTCAGCCAAAAAAGGTAAGGAGAAATGCATCCTGGCTCCATATGCTAAGGATGGCAAGGGCAAGAATTTTGTTAGGAAAGACTCCAGAGGGGATACGGTTGTGGGGAACACGGAGATGAGTGGAGGGGAAAATGCTAGGAGGAGATTCAGGAGGTTGGCCAAGAACATCAAGAAGAGGCTAATTATTGAAGACTCTAAGGAGGAGCAGTCTGACAACAAAGGTTACAAGGAGGAAGAGTCTGATGATGTGGAGGAAGAAATTGTGGAGAGGCCCCAGTTTACTCCGGTGGACAACAAGCTTCCCATTGATGGCTCTGCCTCTCTCTCTATGCATCCCCTGGTGGATGAGCCTGGAGAGGTTTAGGGAGCGATGAATGTTGGGGTGGAATCGTGCGATGTTGTGAAGAGAATGGACACTCTTGACAAAAGGTTTCGGGGGTTGACCCACTTCACCATGAAGTTGGGTCACTTTGTCACGAGCACCCTATCTAATGCAATAAAGGAGGAGCTGGAGGGGAACAACAACCAGGAAAACAAAGAATAGGTGGGTGATGAGGCGGTGGACCTCCTGATTAAAAACTAGGACAACGCCAATTAGCTGCTCCCGGTGCCTATCTGTCGGCTGTTACTTTGCGGTTGTTGTGCTGCCTTTGGGCTGTTTCTATGTTTTTTTCCTTTAATGTTTGTTGTTTAGTCTAGTTCTTTTTTGGCCCTTGTGGCTCGTTGTGATGGGTACAATGCCTTGTAAATGCTGCTTAACTTTTCAAAAACAATAGTATTCTTAGTAGATTTATTGCTCTTCATTTGACACTTCCATGTTTATCAACCATAGCACTAGAAATAGAAAAAATTGACCTCTAATGAACCTTAATGCAAATCATACCCTAACAACCGATATTAGCAAAAGTTAAAACCTACAAAAATTAAATCAAATCATTAACACTATCTATAGTTAATAGGATAATTCCAAGGATTTAGATAATAACCATATATTTGCACTCAACAAAATTACCCAATCAAAAGTGATATAGCTGGGTACACACTATTAATCTCTATTTACACCCGAAAGTAACCTATAAGGACTCTTGTTCAATAGGTACAACTACCACCCTTCTACACAAGTACTAAATCAAATATTCCCAATGTAATTTTGAACTTTATAACCACATGATACATTGTTTTCTAGCATAAAATAAAAGAAGGAATGATATCCTAACGTCACCTCCAAATAGTGGTATCCTACCTAGGGATAACAAACAAGACTATTTTGAGGGCAATCATACTAATGACAATTATAATTTTATTGCGTGCATAAATGAGTATTTAGCATACTAAACTACTAAGAGGGTACTATCTTACTTATGAGTAACATGCTAGCTCCTAAATATGTAAAGAAATATCGAATTAGGACTAATTCACAATAAATAAATATTACTAATTTGATGTCATGGTCATAGCTAATGTTATTGAACGTAAATGACAATAGAAATATAAATTATATAAAGAAAATTTCAAACTTATTAGATGTTAGTTAATTACTATTTTTACCTTTAAGAAACTTAAAATGGTTTATATTCAAGATGAAAAATTTAGAAATGTAATGCCCTTGTCTAAATGGAATTAAGCTTAGACTACCACCCCTAACCATTCTAATTGAAGAACATGTAACACTATTAACATATAAGCCCTTGATCATATCAATACCACTCTATAAGAAAAATAAATGATAACTCAAACTTGTTTTCCTAATAATTATCAACTATCCTACCAATGGGTGACACTCACATCTTCAGAATTGCAATCTCAAGAAAATTTGGATTTCATAACAAACATTTATCTTTCATTGAAATAAACTAATTAGTTATAACTAAAATCAATGGAAAAAAATCTGTTTTCTTTAGACATGGCATATTTACTTCTATAATTATTATAACACTGAAATGTTTCCACTCCCAACACCAAGAGGTGAAACTACTATGTTTAACTATTTAATAGCACTTAAACTCCCATTTCATTAAGATAACTTCAAATTGTCATTACTCAATTAAGACAATAACTAAGGTTAGATAGATTTCCACAATCATATATAATATATTCTCATCTCAAACTAATTCTCTCATTATTTTCTAGTTCATTATCACAAGGCAAAATGATATCAAACCATAATTTAAATATTAAACTAATTTGCAACTAATTATTACTAATCAAACTAACTCGCAACCAACCATGACTCCAAAATGTTTCATCCCACCTGCTCTTTCGATTTTAGATGTAGGGTTCGACCGGGGAGAAGAAGCATTCAAATCCCCTTATTTAGTGTTCCCTTAAAACCGATTTCTCCTTAATCCATGTTCCTTTTTAAAAAAAAAAGAAATTGCATTCAATCTCTTTCATAGGATTTTTATATATAAAAGAAAGGTTCATAATATTAATTTTAATAGGAATTTCTTAAATGTTTAATTTAATACAAACCCTTAATAGATATTCTAATATTTAACTTAACATATGTTTTTAATATTTATTTTAACATTTATGAATTTAACATCAATTCTTATTTGTTGAGTAGTCATTATATTTTCTTTTATTATAACAAATGTAATAATTTTTGATATAACGAAAACATCAAAATCTCATAACAATTTTATTATTTTTAGATTATTATATTTGGGAGAATAAGCTATATATAGATGTATGGTTATTTATATTTATCATATAAATAATTTTGTGAAAATAAATATAACACATTATATGCACATATACCATTTTCTTACAAGATTTAATCTAGGGTCTAACTATTCATTTTACAATATGAAGGGAAGGACCATGCATTTATTTTATTTTTTTCCTTTCTTGAATTTAAAATTCATAGAGAAATAATACCCATATGGTTCATTTACCATTTTTGTAAGAGGAGTAGTTTATTTAACTTCAAAAGAATTCAATCCCTTTTAAAACTTTCCATAACAAATTAGGAAATTTGTTACCCAAAACACAATCCTTCTATTCCCTTAAATATTTACACAAAAAGGCTTCTATAATTACACTTAAAAGTCTATTGTCAGCCCAACATTAGCCACTTTTAATTTAAAGGTCAAAACATGCCTAATGTCTCCCTTACATTACACTTCTAGTTGAAAGAATAAATACATTTACAAATTGAACCAACCATCCTATACTCACAATTATGTTTTCCAAAATCTCTACTCTTGGAACTTGAAGCTTTTTCCCAATTCACAAGACTCAAATCTATTTTCAAAATCTTAACTTTCATAGACCTCCCATTGATTTCAACTTCGATATATATGCACCTAAAAATAAGAAATCAACAAAAATAATATATGGCCAAAAGCTCTCCTCCCAACCTTAGGATTGATGTTCAATCCACCCCCAAGCTCTAGGGGTCACATAGCTTTTCCTTACACACACACAACCACTATTTGAAAGGGTTCCTTAAAAAAAATACACCACATACTATGTACAATGCCAACACCCATACTATAACTCATCACCATAACCCTTAAATAGCTATACACATTAAAAGAAACCAAAACAAGGTGGAACTCCAACAAGATAAAACTAAACACATAATTTCAACAAATACCTCAAATGGATCTAGCAATAAGTTGCACATAAAATTCAAAACATAAACAATATTTCATGCATCATAACCAAAGATTTACAAAGAGGTATACCTTACCAAACCAAGTGAAAATCCAAAAGGTGATAGCCTCTCCTTCTCCAAGCCCTATTCCTCCATTCTTCCTCTCCCATCCACTCCTCTATCTCCACCAAGAATTCTCCTTTCCAAAAGGGGAAAGCATCCCAAGGACAAAAGCATAACCGAAGCAAAAAAGAGAGAAGCCAAGCCAAAAAGAGAACCCCCTTGTCTTTACAAAGAGAAGGAATATATAGAAGGAAAAAGACAACCAACTCCCCATAGCTTCCCAAGCACCCAACCAATTCCAATTTTCGCTTTTCATAAGTGCAAAATTAGAGTGGATTTTAGACTTTATTTAAGGGGTTTTATGGAATAAAAGGACCCCTAACCCATAGACCTACCACCTAGGAAACATATTATACACTTGATACCACATAAAGACTTCTCAAAACATACAATAAGTAATCCCATTTAAAAGGTGACTCAAAGGTGTAATAAAAAAACCTTTCACACATGCACAAACTTTGAAAAATAAGGTTAAAACACATATCCTTGACAGGACTAGAAATATACAAGAATGACATAAGGGAAGTAGCTATGTGACCCCTTCATGAAAATTGGCCAATTTTAACCTATTTACTCAACCAGAGAAAGGTGTTGGTATTTATCATAATTAATAGTAATGGAAACAAAGAGCATATGAAAATATAACCTTCTAATAATAATCGATTAAAGAATTAATTCTACATAAGTAACATACAATTCACCCTTCCCACTTGAATAATACCTTTTAGAGTCAAACAATAATTGATCGTGTTATATAATATCAAAATATGGCCACTTGTAAATAATCTATTCAATCTATAACAAATACTATTACAACCAAATACTGAATATCAATCATTACGTTTATATTCACACTTACTCACACTCATAATATAAAATCACCTAACATGATGAAATCCATTTCATATATATAAATGGCATTATCAACAATGAAACATCCTAATCATTGCATACTTACATAGATAAGGAATATAACTCATCTAGCTATCACATAGAATCACAAAACCACTAGTTAGTTAATAATCAAAATATAAGTAACTTTATGTATAGGAACAATAATCCCTAATGTATATTTTCCAACATAAGAGAACATAACATATATGACATGAACCATCAATGACCAATAGGATCAGTAAGGCTACAAGGGACAAGGTCTTACACTCCCTTCTTACTGCTCTGTAAAACAACTAGTAACTAACCTAGATTACATACACTAAATTTATCCATTGGGAGTTGCACTCATCCTTTTCACTTTTTTAAGAAAAGATGTTCTTCAATTAAATATATTACAATAATACCTCGAAGATAGAGTAATAATAACCAATATCTATTTGATTAAACGTAAGAGTAATTGAAGTGATATGAGTGAGTTCTGTAACTAGAAAACCCATAAAATCTCAAAGACTTTTGTTGTTTCCAATGATGATTCTTGAAGATAAAGAGTGAAGCACGTTACAACTCAAAGAGTTTAACATATTCCACCAAAATATCCACAAAATGTAGCAAATAACCCGCAACCCAAAGTCTCTAAATTATCACCAAAGTTCACACACTAACACATAAACTCCAAATATAATATTGTAGCACAAAGACTATCAAGATCATATTTGAATTCCCTTTCAATTATAAGATATAATGCCACTTAATCAATAAATTGCAAGAAAATTTAGTAAGAAGGATGTAAGAACAATCTTAACCAATAAGATCCAAAAAGAAGGTTGGATGCAAAATTTTCCTCCTTTATTGATAGAAATTTGATATGCACATTAAATGCAAAGTATCAATATGTTTTTCAAATGGGGAGTGCTTCGCTTCAAAAGATGAAAGGTATTATTTACAAAGAAACTCCCTCATATATATAGAGGAGAGTTGAGAGCAAATATAGGAAAATAAAAACTAATTTTACTTATTCAACAACGCAGTCCAATTTGATTTAGGACTTGTGTTGTTTTTACATGTAATTACGTATGTATAAAAGATATGTAGAATGTCATCAACTAATTACATAAAGAAAAAATTCTAAAATAAACTTAAGTGTGAGAAAGGAACATTTATCTATTATTCACCATATTTCTCCAAGAATTCTTCATATTTCTTCATGACCACTTAGAATTTTGAATCATTAGGTCCTGAGGTATGTCTCGAGATGACAAGAATTCATGTGATTGAGTCCTCGATGGTGATGCAATATATTTGATGCCTTTCCAAAACTACTTCAAGGTTATCTAATGTGAGTTGAATATCCACCAATCGGTCAATTCAAGCTACTAAGAAAGCTTCATTTTCATATTCCTTCTCATCATTAATGTAAATTCTTGAATAACTATGTTGTAGTGTCCCTCCAGTTGCTATTGTTTATTTCAGTTTGTTTATGTTCGGTTGCTAGTTGTTTTAGCTTTTTTGGATATTATGCGCTACTTTATTTCAGTTATAATATTGATACTATGTTAGTTTTCATACTTTGTTGATGATACATTAGATACATTGTGATCATCTGATTATGTTTGTATGGCGACATTATGATAGCCATTATGTGTGTTATGATTTTATGCTATTTCAGAGTATTAGTGTGTTTATGATGATGTATCTGATGTTGTTTATGATGTATTACTACATGTCAGTTTTGGTGAAGGAGACAGTGTAGCCTTACTCACTCGTGAGTACCCTGCTACGCTGCGACTCTCTTTCATGGTGTGATTGTCAAATTATGTAGATATGTTTGACAGTGTTGTTTCATGTAGTTTGTAGGTACTGGGAATTGACTCCACCTGCTTTGTTAGGTTTGAGTGTGTCATGACCCAATGGAAACATGGTGTTTCAAAGAGAATGCCAGGTCCTTCTTTGGCCATCGTTCCTTTATAGGACGAGTATTTGTTTGTCACCCGTTGTTGTTCGTCGTTCATTTCTATCGTGTCGTTTGTGTTTCATCTTGATTGGGAATTAATTGATTAATTAGTTAAATGGTGTATTTGATAAGTTATTTTATTTTAGTGTAATTTATTTAAATGTTAAATGAAAATAATTATGTTTAGATAATTTAATAATTAAAGTTTGATTGCTGTTTTAAAAGATTTGATTAATCGAATTTATTAAAATAGGATATTTAATTAAATATGAGTGCTGATTTTAATGTGCAAACTTAAATGTTTGGAAAGTAGATAATATAAAATAGTTGTTTTTAATAGTTTATGCATAAATATCTAAAATTTTTGGACTTGTAGTAAGAAAGTGTTATCTTGTGAAATTGCTTAAGTGGAACTGTCTGATCTATTTGGTTTGCATGCTGGCAATTAGTTAAGCTCTATGATTGTGAGTTAATTGAAAATGAATTAAAAAGCTTTGTTTAAGAAAATTGTTGACATAAATTGATTTTGGTTTTGCTGGAAAAGAAAAGTTTTCACGGTAGTTTTTTATGGGGAAAAGTTTTTTTCACTTCTTCTCTGTGTTTTGGGTTGAAAGTTTTGGAGACAGTGAATCTAAAGGTTCTACACATGATGAAAAGTTTACAATTTCAGATTTCCTGTGTCTTTCTTGATTCTACGTTGGATTCGAGATTATAATCCAAGTTTTCTTCTTTGTTTTGCATTTACTTGATTAGAAGCTTTTGAATACCATTAATGGTATTTGATTTTCCTTATGTAGAATTTGCTTGCTGAATCTTCTGCACAAACATCAAAATATGAAATTGTTATTGAGTAGTTTTGAATAATAGAAGAAAAATTATAGAAAAATGAAAGCTATATTGAAACCCAACTATAATGAAATTGAATTTTTATAGTTATTATTTGCTTCTTCTTGAAGAATTGCTTGTGACCTCTCTTTATCAAAATGTGAAAATTTGGTATAACCGTATGGTATTTATACCCTACTCATAGAGTTACCGCACGTACTCATCTTTGAATTGGAAATTCTTCTCCCTTATCAATTATGAAATGGCTTCATTTTCTGTATTATGTTATTCAATGATATTGTTATATATTTATTAAAGTTTGGAGTTGGCTTCTTAAATAGCCTACCAATTCTTAGTCTCCATTATGTGATGTGTATATACCTTTATGTGTCACCAGTGTAGCTCTCTCTGCCTTTTCAGACTCTTTCATTATTAAAAACCATCTGTGTGATTTAATCATTTGTTCCTCATGGTCAATGCACTTTGAATCCTCTTTATTCCTTTTTGCATGCAAAATCCAATATGGTGTTGTCGGTGTTGTATTCTTTCCTTTTGTAATTTTCTATTTACCAGAGCATAGAATATTTTGGAATGTCACCCCTCTCTTTTCATTAAGTTGAATCTAAATTATGTAGCTTATAGTTACCTGCTCACATCAATTTCTTATTTTTTATAAATCTTGCATGTTTAATGTTGTATGTGCACCTCATATTAAATCTTTTAGCTTTTGGCTTGCCTTGATGAATGCTTGGTAGTAGTGGCCAGCATTTGAAACCTTAATTCCTACATTGTATTTACTGCTATCTAAACTTATGTTGGAGATTTAATATCAACATCCCTTATATGGCATTCGACACATCCATTTGATGTTAGTAATATATTTAAACCTTGATTGGCATCGAATTTGAATCTTATAATATTTGAAGTATTATATAAACAATAAATAGTATTCAAAACTATGAGGTAACTGAAATTGCAACTAATATACATTATTTTGCATTTGACATGCATTGCATGCAATATACCTTGCATTTGATATTTGTATGTATAAAGCCATTGATATACATTTTTTTGCATTCGACATATCTTGCAAGCACTACATTCCGCATTTGAGGTAATCAATATAAATTATATTTGATATATTGCATATGATATAATACATTTGATGCTATGTATTCTTGTTTTGTAAACATTCGTATCTGCATGGTATGGTCGGTGCTTTATTATGTGAAAATTCGATATGAGAATAATAGAAGAGTCTTTTTAAATCTTTGCAATATCCATTAATAGATATACATAGTTTTAAATGCTTATGCATCGATATATATATATATATGTGTGTGTGTGTGTGTGTGTGTGTGTGTGTGTGTGTGTGTGTGTGTATGTATATATATACTTGTAATGGTATTTATATTATATGTTCTTTAAATATACTTTATGTTCTTTAAATGAATAATATGATAATATGATAATGCGATAATATAATAATATGATAATATGAAAATAGGATAATATGGTAATAGGATGAGTATTAAGGGAATAATAGAGTCTCTATTATTGGAATGATAATATAATTGTTTTAAATTTAATTGAGAGAGAAATTAAATAGAAGGAATTTGGTTTTAACAAGTATAAGAATGATGGAGGAGTATCCAGTGGTGTAAGGGCAATCTGACATCACCCAAAAATATATTTACTTTATTTTAGCTTTTTGTAGATGTTTTTGCATTTTTGGATACCCTTTTCATTGAATAAGAATTCCCAACTTTTAGAACTACTTTTCTTCTTTTTTTGCTCAACTACTATTTATAGCAGGTGTGAATTTGAAGGCGTGAGGAGGCAAAAATTTAAGGGAAGCTTCAAGACAGAAAAATAAGCACTTTGGTGAAAGAATCAGGTCAAGATCATTTTTGGTTTGAAAGTGTGAACCCCAACCCTACACCTGCACAAATATAAAAAGAAAACACATTAGTAAGCTCATATGCAAGATAAAACAAGGATTCCCCATGAAATCCATTAACAATGCTCAAAATAGGAAAATGAAGAAACAAAACATGGAAAGATAAGTGAAATCCTAATTAAGCAAGCAAACTCTTGATCCTATGGGGGAATTGGTGCCAATTGGTGTGTCGAAATTGGCCCTTTCCCAACTCCTTTGTTGCAATGTTGATGATTTGATGAGTGATCCACCTTGATGAAGATTCAATCAAGCTCTATGATGAAAAATTTGCATAACCTAGCTAAGGACTTGATGAAATGGATGAAACTAGATATGCTTGAGGATGAAGTTGAGTATAGTAAGTTTACTCAAATTGTGGATGAAGAATGAGAGGAAGAGTCTCTCATTTATAGATTTCAAATTGGAAGAATGACAAATATTTGAGCAATGTGGGATCATTCAACATCCAATGGCCAAGTTCCACTTGTCAAGATGTGAATTTGGTGAAGGCTGAGCACATTTTGGTCAATGTGCATGATAAATGTCATTAGGTGGAATTTGAAATTTAGGAAATGACATGTGAAAGGGAAGATAGAATGAAATAAATGCAACTTGGCTCATTTCACAAGGACATGTAAGAGGAGTGAATGCTTTGTTGGAAGGACAAATCCACTTGGATTTTAAATTCAAATTTGAAGGAATATTCCTCCTTTATTCCATATTGAGAGAAAATAGGCAATTTAATAAATCAAAGTAATTGATTTATTGTGCAAGTTGCATTTCTAGAGGATGTGACATGGATTAAGATTAAATTAATCAAATTTTGATTAATTTAATGAAGAATTTAGGAGATGTGGCAATTTAGACTTAAATTTGATTTAAATCAGAATTGAGAGAAAAAGTTTAATTAAATAAATGTTTTGATTTATTTAACCAAAGGGGATAATGTTAGATTAAATCAAATAATGTTTAATTTATTCAATTTAATTTAGAGGACTTTAGGGATTTAATAAAATAAGATGAATTATTTAATTAAAGAGGGATTGAGGATTAATTAAATTAAACTGATTAATTTAATCAATAAGGGAGAAAGACCTAATTAAATAAATAATGATTTATCTAGTTAAGAGATGAAAAAGTGATGATAAGCTGAGAGTATGATTTAAGATGGAGTGATTTTAGTAATCAGGATCAAGTGTGTCGGTATATTTTTCATGTCTATAGAAAATTATTCAAGTTTCAATTTCTATTTTTTGTCTTGAAAAATCTTCTGAGCCCATTTTGAGGCACTAAATGGTCTTGTACGGGCCCATAAATCATTAGAACCAACAAAGCAGGTTCTTAGCGCATTCTTCACTCCGAGACCTTTCCAACCGCTCATCAAATGAAGTCCCGGATCAAAAGTTATGGCTCCTGGAAGTTGGCGCATTTTCAAAAATGTGCTAATTTTCGATTGTGGTTTTAAAACTTGAATTTCAATTTGTAATTTTTGGTGCCAAACTGCTAAAACTCAGAATTTGAATGTTTTTTTTTGGCTCCAAACCGAAAAGGAGTTATTTATTGGCTAGTTTCTAATTTTTGGAGGGGGGATTTTAGGGGAAAAGAGTGCATATTGAGAAAAGGGAACTTCTATAATTTTCTGTAAGGGCATGTATTGCAAGACTCGAGGATTTGGGATCCTCTATATATAAGCATTTCATTATTCTGAATACAATAATATTCTCTGGTTTTTGTGTGTGATATTATGTGTCTCAGGTTAGAACCCTCGTCAGGTGGTATCAGAGCGATTTTTCTTGAGCATGTGGACAAATCGTCGATCGTGAGGCAATTCGCACCAGGACCGTGGTTGTGGGTTCAAGATATTAAAGATGCCTCCAAGACTGATGTGTGGTAGGTGTGGTGGTTCCAGAGGTGTCATAAATTCTAGTGGAAGAGATCCATTAGCGACCGAGGGTTTCAGAGCCCTCCACAGACAAATTGATGCATTGCAGGTCGAGATGAGAAGAGGGTTAAACTCAAGAAGAAGAGAAGAAAGAAAGGATGAAGAAGAGGTGGAAGATACAGATGAAGAAGAGGTGGAAGATACAGATGCAGAAGAGGAAGAAGAAGTGATTGATGAAGATCAACTATGGCTTATAAGGGCCATTTCGAAGATCGAAAAAAGACCCAGAGTAGAAGCTCCTAATTTTTCTAGAAGTCTAAACTCGGAAGAGTTGGTTGACTAGATCAACAAGCTAGAAAATTGTTTTGAGTATGAAGAAATAGAGGACCCATATCGAGTTAAGTTTACAAAAATGAAGCTGAAGGGCCATGAAAATATTTGGTGGAAAGAGGTCTAGTTGGAGAGAAACCGAAGAGGAAAAGGGAAGATCGTCACATGGGATCACATGGTGAAGAAGCTGAAGAAGCAGTTCATACCAGTGGTCTACGAGTTAGATCTACTACAAAAATTTCAAGGGTTGAAGCAAGGAAGAAGATCTGTGAAATAATACATAAAATATTTTCACAAGATGATCATCAGAACGGGCCATCCAGAGGCTAACAAGGAGAAGGTAGCCTATTATCTTAATGGGTTATGACCGAGCATGCAAGAGGAGGTAAGCCTAGTTAGAATGACCACCATTGAGGATGCGTACCAATTTGCTCTAAGAGTTGAAGAGAAGTTGAACAAAAAATTTGGCAACAACTAAAAAGGATAAGGAGGTCAAAGCGGAAGGGGTAGTGGAAGATCTTCTGGAAGCCGAAATGAGGATGAGAAGAAAAATGAAGATGTGGGTACCATCCAAAGCCAAAAGAATGATAACTTCTACTGCCCTCATGATCAAAATAGTGGTGATCAAAGAGGTAGAGGATGAGGAAGATCTGGACAAGGACCTGGAAGAGGTGGTTTCAAAGGGACTTGTTTCTAGTGTGGTGAAGAAGGTCATCGAGCCTATGAATGTCTACATCACCAAGGAAGGACAGACAAAAGGCCAGAAGGTCGTGCAAGGGTTGCACATGCAAATGAGGAGGCTGAATCCTAACATTTAGATGATGCTGAAAGGGGAGAAGACCTAGTGGTTAGAAGATCCCTAATGACTGAAGAGAAGGAGCTAGAACAGAGGAAGAATATGTTCCGCACGAGGTGCAAGTATGAAGAAAGAATTTGTGATGTCCTTATTGATAGTGGGAGCATCGATAATCTGGTGTTAAAAGAGATGGTTACGAAGTTTAAGCTGAAGAGGGAAAGGCATCCACATTCATATTGAATTGCCTAGTTGCAGAAAGACCACAAAGTTCTGGTCAATGAGAAGTGCTTTGTGAAGTTCAAGATCGGAAGCTATTGTGATGAGGTACTTTGTGATATCATCCCCATGGATGCATCTCACATGTTATTGGGGAGGCCATGGCAGTTCAACAAGCGAGCTATACATGATGGCCATGCAAACACTTATTCCCTAATGAAGGATGGAGTCCGCCATAAGTTGAAATCCCTAAAGGAGGTTAAAGAAAAGGTATGCAGTAGTGCTAGAATAGTTTTGTTGATGGAAGGAAATTTTTAGAAGGTATGAAGCATGAGCTTATGTGTTATGCATTGATTCCTAGAATAGATAAGGAAGATAGTGAGAAGGTGGCAATAGAAGTTTATGGATTATTGAGTGAGTTTTAGGCTATTGTTTCTGATAACGTACCTGAGGGTTTACCACGAGTGAGGAAGATCAATCATTAGATTGAATTGATCCCTAGAGCCATTTTTCCAAATAAGGCAACTCACAGAATGACTCCTACAAAAAATGAGGAGTTAAATAGACAAATTTAGGAGTTGTTGAGAAAGGGTTTGATTCGATAGAGTCTGAGTCCATTTATAGTACTTGCAGTACTAGCATCGAAGAAGGACAGGGAGTGGAGGATGTGTACAAACTCTAGGGCTATAAAAAAAAAATCAGGTATAGATTTCCCCTACCAAGGATGGATGACTTGATGGACTGTTTGAGTGGATCTCAATACTTCACAAAGATAGATCTAAAGAGTGGATATCACCAGATTCAGATTCGAGAGGGAGATGAATGGAAGAGTTCCTTCAAGACCAAAGAGGGCTTGTACGAGTGTCTAGTCATGCCTTTTGGGCTAACCAATGCACCGAGCACATTCATGCGGCTCATGAATGAGGTATTGAAAGAATTTATGGGAAAATGTGTTATTTTGTATTTAGATGATATTTTGATTTTCAGTAAGTCATTAAATGAGCATTTAATGCATATTCATAGTCTTTGGGAAGTTAAGAGAGGAGAAATTGTTGATTAATTTGAAGAAGTGTAGTTTTGTGAAGAGGGAGTTAGTGTACTTGGGGTTTGTTGTCTTGATGGAAGGTCTTAAGATGGACCTAGAGAAGGTGAAGGATATTCTAGAATGGCCTACCCCAAGAACTACTACTGAGGTGAGATCTTTCCATGGTTTGGCCAGCTCTTACAAAAAGCTCATTAGAAACTTCAGTAGTATTTGTGCACCCCTAACTGAAACAATGAGAGGGGATAGAAAAGAGTTCAAGTGGAGCACTAGAGCAGCGAAACATTTTGACATGTTGAAGAAGGTGACAAAGCAACCTGTTTTAGCCCTTCCTGATTTCAATAAGGCGTTTTAGGTGGATTGTGATGCCAGTGGTAATGCCATTGGAGTTGTTTTGAGCCAAGAAGGTAAGCCCATTGCATATTTTAGTGGAAAGTTAAATGATGTAAATAAAAAGTATTTTGTGTATGATAAAGAATTCTATTCAATAGTTCAGGCATTAAATAAATGGAGGCATTATCTATTTCCAAAGGAATTTTTTTTGTATATTGATCATCAAGCATTACAGTACCTCAATAGCCTGGGAAAATTGAATCAAAGACATTTGAAATGGGTAGAATTTTTGCAAAGTTATACATTTTCTTTGAAGCATAGGAGTGGGAGGCCTAACAGAGTTGTAGATGCCTTGAGTAGGAGGTAAACATTGTTGACAAAAATGAAAATTGAGGTGGTTGGGTTTAGTGAACTCAAGACATTGTATTCGAAAGATCTTGATTTTTCAAAGGCTTGGAAAGCTTGCAAGGAGCCTGTTACAGTTGATATGACAAAGTGGCTAGATTTCATAATCCAAGATGACATGTTGTTTAAGGGAAGTCAATTATGTATTCTGAGGAGTTCCATGAGGGAGAACCTAATAAAGGATAAGAACAATGGAGGAATGGTAGGACATTTTGGTCAAGATAAGACCATTGCCATTAACATGGAGCATTATTATTGGCCTTAGTTATCATAGGATGCAAGGAAGTTTGTGCAGAGTTGTAGGGTATGTCAGATGGTTGAAGGAGTGAGCCAGAATATAGGGTTGTATCAACCCTTACCTGTACTAGAGAGGTCGTGGGAGGATATAATTATGGGCTTTGTTCTTGGTTTTCCAAGGACACAAAGAGGGAATGATTCAGTATTTTTGGTAGTTGATAGGTTATCATAGATGGAACATTTCATCCTATACCAAAAGACCCATGATGCAGTACACATTGCTGACTTGTTCTTCAAAGAGGTGGTGAGGCTACATGGTCTACCCAAGAGTATAGTCTCAGATTGTGACACCAATTTTTTTGGATACTTTTGGAGGACCTTGTGGAAGACGTTGAAAATGGAGTTGAATTTTAGTTCTGCACACCATCCACAGACTGATGGGAAAACTGAGGTTGTGAATAGGAGCCTAGGTAACCTAATGAGATGCTTGGTAGGAGATAAACCCAAGGGATGGAACTTGATCTTACTCCAAGCATAATTTTCTTACAATAATTATATCAATAGAAGCATTAGTAGATCACCATTCCAGATTGTGTATGGAGGTAGTCCCAGGATCGTTCCAGAATTGAGGAAGATGGACCAAGAGAAGAAGAAAAGTGCCAAAGCTATAGATTTTGTAGAGAACATCAAGAATATATATGAGAAGGTAAGAGAACATATTAACAAGATGAATATGTAGTATAAGGCTAAGGCAGATCAAAAGAGGAGGAATAATGAGTTTCAGATTGGTGATGAAGTGATGATCCACTTGAGGAAAGAAAAGTTTCTAGTGGGAACCTATAACAAATTGAAGATGAAGAAGTTTAGCTCCTATAAGATTTTGAAGAGGCATGATTCAAGGAGTGGATATGAGATAGAGTTACCATATGGATTCAGCATTTCTCCTATGTTCAACATTTCAAATTTGACAAAGTATCATGAAGGTGGCACAAAGGAAGTACCAACAATGGAATAATGTGGCATTCCAACACCTACTTCAAAGAAGGAGGAGATTGAACTAATCTTGGATAGTTGTGTGGGAAGGAGTACCAGAAATAGGTAGTATGAATAATATCTAGTGAAGTGGAGGGGAAGGCTTGTGGAAGATTCATCTTGGTTGTCTAAGGCAGAGGTTGACCATTTGGGTTTTCCTCAACCATCTGATATGTGACGGGGTCACTTCTCAAATTACCCTAGGTGTTTGATGCAGGAGCATCCAGTGGTGAAGGGCAATCCAACATCACCCAAAAATATCTTTACTTTCTTTTAGGTTTTTGTAGATGTTTTTGCATTTCTAGATACTCTTTTCGTTGAATAAGAATTCTTGACTTTCAGAATTGCTTTTCTATTTTTTTGCTCAACTGCTATTTTTAGTAGGTGTGAATTTGAAGGCACAAGGAGGAAAAAATTTAAGGGAAGCCTCAAGATAGAAAAAATAAGAACTTTGGCAAAAGAATCAAGTCAAGATCATTCTCAGTTTGAAAGTTATTTAAGTTTCAATTTCAACTTTTTGCCCTGAAAAATCTTCTGAGCCTAGTTTGAGGCACTAAATAGTCTTGTATGGGCCCAAAAATCATTGCAACCAACTAAGAAGGTTCTTAGCGCATTCTTCACTCTGAGACCTTTCCAACGGTTCAAATGGTTCACCAAACAGAGTCTTGGATCAAAAGTTATGGCTCCTAGAAGTTGGTGCATTTTCAAAAATGTGCTAATTTTCGATTGTGGTTTTAAAATTTGAATTTGAATTTGTAATTTTCAATGCCAAACCATTAAAACTCATAATTCGAATTTTTTTTGGCTCCAAACTAAAAATGAGTTATTTATGGGCTAGTTTTGGATTTTTGAGGGGGGCTTTTGGGGGAAAAGAGTGCATATTGAGAAAAGGGAACTTCTATAATTTTCTATAAGGGCATGTATTGCAAGACTCAAGGATTTGGGACCCTCTGCATATAAGAATTTAATTATTTTGAATACAATAATATTCTCTAGTTTTTTTGTGTGATATTTTGTGTCTCGGGTTAGCACCCTCGTCAAAGAATTGTTAATTAGTTAAAGAAAGATAAGTAAAGAATGCTTTATTATTTTATCTTGCAATTGCCAAATATGCCTTTAATTGAGTCATTGTATAATGTTAATGGAAATATTGATTGTGTGTTATTGTCAGTGTTCTTGACCCTATGTGTAATAGTGGAATCTTCCAGAGGCTAGGAAAAGAAACTTGAATTGTTAATCTTTAATGGTTGTACTTTGTTGTTCTATTGCAATAATTTAATTTGGGATTTATACATGCACGGATTAATGTAACCTAGGTGGTACCTTGAATGATTAAATGGTTTGTGTCATGATTAAGATGTGTTTATTTATGATTCTTGTTTAAATGTGCATGATGGTTGTCCTTTGCTAGGTTCAATATGTTATGTTATTGTATATAGGAAGAGTGGCTTGCGATAGGGGCCAGAACCATAAGAGGTAACTAGGATAACCTATCAGAAGTTGATAATTTAGTGAAAACCTTAATTCAATGTACTAGGGGTTGGGTAGTGTTCATTATTATTAATTTAGATAATTTGATTGCCTTGCCTAATACCTTAGTGCTTGTATAGATTAAGGGTAGGTTGAGATGGCCTAGAATGGCATGATCGTCTACTTTGTCTTCTTGAAAGGTAGCTCGATTCCACATGAGTTTTTTTAGGGGCTGAGAATTGGTAGAGATTGCCAGGGTAACTCAATATGAGGGCTGATAGTCTAAGAAGATTCACCAAGGTAACCTAAAGTAACTATGTGATGAAACTCTTTTCTTGATGCATGTTATGTGGTCTCTTGTGTAGAGTTATCGTTTGTTACGTGGTTGCCTCTACGAGCATTGTTTGTAATTTTGTGGTTTAGATATCGTTATGTCGTTATGTGTATGCCAAGACATGTGATGTTATATTTTTTCTTCATGTTTTTTTATCTTTGTGGACCTAATATTATCTCCTAGCACGGGGGGTGGACTTACGAGTACCACATGGTTGGGAGGAATGTTCTCTATCCTCCATTGGGTCCCCTTACAGGTAATGCAGTACGTGATGATATTGTTCTTATGACATGTTCCTGATTTTACATTGTCCATGGAGTTGGACATTGAGCGTGCTCATGAACAAGATTGACAGATGTTTCATGACCGTCATATATATTGTATACATTCTTGATGATTATGTGAGAACTTATTATAATATTATTATTATGTAATGGGATTTGCTATAATCTCACTTGATGTAACTTGAATATATAACTTGGTTACATTATGATTGTGTAATTGGATTATTCATCATTGATATGATTTATCCTTATGTTCAATGCCTTTGGTTTACGATGTGATTTTCCTAATTGTGAATGTTTAAGTAACTTTTTCATGAAACCTTGAGAACGTTTGTGTAGATGTTTACTTTGTACTCGTGTTGTAAACAAATATCCAGAAAAAAAATTATTCGGTTATTTAGATACTTTGTATTGTTCTCTAGGTTCCATGGCGAGGTGTTACATGTGTCGAAAGGAAGAAATTCCTGCAATGCATTTCTTGCTTGGTGATAGGTCTGATATTTGTGGAACAACAAGAAATCGATCAAAACCGCTCAAGAATCTAGACACAAAAGATTGAAATGGCATGCAAGAGTAGATGCAAAAATTTCATATTTTCCAATTTTAGAGAAAAAATAGGGTTTTGTGCATTGGTGGGAAAAAATTAAGCTTCTGCATGTAACATTTCACTTTGTATGGAGAATTGGAAAAAATCTATGCTCCTACATAGGGTTTTCATTTTAGGTGCAATAAGGTTAAATTTTTGTGCTCTTACATTTGGTAAACTAAAAATGATGTAAGGGTGGAATTTTTCCCCACCCCTACATGGGGGTAAAATTTACTATGTGCATAGGCAGGAAATTTTTCCACCCCTACACTTGGTTAGGCATCTTTGGATGTAAGCCAGGTTTTAAAACCTAACATGCATCTTTGAAGGGTAGTGCAAGGTAATATGCATCAATGACAATTTTTCTCTAATTTTTACATGTAAATAATATCTTTACTTGATCATGCAAATTGGGTTTTAAAACTTGACTTACAAGTTTAAGTCAACTCACATGAATCAACGAAAAATTTGATCATGTCCATCAAAGTTTTTTCTCCACCCAACACGAGGGTAGATATTGTTTTGATCATGTAGTTTGGGGTTGTTCCCCCGACTAATATACATGTTTGTGGGTAGAAATTCATGTACCACAGGGTTTAAACACCACAATTAATATACTTTCCAAGATTTCATAATAATGTGGTGCAAGGTTTGAAACCTGCGACACACATGGCTTTGGACGTTGCTTTAAGTGAAAAATTAGTAATGAAATGACTGTTAAATGCAGGTTTCAAAGCACATCCTAGAAGATGCATATGTATGCATATGATAGGGGGAATCAAAGTTTGAAACTCGATCTTCCATAGTTTCTAAAAGAGGGTATATCAAATGCTAAATAACCATTTCCAAGAAAAAATGACTTAATGGCTAATCAAAAACTAGGAAATATAAAAGCCTAAATCAATATGACTATTAACAATTCTTAAGCAAAGACCAACGAAAACCCTAAATGCAAAATAAAGAAAAAATCAAAAAATGCAAACCATTTTAACAAGCCTTATATATTTAAGAAACAACAGAAAGAAAACAAGGAAAAACAAGATAAACAAATACCTGGAAACTACAAAAAAGAAGGAAGAAAACCTAAGCAAACCCTAGCCAAATCTATTTGAAATCCATGAGAAATACAAAGAGAAAACACGCCAAGATTAATAAAAAGGATTGCAAGAATATATATAGGGAAAAAATGGTTGACAAAGAAAGCAAAACAAATCAAAAACCAATTAAAACTCACTTAAAAACACATTTAAACTTGCAATAAATGCAACTCGTGTGTGTCAAGATGCAACAACAGGAAAAATCAATGCCTTTACACATTTTTAAACCATTCTACAAAATACATGTAGAGGTGCTAAAATTTAGTGCTTCTACATGTTTTATTTTTTTCCAAAGTATGTAAGGGTGCTAAAATTTAGCACTCCTACATATGTGGGAAAATGACTAATATCAAAAATTAGAATTTTCAATTTTTATCCTTTTGCAAATTTTTGAAAGGTTAAAAGATTAAATTATCAAAATGAATTTTTGAGGATTTGGACCATGCACAATGGCAAGTAATATTTTCCTCATCTTACATTCTTAGAGAACATAGGCTATAAAATGAACAAGTTTCTTAGGGGTTATCCCATGAATTGAGTGTGGCTGAATTCGAGGATAACAATGCCAAATCCATGAACAATCGTTTAAAGGCATTTCTTTAGAAAGAACATAAATTTTTATCCAAGAGGATAAACAAAATTCACCTAATAAGGTGCAAAAACATCCAACGAGATAAATAAGACTCACCTAAGAATGTGAATAAATTTCCAAGTGGAAAATACAAGACTCACCTAAGAAGGTGCATAAATTTCCAAGAGGACGAACAAGACTCACCTAAGAAGGTGCATAAACATCCATGAGGACAAACAAGACTCAGCTAAGAAGGTGCATAAATGTCTAAGAGGATGGAAAAATTCACACCTTAAGTAGTGTTATCAACAACACCATCACAAAAGGTTTCTTAAAAATGACGAAAGGGCATTGCTCAATGCATGAAATATCACACCTTAGAGAATATCATGCATGACATTACCACTAAGAAAAAAAAAAATGGAATGAAGGATCACACTTTAGGGAATACTAGCCATAGTATTACGACTAAACGGAACATCACATGCCACAAAACATCACACTTTTAGGGGACATCGAGCCTAATACCACTACAAAGGGGATGCTAACTTAAATTGTGATGTCCACACTCTTAATCAACAAGGTCACACTTTCTAGGAGATTTATGGTATCATCAATAAAAAGGGACTATTCTTATGCAGCCAATATGTGAGGGACCATATGCCTCCCCTCAAAATTTTAGCGTACTTGCTAGACTAATATTTTAAGGACTAGATAAAAAGGGATCCCTTGTAGCAAGGAATGTGCCTAGTGTAAGGCTACCTAATTATTTTTGCCCCATGTGTGGGAACAAAGGTGACACAAGATGGATAATAACATGTTGCTCCTTGTAAATGAAATATGATTGAATTTACACCCACATATAATAATGAGCACTAATACTACAACTACCACACGAGAAGAAGAAACAACCAATAAATTTTAGTCTATTATTCTATTAAATTTATCAATGTAAGGATTGAATTCTTCTAATTTATTCAAAACACCACATTCATCAATAGTGTATTCAAATGTTCTATGATACACATAATATGATGTTTTTTATTCTTTTTTAGTATCTCTTCACTCGTGAAAAAGAGGTAATGTAATTAATCTCAATTTTAATAGCATAGCTATTATACACTCAGTCTTAGATAAATGATGCGGAGTAGGTAACACACCTTTTCTACTAGGGAAATGAACCTTTTGTGGTTTGTTTGGTGGAGTGAATATTTAAGGTAAAGGTGGATGTCCTTGGTATTCTATACCTTTAGTGTCTTTGGATTATATTTGTTCCAAAAGGGAATGAATTTTATGTTCATTCTTTACATCACATCCTTATTTTCTCAAGGTCTTAAAGCCTTGGCTATAACATTATTCCAAGCTAGTAGGTGTTTTTTTTTTTTTTTTCTCATAGGAAGGAGGATCATTGGATGGTATTGGTTCATCATGTTTATTAACGTTAGGGTCCTCTATGTTCCTTGGTTGAGGTATACATCATAAATCACTTTCCCTATGTGATGTGTAAATAATTTCAAGTGATAGTATGGTGGGTGCTGTTTATTTTTTGTATGGGTGATTAGGCCATTCAATTAAAGGGTAAATGAAAATACTATTATCAAGGTTAGGAAATGTATTGTTTATAAATTCATTCATGATTTCCTTCTCTTTCCTAAAGATATATTAATTAAGGAGATATACATTGGGAGATTAAGGAATATGAGTTTCATCATCTAAAATAGTTATTCCCAAACATGTAACATGAAACATCAACCAAGGATTTTAAAGAAGAATATTTTATCAAAAATTTTAGTCATTATGATAATATTATACTTGCGATGAGTTTCAAACTTTTATATTGTAGTGAGCTATAAAATGAAAGTAGATTTGGAGAGGGGATCCTCATAAGGTTTTGTCATAGAAATATGAGAAAAAAGTAGCCTTGAGAAGGTCATGTAGGGTGCCTATGTCTAGAAGAAATTTTTAATAAATTCAAAATTTTACCGTGTAATATTGTTTAGAGATCCTATTATGTGTGTGTGCAGGTGTGACTATAATATTATATATATATATATATATATATATATATATATATATATATATATATTGATTTATGATTATGCGATGCAAGATGCAAGTCTATAATAATTATAAAAATATTTGAACATTGAAAGACAATTATAAATATGATTTTCAAATAAATAATGCAACCATTGACTAATCTTAAAATGAAAAATCTGAAAGTGATGATGCTTATATTTTTAAAAATAAAACAATATAAATTTTCACCTTTAGAGAGCTATATGCATAACTCCTAAATGCATGCAAATAATACTTTTAGATTTTATTTCATACCTAATATTACCTAATGCAGATTTTTAAATACAATTAAGATGTAAATCTGGCATATGATGAGTGAAATTAACCCTATTGTAACATATTATGTAATAATATATGTAAAGTTGAATTCTTATGCCTTTTATGATACAAAAATGGATGCCTAAATGAGCAAGGCAAAACAATACAATGCTAACCCTAAATCTAGGATGATATTTTTTAGATTTTAAAAGGTCTATAATGTTAATGCATCAGGTTCATTAGAATGATATGGTGGAAAAAAGTGAGACCCTAAAATTTCACTTTAGGATCTAAATATCCTTTTTAACTACAATATCATTTGAGATTTGACATAGTAGGGTTTGATAGATTGGATAAGGACTATCTTACAACCTAAAAGGTGAGTCAATCTTCCTTTGACCAAAATTGGAATGGGTTTTAAAGTGAAATGCAATTATTTGATTAGCTTATGAAGCCAATAATCTATTCTGATGCAAAAACAAAAAATCTAGAAATTTAGAGGCAAATTTAGGAATAAAAAAATAGACTAAGTAGAGTTTTGTGTACGTGTCATTTGAATTTGGAGCTAAAAATGTAGGAACAAGTCACCATGGGTGACTATTTCCTAGTAGCTTAATCTAAAATCTATCTTAATAGTCCTTGAGATCTAGATTAGGGCCTTCTTTTGTTCGAGTTTCATTTTTGGATCATCGTCAGTTGCTATGATAATATTTTTTTTGTATGTGGTTAAGTTGCAAGGTTTATATGCAATAATGAACAAATGACCTTTAAGCTTCCTTAAAAAATTTCATATCTGACACTTACAAATTTAGAGATAGAGGAAGGGTTGTGCCATATAGAGGCTTTCCTCAATCAAGCCTTGTGTTGGTTTTCCCACCTCCACAATAGCAGAGTTGATGAAAGAGAGCTTATCCTTCAGAGGGATAGAGGCTAAATGATAAATGAATGATGAATTAGAAAGGAATTGTAAGACACCACCCAAGTCAAATTTTATTGAAGGCTTGATGTTGAATTGGCTCGATTTATTTGAAAGACCTACAAGGGTTTGTCCTCACAAACTAAATTATAACATGAACATGAACAAACTGACATTAAACTTGACATGATTCTTTGCTATTGATATTTACTATAAATCTACTCTTGAATGCTCTTGATGATTCTCTTAGAAATAATTCTTGCTAGATTTCTCCACATACTTTTCAAATGATGCAATGAATAGGTACTTATAGGAATTTAATGTAATTACCCACAAATTAGATGTTGATAGTTGGCATTTTACATTTGAAATTAAAATACTAAAATGCCAACTTTGACATATTAAGATTTGGAGGAAAAATAGGGAGACCAAGTCACCTAGGGCGATTATGTCTTGACCCTATTTTGTGGGATGTAAGGTGTTGAGAGAAATATATTAAATTTTGTACCTAGGTTTTGCACATTGTTTTTCCTCAAGATAAATATCCAAATGGGCCATAGAATACATAATTTATGAAATTATGTGTACAATTAGGTCAAGTCACTTAGGGGGGAAACATAGTGTGAAATTTTCAAGGGTGACAATTTACGATGCTATACCCCCTCCCAACTGCATACCTCTTTATTTATCTAGAATTTTTTGTATTCCACTTTTTAATTTAAAACTTTCTTCTACATATAATCAACATCCCTAGCATATGCTCTACTTTATTTTCAAAAATAAATTTTAATTATTTCCTTAAACCCATGACTCCTTTTCTTCTAGTTTTAGTGCTAGCATTTGAGTTCTCATTTTATAATGTCTTCATTTTATTTGCAATTGCTAAAAAGAGTCGTATGCCAATTTTGAGTGACTATTAATTCACAAAAAGAATAATACACCAATACACTTAAATAAGGAAAATATTCCATTTATTTGACATAATTGATCTACAAAATGCTCGATGAAATTATAGGCAATGAATCTTCAAATTAATATCAATATATGACATTTTTCAATCAATTCCAAAAATTTATTCAACTTTTTCCATAATCTACCACCAAAATTGAGTTGAACGATATTTCTTAAATTAAAAACCAAACTAAAAGAAATAAATAAAACTAAAATATTTTTTGATGTTGATTGTGAGTACACCTGGATACTCCTACACCAAATTTCTAATTAGAATCACATTTATTACTATTTGTAGGTTATATTGTTACATGGTATTAATGTTTAGTAAGACATTGAATCTATGTCTAAGTTATTTTATGAGAAGATTATTTGATTAAAAAATTATGTATCCCTAAGGCACTTATTTGAATATAATATCTTTTGTCAAATTCCAAAATTCACTCAAATATTTAAATCATAAACTATTTACAAATGATTTGTTATTGTTCTCACTTGTCATGCAAATGTTCATGATTCGAAGAAAATTATTGATTTTGTATGAGTTAAATTTGGGAATTCTTGTCATATATCTATGCCAATAATATTTGTTAGGTATCATCTAATAGTTATAGTTCATAGTATGATAGTGATACCATAAGGGGAACCCACCTAGGTTTTGTAGAGGCTAAATTGTAAGAGAAATTTACCTTAAGAATGAGTTTCTTGTTCATTGACCAACCTCCCTTGCTTTCAAGAATAAAAATTGATTAATCTTTATAGGTCTTTGGGAATGAGTTGGAAACACCAACACCCTCCAATTTCTAATTACTTCCATTTGTAGAGTAGGGGGATCCATCACCTTTGGGACTCTAGGTCACAGGAGAGCCTTAAGAAATGGATTGTCCTAAACTACCTCGGGTTGACTAGATAGGTTTGAAGAGAAGAAAGACTGAGGCTGAAAAGGAAGGGAAAATAGTGTACCACTTTCCTTTTGCTAAATCCATGTATTTACAGAGTCAAAAGAACCGACCACAAAGGTTTCAATATGTTGCCCAAACAACTCACTATCTAAGGATGGCAATGCAGATCTCAGACTCCAGTGTGGTGCGCTAGCGTCTGAGGGATGCACTAGCATCCTGTATGAATAGAAGTCTAGAAAGAATATAGAAACACTAAGAACCTACTTAACTATTTGTTTGTTTATGTTTTATGATTTGATACAAAGCAGGAAAGTGTATAAAACAAGTACAATAAAAGGAATACTTGGAATGAACTATTATGGAAATGATGAAGAAAGATTGGGGAAATATAGTGTTCTCCCCATGACTTGATTCTTCAATTAGCTGCACTAAAATATGCCTATACACATGAAAACAAGAAAAATTTCAGGTTGTGTTTGAGGTCTACCTTAGTCAGACCCCTGTTTTGGTGTTCCCACCTCCATGGATAGCCAAAAATCCACAATATGTAGAAATCAAAAAAGAAAGTAGAAATGAAATATTACAACTAGATAAAAAGTAAAGACAATTGAATTCTATCCAATAAGAAATATGGTGCAATTGAGTAGATAAACATAATGTTACCTTCCCAACTACGAGCTCTCAAGGCCATTAGCAGAAGGAATATAGTGACACAACCATGTAGAGAAGATGAAGCTCCATGATCCTTTAATGGAAATGGTATTGCGACAAGAATGTGATTGGATCAGAGTGAAAAGCTTGTAGTAAGAAGAATTATTGTGTATAAGCAAGAGCAAAGTGAATAGAAAGAGAGAATGAAGGAATGAGAAGGAATTAAGTCTCATTTAGAAAAATGGAGGTAGGAGGTCAACTATCATAAATCAATAGAGGCAGGAGAGGTTAATTTTTGTATCCAATAGAAAATGTAACGATTATGTAGATTCTAGGGGCAAGAATCCTGTCAGGATGATAATTTAACATGCAGATGTCTATGTGGTGCACACACATTGCTGACAAAAGTTCTTCCACCAACGTAAAAAGATGAGGTCGGGTTCATGGAAAAGCTAGTGGTGGTGAATTTTGTATCATTGAGTTTATATTTTCCAAGGTAGGTTTAATTAAATGAGGAATTTTCCTAGGGTGCAAATTCATGCCATTAATTTTTTCCCCCACTTTAGTGAGCATACGTGTTAGTGCATATGTGGGGTAAAGTAGAAAATATTGACAAGAATATAAATTAATCATTGAGGAAGCAAAATTTTGATATGGTTCACCTAAACATGAAGGAGGTAGCTCTATAGGTGCTTGGTCCCATGGGGCAACCTTGATGTGAAAGAGAGAGATGGCTCCATAGGTTCCTTGTCCTATGAAGTTTGTTATGAGCTCTACTTATTCTCACTCCTATAAAGGGAGTTCAATAGGTTCTTGTTCCTATAGGGTTTAACATGAAATGTCTCTACAAGTTCTAGATCCTATAGATTTAGATGTGAAAGATCCTTACAAGTTATTATTCCTATAAGGAAATTTTAGAGAGGTACTTGATCCTATTGGGAAAGCTTGATTATGAAAGAGCTTTATAGGTTCTCAGTCCTACAAACCAACATGTTAAGCTATAGATAAAACATGTTAGGCAAAAAATCCAAAACAAACACACATGTCATAGAGAATCCAAAGAGATGCAATTGAAAGAGAAGTTTTCAAAGGGGATCCCTTTGGCTAGGAATCCTTCAAGACATCAATGGGCCCATTCAAAGGAACACTCCAATTGAAATGCATGACATTTTCTACAAATGATTATTTCATGAAGGAATCCTTTTGAATGATTTCTTTCGTCAAGTAATCCAATGGAAAGAATGCTCCTTTTCTAAGGCAAGTTATCAAACTTCTTCATGAGAAAAAGTGCCCCTTTTTCAAAAGAAAGTTTTCAAATTCTTTCACTACTAATTCATTTTTGAAATAAAATTTTCACTAAGGGTTCCTTGTTGAAAGAATGCATCATTTGGAAAATGAAGTTTTTAGTAAGGAATTTGTTGGCCATCAAATTCATCTTATTGAAAATCAGAGAAGTATGGTAGTGATAAGAGGTAAAATGGTTGCTTTATGGTTTAGGACATAGAACAACACTTTCTCCCACTATCATTCAAGGAAAACCCTAGAGATCTCAATCTAAAGTATCCAAAGGAGAAAGAGATCTTCTAATAGGGTTGCCCTAGCATGTGTTTAAAAACTAAAAATGGGTTCAGCACCTAGCTAGGGCTTCAAAAGACTAATGAAATACAATAACTAATGCTAAAACCTAACGTGATGTAATACTTCACTAAATGACCTAGAAAAGCATGTAAATCAAAACAGAAAGTTGAGAAATCAGAAGTGTGCACCTGGAAACCTATCGAGGCTTGGATGAAGACTTGACATGCTAAAAACACTAAAATTAATTCCTGTTGGGACTCATACACCATTCTTAGCATTTTCTTCTAGATTAGGGTTCTCGAGTAGGAACAAAACAATAGCAGAGATATGTTTGAAACTCTAGAAATATGTAATTTTTGACTATACTAGGACTAATATGGAAAAAGTGGCATATTATTCTAGTTAGGTTATTTTGGAAATTCAAAGTCTGATTTTGCTCTTCCATATCTGCTCTATCATTTCCACTCGATTTCCAGGTCTGAAAATTTGATTTGCAACATACAAATGTCTCCCAATGATCTCCAATGCAAGGTAACAACTTTGACAACTTTCAACACTTGACAATTTTCTCCAAACTTGATCTTCAATATGTCCTCAACCTAGATCTATAAATCACACACTAAAATGAGATAAAATGTTGTTTTGTTAGTGGAAAGGGGTTTTCCTTGGTCAAACCCCGTTTTGGTAATCAAACCTTAAAATGAAATGAAATAGGAAAGGGGAATGATGAATGAAAAAAATGTAATGTTCCAACTCACCAAACCATAGCAACAAAGTGCTTCAAACATGTATGAAGTGGTTCTAATGGATGTAGATCTTGACTCTTGCTTGAATGTGATATATCTTGAATTGAATTCTAGCTTGAATCATGAAACCCTACATCACAAGTGTTAGCTCAAAAATAAACATGATGCATGATGACTTTGACATGATGCTTGATACTTGAATAATGCTCTACAACACTTCATAATCATCCCTTGAAGATCCTTGAATGCTCTTGTGAAATCTTGTAAACTCTTGAATGCTTCCTTGATCATAAATTTGCTATAACACATGAATACTTGAAAGCTTGGGATGAAAATGAGTGAAAGAAACTTGTATTTATACTTGTTTATACCAAATTTCCTAAAATTACAACACTACAAGCTGAAATTAGATATATAGGAGGATAAATCCCACAAAGAATTTGAATTAAATTTTATTTTCAGCCACACAAGACTCATATGCTAGAAGTGGTGTATGAGTCCCATTAGGCTTAACTACAGGACATATTTTTAAAAATTCTTAGGATGATGTAAAATCTAGATCAAAGCCTTAAAACCTAGGTGGGACTCATATGCCTGAGGTGGCGTATGAGTCCTAGATCACTAAATTCGGTCCACACAACATAAAAACACATTAATTATAATTGGATGTTGGTTTATGTCAAGATTATCCTCAAAAAGATGTATTAAACGGGGATTTTGGATGTAAAACTAGACAAATTAAAGCATAAAGAAGCCCAATTATTTAATAAAATCCTAGAAAAGTGTGAAAGTGTGTTACAAAAATTTACAACACTCTAAATAAGGTACCAATAAGCTCATTTAGTTCACAAGGGCCCAAGACCTAATATGAATATGTCAGACACATTATAACACTAAATCAAGGCCATGTTAGGGAGCACTTTTTCCGTCATTACATCTAGCCCCCACTTTAGTGAGAGGAGGAACTTGCTTCCAACTCACACTAAAGTAGATCAACACACATCAAGAGGGTTCCCAATACACCAATGCTAGTGAGACATGATGACCATGATCAAGAGGGTTGTGGAAGCCCCCAAGAGCAAGGTCCTATGGCAAACCAATATACGCACAAAATAACACACATGAAAATGATATAAAGAGAAATAAAAAGGAACAAGCAAACATTGCCAAAGACAAAGAGAAAATAAAAACAAAACAAAAGAGGGCTGGATCAAGCTTTGACCATTTTTCCAAGATGATGTGGGTCAAATTTCGGTTGTTTATCCAAAAAATGCATGCTCACTCTAAGGCAATAGAACTTCAAGTTGTCTGTTAGGTGACTATCCAAAAGGGCGAGACACACACACACAACCAGTATTTTCTCACAACACACGTAAGTGGCTATAGGAAATTCATGCCTTGGATGATCTTCCTATCCAACCATACCAAAGTTATACCTCTTGATAACTTTGATAAGGTGCCACGCAACAATGAACTTTGAGCTTCATGATGCAAGAAAAGCTTTGTATACTTGAAACTCATGAACAAACAAGATGGCACCATATCCAATCAAAGTGTGTTATGCTAGGTGGCCATATAACCAAAATTATAAATGAAAAAATAGGGAATGTTCAAAGGAGTCTTGCTTTGTTCATGTTAGGTCTTAACTTGGGAACATTGTGCCTAATGTCTCCAAGAGAGGACCGGTCAAAGAATAAAAGATTCACAAATTGGGGGATGTAGTATATCGCATCGACACTAAGAGGAATATAATATGCTAAGATAGATCATGCTCTGCAAGGAAATCACATCCAATGTCACTACAAATCAAAAGATGCATCACATGAAGTAAGAAGACTACACCCAAAAACATGAAAATGCAAAATAATAATGCCAATGTATGCCCCCACTTTAAAGATATTGCTACACACCATGCTGTGAGAAATTACTTTAAAGTAGCAAATGATAAATTTTAAAAATAAAGAGGACATGAGAGCTTACTCGGAAAGCCCTATGACAAGTCATATGTTTTCAAATGAAGCTACATCATGCAAAGGGAAAGAGAGGGGTTGCCCCAAAAATGAAACTCCAAACACATGAGGGATCCATGGATTTGAGGTCAATATGTTCTTTCTGCAATGATTTTAGAGAGCTCATAACTATCATCATTCCCAAAATACTCATAGAATGAGAAGAATGACACAAAGAGAGTGAAAACAAAGAAAAACCTTTTGGGTCAACATGGAAGAGACCTCAATCTCTTGACACCTTGCATCATCCCCAAAAGGAAAACACAAGACAAATGAAAAAGATAAGTGAAAAGGATTTTGGGTCAACATGGAAGAGACATGAATTTCTCGATGCCTTGCATCATCCCCAAAAGGAAAATATAAGACAAAGAAAAGATAAAAGATTTACAACATAGAAAATAATGAAGGTACAAACAAAGGAATGTCACAAAGAGAAAGATATACATCAAACAAAAAAATACAGGGGATCACATTACTCACATGCAATCACACAAAAAAGAAAGAAAAAAAAGAAACAATGCTAAAGACTAGTTAGGCACATGCGAGTCAACCTAAAGAAGGTTTTCTACATCCAAATCATGTTCATTGTATACCGAAGGTGGATAAATAGCCACAAGGATAATAGAATGTGTCGAACTAGGGTCATCACCAAGTTCAACACTCTTCTTCAGAGAATTTTCATTTAAGTTGATGGAAGACTAAAAAATGTATTCAATTCATTATGCACTTGTTCATCAATATTTACAATCTCATCATCGTCATCCAAGTTAAAAAATATAGTAGGTCAAATGATAATGTCCAAAGAAGGGTTTAGCTCTTATCACTGTTGTGTTATCGGATCTTTTTTTTTTGGAAAAGGGGGAGACTCATCATGCATTGCTTTAGTCAAGCTTGGATTTTAATTTTCTTTGTTTATTTGTTCATTTAACCTTTGACCAAGGGTACAATGTCTACACCTATGCTCTCTAGCACCTATGTTTCTTTTAGTTCAGTTTTCAAGTCGCATTCATGCAGGAGTGGGATGATCAACCGTAGGTTTCTTTTCTTCCCTAAGGGGAGGAACGAAAGGAACCATGGAAGGTTGTTCAACCAATTTCACTTTAATTTTGTAAACTTTTTTTATTCTAGGAGGGATGATGGAATTTTTTTCATAATCTCTTGGTCTTTTATAGGAAGTAGGCAAAGGATCTATCGTAATTTGGTCTTGGTTGCTTGGCATGTCTTTTGGTTCAATCATGGTTTTGTCAAGTATTGTAGGCTTGGTCATGGATTTAGTAATGTTTTGAAGAGATAATTTTTCTATGTATTTTGCTTTGAACTTTTGGTAGGATTTGAAAAAGAATTCTTCTTGAGGTTTAATAGGTTTCATAGGCTCAAGAAAAAAGAAATCTAATGAAAAGTTCTCTTAGGAAGACAAAGGTTTAAAGCCACTATGATGCACAGTGAAAATTTCATTGTCAAAGGGAAATTTTAAGCATTTATGCACAACCGAAGGGATGACATTCATGGAGTGAATCCATGGATAGCCTAGCTTCACACAAAATTGGTCTAACTCTGGGATGATGGAGGATGTTCAACATCTAATGTTTTTGGTCCTATTTGTAAAGGAAGAGTGATCGATCCCATTGTAGGGAAAGTGAAACCATTAAGCATATTGATCCATGCTTTTGGTTTATCATATATTTCTTGATAGAGCTCATGCACAAGTAATAATTCTTCAATGATCACATTCTCTCCATAGACATAATCTATTAATATCCCATTAGTGGGCTTGTCATAGATTCAACCAACTATGAAAGAAGACCATCAGGTGCATGTTTAAGTATATATTGTTAGGAGAAAGAAATCTCAAGGTACTTTTAAGTTTGTCCTTTATGAGGTGCAACCTCGATCAATCCAACCATATCATCCATAGGATCGTTTTGAATAGCATCATTGTTTTCATCATCTGTGTCAACATTCATCACATCATTCTTTTTAGTTTCACTAGGTTTGATGAATGAAATATTATGATTAGGCATAGGGTTGGTAAATATTTACAATTTTTGGTTAGGAGGGGCAACAGACTTATTTCCTTGATCATTAGCACCTCCAACAGAAAGTCGACTGGAATCGATGAGGTCTTGCACAAGATGTTTAAGATTCTTACAACATTTTGTGTCATGTCCATTTTTTCGGTGGTAATGTTAATAAGAATTCGATCTAAATCTCAAAGGTAATGGTTTATTAGGATAGGGATTTTTAATGGGAGGTAAGGTAATAATTTTATACTCTATGAAGGGTATCGGGTAGGGGAGTGAATTATCTTTTTGGGTCCCCATAGTTAAACGGTATTGTCGCTTTTACAGTAGCTACTTGGGTATCAACATGTTGATTTATTTTTTGAGGGGGATTTAGTTGAAGGAAACCTTTATTTTGCTTCCTAAAAGGTTGGTAATTGTTTTGATTTGTAGACTTGGACTTCTTAGTGTGGCTAGAGGCGGATTTTGCATCACAACTACTAACTGAGTTTTGATAATCACAATGGGTAGAACATAAGTGCATGAAGGAGGGAAACTTCATCATGGTAAGCTTATATTGTATCTTACTTTGCAAATTATCTATAAACATATTTTGAAGGTGAGGGTTAGGAACATTTACATTGATTTGGGAATAAAGTGATTGATAGCATGAAATAAAGTCAGTAATCTTTTCCTCTTCTTTTTGCTTACATCTCATCAAATCAGCCAAGGTCATCTTAGGAGTCATATGAAATTGGAAATGGTTGATAAATTCCTCAACAAGTTCATTGAATGAATGAATTGAATTTTTTAGTAACAAAGAAAACCATTCTAAGGAAGTATCCTTCAAGGATCTAGGGAAAATTTTAGCCAAGATTTTATCGTCAAGAATAAAGTCACTACATAAGGTAGTGTAAGCGGAAACATGGTTAGAAGGATCTCCTTTCCCCCCATATTTATTGAATCTAGTAACCTCTATGCCTTGTGGCATCGGTGTTCATCATATCTCCAAGGACAACAGACTAATTCTAACATAATATGTAGGTGGGCCATTTTGATTTTGGTTGATGGTGGAAACTTTCTTTTGAGGGAATGAAATGGTTTGCAAAAGTTAGTTTATGAGAGGGTCATTGTTTGTATTGTGAGATGGAGGTGAATATGGTGGAGGTGTGTATGTTTTTGAAGCACAAGTGAATGGAATGTTAATAGTTGGTAAATTGGTAGGAGATATGATGTGTGATGCCACAAAGGTACTAGGGATGCTAGCAAAAATATTGAAGGAAGAAATAACATTACTAGTCAATTGCATTGCTGTTGTAACTTGAGGGTTGGTATAGGTAGGAATAGAGGCAATTGTTGTGGGAGGAGGGATTTGAATTCCTCCTTGTCTTATATCATTTTTCGAGGGTAAAGCACAACTAGTGGTTGAGGTAATATTTTTTCCAAAGATTTCAACTATGTTACACACAAGGTCAACTCTGTCTTCAATTTCAAGCATGTAATGAATTCTATCTATGGTAGGGATAGCGGTAGTTGAAATGTTCTTAGTAATTATTTTATTTTGTAGGTTTGCTAGGTATTCATGGATTTGGATTATTTTTTCTTGTAGAATACTAGCAACCATTGTTTCAACATGCATCACACTACTTGAAGGCAACGAATTGTTAAGGGTATGGTCCATACCTAGTGTACTAGTGTCAACACTAGTAGTGAAAGAGCTAGATAACTGAAGGTCCATGAAGATTGTACTATCATGGGATTACATGAGTCTCAAAATTTGTCTCACTATGGTATTAGAAATAGGACACCAAGTAAAAAAGATCATACAAGGGATACTAAATGCAAGATGGATGCAAATGCGATTAAATGAAATTAAGCTAAATGAAATGAAATGAATATAAAAAAAACTCTATAAACTGAAACAAAAATTGATCAACAGTAAATAGAAGCTTAAAAACAAGTTTTTTAATTCTATAAAATCCAATTTAAAATCTGCACTAGGACTAAATCGCCTAAAGGGGCGTATGAGTCCCAGTGAGGGTTTTTTTCACAAATTTCATAAAATTTTAAGTACTTTTTATGCTTTTTAGTTTTTATGATCTATAGACTAAATGAAAATTACAGATTTAAGATGGTATTAAATTATGCAAGATTTAAAAATGAGACCTATATGCACTTTCACTAATGTAAGATATAGAAACCCTAGATACAAATTAACTAGTTCAAACCCTAATGCAAAGTTAATGCAAGCAAGAACTAGGACTATGATGCACTCTAAATTAGAAATGATTTATTCTAAATGTGGGTTCACCAAAATAATAAGAGGTAAAATGGTTTCTTGATGATTTTGCACATAGAACAACACTTTTCTCCCACTATCATTCAATGAAAACCCTAGAGATTTGAATCTAACATATGTAAAGGAGAAAGAGTTATTGCAATAGGGTTGTCCTAGGGTATGATTAGAAAATAAAAATGGGTTCACCACCAAGCTAGGGCTAGGAAATACTAATGAAATTCAAGAACTAATGCTAAAACCTAATGTGATTCAATACTTCACTAAATGACCTAGAAAAGCATGTAAATCAAAACAGAAAGTTGAGAAATCAGAATTGTGCACCTAGAAACCCATTGAGGCTTGGATGAAGAATTGAAATGCTATAAACATTAAAATTAATGCCTATTGGGACTCATACACCAGCTTGGATTATTTAGTCCCAGATTAGGGTTTCTAGGTAGGAACAAAAATTTGCCAAAGATATGTTTGAAACTCTAGAAATTTGTAATTATGACTATATTAGGACTCATACGCCAGAATAGGGTTTTAAAGAAACTCAAAGTTTAATTTTTCTCTTCAATGTCTTCTCTATCCTTTCCACCTAATTTTTAGGTCTTAAACTTTGATTTGCACCCTGTAGATGTCTCTCAATGATCTCCAATGCAAGGTGACAACTTCGACAACTTTAAACACTTGACAATTTTCTCCAAACCTGCTCTTCAATATGTCTTCAACCTAGATCTACAAATCACACACTAAAGAGAGGGAAAAATGTTAGTTTTTTAGTGGAAAGGGGTTTACCTTGGTCAAAACCCGTTTTGGTAATCAAACCTTGAAATAAAATGAAATAGGAAAAGAGAATGATGAATGAACAAAATGTAATGTTGCAACTCACCAAACCCTAGCAATAAAGTGTTGCAAAAATGTATGAAGTGGCTCCAATAGATGTATATATTCACTCTTGCTTGAATGTGATATATATTGAATTGAATTCTAGCTTGAATCATGAAACCCTACATCACAATTGTTAGCTAAAAAAAAACATGATGCATGATGACTTTGACATGATGCTTGATACTTGAATAATTCTATACAACACTTGATAATCAAACCTTGAAGAACCTTCAATTCTCTTATAAAATCTCTAATGCTTCCTTGATCAAAAATTAGCTATAATGCATGAATACTTGAAAGCTTAGGATGAAAATGAGTGAAATAAACTTGTATTTATACTTGTTTATGTCATATTTCCTAAAATTACAACACTACAAGCCAACATCAGATCTAGGAGGATAAAATCCTACCATGAATTTGAATTAAATTTAATTTTTGGCCACATGAGATTCATATGCTAGAAGTGGCGTATGATTCCCATTAGGCTTAACTATGGGACACATTTTCAAAAGGCTTAGAATGATGAAAAATCCAGATCAAGGCCCTAAAACCTAGGTGGGACTCATATGCCCAAGGTGGCTTATGAGTCATAGATCACTAAAGTTGGGCCACACAACCTGAAAACACCTGAATTATGATTTAATGTTGGTTTATTTCAGGAGTATCCTCAAAAAGATGCATTAAATAGGGCTTGTGGATGTAAAATTAGGCCAATTAAATCATAAGGAAGCCCAATTATTTAATAAAACCCTAGAAAAGTGTGGAAGTGTGTTACAATACTTTACAACACTCTAAATAATTTACTAATAAGTTTATTTAGTTCACAAGGGTCCAAGACCGAATGTGAATATGTTAGAAACATTACAACACTAAATCAAGGCCATGTTAGGGAGTATTTTTTCATTATAGGTAGCTCCCCCTCAGGGTGGTGCATGGGATGCAAAGGAACACGTAGCATCCTAAGGAGAGATACGAGAGGCAGATATGTTGTGGCATGCCACACATTATGAGATGTATCTATGGTATGTTGTCAAACACGTGAGGGACAATATATAGGAACCACAACATGACGAAGAAAACAAAGAGAGACAAGAAGAAATCAAGAAATCAAGAGACAAGTATATTTGAGCGTTTGGGGTCAGATTTGTTCATAGATACAAATAGAAATAATATACTATTGGAACGAATGATCATCAATCTCAAAAGTTCTCAAATTGTGAAGACCACATGAAGAAAAAATTTAAAAAATTAGGTCAACATGGAAGAAGGCCTAAATTCCCCCAATGCCTTACATGGTCCCTAATTATCAAAAATAAAATTCATGGCACACAAAAGAATGATGATACACATAAAATATGTGCACAAAAAAAATTGCTTGCCTATATCCAAGCACCTACAAGGATAGCGAGGGTCCTTTAGGCGGGATCACAAATATAGAGAGACAAGCACGAGGGAACAAAAAAACATATACAAATATACACTAAAATTGCAGAAGAGGTACTACCCTAGTCCACATCAACTAGAAAATCATCTTGCTCCCATTCTAGTTCATTATAAGGGGAGGGAAAACAAGCCTGTAAGGGAGGGATAGTGAGAGTGGTACACTCTGACTCACCTGCAATGAGAGATAAGGAAGTTGGCCCCTTAAGATCTTCTTCACCTAGTTCTTGTGAGAGTATAGTCATCAATCTTGCAAAGATTGAGAAAAAATCTAGGATGTACTCCACCAAATTGATAATACATTTTTTGGGGGAGGGGCGAGGCACACAAGAGTAACAAAAAACCTTAGGGAGTGGTGTAGTGAATAAATTTGGAGAGGTGGGGGCTACCTGTGTCATTAGGAAAGTGTAAGATATGATAGGACTAGATCCCAAAGAATTTTAGCCATTCTTCTGACCACCACTCAAAGTGAGATCAACCTCCAACTTACACTTTAGTAGAGGATGTCGATTCCCCACAAAAGAAGCAAAGACAAAGGAGGGGGAGACAAAGCTGCAACCGATACACCCATTACTTTCAACATATCTATGGGTTGGGAAAAATGAGGAATATTTGGGAGGGACATCAAAAGGGGGGGCTCCATGGAGGGAGCAATGAAAACCTACACCCTTTTAGGGTGAGTATCATCGAGTCCTATCGAGGGAAACAAAATTAGAACAATGGTGATTGGAACTGAGGTAGAAGGAGAAAAAGGATGACATACAATAAAAGATGTAGAAATAGGAGCTATTGACTCTACATCCATCTTCTATGAGGTAGCTTGTTTCATGGAAATAACTTTTCTCCTGTGTTTACACTCATGTACAAGTCTATTACATCGGCTTTGGGCACTAGATGTTGAAGAGTAAGAAGAGAGGGGAGGTTCTTTTTATCCCATAGGAGTGTCCTCCACAAACATGTCCAATGAATGGAAAGCCTCCTAGATAGGGACAAGAGCAAGCAGCATAAGAGAATAAACAACAATAGCTGGAGAAATAGACACAAGTGCCTCGATAGTAGGCCTCTTCCCATTCATTGCTAAATGGGTAGGAAGAAGAGTGGTGGGAAGTTGTCGAGACCGAGACATGGGATCAGCCCCACTAGGACCTTTTCCATTGTTGTAGAAAATGGGTCTAGAAACCGTGGGCAAGAATAAAAGTTCAAAAACTTGGGGCTTAGCTTTTCACCAAGTGGGCATCATCAAAATTCCCATGCAAGGCATGGGAGCAATAGCCGAAGATTCCATAGCAAGGTGAGAAGCAAAAGTGGATGGAGTAGAATACATAGAATGAGGAGGCCCTTGACCACAAGCAAGCTTCCTCTTCCCATTTTGATGATTGGAAGAGGGAGCTCAGCTACTACATGATTATGGAGTCTTTTAGGGAGATAACATAGGGAGAAATTAGATAGATAATTTTTTATGTTGTGCCCCTATTATTGTATTTTAAATAAGTACAATACATCAAATCTCCCCTTGGAGGGAGGGTCCAACTAGAGTGGGCCAAAAATGGTCTAATGAAAAGCCCCCATGTGACACTAGTGGTTTATAATCAGTGTTGTGAAATGTGCATAGAGCCCTCATGTAAGAACTTGAGACATTTATGAACCATAGAAGTTATGCCATTCATAGAGACTAGCCAAGGAATGTGTAGCCTCACTCTGAATAGGTCTGACTCTAGGATTATGACAAAGGAAGTATCAAAGACCCTAGGTCCTACCAAGAATGAAAGAGAAATAGAGCCAATAGGAGGGAATGGGAGACCATCATGTGTATGGATAGTGGCCTTCAATTCTTTGCATTCCTCCCTATGAAAAGTGTTTATAAATAGAGATTATTCTATTTTAACATTCAATCTACTCATAGGGTCAACTATGGCATGGTCACAATGTTTCCATTCATTTGAGTATGAATGTACAAAAGAGAAGGCTCCTTATTTAGAGGTAGGTCCTATGAAGTAAATGTTATGTCGGTTGATGCACTCATAAACTAGGAAGGATAAATACATGTGAATGAGACCATGTTCACATATTCTAATGTTACAAATACATTAGACTTAGAAGATTGAGAAATTAAGTTTGCTAAATGGGATGGAAATGGATAAATCAACAACTCACTATTAGATTTTTCTATAAACTTATTAGAATTCTACTTTTTAACATCAATATGGATAGTATCATCATTGATGCAGTCCTCGATCTCATGATGTAGGCGTTCACATCTTTCAGTAATGTGTCTATGTACTTTGTGGTTTTGGAAGAACTTATGCTCATCATACCAGTCAGGATAGGGCTCAGTTAGAGGTCAAGGATCTGATAGTCTTAAGACTTTATCTTTCAATAACTTTTTCAAAATAGTACCATAATATTTTGATAATTTCATAAAGTATCTATTGCGCTTTAGGCCTTTTTCAGTAGACATAGAGACTACATTCGTAATAGCTTTATTTTTGCAAGAAATTGACACTACAGACCTACCATCAAAATTGAAGCATGAGAAGGATCCTCCAAATTGTGAAATCATCTGTTGGTATTCATGTAACGCAACACACAAAGGTGCAAAAGAGGGATACTTCATCAAGGGATTTTTTTCCTACCAAGGTCATTGTAGGTTCCCAATGAAGACCTTTTGAACATCCAAGTCAGGCAAAGGGTAAGAGATTTGTGAGAATAATTCCTAATAACTTATGATAAAGTTAGTTATCTTATATTTTTCTCCTTTCTTACATCGAATAAGATCCAAGAAGACCGTCTTTGGTCCAATATTATCTTGGAACTATTAGAGAAATTGATTTACTAAATGATCAAATGAAAAGATAGAATTGCCAGGTAAAGAAGTATCACTCAAGGGTTGTATCCTTAAGAGACCTTGGGAACAATTTATCCATCAGGGTATCATGATAAAATAGATCCATGCACATGGTGTTAAATGCCAAAACATTCATCTAAGGATCTCCCTTACCACCATATTTTCTAAATTTTGGAATCTCCATCCCCTGAGGGATAGGAGTGTTTAGAATGGCTATCAAAAAGGGTTGTGATGAATGAAAGGTTGAAATATAGGTTGGGAAGTAGCAATGGATAATTTTGTGAGCTATTTCTACATTTGACCCATGTTTTGTAACAAGATGTTCAAGATAATATCAATGATGTGACAAGACTAGTGGAACTACCACCAAAGCCCCTAAAGCCGCTGATCCCCTTTCTCATAGAGACCCCACAACCAAGAACAATTGGGATCTAGGATTACCACCAGGAACATTAGAATTTGTGGAGTTAAAGCCTAGGGGTACCTTGTTTACTTTAATGATGGGGGTGGTTGAGGACTAGAGGTACTATTGATGGAAGGGACAATCTCAGCCATGTATACTAATGCCTTGGGCATCAAGACTTCTATGTGTCTCTCAACAGTCTTGGACCCAAAGTCTCAAGTAATTCCCAATCTAGGATTGCATGACGAGACATAATTTTCCATTATATCATCAAGGCCCCAGAGAAATTATAGAATTACATAGTCCTTCTCCAACATAATTCTCAACTCATTAACAACCCTAGCAGCCCTAGCTATAATTCTTTCCCTCTTGAAATAGTTTTTGAACTCCAAAATCCTTCAATCTAGGGAAAGAAGTTGTTCTAAAAGAACCATGAGAGCATCATCTTCCTCCATAGATGAGGTAGTAGGAGAAGCAGGAGGGGTACGAACACTAGTTTCTTCCCCAAAGAAAATTGTAGCTATTCCTGAAAACATTTCTTAAAAGGTGAGAACTATAGTGACCTTTTGAGGATCCATCTCTAAATGTCACAAACTCCTCATAATGAAATGTCCAAAGGTTGTAGGTTAAGTCATAAGCTCATAAAGCTTCACAATGGACAAGTCTATAACACACCCATGACACAAGAGAAGGTTTCTCAACACAAGGGAATGGATTCAAAGACCTTCATATCAAGTTCACCAATAATGTAGAGTAGACGGATCTATAACCATCAAGAATCTAGGTCACAAGAGATCCCCAAGGAATAAACTACCCTAAATTACCTCAGGTTGAATAGGTAGGTTTAAAGAGAGGAAAGACTGAGGCTAAAAAGGAAGGGAAAAAAATGTATCTCTTTCCTTCTACTAAAGCTAGGTGTCTGTAGAGTCAAAAGAGTCGACTACATAGGTTTCAATCTATTTTCTAGATAGTTCACTATCTGAGGAAAATAGCATGGATCTTAGACTCCAACATGACACATTGGCATCTTAGGGACACATCAGCATCCTATGTAGAAAAAGGTCTATAAATTAGATAGAAAACACTAAGAACCTACTTAACTATCATGTTATTTATGTTTTATGGTTTGATAGAAAGCAAGAAAGTGCATAAAACAACAATTACAACAAAAGGAATACTTGGACTGAACTATTATGGAAATGACGAAGAAAGGGTAGGGAAATATATTGTGCTCCCCACAACTTGATTCTTTGATTAGCTCCACTTGAACATTCCTACACACATAGAAATGAGAAAAAAAATTGGGTTGTGTTTTAGGTTTGCTTCAGTCAAACCCATGTTTTTGTGTTCCAGCCTCCATGGACAACTAGAAAGACACAATATGTAGAAATCGATAAGGAAAGTAGAAAGGAAGTATTACAACTAGATAAAAAGAAGAGACAACTGAATGCTACCCAATAAGCAAGATGATGCAATTGAGTAGATAAACACAATGTTACCTTCCCAACTACAAGATCTCAAGGCCAATAATGGAAGAAATATAGTGACACCACCACATAGAGAAGATGAAGCTTGATGATCCTTGAATTTCAATGGTGTTGTGACAAGAATGTGTTGTTGGAGCCAAGTGAGAATCTTGCAACAAGAAGAACCATTGTGTAGAAGCAAGAGTGGAGTGAATAGAATGAGAGAATGAAGGAATGAGAAGGAATTGAGTTTGAATTGGATTGAAATGAAGATAAGAGGTTTATTTTCATCGGTTGAGGGAGGTAGGAGATGCTAATTTTTGTAGTCAATGGAAAGCATAACAGTTTTGCAGATTCCAGGGGTAGGAATCTTATTAAGATGACAATGCAGTGTGTGAATGTCCATGCACCGCATGCGTATCCTAGATAGAAATTCCTCCATCAACACAAAAATACGAGGCAAAGTGGATGGAACAAGGCATGCGTATCCTAGATAGAAATTCCTCCATCAACACAAAAATACAAGGCAAAGTGGATGGAACAAGGTGGCGTTGGTGGATTTTGAATCATCGATTTTATATTTTCTAATGTAGGGGTAATTAAATGGGGAATTTTCCTAAGGTGAAAATTAACGACATTACACCATCTACCTGAGAATTTTATAATTTTTTGTACTTGTGTTTTAATTCTATGTTTTATAATTGAATTATTCTAAACATCTCTATAAATAGTAGCTCAATTAATATTCTAAGTCTTTTATTTTGATAGTTTATACTAAATGCATTTGTAGAGATTAATAAATATGATATTTCATTCATGAATTATTTATCCTAATTTTTTGTTTTGATATTCATAAGATGCATTTAGCAATGAATCCTACAAATCTCAAGCTCCATCAAAATTTAATTTATCTTGAATTTATCTATAGTCTTGGTAATAGGGTTTACTCTATAGAATCCCATTCATGTGAGATATCTGAGAAGTATGGTTTATTGATCCTTTCAATTTTGTATTTCACTTAGTGAAGTCATTAAAAGAGTCATATAGATGCAATATTCATACATGGTCCATATTTTAACACTTTTTTCATTCTAATATTTATACATAAGGCCTTCAAGGAAATTAGTTATTTTTTGATACACATTTCAAATGAATCTAGGGTATGAATGGGTAGGAGTTATTTAGAGGACAATAGATAGGGATTACTCCCATAGATCTTTGGTTAGGGGATGCCTACCTAAATCAACACTAGATAGATAGGGGAATTGATTCTAGTTTAATTGAGTTGAGAAACAATTTTTTTTTTTGATGAATTTTCCAGATATCTATATTAATATAAATAAAGTTACAAAATTCACAAAAAAGGGTTGGATGGTAGGAAAGCACACCCCAAAAGTGACATGGGCCCAGCCCAGACATGATGATAAAATAAGAAAACTCTCCTACAAATAAATTCTATGACATGACAAGGAAATGAGTGAAAAAAATCTCCTCACTTTAATATTTCCTTAAGTTGGTTAAGGAAGAAACCTTTTTAAGAGTGAAGTGTAGAAGAAGACATGTTAAAATAGAAGGTTACCCTCCTTAAATTGAAAAGTGGAACACATAATACTACCCTCTTTAAAACACTATTAAATTATCACTAGTATATAACATACAATATATATATTAAAAGTAATAAATAAATTTTAAAAAGTAGAATAAAGATAAATGTACCACCACTCGTAATAGAGTTCACCATCTCCCCCTATATTTTGCTATGGACATTTTTAATGTTAACGTTTAAAATCATTTCATATTATGTGGTATCATTATATATCTAAGTACTCCAAAATAGTCTCTAAATTGGATTTCTAGTGACAATTAAGGATGAATAAAATAATAAATAAATGAAATTTCATGGAACAGATGAAGGAAAGTAGTCGGTGTGTGAGGTTTATAAGTATGTAATCCTTTATTCACAAATACACTAGCAATTGCAACTTGGTGTGCAATGGGTATGCGGAATAGGCGTGGAAGGTTCATTATTGAAAAAATTGGTCCATTTTTTTGATACCATTGTGTAATACATGAGATCTAATGGCAGCTCATTTAGCAAATATGCATTCACTTATAGGGATTGAAACTCAACTGAAACAAAAAATTTGAATTAGGAATATAGTTAGGCTCCATTATCAATAGCCAAGATAATATTTGGAAAATAAATCTTACACATTTTCAATTAGAAAAATCAAACATTCTTTTATATATTTAATAGAACAACATAAATTTGTGGGTATTAGAAATAATTAACATGTAAGAATTGCAATAGTCAAGAAATGACCCATCATTTTATGAAAGACCTTTAATGTCAACCAAAGAAAATAAATTTTACTACTATTAGGACAACTCTCCACGGTTATAGTTGTTCAAGTGTGCCCATCTGTCAACATTTTTTCCATATGTTTTGTCTCTCACACTACATTTTTTATACATGCATAATACTAAATAATGAAGGATATGAAGACAAGCTGAGGTTTATTGGAGAGTTAAAGAAGGAGGACATGGATACCATGGTGGGCGATTGAATTAGTGATTCACTAGCATTAGCAAAGCTTGCAATGTCAAGTTATGTTCTAGAGTGCTTAATTAACTCAAATATTTTGAGATCATCCTTGGAAATTCCATGTTGTGCATATCCTAAAATCATTTCTTCAATGAGATGACATATCTTTGGGCCATTTTTTCAAACAATGAATGTGCGTTTTCTATGCTTCCACATTTTGCATACATGTCCACCAGGGCAGTTGCAATTGCAACAATTGATAAAATTCTTCTTTTCTTTATGCTTTAATGGATGTCCATATCCTGTTCCAATGCTCCTATTTTGGAATAGGTAGGTAGGGAGAATACTGTAAAAATTTGTGGTCCTTTACACCCACCAATAGCATTTTCTTGAAAGTTTCTAAAGATTTTTAAAAAATCTATTTTGTGCAATATCCTGCAATAATTGCATTCCATGAGATAACGTCTCTTTGAGGAATTCTATCAAAAAATTTACATACCTTTTCTATGCTTCCACATTAATTGAAGATGAATTTTGTTTTGCACTAATGAATTGTTTTCCTCTCATTCTATAATTGGCTTGTTATGTAAGCCCTAAAACTCTGATATTTTCATATCTTTTGTTGTGGTAGGGTTTCATAATTTTATTCAAAATCCTCATTCCATAATGCTTTAATGGTTGTCCATACCCTATTCCAAAGCTCCCATTTTGGTAGAGGTAGGGAGGACACAGGTGACAATTGTGGAATTTGGTTGTACAACTGCCAATTACATTTGCTTGAAAGTTTCTAAACCCTTTTCAACAAATTCATTTTGTACATATCCTATAATCATAACCTCTCTCTCCCTCAACTATGTTGTGCAAACAATAAATGAAAAATAGCGAAAATTGAACCAAACAAGTTATGGGAATCCATCAAAGCATAAAGGATACCGATTTTTTTGCAGATGTATACTCTAAAACTAAATTGAAGACGCCTCTTCGCTACCTCCCACACATATTCAAGTTGTTGCAGCCAAGTTCACCAAAGAATAATTTTGATGGTCATTGGATGAGGATTCCTTATTTTCTACTTCTGATTCAGAGTGTTCTACGTGCAACCTCTAGAATTTGGAGCAGCAAGAGTGGATGATGTTTGATTCCCCTTTTGAGGAAATGCACATAAACCCTAATGAAAAATATTTATCAAAACTCATAAATTTCGTCCACCTATATGTCGTGTCATTTCTACACAGTACTAAATTCTGCAATGGTCAATGAAGCCGACCTTTGATTTTCCTACACGTGATCTGAAACTGTTTTAAACAATCAATGGTTGCAAACAACAGAACTATCAACCATGCCCTCTCTGTGAGTTTAAGTCATTCAAGGAAAAAATGAGCTTGGAAATCTCAAATAAGGAAATTCCTTCGATGTAATTATTACCTTTCAGTAGAATACATTTGTAGTTGCTTACATGGCAAAGTGCATATATGTGTTTCTTTTATTTTCTCTGCTCACGACCAGTTTTGGTTTTGTTGTGTTTTTTTATTTCTATTTAAATATTTTTTTGATAAATAAGTATTGTGTAGATTCATACAAAATAAGGTAATTTCATGATTGTATGTGGTCATTTAAAATATGTGGTTATTTAAAAAATATATATTTCATTTCATTTTTGCTTATATCATTCTATTTTTTTCTTTCAATCGAAATGAAGTATTATCTTGAATAACATCTCAACAGGATTATCTTACTCTTGAATAAACCAAGTATATTCATACTAGTAAACTAGTTCATAGTTAAAATATAGAGTAACATATATTTACTAAAAGACGTTAATAATAAAAGTGTTTTAAAGATTCGAAATAAGTTCATACATTTTTTATTTTAGGATTAAATTAGATTAATTAATTACACAATGTAATTGAGTGCAAAAAATTAGATTATATAAGTTATTCAATTTGAGTTGATAAGACTAACCAATATCAAATAGAAAGTACTATAATACTATATAGAGTAATAAAGAAATAGATTTTTTTAATCTTGTCATTAAATAATGACTAAATTATTGAAGACAATTAGACCAATGTGTCTTAAAATATAAAAAGATCTTGGGTTACAAACATGTGTGTACAATAGAACTAAAATATTCTTCTACGATTCACATTGGGTTGACTTCACTATCCGAAATGTACTCCACAACTCGAAAATATATTTTATACTTACAAACTCAATGCTTGAGTATCTTTAGATTTTGTGCTATGCCAATTAATTAAATAAATAATAGATGCTAAAATATCTCACATTTTTAGGGACTTATTCTCCAACTACCAATATTTAAAAATACCTTGATATACATAAATCTTTAAGCATTTGCATTAATTCTAGATTGATCACTTGGTAAGTCAAATGTTCTAGGATGACTATGTCATCATATGTGATTAACTTCTCTTGTAATTTTATATTTGTTGAGTATTCCCTATTGTAGTTCTAACTATGGATTTTTCCTGCAAGATAAATTGTTAGCAACTCACATACAAATACATAAATCCACAATAAACAATGAAATTCAAAGGAATAAACAAAGAAGTGAATGAAACTATCTCACCCAAGTCCTTCATCCTCCATGGCTAACTTCCATTGCACCTTCTAGCTTGCTGAAATATGATATGTTGCCCTCATATTTTCTATGAGCAAACCTACTATTGATTAGTCCTAAGCAAGTGTTGAAGGATTTAATTTGGTTGTGCAAGAGAATGTAAAATCCTACATGCAAAACTAATAAAATAGATGATAAATGATGAGCAAATGCAAGACTCAAATAAAATTCACAAGTGATTTCAAGACATTAAGAGATTAAGAGATTTCCTAGATGACAAAATGAGGACAAAATTGGCATTTTATAGAAAATGCAATTTTGGATGGATAGAAGAGATCAAAGATTGAGAAGTGCCCTAGAATTTGTGGTCAAGATTCAAAATAACAACCTCTTAATTAGGGTTAGGGAAACTTTAGGGTGAAATTTAAATTGAGTGGATGAGATTTAATCTAAGAAATTAAATCAAGGAAAGAGAATAGTTGTGACAGTGAGATGAGAATTAGTTAGTGGAGAAGGATGAGTTAGAAAATCAAGTTATTTTAGAAATAACTTAATTTGTGGAGAGAAATGTTATTTTGAAATTAATATTTTAAATTAATTTCAAAATGGTGAATTCATGTGACAGTAAATAATAATTATTTTATTTACTTGAGGAGAGATAAATTTAAATAAATGATTTTTATTTAAATTTAGAAATGAATTGTGAGAGACAACTAAATAATTAATTTAAATTATTTAATTGCAGAAGAAGTGGATTAATAATTAAATAAATTGTGGGGGATTTATTTAATTATGAGAGGACTTTAATGTTAGAGAAATATTTAAATAAAATTTGTTTATTTAAATAATCAAGAGGGAATAGTAGATTAAATAAATTTAATAATTTATTTAATTTAAAGAGGACTTTAGACACTAGTGATGTATTTAAATAAAATTAATTTATTTAAATAATCAAGAGGAATAAGAGAGATGAATTAATTAAATAATTAGTCATTATTTAATTAATAGATGAATTAATTAGAGTGACATAATTAAATTATGTATAGAGGAATTTATGAGAAAATTGAGTTCACAGGCCTAAGTCAATTTTAAGTGTCTACATTTTGTCCCTCTTTGTCATAATGTAGTTTATCGTGTTATGGAAAAGAAAAAAATCAAAGATATGCCCCAGCAAAGGTATGGAGTGCCTATGCCCCCTCGGGAAGTTTTTTGAATTTTGGCTCGGGGTCTTCAAAAAAATTTAGAAAGTGTCCCAATAAGCTAAATGAATGCCCAGAAAACCAACAATGCGATTGGTTTTGAAAATGGAGGATGTTAAGCCAGTGAAACTACCAGTCAAAGGTGGTCAAATGAGCCTCCAATACAAACCCATCAGGTCAAACCCTAATTTTCAACCTATAAATAAGTTGAAAAATCCAAACCAAGTGTCATTTTCACAATTGTTATTTAGAGATTTGGAGAGTAGAGCGCAAAGAGAAGATGGCGCTTCCCATGATAGACCACTATGGCTACCACATGAGGACATTCCGATGACCCAAGGGTGCAGAGGCACCGGTAAGTACCCCATCTGACTTTTTTTTTTTTTATTTCGCGCATTTATTGGGGTCTAGGGGTTAAAAACAAATGTGTTGCGACGCAAACGTCGTCATGTAAACCACAAATTCCTTTGCATTCGATGCATTTGATTGTGTCGCAACACAAGCACAATGGGTGGGCAGGTTTAGGTTTAAAAGCACACAAGTGACAGGGCAAACGACACAAATGGAAATTTGCAATGCAAGTGCGGTAATAGGCGACACAAGTGTAATATTGCAACGCAATCGCCATGCCATAAGATGCAACTATTATAAAATGATGCAATTACCATTATAGAAAGATGCAATCATTGCAAACGTTCGCAATTGATATTTGAAATGACATAATCGCTATAGTGTGACGCAACTACGAAATGTAGAGCTGCATGTGACTTAATGTGACATAATCGTGGTCAACGTGATGCAATTGTATTTGACCTAGAGTTGACTTAGTGTAGACTCTCTTTTCAGATGCACTTTTGATTTCTCAACTAGTAATAATGTATTGAAATGCTTATTTGTGTGTACTAACCATTGTTTTTGCATGTGTAGAAATAATTAGTGCCTATCTACACGCGAGAGTTCAAACCTATGAATTATGCTTTCAAGGATCGACTAAGCGACTAGGAGAGACAATGGTTGATGAGACTAGGTTTATATTATGTTGCCTACATGCCCATTATTTGGGAAATTAGGGGATTACTGATAGCACTCTATGAGAGATGGCATTCAGAGATATGTTATTTTCACTTACCCATAGGGGAGGAAACTGTTACCCTAAAGGATGTATATTGTATTCTACGCATCTCGATCAGTGGGGAGAGGGTAGTATATGATCCGCACAGAGGGTGACAGGCCCTAAGAGAGATGTAGGAGGATGTTGATGGTACAAGTCTAGGTATACATGGATATGAGATCAAGTGGGAGTTTGTGGCTGACCACTATCTATGATGGGATGCCATGCTTATGGCTTTGATTGTTGGGGTCTTGATTCCAGATCATCGTGGATGTGGATTTCCCATAGGATGGGGGGATGTACTATTCTGCATGTGTGCTTAGAGGACAATGTTTGCTTGGGGGCCCTACTTGTTGGCTATGTTGTACCATTAGCTAGATGAGGTTGTATATCAGCAGGGATAGAGTATTAGTTGTGGCACCACCTTATTGATGATGTGGGCGTGGGAGCGTATTCCCATTTTTCAACCACCAGTATAGATTTAGCAGCTGGGTGATGGTATGCCCTATGTTTACCTATATGTTGGTTCAGTTAGCTAGACCCGCGTAGGAGATACCAGGTACTGGCGACATCGAATTAACACATTGGTTAGCTTTGTTTGGGGGCCCTATAGAGATTATGTCTAGTGGCCAGATGAGAATGGCCATCTTTCCTTATGTCGACAGTTCAGATATTTGATTGGCTGCATAGTGCAGAGTTAGTGTATCATCGAGATGTACCTACCCCAGTGGGTATTACGACAGTTTGGTGAGTAGCAGGGTGTGCATGTGGGGATGACAGAGTATGCATAGTCATCCTGAAAGACCATATGGGGGCCATCAATAGCAGTGGTGATGGTCGAGCAGCAAATTGACAGCCTGGTTGCACAACAGTGGGGTTGGAGGGGAGGTCCAATAGATGCAGGGACATCTGCTGATTATGATGCCTAGTGGCAGGTTCATAGGCCCATTCCTTTGACAGACCCAGATGGTCTGACTCCTATTGATCACAAATCAGTCATTCCATAGGTACAGAGGGGAGGTCAAGGAAGTATAGATGGAGGTAGAGATAGTGGTTGAGGGGGTTGGAGGGAGAGATGGTGGTCGAGGAGATGGAGGGACAGGTGGTGGAGATGATGAAGGTTGTGGGGGTGGAGATGATGGTGGTGACGGTAGGGGTGGGAGGAGGAGGAGGGGTGATGGAGGGTGGAGGTAGCCTAGGAGGGTTAGACAGTGGATGGGTGGTGCACCATTGTCACCCATCAAGGAGGAGGGTGAGGAGGGAGAGCAACCAAAGAGGGAGGAGGAAGAGGCTAGAGGAGAGGAGGAGGTTGAGGCTAGAGGAGAGGAGGATGTTAGGTGAGAGAAGGATATTTTTTTCGAGCACCATCACCTTGACATCGATGTGGAGGAGAGAGAGGAGCAGAGAGAGGAGGAGGATGAGGAGGGGGAGGATGAGGCTAAGAGGAGGTTGCAGGAGCGGATGATAGAGGGTGAGGAGGAGGGGGACAAACTACCCACTTTCTCAATGGATGCCACCATGGATCAGAGGGTTGCAGACCTACAGAGAAGATTAGATGCGGCCTTGTCTAGGAGTAAGGCCTTGGCAATAGAGCTGGAGGTTGTGAGGGTGGAGAGAGATCAGGTTGTCATCAAGCAGTAGGAGGTTGAGACTTCGATGTGGGAGTTTTCTCAGTTATGCACAGGACCATTAGGAGACATGGCCAAAGAGTTGGCCAAGATGACTAAGAGAAGGGGCCACTGCAGATTATTATATGACCAATCTGTACCACTAGAGAGATGGGATCTAAGATTGTCTCGATCATACAGTAGGACAGGTAGTGGGACCCAAACCCACAACACCAGCAGGTCACACAACAATAGTCATGCGAGTGCTGGGGGTCCACCTCATCTGGTCAGTCATCAGGACATTGATCCCATAGCTCACACAGACACTCATCTAGTCACAACCATGGATCAGGGCACACTCATATATCAGTGTCATCAGGACACTAGATATATTAGAGCCAACCTCCTACCCTTGACCATTCAGGATCTCAGAGTCAGGATCCTGCCACCATGCCCATTCAAGTTACTTTTCATGTGATTTTTTAGCAACAGCTGCCCCACGAGTCACCTCCACAAGATAGAGGGGGCATGACATAGGATTTATACTTGTTTATTTTTATGAGACATTGTATATTTTGACATTCGAGCCTGCGAGCTCCATTTTTGGGATATCCTATTATTTTATCCTGTGACATGATATTCTTTTTGAGGCTATATATATGAGATGCTTTTGGATGCGAACTATATAATTTTATGTGTTATGATGCTCTATACTTTATTTGATTTTATGTGATGTGGTTCGATGTGATGCATTTATGATGTTATGAGATGTATGGATATCATGTTTTATGGTTATGAATGCAATTATGGACATGATTATGTATGTATGCATTATTTGATGTATGATGATATGATTCTTATATATTAATGCAAATGATGGTTATGATGTCTATATGTTAATGCCAATGATGAGTTTATGTATGCAAGATGGATGTAGTAAATGATAATGTCATGCAATGTGAATTATGGTATTTGATTTATGCAAATGTGAAATGAAATGCTCGTATGATCATGTATGCAACTATTTTTTTGTATGTCACACGATATCATCAGAGGATGAGAGAAGAGAAGATGAAGATGGATCTTAGTGTGGAGGAAGATATGCATGTTAATGCAGAAACAAAATTCCTTAAACAAATGCTATAGTATTATAATAGTTGTTGCTCTTAATCATCATTAGGTGAAAATGTCACAACGACCGACAAACACTATGATATGACATAGATCAATAGTGTGCAAGGTCGGACCATCATGTAGATCAACCAGTCGTAGACAAGGATGATCATGACTCATACGAGGAACGTAATTTCCCCTAGTCATATTGTCATAACCAACCTCAAATAGACAAAACTAGTCATGAGACATTGTTGTGTCTCTAAATCCTGATGTCAGGACATCCTTGAGAAACTAGCCACATGATAGTAAAAAATAGATAGGAAAATCATCGTGCTACGTCGTTGCTCCTCTAAATCATGAAGTCAGGACATCCTCGAGAAAATAGCAACAGGATGATGAAAAAGAGACAAGGATGATCATCATGATATTTCGTGGCTCCTCTGACGTAAATAACTAGTATCATGATAATCATCAAAAAGACATAGTGTTTTCCAAGTGTTCGCCAAGTGAAAAAATTGTCAAGTGTTAAAAATACCAAGTGTTTTGATGTTGAAATGCCAAAGTTGATAGGGTTTAGGTTGCCAGCTATTGAATGATGCCATATTCAGGAAGGACACATCCTGAATTATTTTGATGTCAAGAGGATCAATTCTCAACATCAAGAGAATCCATCAAAATTCCAGATGATGATGACGATGCTTAGGAATAATGCATCCAAACGCATAAAGAAATGAAGAGAGTTGCTTCTTAGAATGACACATCTTAAGAAGAAACCCAAAAAATTTGACAGGTTGATTTGTCTTGATAGATTTTGACTAGATGATTGATTTGACCACATGCCATTGCTGACATGCAAATTTGATTGAAATGTTGATGAAATAGATTGTCGATAGATTGCCTATTTTAGAAGTGATGAATTATTTTCTTGATTTGAATATATTTTGATATGTGTGGAAGTGCAGTGCCATGAACCCTAATGGACTGGCCTAGTGCGTCCTCAAGGGCTCATCGATTGATGGCCTTGCCTACATCATGCACTCAGAGACCTTGTAGTTCGACACGACCAAAATGACTTTGTCTGAAGAATAGAGGAATTGAGCAATGATTTTATTATGACAAACCTAAGACCTAATGTCTCGAGTATTCAAAGATGAATCTTTCCTACATAGCAAATATACAGAGACAACATAGTTTAGACAAATGACAAAGACTGACTGACTCGACGGACTTGAATGATAGGACAAGAATTGACCTTGTTTTGACGCTCATCGAATGATTTTTATATTTTCTTCAAGACATTTTTCAATTTCTAGGTCTTTTTTTAGGACTTTTTATAATTTTTATGACTTTTTCAAGACTGTTTCTGATTTTTATGACTTTTTTCAGGTCTTTTTGTGATTTTTATGACTTTTTTCAAGACTTTTTCCGATTTTTATGACTTTTTTCAAGACTTTTCATGATTTTCAGGACCATGTGCGATACCCACTGTAGTCGAATGATAAAGGTCTTTCCCCCAGGTAGGTCAAGGTCTACCTAAGATATGGGAAAGGGAATATGTGGAATAAAAGGCAAGGATATGCAAGGCATGTTGTCAACCATTACTAGCCATGGACAAAAATTTTAGGACTGATGGCAAGTGTCATGAATATGTCGGGATGTCATGGTTATGCAAAGTGGACAAAGGCCGATTAGAGTAACAGTAGATGGCAAAGAAATGATCGACTATTCATGGAACCTGTTTGCCAGGTTTTCACCATGGTACTTATCCAAAGCACCTGTTTGCTAGGTTTTCACTATTGGACGGATTTATTTATTTTTAGTATATTTTTTTTTTTTGCCATTTTTTTTATTTTTTTGGTGTCACCTAGACACCTGTTTGCTAGGTTTTCATCAAGGTAATGATTTTTTTTTATTTTTCAATTCTTTTGTATTTTTTAGGTTTTTAGCGAAGCTCTCTGATACTATGTGTAGAAATTTTGTAAATGTAGGCTATTGATGGGTTCTGTCAACTATTCTCCATTAGGTGTGGCTAGTTGATAAGCTCTAGAACTGAATGTTGTAGTAATGATATAAGGACTGAGCCAGTTAGGTTCAAAATTTCCAGGCTTCTTATGAGGACCAAGTCACCAATTTCAAATTTTCTGACCATCACTCTTTTGTTATAGCTCTTGTAGAGACGATTTTGATATGCTTGTAAATGGTTCAAGGCATTTTGTCTTCTTTCTTCTAGCATTTCTAGCTCATTTAGGTGACACTGTATGTATTCTTCATCATCGATCATTCCCTTCAAGGAGACTTAGAGAGAAGGAATTTTGACCTCAATGGGCAATATGGCCTCAGATCTGTAGACCAAGGAAAATGGAGTAGCTCCAGTAGGTGTACGAATGCTGGTTCGGTAGGCCCACAAGGTGAGATTGAGTTGCAAATGGAAATCTCGACCAATTTCATTGATAGTCTTCTTGAGAATGAGAAGAATTTTTTTATTTAACACCTCAACTTGACTGTTGCCTTGTAGATAATATGGGGTGGAGAAATGGTGTTGAATGTAGAATTGTTCATAGAGTTCACAAACGTCCTGATTTTTGAATGGACGACCATTATCAGTGATGATGGACTGTGGAACACCATACCGACAAATGATGTAATAAAGGATAAACTTTGAGATTTTCTTACGGGTGATGTAAGTGAGAGGCATGGCTTCAATCCACTTAGTAAAGTACTCAGTGGCGGTGATGATGATCTTATGGATGTTGGAGGAGGATGGATGGATTTTTACCATGAGGTCAAGTCCCCATTGTGCGAAGGGCTATGGAGAAGTGATCGGTATTAGCTCCTATGCAGGTGCATGGATTAGGTCACTGTGTACTTGGCATTTTTGACATGTTCTGACAAACTAAAGTGCATATTTCTCTATTGTCAGCCAGTAATACCCCATTCTGGTAACTTTTCTGGGTAGAGTTGGGCCAATCGAGTGAGATCCGCATATACCCTCATGTACCTCTCATAAATTTTTTCATGCTTCATCAGTGTTGAGACAACGAAGAAGGGTATTTTCAAATCTATGGCAGTAGATGGTGTCATTGACGATGGTGTATCGAGCAACTTTTCATATAAAGGACTTTCTCCGGTTATTGGAGAGGTTGCATGGTAGGGTTTGGGACTGACGATAATCATAAATGTCCTAGTACCAAGGCAGACTGGGACCAGCAATCTTGCAAACCATTTTTGACTTTGGGATGTCATATGTAGGAATCAACAGTTGTTCCACTAAGAATTCAAATTTTGACACATTTTTTACGATGCCTAAAAGAGATCCAATAGTTGCCATTGCATCGGCTGCCTTATTCTGTGTCCTAGGGATTTGTTCAAAGGAAATCAGTTTGAAATATGTCAGGAAGCTATCCACCATTCGCTTGTAGGGGAGAAACTTTTCATCTTTTGTTTCATAATCATCATTCACTTGGTTGATAACTAACTGAGAATCCTCGAATACTAGAAGTGTCTAAATTTTCTATTTAATTGTCATTTTGAGTCTTGTGACCAGTACTTCGCATTCTACAATTTTATTAGTACAAGGGAAGGATATCCGAAATGCCTTAGGAATTGAATCCCCTTGCGGTGTGATGAAAAAGATACCAGATCCTGAGTCGTGACTAGTGTGAGACCCATCAAAATATAGTTTCCAAGGTTATGTAGGCTCTGCATGAAAGATAGACATTGGGAAAATCAGTTATTAGTGGATGAGTTCCTTGGATGGGTGCATCTACAAGTTGATCAGCTATTACCTACCCTTTTATTTCCTTGCGCTCAACATATTGTATGTCATATTCACTCAGGATCATGACCCACTTTGCTAACCGACCTGTCAGTGTTGCCCGACTTAGAAGATACTTTAGTGGATCAATAATTTCTACCAACTATGTTTGGTGGTTCAGCATGTAGTGTCCTAATTTATGGGCCACAAAGACAACTGCAAGGTAGGCATGTTCCATAGATGTATAATTAAGTTCATATCCTATCAGTGTGCTACTGATACAGTATATGGCTCTTTCTTTTTCATCATATTCATTTTGTGCCAATAATTCCCCCAGTGCATTGGTAGTTTTAGAGACATACAGGATCAACAGATTGCCTTCAATGGGAGGCATTAGGACAAGTGGTTTCAATAGATATTCTTTGATTTGTTGGAAAGTTGTTTGGAATTTGTCTATCCACACAAAGGGGATAGTTTTGTGCAATGGGTACTGAAATGGTTGACACTTGTCTGCCAACTATGCAATGAAAAGTCGAATGGACTGTAATTTTCCCTAAAGTGTTCTCAACTCGCTGATTTATTTTGGGGGAGGCATGTCTAGGATTTCTTTCACTTTAGCAATATCAACTTCTATGCCTCTCCTTGACACTATATATCCTAATAGCTTGCCTGAAGTAACTCTAAAGACACATTTTTTTGGGTTCAATCGAACCTTGTACTCTTCTAGCCGCCTAAAAAATTTGTCCAAGACCCTGAGATGATCCTTCCATGTCAATGATTTGGCCAAAATTTCATCCACATAATCTTCCATTAGTGTATGCATGAGATCATGGAATATTGTTGTCATTGCCATTTGATATGTGGCACCCACATTCTTTAGACCAAAAGGCATGACATTCCAATAGTATGTCCTCCAAGGATAGGTAAAGTTTGTTTTGTGTTGATCTTCAGTGGAAATGTGAATTTGATTATAGCCTGAGAAACCATCCATAAGGGAAAGCATCTCATATCCTGTTGTGAGATCAACAATCATGTCAATATTCGACAATGTGAAGTCATCTTTTGGACAAGCCTTATTCAAATCACGAAAATCCGTACAAATGCAAATTTTTCCATTGGGTTTAGTGACCCATACAATGTTGGATATCCAGTCTGCATAGTCTATTGATCTTATAAATCCTACATCCAATAATTTTTTAAGTTCAGCTTTCACCAGTAATGCTATCTGTGGATGCATTTCTCTTAGCTTTTGTTTCAATGGTTTGATGCTTAGAATTAAAGCAAGATGATGCAATACTAATTATGGATCTAGGCCTGGCATGTCATCATATGACCATGCAAAGTTAACGTTTCTCTTTGAGAAGAATTGTTGGAATTCTGGTTTTTCTTCTTATGTCAATGATGTGGCAAGGAGAACCATTTGGGGGGCCTCTTGTGTAGCTATATTAACTTCCATGGTGTCTTCAATAAGCTTTGCCAATTTTTCCTATGTTACAAGAAGAAATTCCAATCCTCCATCCTTAGGCACCTCAGAGAGGTTTTCACCTTTGGATACGTCCTTTATTTTTACTATTTTATTGTCAAAAGGCGCCTTGCGGTTTTCACCCAGAGAAATTTATTTTTTTATTTTATTCTTTGTATTTTTGTGACTGGAGGATTACATAGTCTCCCCAAAGTAAGTTGCACAATCTAGGTCAATACAAAATCCCGCCTTGTGGTCACCCCATGGTATGCCCTCTCGGAGTCCCATGAATTCTACAATGGCCTCATCATTCTGAAAATGTCCATGGTGGGTGGATCTTGTTGGTCCCAATCAACTAGTTGTGGGTAAACAAGGGAAATCCTCATGTCAGTGTTGGTAAAAGAAGGGGAAGATGCAGAAAACATGCAAATTGAAGCCTCAAGTTTGAAGCCAGAGTTGTCAATTTCAACTTTCGTGTCCAATTTAATGGAGGGACCATATTCAGATTCTTATGAGTTGTATTCATAGTCATAATAGGGGACAAAAGTATCAATATCATGACTGCTAGATGGTGGTTCAGAGGCATGGATGGTAGGTTCAATCATGTCAATCTCATGGGTGGGCTCAGGAATGGGGTGAGGTAATTCAGATGTTGCAGTCAATAGGGTCAATGTTGTACATTTTCTTGAATCTTTCCTCAAAAGGGAGTTGGTCGGGTTCCAGGATTAATTCATCGATATCATAATCACTGAGGGTTCTACCAAATCCACATTCCCATACATGAGAGTCAGTTTTAGTAGGGGAGTCTTCGCATGTCTCAACACTTTCAGAAACCGTTACATCCTTACTTGAAAGTACATAGGTATGTTGATCATGAGTTTCGGTTGGTCAAACCCTAGCCCTAAATACTTTGGTCTGGAAGAAGGAATGATAGGCTCTCTCCTACCACCACTACTTGGTCCTAGACCACTAGTTCTGTCAAAACCATGAGCCTTGCATATCTCATATCCTTTTCCATAAATATTTACCGGTAATGGGGGTAGTTCCATGGGGTCCTTGTATATCCATGTAGATAAATCTGAAATTTCCTTTTTATTCATTTCTCCCCATAATTCGAGCACAGTCTTTGGAGGAACTTTGAAGAATTTCTTAGGCTCTATTACGTAGCAAGGTCGACCATAGACTTTGGGTGTCTTAGGTATTGTGGTGATGTAGTAAGCCGTATTCAATTTAAATTCTTCACAACCCATGCCCTAGATCTTGAAGTCATTACTTTGTATGGAGGCTGAGGAGGATGTTGTGGCGGAAGTGGATGGAGTGGATATGGAGAACTTGGTAAGTTTGTATGGGTCGATGTATTTTTAGGAAGTGGATGTTGAAGCCTCTCGATTGATAGGCACTTGATGCTCAATAGTAGCTCTTAGGTTGGTACAGTATTGAAATGGATTTGGATCTCCTGTGATAGTAATTTTAGTACCATCAAAAGGGAACTTCAAACATTGGTGGTAGGTGGAGGGAATGGCCTTTAAGGCATGGATCCATGGGTGACCAAGTAAGATATTCTAATGTATATCACGATCCAGGACTTGGCATGTTATGTCGATGATAATTGGTCCCACACAAATTGGAATTGTGATGACGCCTTTAGAAGTGTGTTCCTCATCATCATATGCTTTTATGATAATTCTCTTGGTAGCATCCACACATGCATCAGAGAAGCCAAGAGCTTTAACAAATTTTAAAGAGCAGATGTTCAATCCTACTCTTCCATCTACTAGAACTCGTCTAACCTTGTGTTTATGGACAAAAACCTCGATATGGAGGGCATCATTATGAAATGGTTTAGGCAAGGAATAGTCAATGTCCGAAAAGGTAATGTGATGAGGTGAATTCAAATATCCAACCATAGTTTCGAAATGATTGACATCAATATTATTTGGGATGGAGGATTCTTGCAAGACTTTATCAAAGATGGCCTTATGCACGGGTGAAATGCGGAGCAATTCAAGGATGGATATTTGAGCGGGTGTTTTGTTCAATTGCTCGATAAGGTTAAACTCTAGCTTAGGTTTTGGCTGCTTGGAAAATTGATTAGGTATGGTAATCTTAGGCTAAGGAACAGAGGGACCTGGGATGGTGACCTTTCCTTTACGTTTGGTGACATTGCATTCTAGGTCCTTTTTGATGGTAATGGTATTGACATTTTTGTCTTCATCAGTAGCCTAAAGGATGTTAATGATAGTACCACCAGAATAGTTGAAGGCAACATAGATGTAATTGGCTTGATTATTATCATTCTTTGTGCCAGACGAGGAGGGGTTACTAGAACCATGATCCTGCAGTGGGTTTTTGTGGATTGTATGATCCAAATTGGACACAAATGATTGACCACCAAGATCAATGGTATGGTTTTCAATAAGGTCTTGCACAAGATTTCTTAACTGACAGTAAGAGGAATTTTTAAGCCCTTTAACACGGTGGTAATCACAAAATGCATTATCATCCCACCATGATGGCTTGAATTGACCAGGGTCGTACAATTTAGGTTCTTCCAAAGTTATGACACCATTTTGGATAAGTTTCTTTAAGACAATTTTGATAGGATCACCCAAGGGGGTGTATGTACGTTTTTTAAATTGTCATGGTTGACGTGGTTTCCTCTGATTAGACTGAACGGGATTGTTTTGAATAGCATTGGCAGTTGGTGTTGGTGTAGTCATAGGTGCATTTTGATTTTGAACTCCTTTGATGGTGAGTACATGACCTGTTGCATTAATGGCTTTCACATTGACCACGCTATCATTGGTGATGTGTTTATTCTTAACCCAATATTTGGTTTTTCATTGGAAGTACTTGGGTTAGTGTTCGTGGTGGTGTTGATTGTCTTGCCACCATATTTCAATTCACCTTTGGCAATCAAGGATTTTTCAATTTGCACACCTTTTTCAAAGAGGTCAATAAAGGTGGTACAACAATGGACTTGTAAGCCATATCTTAGTGGTCCCAGGAGATTTTGGACAAACATGGTGACTTTCTCCTTTTCAGGTATCTCTACCAGACATCTGCTAGCTAGGGTTCTCCATCTTTGAAAGAATGGAATAAAGGTTTCACTCATGTCATCTTGAGTGAGTCTGCATAAAGATGCGATTTCAATATTTGTATCAATGTTATAAGCATAGTTTTCCACAAACTTGTTGGCCAGTTCGTCCCATGTTTTGATCCCTTTAGGCAACTATGTGAACCACTCCAATGCATGGCCTGCGATACTTCTAGAGAATAGTCTCATGAGATAGGTTTGTTCATATGCAATGTCCATACAACTTGTAGTGAATTCTCTTATATGTTCAATAGGATTTGTCTTGCCTTTGTACTTAGGGAAATGTGGGACCACATATCTTGGAGGAAATGGTGGCATATACAAGGTTGTGTCAAACGGATAAGGACATATATCATATGACATGTAAGGCATTTTGTTTGACTGTTGCAAGGTTTCCACCTTTGTTTGAAGAGCAACAAGTTTGAGTGCGAGTGCCTCCACAATTGGATTGTTGGTATCATCACACATGTTGGTGATAGGTATGGACTGATTGCCCACCTGTTGTGATGAAACGTGTTGGTTTGGAATTTTTTGTTGGTGTAAAAATTGGGTGTTTTGATTTGGTGGTTGTTGGAAATGAGTGTTTTGATGAGGGATGTGCTACTATGTATGGACCTGAGAAGCATAGGTGGGGATATGGGATCCAACCGTGTTGGATTGAATTTGGGGGCCTTGTTGGCTTTGAGCATGTTGATTCCCAAATGGAGTGGAATATTGGTTGACTTGATTGCCTTGCCCAAATAGATAATTATGGCCTTGAGGAATGTTGGTATTTTTCCTCAAGGGGATGTTGGTATTGACCTATGAGGAATTAGGTTGGGTGACTTGAATGACAAATCTTCATTTATTTCTCCCAAAAGGGTCTGATGAGATGGTTGCCATTGCATTTGTAGAACCTCATAACAAGTTTGTTGATGTACCCATGGAACTAGATGAAGCCCCAAAGAGGTTTGATGTGGTGGCACCCATTGTTGATCCAAACGTTAGTGAATAAATTGTGGATGTTTGTTGGGGGATGGATTGTGATGTGGTGCTGGTTTAGGTTGATGATCCCCCAATAGATGTTGTGTTGATCATAGTGGATGCATTGGTTGTGGGTTTAGTATGACCAAGGGAGGTAGCATTAATGGTGTTGATGACATTTTGTAAAGTGGCTCCAATGGAAGTGTTGTTTGCATCATGGCTTGTTTGATTGAGTTCAGGATATGTTTCTCTTATGGTATTGATATTAAATCCTTTTTTGGCAATTTAGCCCCTTGGTCAAGGAGCATGGCTAGATATCTATCAAGATCATTAAGGATAAGATCTTCCACAAAGGAGGCCACTTCAAGATTTTGGGCAGCAGCTTGTATGTCTTCTTCAAAGATTTTCCCATTGGCATCTTTGCAGATGAATTGTTCAAAAGGATTGTGTGAAGAGGATGGCAATGAAATCTCACTGAAAGGATTGATAAAAGAATTTCCCATGTTATTAGGAAAAGTATTCATGTCATTAGGGAAAGAATTCATGTCGTTGGGGGAATTGGGAAAGTTGGCATCTTGACCAAAAGAACCCATGAGTCTTCTCTTTCTCTGTAATCTAGTTTCAACCATAAAAATTTTTCTCAACTTTGGAAATGGTGGAGGATGACCTAAATATGCAACTATTTATGATACTATGTTTATGGGTTTTTTGGAAATAAAGGAATGCTATGAAATGCAAATGGGACTAAAAGGAGACTAAAGGTATGTGAATGCAAAAGGTATGAAACTAAAATGAGGAGACTAATGGTATGCAAACTCAAAGGATACTAAGATGTACTCACTATTGGTAAATCTAAGGAGATGTACACTTAACCATACAAAGTTTTGGCAATACTTCAGGTTTGGAATGTCAATGCACTTGCAAAAAGGATGAATTTTGACAAAGTGAAATTTCCACACTAGACTAATGAGTAGGAAATGGTTCACAAAAGGTAATGAATAAAGACAAAGGGGTTGAGCAAGTCCAATGATAGCCTAATTTTGAATGCAAAGGTTTGACAAAGGATGGTAAGGAATCTACTCCTAAAATCTGCACAAAATGAGTGTCTATAATGTTGGTAAAATCTATCAATACCACTAAGGAAATGCAATGGAATCCTATGGTGACCTAAGAATGCTAACTATGATGCAAAAAGAAGGAAGTTGAGTAACTCAATATCTGGTTTGATAGAATCATCAGAGAAAAACGTTTTGGAATCTTGTATGGAAAAGAATTGAGTCTCAATTTTTCAAAATGAAATGAAATTTTGGGTTACTGGCAAATGCATCACAACAGATCCATTTCAAAAAAATAGATGCATTGCAAGAAAGGTGATTGCAGTTTTTTAGCAGGAAAATGTGGTCTAAAATGGTGATTGTGGTGCTTGATATAGAAAATGTGGTGAATGACAGTCAATTACGGTGTTTTAAGTTGTAAATGCGCTGCAACAAAGCGATTGCGGCTCAAAATTTATCAATTGCGGTTTGAAATGGAAAATGCACCGAAAAAAGTGATTTTGTGGCAAAATTTGTGTCATTTTGGCGATGGTGTTTTAGATTTTGAGGTAGATGTTCATTTTTTCATGTTGTCTGAAGACACTTGGAAAACACATGATGTTGTAAGAAAGTGAAAAACAACCACATAGAAAACATTTACAAATCCCTATGGCTGAAAAGACAGTATTCTTTTAGATCCCACACAGATTTTACTCCAACCATATATTCTTAGCAGATGAATCCAGAAGCTTGGCCCCATGGGCTCCCCCTTACATTGCACTCACTTCTCAAGGAAACCAAGCTTCCAACCCCCATGAATCTCCCATCGTAGGTTGATCATCTCTACTAAAAACTACGCAGGTGTGGGTGCCTTGGCAACAACCGTTGTTACACCAAAGAATAGAAAGGTTTTTGGCCTCTATACAAAGATTTTAGTTCGGGCACCCGGTCGAGTGGCCATACATGGGGCACAAGATTAAGCTCCATTTAGGAGGCACTCCAACTTGAAGAGGTTACACTCAACAGGGTTTTGAGGAGTACTACTTGGTCCGTATGACATATTCGCACTCGTAATCCTAGGCTTTTCCTTAGGATTCACATTTATATACTGGTCGAGAGTAGCTCAGCTAAAAAGCTTCATTACCGGTTTGAGTCGCTTTGGGGTGAGTACTTTTTCCCACCAAAGTAGGCCCAATTTCTAAGGTAAACAAAAGCAAGCAAACATATTCATAGTGCGATCAATCTTTGTTGAAAAACAAAGAGAGAGCACATGCAATATGTTCCACTCACACTCGCATGGTTGTTCTTTCTAAACCCAAATTGAAAATATGAAAGTCTGATAGAATAACTAGCTCATTAGTGTTTTTGATTCTCTAGATCGCACAAGGTGCAAGAGAATTTTATATACACTACTGAGGTTGTTACTAAACCATAATACACATCAGACACATATTTATTTTAACTGTTTGTAGTGTTATCAAACAGGGGTTCATTTTAACTGTTTGTAGTGTGAGATAGTCAAAAGTTCATTTTAAACCGAATGAGAAGGCATGATTGTTCTTTTTAAACCAATGAAAAAGTGTGATTGTTCATTTTACCCATGAGTGAAATGCATGATTGTTTGATTAAATTGAATTAAAAAAAATATAAAAATTTTTAGTTAAACTCCAGCTTGACACACGCTGTCACCCATAGATTAGTAGCTCAAACATACTTATCTAAGAATAGAAGAAAAAGATAGAAATCTGAAAAGAAACAATTCATAGAAACCATTTTACCATCGATTGTGTCGCATCAGAGTGAATGCGTCATTCTAGATTGCATATGCGGCTCAATTTCTGTCAAATGTGGCTTAGAGTCTATCGGATGCGACTCAGGTTGGCGGTTGCGTCGCTCGAAATGGAAAGTGCATCACGATAGAGCAGTTGTGTTGCTTGCATTGGCAGATGCAGCTCGATAGATCATTTGTGTCGCAAGAAGTAGCAAATGCATTGTTCTGTACACCTGTTCCTACATTTGCTAAATCAAGGAAAGAGAATAGTTGTGACACTAAGATGAGAATTAGTAAGTAGAAAAGGATGAGTTAGAAAATCAAGTTATTTTAGAAATAACTTAATTTGTGGAGAGAAATGCTATTTTGAAATTAATATTTTAAATTAATTCCAAAATGGTGAATTCATGTGATAGTAAATAATAATTATTTTATTTACTTAAGGAGAGATAAATTTAAATAAAATATTTTTATTTAAATTTAGAAATGAATTGTGAGAGACAACTAAATAATTAATTTAAATTATTTAATTGCGGAAGAAGTGGATTAATAATTAAATAAATTGTGGGGGACTTATTTAATTATGAGAGGACTTTAATGTTAGAGACATATTTAAATAAAATTAATTTATTTAAATAATCAAGAGGGAATAGTGGATTAAATAAATTTATTAATTTATTTAATTTAAAGAGGACTTTAGACATTAGTGATGTATTTAAATAAAATTAATTTATTTAAATAATCAAGAGGAATAAGAGAGATGAATTAATTAAATGATTAGTCATTATTTAATTAATAGATGAATTAATTAGAGTGACATAATTAAATTATGTATAGAGGAATTTATGAGAAAATTGAGTTCGCAGGCCTTGGTCAATTTTAAGTGTCTACAATAGTAAAATGAATATAAATTGATTCTTTTTTATACATGAAAATGACACCAAATTATAAATATTTTAGCATAGTTATCCTCCAAAGTAAGTGTAAGTGAGCGTCAATAGTATAAAATTCTTGATTTTGATTTTATATTTAAATAGAAAAGGATAAAAACTACAAGGATGTAACATCCCAATGGGAAGCCCAAGAAGAAATCCCAAAATAAATAAGCCTTAAATGTTTGGTAAGAGCTACACTAGTTAATTCATTGGTAACATTCAATAAAAGTAAATTAAATTTTTAGAAAAATTTATTTCGTTAAATATTATTTTTATTGATAATAATTTGGGGCCTCTTAGATTTTTTTATTTTTTTAAAAATATTCTCAAAGAATTTCATGAAGATAAAGTGGTCATCTAAAATACCATTTTCTTTGAATAATTGAATTCAAATTTGAGGATTTGATATCTTTATAAAAATCTAGAGATTGCACATGATTAATCTTCCTTGTCTCCTACTATATTCAAATTCTATAATTTATCTACAAGTGTTTAGGTCTAATGAGGTGAAGGTTGTGTATGGTAGTGTTTGATTGGTCAAAAATTTAACATGTGTTAATCCTCATAGTTCTTAAACATGTTTATCTCTTTCTCAAAATGTATAATATAAATGAGTAGTGAGAATTGGTTTTGGGATTAACAAAAGAATCCATAACCAATTGAATATAGTCTTCATATAAATGAAGAATGATCCATTCTTGAGAATTCATATTTCTTATAGTACAAAAATAGATGTTAATATTGTCCAATTACTTTCAAGAATTAGATTTGAAAGTTCAAATTTGTCTGGCACTATTATAAAGAAAATGACTAACACTAATATAGTTTTTAAATTTGAATCACTAGGTTCAGTGATGTATACGATTTGACTTTGAAATGATTTAAATTCTAAGTAAAATATTTTTTTTAGTGCATTTTATGTTTTTATTTTCCATATGTTATTTTGAAAAGAGTTTTTGTTAAACTATTTCACTTATAGCCCAATTAGTAGATTCCTATTCACACTACACTTAAGCTCACATAGAGGAATTCTAGAGGTTTGTCTCACCTAATGTGGTTGAGACAAGTTTTCTCACTTTACAAGAAGCCTCTACACCTCTTTCATGATCACTTGTCACTCACTAGAACACATTTCATGTGAGTTAACAAGTATTCAATTTTTGAAGGGTTAGTCAATAATTGTGTTTGACATGACTACTTTAACTACCTTTCCTATTTAGGTAAGCTCATATTGTACAAAACTATTAACTATTTTATCAATTTCTTTGATAATGGAAAGTTAAGCTCATTGTGTGCAAGTGAATTTTTGTTGAAGAACAAGGTTTCTATTGTTATGATCTTAGATGCAAATCCTAACATGGTATTAGAGCCATTTAGCAAAAATTCTTCCCAAAATCTTGCATCTCGCCTAATTTAGAGCTCCATGCAACTTGATTTTTCTTGTAAAATTGATCTCCATTATGGGATTCAATTTGTGGTGTTTATTTGGCCAATAGTAGAGAAGATTTTACTATTTTAATATTTTGTGGTCATCACATTTGGAAGAATGGCCCTTTTTAATTCATAGAAATTAGGAGGAATTTTATTTGTTCAGTTTTTTGTTGTATATGTTTGGTTTATCCATTATTTTTCAGTGCCAAATCTGCACATATTCTTTGGTATTCTCCAATGGCCTTCAAGAAATCATCCTTTCATACATTAGTTTGGTAAATTCTCTATTTGGGAGTTTAAACTATTTTTTTACAAGCAATTATTTTCTTGTTTTGCAGAAAATTAAAGATTCCACTTATTTCATAGTATAACCTATGTTTTGACTTGACCACCTACATTAATTGTTATTGTCTTACAACTTTACTTTTGTAATGTTTAGTGGTACCCTCCCTTCATCAACTTCCTTCTACGTATAGCAGTGGCCTCATTTCCCTCCATATCTCTAGAAACTAGGGTGGCATTTATGGTTTGTCTACCATCAAGAACCAGTTTAGTGAAGGAGTTTTAGTTGGTCTTGGTTTAAACCTCATGAATTTATCTAAAATCTCACATTGCAGTCAAACTATCATTTGGAGGATAGTCATCAAACCATAGCTTTAACAATTTTTTCTTTGGTTAGCACAAAGCATAGAGTGAGCAGTAGTTTTTGTAGGGTGCACATTGGAAAGATTACAAGGTGTGAAGGGTGTCATTGGTGCAACACTGCTTTTTACCTACATATTGTAATTTTTAAAAAATTACTTGATGTTAGGAAAAATTGAAGTAGTAATCTCTTGCTCCAAACGACTCAAGCTCTCCCCATTTCACCAAACTCACACAAAAAGAGGTATGTTGTAGAAAATTTGAAGGATTCTTGTCATGCCTCCTATTATATTTATAGGCATTCATCTAGTTTCCCAAAAAATAAATTCCACAAGCTAACATTTGAAACTTGAATTTGAATCATTAAAATGCTGCTAGAAACATATTAAAAATTATGTCATAGGACTTAAAGGAGACCCATTCACCCTTGGATGAATGGGTCCTAGGACCTAAGTTCAGGAAACTCAATTCCCAAGGTGTTTAAATTAATGTTGGTAATTTTTAATATAGTTTTCCCTTTTATAAAATATGAATGATAGGGCTTTAGAATGTATAATTTGGTCACTTAGAAGCTTAATTAAGTCCAATTAATTAAGGGACCCAAACTTAGTGTGAAATTGTAAAGGTATACAATTTTCTACACTACATTGTGTAATGGGGGTTGTGTAGAGCTTTGATTTGACATCTCAGTTATGGATCCCCATGATTCTCACCACAAGATGTGTGATATCTTCCTTTCCCATCAGAATAATATATACTTGTTATGCTCCCCTCATGCCAGTGTGCCTTGATGTACACCTGATGAAGGGTACTGACCTTACTATCTCAAACTCATAACAACAATCTAGAGAATCACACAAAAACATGCAATAAGAATACAAGATTATCTATTATCACTATAGAGGAGGGGAACTGATTGCTTAAGATCCTGAGTCACGGGAGGGTCTAAAACTATTAGCTGCCCTAATCTATCTCATGCTAAAGGATTGTTCAAATTAATTTTAATGCTTCAGGAGGGTGAAAAGAAAAGGCAATTGACCTCACACTATCATTCTGTCAACCTGAGAGGTTTAGGGAATTAGGTGAGCAAATTCCCGAGTCACAATTGAGACCTACGCAGCTTTCTGCCAAAGGACCCCAACATAGAAGATGGATGGCAACACAACATGCTAGAGTCTCAGTCAAGCGCTGGAGTCTATATGGACAGAGAACACTAAGTAAAATTTAAATTGATAGGAATTCACTAATCTACCTAATAAGAAGAGTTTTAAGTAACAACATAAAACTAGAAATAATTAAATAGCTAGAACAATAGGAAGAATACTTTAACTTAAGAAATGAAAGTTGATTAGAACAAAGGTGGTACAAATGCAACTCACGAGTGGTCCAGCCTCTAGAAAGCTCCACATGAACATGAAAACCTACACATAGTAGAACAAGGGAAAATGTTGGGGTTGTTTCAGGGCTTATCGTAGTCAAACCCCCATTTTGGTGTTCCCACCTCTACGAATAGACAAAATAGCCTAAATATAGAAAATGCAATAAAAAAAAGTATAGAAATAAAGTACTTCCAAGCAATAGTAACAATGTTATGCTACAAAATTAAATTAAAATGCTAAGTAAAATGGATATCACCTCCTAAATGAGGTTCCCTCAAGCACATGAAGGGAGATGCAAGATTGCAAGCCTGTGAGTGTGACCATTTCCGCAACAACATGAAAAGAAAAATAAAGAGAGTAACATCCTGAAGCTTCAACAATGGAGAATGTTGTGAAAAGTGAATTGTGTAGTAGCAAGTGTGATCGATAAATGTGTAGAAGATTCCAGAAGATCGAATGAATGAAGAATGTGATCTTTTTAGCATGGATAGAAGCCCAAAAGAGTTGTTCAAGGTAAGTCAAGGGTGTAGTGGCATTACTCTTCATCACCAATGGAGAAGTGTAACACCTCTACAAATTCCAGAGGCAAGAATCCTTCCAGGATAGAAATGTACCATGCAGATGTCTTCATGTTGCGCTAGCGTCCTCGATAAAAATTCCCCCATTGACACTACTAATAGCCACAAAGTGGCTAGAAGTGAAAAAGCATCATCGGATTTAATTCTTCTAAGGTAAGGGGATGTGAATGGGGAATTTTTAAGGGGTGTAAATTCACTCCATTACATTTTTCCCCCACTTTGGCAAGCATATGTGCTACCAAATGCGAGGAAAGTAGACTAGAAGATTTTAAAGAGAGTATACCTAGACTATCAAGGAAGTAGACCACAATTTGAACCACTCAAGAGAACAGGAAGAGAAGATGGCTCCACAAGTCTTCAAACCCTAGGAGATTTGAACAAACATGTGTCATTGATCTGTAGACCTATAGAAGGTGAACAAAGAGTCTCTACAAGTCCACAGACTTACATAGTTGAATAAAGAGATCCCATAGGATGTAAGTTCTTCACAAGTACTCAGACTTGCAAAGGAGGCACCCCCCAAGTGCTTGATCCTAAAGGAATCTAGATGTGAGAGGCTCCACAAAGTCTAATTGAAGAGTAGCTTCATAGACGCACCTACAAAGCAACACATTAATCCGTAGACAAAACATGTTATATGTCAAAAAGAAGCCACACAAGAAGACAAGAAGATATTCACATAGATAGTCAACAATTGAAGGAAGAGCTTTTAAAGGGGTCCCTTGGGAACCCCTCAAAAGAAAAGGGGGTCCACTCAAGGGATGCTCTATTTGAAGGTGAAATACCATTTTTGAAAAGAGAGAATTTTTCATCAATGATTCTATCATCAAGGAATCCTTCTAAAAGTTTCATTTCATCAAGGAATTCAAAAGAAAGAGTTTTCCCTCGTAAGGGGAAGTTTTTCAGATTCTATCTTATGAATTTGTGATGAAATAAAATTACATCCATGGATCCATGTTTAAGAATGTAATTTTTGAAAAATAGAATATTTCCATCAAGGGATTCATTGGCCAGCGAATACACCTTCTAAAAATCAAAGTAGTATGATAGCCCCCTTTAGGATGGTGTGTGCTAAGAACAAAGCCACATGATATCCTAAGAAAGAATGAAAGTGAGGTTGTGGCCCATGAAACATCACTAGATGTAATTGTAGTAATGTTGTCACACATGAAAGGGACAACACATGAGAACCACATCACAAAGCAAGAAAAGAAGAGAGAAAGATAAAAATAAATGACAAATAAGGACATAGAAAACAAGAGATAGTGGGATCTAATATTTCAAGGTTCTAGAAGCTCATAAATATAGATAGATAAGTATACTAATATATAAACTAACTATCATTAACCCCCTACTATATCAAACCATGTGAAGAAGGGCATGTGAAAACAAAATAAAAATTAAAAAATTGGGTCAACATGGAAGGGAAGCCTAAATTCACCCAACACTTTGTATTGTCTCCAATTGTTGAAATTCAAGGCATGACAAAGAGAAGAATGATGTGAAAAATAGAAGAAGTTTCATGACACAAAAACACTCTTGTATCCAAGCATCTACAAGGGTGGAAAGGGTCCTCTAGGAACACATAAAACAAGAATGGGGAACACAACATGCACACACACAATCTAATCTATAGATAAAGAAGAGGTTCCCCCTAGTCCTCATCAACCAAGAGGTCATCGCTCTCCCAATCTAGATCATCATAATGGGAGGGAGGACAAGCCTCCAAAAGAAGGATAGCAAGGGGGATACCCTCTAACTCTCGTGTGACTAGAGCTAAGGAAGAGGGGCCCTTGAGGTCTTCTCAACTCAGTTCTTGTGAGGTGAACATCAACGATCTCACAAAGATCACTGATAGAGAGAAGACATCATCTATAGAGTTGAACATGCACTTTACAGGAGTTCCATGTGTCAACTCAAGGGGTGATGGAGGAGGCACCCAAGATCCACTTCTAGCCTCACTGAAAGATTTGAGAGCAGTGAAACACTCTAGGGATGCTAGGGCTACCACCATCACTAGGATGGTGCAAGCCAACTCAGAACCAACCTCTGAATAAGGAAAATCCTTCTTCTAACCCCATTGCAAGTGGGGTCATCCTCCATCTTTCGCTTCACCGAAGGATACGAGATACCTACAGATGAACTAGAGGGCAAGGAGGAAGAGGAGAAAATTGCAGCAAACACCACCAAGGTGTTTCGCATACCCACAGGTTTTGAAAAAGGTGGGATGTTTGAAGAGACATTATAAGGGGAGTCTCAACTGAAAAAGAAACAAATGCATGTACCCTTTTGGGGTGCAGATCATTCACACTCATAGGGGGAGCTAGAAGCAAGATTGAGGCAAAGGGAACTAAAGAAAAAGGGGTAGAAGGGGAGGACACAATAGAAGACACCAAAGTGGGAGTTGTTGGATCACCTTCCTTCTTCTATAAGGTAGCCTACTCAGTGGCCAAATCCTTTATCTAACACTTGCGCTCATGTGTAAGGTGGTTTCTACAACTTTGGGAGCTAGAGGTTGTAGCCTGAGAAGGGATGTAAGGCTCTTGCTCAGCCATTAGAGTATCCATTACAACCATCTTTGGTGAAGGGAGTGACTCCTTGATGAGAATAAGATGAAGAGATGGAGAGGTAGATATAGCAACGGATGGGGGAGAAGACTCAAGCACCTCAGTGGTGGGCCTCTTCCCATTCACTACCTTAGATATAAGAATAGTAGGAGGCTATGGAGGCTGAGATGTGGAAGATGCTCCATAGGGACACTTCCTCTTACCATACAAAATGGATTGAGGCACTGTGGGTAATATAGGAAGCTCGATTACCTAATGCTTGGCCTTCACCTAAGCAGGCACCATCAAAATCCCCAACAAGCACATAGGGGTGGAAGTTGAAGGCATCATAGTAGGGCAATAGGAAGAGGAAAGTGGAACAACATAGGAAGAAGGAGGGCCCTGAGTGCAGGCAGGCTTCCCCTTCCCCTATCGAGAGGAAGAGGAAGCTTGTTGCTACACTATAGGGTGTCATTTTTGGCTATGTCTTTCCCCCAGTCTTCTACTTAACATAATTCTAATAAAATAGGTTTGTTCTTGGAGGAAGCAGACTAATCATGGTTGGCCAATGATGATCCAATGAATAACCCCCAAAAGATACTAATGGTTGATACCCAGTGTCATGCATGTCATGATAGAATTTCAAACATTTGTGAATAAAAAAAGTGACTTTGTTCAAGGAAGCTAGCCAAGGGATGCCTAACTTCACCTTGAATAGGTCATATATTGAAATGATGTCAAAAGTAGTATCCATAGCCCTTGCTCCCACTAGGATGGAAAGAGTTATAGATCCATATGGAGTGAGAGAGAGACCATCACGAGTACATATAGTGGTCTTTGTCCTCTCATATTCCTCCTTTTGTAACGAATTCAGAAAAAGAGCCTCCTCCATAATAACATTCACATGGCTCATAGGGTTCATAAGGACTCCTATCACAATGTTTTCATTGACACAAGCAAGAATCTATAAAGGAGAAACTCTATGCTCATACAATCCTTGCCTATTATATATTTGATCTCATTAGAAACCATAACAGGCCTAGCCATACTCTGATCTTTCCCTAAGTGATTTATAAGATCCAATAGCTTCCTATCTTGAGCCATGAGATGCTCTATAGGAATAGGGATGACTTCACTCTTGTCCAGAGGTGGAGGTGAGGGGGAAGCAGGAGGTGTAGGGGCATGAGTGGTTTCATCAAAGTAACTCATCTCTACCACTGATATAATCTCCTAGGAGGCAAGACCCAAAGCGATCCTCGTAAAGCCCATTCCTAAGTGTCAATGTCATGTGCTCCTTCTAACGACATATCTAGAAGTCATAGAGTGAGTTGTGAATCTCATAAAGTGTCACAATGCACAAGCCCACAACTTATGAAGACACAAGAGAAAGAACCTTAACATGAAGAAATGGATATTACAAGCTTCACTTCAAGGTCACCAAAATGTAAGGAGGGGGACTCACCGCTCAAGACCCTAGGTCACATGAGGGTCTAGAACGATCAACTTCCCTGATCTACCTAACACTAAAGGATTGTTAAAAGTAAGTTTAATGATTTAGCAGGGTGAAAAGGAAGGAAAATTGATCTACCACTATCCTTTTGTCAACCTGAGAGGTTTAGGGAGTTAGGTGAGTGAATTCTCGAGTCAAAACTGAGACTTAGGTAACTTTCTTCTAGAGGACCCCAATGCAGAAAATGGATGACAGTGTGACACACTAGCATCTTGGTCGAGCACTGGAGTTTTTATGGAAAGATAACACTAAGTATAATTTAAACTAACAGTAATTTTATAATCTACCTGATAAGCAGAGTTTTAAGCAACAACGCAAAATTAGAAATAATTAAAGAGCTAGAACAACAAGAAGAATACTTTAACTTAAGAAATACAAGTTGATGAGAATAAAGGTGACATAAATGCAACTCACAAGTGGCCCATTCTCCAGCCAAATCCACATGAACATGAACACCTACACATAGAAAAATGGGGAAAATGCTAGGGCTATTTTGGGGTTTGCTACAATCAAACCTCCATTTTGGTGTTCCCACCTCCATGGATAGCCAAAATAGCCACGATATAGAAAATATGATAAACAAAGTATGGAAAGAAATTACTACCAATAAATAGTAACAATGTTATGCTATGAAATAAAATGACAATGCTAAGTTGATATCACCTCCCAAACAAGGTGCCCTCAAGCACATGAAGGGAGATGCAAGCTTGCAAGCTTGTGAGTGTCACTATTGTTGCAACAATGTGAGAAAAAAAACTACTAGATTAATGTCTTAGAGCTTCAACAATGTGTCGTGCCCTTTTTTAACACACCGCCCTGTTGAGGGCAGGGACCCCCTTTTTGCGTGCATTTCCACATTTTTCTTTTCTGATTTCTAGATTGGCCTTCCTTTGAAACTGAGTCTGGATTTGATTTAAAAGTTAATTTTTCCTACTTCTTAGTGTATAATCCTGAATCATGCATTGCAATAGGTGGTAACATATGGATAATAGTTCATTATTTATATCTCATTGTGTATTGGAATCATGAATTCTTGCATCATGTTCCACATTGGTTTTACATAGATCATTATGATTTGTGTCTTCACGTGGTTGAGACTGATTGTATATTTAAATCAAGGAGGCTGAAATTTGATGATCATGGATTCTATTATTTTGAATTGAGACTTACACTTCTACACTAATTGGGTTTTGTAGGTATTTATTACTATTCAAAGCGCATCATTTTTCCATTATATGTTGGGATTTTCAAGGAACCTAGATGAGGGTGGAATCCATGAAGTGTTATATCAAAAAATCCACGAAGTCATGAAATTCATGAAAAATGATAAGCCCATTGAATTCGTGTAGAAAATCTAAATGGGCAAAATGCAAACACAGAACTATTGTTTTGTTTCCCAGTAAACTGGGAATACACAAACTCAAATGTGGAAGCACAAGGATACATGCAACATTATTCTTTTCATTCAATAACTAGAAATGAGATTATAGAAAACATAAAACTCAGAAACCTAAAACTAACTACAAATTACAAATTTGTTGGGAGCACTACTCAACCAGACTGATAAAATTCAGGAGCTCTTAAGAACTCACTGTCAAGAGCTACACAGAGCTTGACCTAGATCAATAATTGCTCACTTACAAATGAATACATCTGCTAATGTTCAGGAGCTACTAGGAGCTCACACATAAATTCTTCACACACAGACTTCTGTTGTTGGAAACTTCTTCAACTTCCCCTGACAGAACTTGTTGCCTTCTTTCTTTTTATCTTCACAAAACATTCCCTCTCAAATTCGGAATTACCTACCACCATAAATGCAAAATTCAAAATGAGTTACCACAATTAATTTTGGAGCTTTCAAGAGCTGCAAGGATGATACCCAAAACAAAAAGGATCTTGATGGATAGGTGAGGGTTGTAGGGGGTCTAATTGATGAGCAAGAGGCTATAGGAGCTATAAATTTCCAACACTCCCCCTTGGTCCTGAGCTGACTAAACAAGATCAAATCTGATCCAAATCAACAATGCCCAACCTACTCCTTAGGCACTTGAAACTGTCCTTGCTCAAAGGTTTGGTGAATATGTCTGCTAACTACTGCTCAGACCTGCAAAACTTCATTTTAATTTCACCGTTTTCAACCAATTCTCAAATAAAATGATACCTGATTTCAATATGCTTTATATTTCCATGAAATTTTTTTTTTTTTGTCAAAGCTATCAATGAAACATTGTCACAAAAAAATGTTGTTTCATCCTCTCGTTCTTCTCTCAAATCTGCCAAGATTCTTCTCAGCCAGATAGCTTGACATGTTGATGCATTTGCTACTATATATTCAGCCTTAATTGTTGATAGGGAAACTATAGGTTTCTTCTTGGAAGCCCATGAGATAGATCCCGAATCCAAATGAAACACATAGCCCGATGTGCTCTTCTTATCATCCAAACTTCCTGCTCAATTGTTTCTTGTATATCAAACCAGCCCAAACTCTTTTGTTGTTGTGAGAAAAATGCAATATCCTTTGATGCCTTTCACATACCTAAGGATCCTCTTACCCACTTTCCAATGGGTGTCTCTTGGAGTCTCCATAAATCTGTAAATAAGACTCACTCCATGCATTATATCTGGTCTAGTTGCAGTCAAGTACATCAAACTTCCAACCAAACTTGTATACATGGTTGGATCCACATTGCTGCTGCAATCTTCCTTGCTCGAATTTAGACCTACGGTTGTTGGTGTTGGTGCAGTATTTCTTTCACGCATCCTAAATCTCTTCAAGATCTCATTTGCATATTTTTCTTGAGAGATAAATATACCATCACACATTTTTTTTAATTCTATGCCTAGAAAATATCTCAAGAGACCTAAATCTATCATTTCAAACTCCCTTTTCATGGCTTCTTTAAAATTAGCAATGAAGAAATCATCATCCCTAGTAAAAACTAAATCATCAACATACAAGACAACAATCAAGCTATTACCATTTTTTTCCTTGATGTAAAGAGTGGGCTCACCATTGTTGATGGTGTTTTTATGCACTTTACAACATAGGTAATGCGCATGTGCATTACCTCTCTTGAAAGACAATATTCCACAATTGCATAACACTATCCCAAGGTCTCTCGGATGTCAGGTCTTGACAGTGCTTAGAATATTTCAGTTGTTTATGTGATTTGTTGGAATCACAAGGTGGACTTACGGATGAGTTACAAAGCGGGGAAATGGATCTGCAAATGGAGTTCTTAAGATGGGAAAGTTGTTAAGTGTTTGCTGCAGGTTCAAACAGCAGTCTGGAACTCCATTTCAACATCAGATTTAGCTTTACAATGTGCAATGAACCTTGCCTAAGGTTACTTATTAAAAAAAAGGAAAAGGGGTAGGGAAGAGAAAAGGTTCCTAGATCTGAAACTATGAATGAACAGTGATCATGGAGGCTACTGCAGTAGACAAACTCCCTAAACTGGGTTTTGCTTGGCCAAGAGGATCCTACAGTTACACAAAACCAGTGCAATCTTCTAAGGACTGTAGATTCCCAGTTTGTATACACACATCATGAACATGCAAATGAACTAAGTTGCAGCAATCAAATAAAGAAGCCCATGCTAACTTTGCACAACAGCTTGCCATCAACAAGTGCCAAAAGTATGGGCTGGAAATTCATCAAATACTGTAACAACAATCACCATTACCACTTCCATTCAAGAAAACTACAACTAAAACTAACTAGGAAGATAGAACCATGCACACATAATGAGCAAACTCAAAAGTAACACTCATAGATCATGCAATATTGCTTTTTATTACTGTAGAATGTTTTTACAACTCTCCAACACTTACAAATGAGGGGAAGACCCCTATTTATAGTTTACCAAAGCCCAAATGAATGACTATGATTGAGTTACATTGTGTGGCTCAGATTCAATTACATTAGGGCTTCACCTACCCCACAATATTCAGCAATTTAAAATACATCTTTGTCTTTTCCCTATTCTGTCTTGTAGTGGCCAGTCACTGTAGCAGTTTTGTCTCCTAGCTAATTTCCTTTTTGCTGTAGCTGAAAGTTGCCTTCTTCCCAATGGAATTTCAGCATTCCTTATTGGATCAAATGGTTCTGTCGACAGACTCATGGTAGGCTTCTTGAAACCGGAAATGAGAGGCCGAAATGATGTTTTAGGAATGTTGTTTTGAAACGACCGACAGAGCACGGAACTCCGGATGGTATTTCCCGGTTGCAATTTTGGAATTTGAAAGTTTTAGGGAGGATAAGACCCCATTTTAGCATCTGGTTCAAAGTCCATTTTTTATTTGGAGGAGCGCTTGTATGTTCTGGAAATGTGAGGCCGGAATGCCGCTGTAGGAATGTTGTTTTGAAACGGCCGACAAAGCATGGAACTCCGGATGGTATTTCTCGGGTGCAATTTTTGAATTTGAAAGTTCCAAGGAAGATAAGACCCCATTTTAGCATCTGGGTCGAAGTCCATTTTTTATTTGGAGGAGCATTTGTACGTTCCGAAAACGTGAGGCCGAAATGTCGTTGTAGGAATGTCGTTTTGAAACGGTCGACAGAGCACGGAACTCCAAATGGTATTTCTCGACTGAAATTTTGGAATTTGAAAGTTCTAGGGAAGATAAGACCCCATTTTAGCTTCTGGGTCAAAGTCCATTTTTTATTTGGAGGAGCGCTTGTACGTTCTCGAAACATGAGGTCGGAATGCCACTCTAGGAATGCTGTTTTGAAATGGCCGACAGAGCATGGAACTCCGGATGGTATTTCCTAACTGCAATTTTGGAATTTGAAAGTTCTAAGGAAGAGAAGACACCATTTTAGCATCTAGTTCGAAGTCCATTTTTTATTTGGAGGAGCGCTTGTACGTACTAGAAACGTGAGGCCAGAATGTCATTGTAGGAATGGTGTTTTGAAACGGCCGACAAAGCACGGAACTTTGGATGGTATTTCCCGGTTGCAAATTTGGAATTTGAAAGTTCTTGGGAAGATAAGACCCCATTTTAGCATTTGGGTCGAAGTCAGTTTTTCATTTGGAGGAGCGCTTGTACGTTCCGGAAACGTGAGGCCAGAATGCCACTGTAGGAATGTTGTTTTGAAACGGCGACAAAACACGGAACTCTAGATGGTATTTCCCAGTTGTAATTTTGAAATTTGAAAAGTTAGGGGAGGATAAGACCCCATTTTAGCATCTGGGTCAAAGTCCATTTTTGATTTGGAGGAGCGCTTGTACGTTCTGGAAACGTGAGGCCAGAATGTCGTTGTAAGAATGCTGTTTTGAAACGACTGACAGAGCACGGAACTCCGGATGGTATCTCCCGGCTGCAATTTTGGAATTTGAAAGTTCTAGGGAGGATAAGACCCCATTTTAGCATCTGGGTCAAAGTCCGTTTTTGATTTAGAAGAGCGCTTGTACGTTCTGGAAACATGAGGCTGGAACGCCGCTGTAGGAATGCTGTTTTGAAACGGCCGACAGAGCACGGAACTCCGGATGGTATCTCCAGGATGCAAATTTGGAATTTGAAATGTCAGGGGAGGATAAGACCCCATTTTAGCATCTGGTTTGAAGTCCTTTTTTGATTTGGAGGAGCATTTGTACGTTCCAGAAACTTGAGGCCGGAATGCCGTTGTAGGAATGTTGTTTTGAAACGGCCGACAGAGCACAAAACTTCAAATGGTATCTCCCAACTGCAATTTTGGAATTTAAAAGTTCCAAGGAAGATAAGACCCTATTTTAGCATCTGGTTTGAAGTCCATTTTTGATTTGGAGGAGCGCTTGTATGTTCCAAAAATGTGAGGTCGGAATGCCGTTGTAGGAATGTTGTTTTGAAACGGTCGACAAAGCACGGAACTCTGGATAGTATCTCCTAGCTGAAAATTTGGAATTTCAAAGGTCACGAGAGGATAAGACCCCATTTTAGCATCTGGTTCGAAGTCCTTTTTTTTATTTGGAGAGGCGCTTGTACGTTCCAGAAACGTGAGGCCGGAATATTGCTATATGAATGTTGTTTTGAAATGGTCGACAGAGCACGGAACTCCGGATGGTATCTCCTAGCTGCAATTTTGGAATTAAAAAGTTATTGGGAAGATAAGACCCCATTTTAGCATCTAGGTCGAAGTCTGTTTTTGATTTGGAGGTGCATTTGTACGTTTCAGAAACATGAGGCCGGAATGCCGCTATAGGAATGTTGTTTCAGGAATGTTGCTGCAGAAATATAGTTTTGGAATTTTTCAAAACTTTCTAAAACTTAATGAAACCTTGTCAGTTCACTTAGGCACCACAAAAATATTCAAAATCCATGGGAAATCTATCCCCAAAATCAAAGAATGAAGAAAAAAAGCGAATCGAGCGAGCGGGGGGGGGGCGAAGCCCGAAAAACCCAAGACTTAGCCACTTTTTATTTTAGGGGCAAAATATGGTCAGCCAAAAATGAGACTTTGAAGGGCACGCTGATCAAATAGGACAGAAAAATGAGGGGCACGCAAAATGAGGCAGGAGCAAAGCAGTCCACCAAGAGTGAAAAAAGAGAGGGTCCCTGCCCACAGTGGGGCGTGTGTGCAAAATATGCACAACAACCATTACTTTTTCTAAAGCCATTACTCATCAAGTATGATTCAATCCTATTGTTCCATGCTCATGGAGATTTTTTTAGCCCATAAAGAGACTTCAGGAGCTTATACACCTTGTGTTATTTGCTTGGAACTTCATATCCAAAAGGCTGCTCCACATAAAATTCCTCTTTCAACACTCCATTAAGGAAGGTGGACTTCACGTCCATTTGAAACACCTTCCATTTGTGTTGGGCTATAGTTGCAATGACTTCCCACATGGTCTCCATCCTCACAACAAGGGCATACATCTCATCATAGTCTCTCCCAAATTATTGTTTGTACCCCTTGACTACCAAATGTGCCTTATGCCTCTCTATCCTTCCTTTGACATTGCACTTGGTCTTGTACACCCATTTCACCCCAATAACTTGCTTGTTGGGAGGAAAATCAGTTAGCTCCTATGTGTTGTTTCTCTCCATTCCATCTATCTCCTCATCCATGACCTCACACCATTTATCCTCTTTCATAGCATCCTCAAAATAAATTGGATCACTATGAGAAAACAATGCAAAATTCATGTTCTCATCAAACTCTTCATCATACTTTCATCTTGGTAGATCTCCCTTAGACTCTTGGTCTTTTTTGGCATTAGGGAGGCGAGAGTGGGGTTTGAACATTCACTACTACCACTGCTCTACTAAATAGGTAGGTTCAAGAGCTCTCAGGAGCTCTAAGGAGCTGATCTTCTGGTTTCTTTCCTTTCTATCTGCTCATTTCAGGAGCTCTCTGGAGCTATCAAGAGCTCTCTGCGGCCAAATCTTTGATATACTGTGACTATCTTCTTGACTATCTTCCAACTTTAGGAGCTTTCAGGAGCTCTCTCTGACAGAATTATGCGACAGTCTATTTAACTGCCTATTTGCTTCATGAGCTCTCAGGAGCTCTTAGGAGCTGATTGTTTTTGCTGCTACAAGATCTTGTTGATCTTCATACTCATATTCTTCATCATCTTGAACTTTGGGGAGATTTTAGGAGCTATCAGGAAATGTCATTTCATCCCATGACTCATCCTCTAAGAACTCCACATCGCTACTAGTGACAATTTTGTTGGTGGCCGGGTTATACAACCTATAATCTTTGGACTCTTCACTGTGGCCCGTTAAAATACACCTCTCACCATTGTCATCCAATTTCTTCCTCTTCTCTTTTGACACAAGTGTGTATGCCACACACTCAAACACTCTCAAGTTCTCAACTATCCACTTACGTATTGTCCATGCCTCTTGTGGTATTTTGTCATGGACCTCCTTTGTTTGACTTCTATTTATCAAATAAATAGTTGTTGCTACAACCTCTTTCCAATATTCAGTAGGGAGTCTCATTTCTTTCATCATGCTCCTTATCATCTCCACAATGGTTATATTCTTTCTCTTAGCCACTCCATTTTTTTGTGGAGTATAATTGGTTGTTAACTCCTTCTTGATGTTATTTTTCTTGCAAAAACTCACAAAACGATTGGAGGTATGTACTCTCCTCCTTGATCTAACCTTAGGATCTTGATGAAGTTTCCACTCTCCTTTTCAACCTGGGCCTTAAACAACAAAAACTTATCAAAAGCTTCAGATTTATGTTGCAAAAAATAGACCCATGTCTCACGGCTAAAATCATCAATAAAGGTCATAAAAAAATGGCTTTTACCAAATAATGTGATTTGCATAGGGCCTACCAAATCTATGTGCACCAGCTCCAATGGTGCTCTTTCCCTTGTACAGTTGCCCGATTGAAAGGGTTTCCTATGTTGCTTTCCCAAAATGCAAGCCTCACACTTAACATTAGGCTCTACTATCCTTGGCAAACCATCAACCATATTGTTCTTAGACAAAAGACTTAAACCAACAAAGCCTAAATTTCCATACCTAAGATGCCATAGCTTGGAGGGGTCTTGAATGGTGCTCTTGAGGGCTACTGAATGTACTATTGTACATTCTTATTCATGAGAGGTGCAACAACGGACTGAAATGACAAACACATCTCAATCTTCAAAGGAAACACTCATTTTTTTGTCATTTGAACTATTGCAAACACCTTCGTCCTCTCATTTTTGTCATAAATGATGTATTGACCCTTCTCTATCAGCACTTTATATCCATTTTGGATCAACTTTCCAACACTCATAAGGTTATACTTTAACCCAGGTGCAAAAAATACATTATGGACTTCTTTCTCTTCACCTTGCTTGGTGCAGATCATAATAGATCATTTTCCTTTGACTGGAACTACTTCATTTTTCCCCATTCTTATCTCAGATTTTACATTCTTATCAATTAAAGAAAATAGATTTTCATTACCACTCATGTGGTTGTTGGAGCTGTTGTCCAAATACCAAACTTTGGGGATACCTTCTTCACCAATGTTGCACATGATGAATGTTGTGGACTGATTACCTTCAGCCACATTTGCATTCTATTTTTGTTGATTACCGTGTTTTTTCTAGCACTCACTAGCATAGTGACCAAATTTATGACAGTAGTAGCACTCAATGTTGCTCTTGTCACTCCTCTGATTTGAACTGTTGTTCTTCATGCCTCTTCGAGAGTTGGTTTGTGAGTTGCTTGCTCCCTCTTGACTACTTTCTCATCTTGAGCTTTCTCCTCCAACATTTCCTTTTCCGGATCTGCGATGACCTCTTCGAGAGTCATTTCTACCTCTCCCCCTTCCTCTTGCATTTCACTGAGTTTTAAAAGCTTGCTCTTGGGAAGAAGTAGCAGGCCTGTTAAAGTGTTTCTCATGGGCTTGGAGAGAACCCATTAACTCATCCACCGTCAAAGTAGAGAGGTCCTTTTCCTCTTCAATGATAATGACGAGTGCATCATACCTCATGGGTAGAAATATGAGGATTTTCTCAACAATATTCTGCTCCTCCATCATTTCTCCATTCATTCTCAACTGATTTATCAAACGAGAGAACCTTGTGTGAAATTCTAAAATAGACTCACTTTCCTTCATTTCAATAATCTCAAACTCTCTTCGAAGTAACTAGAGCTTCACCAAGCTAACTTTATAAATCCCTTTGTAATTGGTTTGGAGGGTTTCCCAAGATTCCTTTGCATACTCGATTATTGCTATCTTGGAAAAAATGGGCTCTGTCAAGGCTGCTTCTATCAAACTCAATGCCTTAGCATCTTTCTTTCTTTTCTCCTTCAACTGGGTCTTCTATTTGTTTGTGAGAGCTAAAAATGCAGCTAGGTCAGTGATATCCATGAACCCATTTATCAAAAAAATCCCACAAATCATTGGCGACCATAATGGTGTTCATCTTCTCTGCCCATACATCATAATTTTGTCCATTAAAGGATGGTGGTTGCTGCAAACTCTTCCCTTCATCTCCAGCCATGTCTCCTACAGAAAAAAACTCAAATGCCCAAAAAAATAAATGCCCTAACTCACGAAGAAATGGGGCCTATAGCTTTGATACCATGTAGAAAATTTAAATGGGAAAAATGCAAACACAAAATTGTTGTTTTCTTTCCCAATCAATTGTGAATACACAAACTCAAACATGGAAGCACAAGGAGACATACAACATTCTTCTTTTCATTCAATAAATGGAAATGATAATATAGAAAACATAAAACTCAAAAAACTAAAACTAACTACAAATTGCAATTTTTTTGGGAGCATTGCTCAACTAGATTGATAAACTTTAGGAGATCCTGGGAACTCACTATCAAGAACTACGCAGAGCTCAACTTGGAGAAATCACTACTCACTTACAAACAAATATAGTTGTTGTTGTTTAGGAGCTACTGGGAACTCAAACAAAAATTCTTCACACACAAACTGTTGCTACTAGAAACTTCTTCAACTTCTCCTTATATAACTTGTTGCCTTCATTCTTTTTGTCTTCACAAAACATTCCCTCTCAAATTCGAAATTACCTACCACCATAAATGCAAAATTAAAAATGATCTACCACAATTAATTTTGGAACTGTCAGGAGTTGCAGGGATGATCCCAAAATAGAAAGGCTCCTGATGGGTAGCTGAGGGCTGCAAGGGGTTTGATGGATGAGCAAGAAGCTATAGGAGCAATAAATTTCCAACAACTCATGTAGTCAGAAAATTCCTGAGAGCTACCTGTGGTCTAAAATCTAGTGTTAAGGGGATGAATATACAAAACATTAAAGGAGACTACATCTTCAGGAAATGATTATAGCATTTGAAGAAATCATCGATTAATGGTTTAGAGTAAGATATAGTTTCTTGAGGAATTCGAAGAGCCCAAGCAATCAACATGGAGATTATTATGTTTACCATCCATATGAAAAGGAATCCACCATTCATGATATTAAAGTAATTACATTTAAAATATTAGTATTGTCTCGCGGAATCTGCTAGTCCATGGAATTCATGATCCGATGAGTTGATAAAGTCTTAGAAAATCCACGCAAGTGTGGATTCCATGAAGTTTTGTTTCAAACAATCCACACTAGGGTGAATTTCGTGAAAGGGATATACAAGGAAGGCTCACAAAATTCCCTCGATCATGGAATCCATGATGTTCTAGGTTCAGAAAATCTACAATAGCTTGGAATTTGTGAGGATGGAGCTCAATATGGAGGATGGCTTGTTTGCAGTGATATTTTAATATTGAAAGGTTGTGTTGAAATACATGAAACCTTGTAGATCATATGAAGGGTGATGATATTTTGAATTGTTGTAAATTTTCAAATGGGGCATCTTCATTCCATGATGGGCATATGGTATGGTTTCCTTGGCAAAACTTCCATAATTCGAGGAGGCCATGTTGATGCAAAATCAAGAGTGTTGTTAAATGAGTCGAAAGTCGTTTCCAAGGAAATGATCATGATGGAGGCATTGTAAATGGAAGGGGATTGAATTAAATTAGTGAAAATTATCTGCAATGGTATGGAATTTGATTTGCAAATGTAGAGGAGCTTGAAGATGCAAGAGACAATTTCGGGTTGTATCATGTCTTATGGATTGAGTACAAAATTTCATGAGAGATTCCATGATCACCAAATGATTAATGTGGAAAATTTACCAACTACGTAGATCTTTAATTAACAATGGCTTGATGCATCTCGGTCGCATCCTACAATATTTGAGATGATAATGTAGTATGAGGTGTTAAAGATTTAGCCCAGGAAATCAATGTTTAAATAAGATCCTACAGGAATTCCATATGAATCATAGTCCCGCCAGTATATACAGAGGTTCACAAAATCGAGAGAACTGATAATTAAAAGGAGGCATAAATGCTCATCAAAGCCTAACATTTTTTTGGTCATGAAATTTTTTTGAATGTATGAAGATCCTCAACTCTTGGAAGGTTTGCAAGGGAGCCAATGTTCAAGGAATTGAGTGTGGTGTGGATGCAAAATATAAGCTTTTGAAGTTCTTAATATTCGGAGGAACATGAATAGTCTATGAAATTTAAAAGTGAGGAAAATAATCTACATGAGGCATTAATTCATGAAGGCTTGAGGTTAATGAAGAATGCAATATACTTTGGCTTAGAATCCGTGACAACGAATGATTCAAAAATTTTGTGGGTAGATGGAATTCTTGTGATAATAATATGATGGCATTAAGGTGATGAAGAAAATTCCACTAAGTGCGGGTGATATTGTTGATTAAAATTTGTAAATGGTTGGAAACACCACATAAGCAATTTTGTTGTGGTTAAGTTGAATGGAAATTGGTCAATGTCGATGGCAGGTTTCATGGGAGATCTGTAATCTTGAAATGAGGCCAAGAACAAATCGAATGCATACATTAACAGTTGGTGGAGTGAGAAAATTTATTTGAAGCAAGTTCTACTACTCTCAAATAGCATTACAATTGGCTTCAAAGTTGATGAATCGATGTCTAACAAAGTAAATACAATTCATCAAAAGGACTAACAGGAAATATCTTACCAATAGAAACCTTAAATCGGTTTAAAGTTACAGATAGATAGAATACACAAAAATTATGGATTAGTGAGAGCAATGGGAATTCCAAGCAAGAAATTATTTCATAGAACAAGACATGCTTGAAGAATCTGCAAGGTTATGAAATTCGCGAGGGGAACATATTTTAGAAAATCTAGCCACATGAGGAATCCTCGAGATTTGGATAGTTTTGGAGAATCTAGATATATAAGGAATCCACAAGCAAGGGAAAATCACGACAAGCAAAATCTTGAGGATTTCCTTGTGTTAAGGAATTTGTGAACAGATGCTTATGAGGATGCCATTAAATGATAAAGGCACGAATATAATAGAATAAGGAGGAGCAGAATAGAAAAACAAACATCAAAATTTTATATATATTCATCATAGTAGAAGATTACATCAACTAACTGACTGAGTTGCAGCTTATATATTCATATATTCAAGCACCATTCTATTCAGAATGATATCCTCTAACAACTCTATGGAGATGGACTATACTAGAGAGTGCATAACAAATATAGAGATAAACCTTATATGGAAATTTATGCACATAGATCAGAGAGAGAATACAATAAAATAATATTTTCCTTATCACCCACAATCTATGTGAGTCTGCAGATTTGACTGAAGATAGATAGGAGCAATTAAGAAGATATCCATCCAGATCCTTATGAAGATCTATTTTTACTATTTGTATTTAAAGTTGTAGATTGAGTTTTGATGTAGAGGATACGGAGGTGATAGGTTCAGCTGTGGTAGTTGGGATTACAATCTCCAACACACCCCCTTAATCTCAACTATCAATTACCTTTCTGATTTATTAGTTTCTTTCATTGATGCTTCGGTATCTAAAATCTTCAAATACTAGAGATCAAACTTAGGAAATCCCATGATGTTAATAGGATGCTCTAACCATGAGCTCTGGACCTTTCTAGTAACTAGTCCATCATAGGATCAAGTGTGATTCACTTGTTTTATCAACACCTCTCATAGAGTCACAGTATTGGTGCTCAAGGATCATAGTAGGCTTTGCTAGCCTCAACCATGCTTATACAAATCTAGGATGTTACTGCATTTAATCATGTTATTTATTTATCCATTGACAATTTTACACTTATATTTTCATAACAGACACCTTGAATCCTCCTCTGATTTTCTGAGCTCTTTTATCAACTCCTCTTTCTTACATTATTTTGCAGACTTTAGAAATGCTCTTCCACACAATTTTAACTCTCTCTCAACCTAGACGCGTATCCATGCAACCTCCTCAAACTTTAACTTGGTCTTCTTCAAGTTTGAAAGATTGCAATGAACCATTATGATAGTACCTTTTCTTGTAGCTACGACTCCATTCATTCTCTAAACTTGTAGTCAATACAGTGATATTCCTTTCCTTTGCTAAGGGGGCTTCAACAGCATTTTAGACTCTACAGATCTCCTTTGACCTTAATATTGCCAACATGCCACCAATATTTGGAATTTCTTTTCACTATTGTGGACATTTCATACTCATGGCCTGCTGCATAAGGCATCTTCATCTTCTTCAAAATCTTCTTGCATCATGGTTAAACCCTCGGCTCTTTAATCCTCAAAAATAGGCAGACTTCATACAGGGTTGCGGCCCTTTTTCCTAGTTTCCTTTTTTTTGTTCAATATCCATCACTTTAAGTTGTGGCTGCACCTTATCTTTTGCATTTTATTCACACTATTTCTTTGTCATCTACAACTTCACCCACAATAGCAAACTCAAACTGGAACACTCTCTTGGCTCCATCTGAAACCCATGATCATCTCCCATTGGCTCTGATACCATATGAAGGAATAAGGAGGAGTGGAATAGTAAAACAAACATGAAAATTTTATATATATTCATCATAGTCAAAAATTACATCAACTAATTGACTGAGATGCAGCTTTTATATTCATATATTCAAGCACCATTGTATTCAGAATGATATCCTATAATAGCTCTGCGGAGCTGGACTCTACTAGAGAGTGCATACAAAATATAGAGATAAACCTTATATAGAAAGTTATGCACATAGATCAGAGAGAGAAAATACAATAAAATAATATTTCTCTTACCACCCACAATCTGTGTGAGTCTGTAGATTTGACTGAAGACAGATAGGAGCAATTAAGAATATATCTGTCCAAATCCTTATGAAGATCTATTTTTACTGTTTGTATTTAATGTTGTAGATTGAGTTCCAATGTAGAGGATACGAAGGTGACAAGTTCAGTTGTGGTAGTTGGGATTACAATCTCCAACACAACCCCTTAATCTCAACTACCAATTACCTTTTGATTTCTTAGTTTCTTTCATTGATTCTTTGCTATCTAAAATCTTCAAATACTAGAGATCAAACCTAGGAAATCCCATGATGATGTTGGGATGCTCTAACCATGAGCTCTAGACCTTTCTGGTAACTAGTCCATCATAGGTTCAGGTGTATTTCACTTGTTTTATCAACACCTCCTATAGAGTCACACTGCTGGTGCTCGGGGATCCTAGTAGGCTTTCTTGGCCTCAAACATGCTTATAAAAATCCAGGATGTTGTTGCATTCAATCATATTATTTCTTTATCCATTGAGAATTTTACACTTATCTTTTCATAACAACACCTTGTATCCTCCTCTAATTTTCTGAGCTCTTTTATCAACTCCTCTTTCTTACATTATATTTCAGACTTTAGAAATGCTCTTCCACACAATTTTAACTCTCTCAACCTAGACACGTATCAATGCAACCTCCTCAAAATTTAACTTGGTCTTCAGGTTTCAAAGATTGCAATGGACCATTATGATAGTACCTTTTCCTACATCTATGGCTCCATTCATTCTTTAAACTTGCAGCCAATACAGTGCCATTCCTTTCCTTTGCTAATGGGGCTTCAATAATATTGTAGACTCTATAGATCTCCTTCAACCTTAATGTTTCCAACCTGCCACTAATCTTTGTGTTTCTTCTCACTGTTGCGGACATTGCATACTCATGTCTTACTACATAAGGCCTCTTCATCTTCTTTAGAAGCTTCTTGCATCATGATTAAACCCCCAGCTCTTGAATCCTCAAAACTAGGTAGACTTCATAACCATCACTTTGAGCTATGGTTGCACCTTATCTTTTGCATTTTCTTCACACTATTTCCTTGTCATCTACAACTTCACCCACAACAAAAAACTCAGACTACACCATTATCTTGGTTTCGTCTAACACCCATGTTCATCTCCCATTGGCTATGATACCACATGAAGGAACAAGGAGGAGTAGAATAGAAAAACAAACATGAAAATTTTATATATAGTCATCATAGTAAAAAATTACATCAGCTAACTAACTAACCTGCAGCTTATATATTCATATATTTAAGCACCATTCTATTCAGAATGATATCCTATAACAGCTTTGGGGAGTTTGAATCTACGAGAGAGTGTACACAAAATACAGAGATAAACCTTATATAGAAAGTTATGCACATAGATCAAAGAGAGATAATACAATAAAATAATATTTTCCTTATCACCCACAATCCATGTGAGTCTACAGATTTGACTGAAGACAGATAGGATCAATTAAGAAGATATCCATCCAAAATCCTTATGAAGATCCATTTTTACTATTTGTATTTAATGTTGTAGATTGAGTATTGATGCAGAGGATAAGGAGGTGATAGGTTCAGCTGTGGTAGTTGGGATTGCTATCTCCAATAGTTTGTAGGTTTCAACTAGTCACAAAGCTCGTGAAGGGAATGAAGTTGTAGTTCCTCATGGATTGCACATAACTAATGAATTCACAATGTAATGATGATGTAGTAGGGAATCCACACATGTGCGGAACCCGTGAAGAGAGGTGAAGGTCCAAGAAACCCTCAAGTATTAGAATTCCATGAGGTTCTTCAGTTGGAATCGTTCAAACTTAATGAAAGTGTGAAACATTTAGTATTCATAATATAATGATGGTTCGTGATTAGGGAGAGATGAGGAAATTGCAAAATAATCTACGGAGGTGGTGAGGTCATCTCATGGTAGTGCACAATATATGCCAATAGAAGGATGTTTGTCAAATATGTGAAGTTCCAATAACGTTGTAAGTTCCAAGAAACTATGAATTCCATGAGGAACAATAATCTGTGAGATTGTTGGAATCACGAAACTACATTTCCCTCCCAATTTTGGTAATTCCTCTAAGTGTAGAATGCATGATAATTTAAATTTCATGAAGGGAGCAAGTGGATTTCATTATTTTGCTAATCTCTGAGGGTATTTCATCCATGGTAATATGATAGAATTATCAGAGATTGGAGGACCCATGATTAATAGATCATGATGTTTTCTATGATATTGTTTAATGCACACTAAAGACTTAAGCATGTAAAGGTGCAATCAATAGGGTCATTAAACAATAAGATTTCACAGATGATGAGCAGATAATATCACCCTGATAGTTGGAAATCAATGCTAAAAAATACTAAGTGATCTAAAGGGGAATGACGTCAACATAGTAAGCAGGTGAAGATTTAAAGTAACAATGAATTGATTGTAACAAATTATTGAGTCTTGAGGGCATCCAAAATCAAAGCTATTTCACTTGAATGTAAATATAGGAAACCTTAGAAGATACCAGGCACTAAAGGACTGAAAACTTGATATGGGGATGGCTACAAAAGGGTGAATGATCGGTGGGTGTTCTATGGTTAAAAATGAAAGATTTGAAGTTTTAATTGCTCGTGATGCCATGCAAAAAGAACTTATGTGTAGATCATCCTCTTTTAACGAAGGTGTAGTAGGCAGTTTGTAGAGATGAAACCAAAAATGGTCTGCAAAAGAAAAAATTCGAAAGAGGGAGGATTTCGTGAGAAGGCTAAGTTAGGATGACCTCTGCTTGAATTGGATCAGTGACAATACATTATTGGAATTCATATACCAAGGTATTTACTGTAGAGATTATCTATTGGATGTAGATAAAGGGCACATGAGTCTTACTGATGATGTGTTAAGCCTCTAGCTTGAATTTGGTATAAATAGAAAATAAACATGCAAGTTTACTCATGTCCTTAACCATGTAGTAGGACTTCAAAATTTGATGGTTGATATCATTAAGGAAGACCCTTTACTTATGTGTGATTAGGAAAAGGATTTTAAAAAGGTCACGACTATTGTACCTAAGTCAGTGCCTAGGTCTAGGAAGAAATATTATTCACTATCTTTTGGAGGGCTTGGTGGATGCCTTTAATGTTAAGAGCCTGATTGCACACAAGTTTTTGTGAATAAGAGAAAACACTATTTCAAACTTTCTTTGCATACCATTGTAATATCACAAACCTTTCCATAACATTGATTTTATATTGAATAAACTCAAGTTTATCATTCAAGAATACATCTTTTCATATAAATGGGTACATGATACACGCATAGCTTTTTTGAGCTTAATTTGGAAATAGATATACAAACTGGTCTTGGTTTCACCACTTTGGTGCATACATTCTATCTATGTCTCTGATCCCTGGTTCTTACACTCTAGTTGTCTCAGACGTTGGTGCAAACATCCACAAACCTTGGCCCCCAACTAATGAGGAGAAGCATCACTCAAGCACTTTTTTTCCAACCATGGACTCAAATACAGTTCCCCGCACATCTATCATTGGATATATGGCCCTACCCTTTGATGAAGTGTGTGGTATCATGACCTCATAACAATAGCTTATCTGAGCTTAGTGTTGTTCCCTACATAACTAGAACTTTTATCCACTAAAATCTTGAACTAGCATGCCTAAAAGGAACATAGTGAACTGACAGTGCAATTAGTAGAAAATTACACTACTTTAGCCAAAGTATCCTCACCTAGTACTTTGAGTGAAAATATTCCTATTCACATACATTACCATAGCTCGGTTTGGATTTGACCATTCATATACTATGCTTGGGTAGTTTCCTTCCATAGGTAATCACTAGCCCTAGAAATATCCTATTCCATTTTCCTAAAACACAATGGTATCTCTACCAATGAATTTAAAGCATAAGTCACTCTTTAATGCATATTCCAATCCCTAGGTATAACATACAATCTTTTCTAGTCTACACATTAACTTTGCATAAACAACTTAACAAGCTATTTTCTTCAATGGTCAGCCTAGTTCCAAGATTAACCTTATAATCTGAAGTATAGCTTCATAAGCTTCATTTATAATAGAATAAATATTCATAAATAATTGACTCCATTTAGGATAATTTCACGACAATAAGTGATTCTCATCATAAGTATAAAATCATTAATAATTGACCTCAATCAAAAAGTATTCAAGTACATATCTCAACCTATAGGTTTCAATGAGTAGTCAAGTACATATCCCAACCTAGTAGGTAAATCTCAACCTAAGGTTTCATTCTTTAATCAAATAAACTTCTTGACTCAATAGGTTATTCTAAACCTAGGGTTTCATTCAAGAGTAAATATGATCAATTGATCATTCAAGTATAGACAATTGATGTGGTTTGCATAACTTCATATCATATCTTTCATACCTTCACTTTTATTGCAATGCTAACCTTGACATTCCCAAGGTTTCCTAGCATATTAAACTACAGTATCTAGTCACTTCATGACATTGATACATTTCACATTATACATGTAGTATAGACTACCTATGTATAGAAACATCATTATCTAAATCCCCATATAGGGTATATAAGTGTATTAAGACACTTCCTTAAGCTAATCACATTTCATCATTCCTAGTATATAATACTAGTGACAACAATCACTCCTCAATATGGATAATATAAATACATTCATAAGGAAAACATAACAACATGATTCTTTTCCTTTCCAAAAGCAAATAGTTCATTTTACTAATGTAAGCATTCTCATACAATTTCAAACAATTCATCTTTCATATAAAAAGATAAACATAAAGGAAAATAAAATTACATGCTTGTCAATCACTTAATCCAATCATCTCTTTAAACCCTTAGCTTGGCCTCCTCTTATTATCAACTTAGCAATCAACCTCTCTTCACTAATTATCTCACTAAAACTTCCTCACAAAAGCTCTCAACAAACTAAGATTCACTCAATGAAAACTAAAACAAAAATAGAGAAATGTATTGTTGTATATGAAATGAGGTGATTTGACCCTATATATACTCAAAAATCAGCTTCACAAGCCTAACAATAAGGTTCATTATATGCCACTTCTCAGCCATATTCAATCGACTCAGCTCAGTAGAAGAAAGATGGTGGGATTCAAACAGTTTAGTCATCAAAACTACACAGAAAATATATCAAATGCTCAACACATCAAGTTTGGCGTATTCATAAAGCACATGCTTTATACAAAAAATCAGTTTCCAAGCATAATAGACTTCTAATGTAATCAGATAATTCATATTATGGCACCAAGTTTGCAGCACATTCCCTATTCTAAAGCCTACAGTTAAACAATAGAAATGGTCAATATTATTCTAGTTGCACATACTCAGTCGACTTAGTCAAGATATGCCTATCGACACATAGGATTGGTTCGACCTTTTATCATTTATATTTTCAGTTTGTCTTGGTATGTTGCCTTCATGATATGTGTTGCTCCTTAAATCTATTTCAATATCATTTATAGCAGACTTTATTCTTATGAATTCCTTCGCACTTTATCTTGAATGTTATATGCAACTCAATATTCAATAGTGTGCTATTAGATATTGCGCTATATGTTTCATTTCATCTACCAAAGAATATATTATATGAATTGGTATTTAATACTTGTCTACATTAAGTTGACTAAGTCTTTACAAGACTTTATGTGTTGGCTACATCTTCCTATATGTTGCACCAAGTTTCGCCTCTCCCTAACGTGGCTTAGGCGTTGCCTTTAATTTATTTTTCCAACATATTTATGTAGGGTTCATTGCCACCATGTGGCTTTATAAAAATCGTCCCCTAGAATTACTAAGTAATTCTAATCCTTACCTATGCATCAGTGTCATAAACTCATGTTTCATTTTTCATTACTTTCTATGAAATTAGGCAATGCATTCTCTTATGTGTTGGTCATATAGGAGGTGATTAACTTTGTAAAAATATCTCACATATGCGTTATGTATAATATAGTTCTTTCCATATCTATCATATAATATAGTATACCTAATATATTTATATATATTAATTAACTCATACGTTAGTAAATATACATCATTCATCATAACGAATGCATGTATCCACATTTATCATTTCCATAAAAAATATGTGTGTCTATATACATATCTATATACACATATACATGTATATACCTATAGTATTGTGTTTGTATGGATACTCTATCATGTCACATATATTTGTATATATGTATATATGTTTATTCATATACATATCATGTTGCTATTTTATTCAACATAGATACATTCATATCCCCGTCGACAGTACATATTCGTTAAGTGTATATCTATATACATATATATAGTTGACTCCCCATATATATTTACTTGTAAGTATTTCTACTTACACACATATGCATATGATTATTCTCTCATGTATGGATCAATATATATACCCATATACATGTATACATTTAACGTACTTACGAATTGACGTAAAGAAAACTATACGAAAAGCTCAAAGACTCAATGATTTAATCACATCATTCAATCCACAGAGAACAAGGATGACTACCCAATTATTCTATTAAGTCAAGACCATGACCAAAGCCACTTACCCAGAACTATTGACTTGAAAATTCTAATAGTGGGTGTGTGAAAGCTCAGTTAGGCTTCATCAAAGGTTACCTAACCAAACACTTCTTCTTAGTGATACTTCTCCTCCCTTCCAGAGGCATGAACCTGTACCTGCATCCAACTTGGAATATTTTCAATGGTAGTTAAATATTCACATGAAATCCATTTGTTTATAAAAAATTAGCATATTCATATTACAATACATATTCTTTCCTTATACTTCATCAATATAAACTTAATTACTCCTTCAAAGCAATAATAACTTAATACCTATTTCAATATTCCATTTATTTAACAAACAAATCAAAATCATGATTTGTGTTCATCATCCTATTTACTTGTGAAGGTAAAAGTAACTTAGTAACAAGATGGGGTGTGACATACTTCCCCCTTGTGAATCATCGTCCCTAATGATTTAAAGAACATTAAAATATAGATAAAGTCAATTAATTATGATTTTACTTACCATTTCCAAATCGTGTAAGAATTATAAATTAATCTTCCCTCCTTGCAACCTTGTCCTTCCTAGACCTTTGCATTGAGTGACTTTTTCTAATGCATAGGGAGAACTTGTGTTCTTCACACATACTTTCTCTCTGAAAGAGATTATACATTATAATCATATTACTCCATGTGTACATATTAAGTATAATAGTAACTATATAACACATGACACCTATGTCATAGTGGCTGGAAAATATGTTCTTGTTGGCTAATGAATTTATCCTTAGTGTAACCTAAATAGATAAGGAATATCGATGTATTGTAAAATACACCATGGGTCCCTTCTTTTCCTTTGGTATTTACACCATTGGACAACTCAGAAGTCGAGACCATCCATCACTGACTCAACCATTTTCCTTTAGCAAAATAATGCTTCTTAATTCAAACTTTGTATCAACAAAGTTTTTTTCTTTGATCTTTTGATCTTTTTTCCATTTTGTCAACCTTTCTAGTCTAAGGTTATCCCTATTTCTAAGCCTATTTTAGCTTAGTAGAGATTCATCCCTTCTTCCATATAATGGACCAAACCTATAGAGGTATAAGTATTCTTCAAATCCTCTAAGATTTGGTTTATTACTTTTTCCTATTTGGCTATAATATATTGAGCATTTGTTTAATTGAATTTCTCATAGGATGATCATGGCTTAAAAAACCTTATCACTACTTGCTTTTTCTCATCTGAAATAACCTTCTCAGGAACACTAAGCAACTGCTTAACACAACATGATGTTTAGGACCAATATCCTATAAATCAAAATTTCCAACTAGCGTTGATTACCTTGGTGAGTCTACCCACCAAAATGTTATGTCAATTATATTGACAAAGAAAGATCAAATTCCTAATGATCTACCACTTCCCTTTTGGAATTTCCATGGGAGTATACAAGCCCTGCCATTGATGACATCCTGTCATCATCTACTAGCATGCTCAACAATAACTTAATTCATACCTTGCAACATTATACTCTATCCCCTTCCAGATTATAGGGGTTCCTCATCCAAAAAATAATTTTGTCATTCCAATGTCATCAATTTCCTCATTTCATTCCTTAATCTCCAAAAAAATTGGTTACATAGGTTTTTTTCCATCCCATATTAGTCTATTTCGACTAAATGAAAACCTATTTCATGGACTCATGCCACTTTTGATTCTCAAGTATAATGCTAGATATTTTGTAGAGATATATCTCCTTCATCTTGTGTCATCCATACCTTAGATTTCTTTTGTCCTTTGATCATTTCCGAAGATGTAATCTGATTTTTAGCTCAACCTAACTTTCACGATGAGTATCTTGTACTGATTTGAGTAATAATTCTTGTTTAAACATGTTAGTTTCCAAAAAGATATCAAATTTAATAGCACACTTAACTACCAAGCACAAACATTTCCTAATGACTCTAAATCATGAGTAATTAGAGCTTATTTTACCTATTCCATAGACAATGATCTTACCTTTCATGATCAAGTAATCTCCCTATCCTTTCTAAGGCATCAATGGTGATAGAAATTGATCTTCCAATAAAATATATATAAAGTATTATGTGGTAATTATTCCTTTCTCATTGGTCTTGATCCTTGACCTTTCACTGTCTTTCTCCAATAATTCCAATACCTTATCCTTGAGGTCATGGAATATAAGACTTTGATTGAAATCATGACTTACAAAGAAGTCAAAAGTTCTTCCAAATTGAAAATATATTGATGATCTTCTTTGGGTGGGGTACTTTAACTAAGTCAATCCACTCTCTTTCTTCCCCCCTTAGTGTTTCCATGATATTTGATCAACTCAAAGTTGAATTCTTAGAAACATAATTTGATTTCCCAAAATGATTTATCATTCCTTGTTGTTGTATTTTGATTGCCTTGAATATAATTTTGGTTTCCAAAGTTAGATTCATCATTGGTCTCTAATCTCATAGATTCAACAATTGGATCGTCAATAAAGAGATCGAATGAATAATAAAAAAAATTGCAAGCTAAGAGACACTCTAATATTCCAATTCTCTTTTCCATGTATACCAATATCCTTTTTGTGGAGGAATTTCCATATCCACAAAGCCTCTTTTGTTGATGTGCTTTCAACTTAGAGGGTTGTTTCCTTACTAATTCTTTTGATTTGACACATAGTGTCACTCCGTATCCCATTTACTTTTGGAACCTCTAAACATAAGTTTACTTTTGCTAATAATTTGGTGAGTTCAATTTTCACTTCTACCAAAATTTATTCTACTTGAACCTTGGTCGGGTCAATCCGATTTACCTTTCCAAGTTCCTTTCTCACAATCACCTTCCTAAATGAATTTGTCTTGAATCTCGGTAACTTTATTTCCTCACAACCTTAAGCAATCTAAAGTGGCTTGATTTCTTTCCCTGACCTAAATCAAAACTCCAAATTAATGTTGCCAATTTTCGGTTGGTGGAACCATGTCAACTTCATTGATTGCTTCTCTTCTAACCATTTTGGTATCTATACTTATCCTAAGGTACTAATTTCTTGATTAAACACCTCAAACCCCAACACCCAAAATAATTTCAGTGTTTGCGGGTCGGCTTTGAGGTTCATGCCTTAATAGTTGGTAAGGTAAGCATATAGTAAGAAGAAAGCCCAAATGCTAACACCTAAAAGGGTTAAATATTTCTAGGGAAATGTTTTGGGCATCCTCTAAGTTTGGTAGGAAGACTTATGCCTTACAGAAAGAATAGTAAGTGGCAAGAGTTAATGGAAAACCTCAATACCTGAAATACTTTTGGTGTTGGTGAGCTAGTGTTAAGGCTTATGCCTTAACATGAATTAAGGAAGGGGAAAGAGGAAACCTTGAACCCTAACACCTGAAATGGCTTTGGTGTTCATGGATTCATCCTTAAGAAGTATGCCTTAACTATTTGTTAAGTATGTGGTAAGAAGTATGTCTGAAGGCCAACATTTGAAAGGGTTAAGTTTTTCAATGCTTGCACATGATTGTTTTGGACATCATGGTTCTGTTGGTTGGCTTACATATTAATAAAAAAGAAAGTAAGAGATAAGAGGGAAGAGAGAACCCCAACATCTAAAAAATGCACACATATTTTGGAGTTCGCACTTCAGTGTTTCAGAGGTTAGGGTGTTGGTTTGCGATGGTGTGAAGGAGGGAAAGTGGAAAAGGGTAAGGCCAATGGTAGAATCCCAACAAGAATAAAGCGGATCAAACATCGCAATTCAGTCTTGTTTCTTGAGTCCTTCAAAGTATGCCAATCATGAGGTAGAAGGTAAAGGGTAAGGCTAATGGACGAACCTCGATAGGTGTAAAAGAGCTTTAGACACATGTGTTCGGACTTGCTTGGTAAGCTCCACTATGCACTTCAAGAATGAGGTAAGGGGGATTAGTGATCCACAACCCTCGACAAGCATGAATGGAGTAATCATGTCATTCCATGAATGCTTGCATTGACTTGGGTTGACCAATATGGGTATGTAGGAGAGTGACATGTGGGAATAATTGATTGCTTCACCTTATTCACATTGTTGTTGTGAATCAATAGAGATTTACTACCAAAATTAATGTAGGTCAAATCAAATGGTGGTGTTTTAAAGTAGGACAAGTCATTGAGATACACTAGATCATCGCACAAATTTCAAGATCGATGGCCTACATTCAAAGGATAGATTATGTCAGCATCTAGGTGAATGGAGTTAAGACATATAAAATTATATATAAGCTCCAAGAAAAATTCTTTCAAAAGAATAAAGGAAATAGATTACACCATTAATGTAAAAGGTTGGCTATGTAAGTTGAAAGAGATTGAGAAAATATATAAATTGGATTAAATGCAATACAAACCCTAGTTGGAAAATGCTAGAAAATAGCCAAGGCAATCAATGAGGTTGGTGGTGTTTGTCTTCAACGAAGGAGATATTTTTTATGAAGCTATGGGAGGAAGAGAAAGGAGAGAGGAGGAAGTGGAAGGAAATAGAGAAAATAGTGGCTAGGCATGTCACTTTCTCCAAGAAGTGGAGGTTGGAATATAGAGAATCACGTTGCCATTTCAAATTTATTGCATGACTAAAGTCCTTTATGGGGTTTCATGGAGGAAAATCAATTTGCACAACATGAGAAAAGTCTCAAGGCCGCATCTCAAGCCCTTGGAGAATATTTATCTAGGTATAGGGGTCTATCTTCAGCTGGTTTTAAGCATACCAACCTCGTATTTGTGTACATGTAGATGTATTTTTATATTCGACCATATCATGTGTATTGGGGGCACTGGCTATGATTTTTATGTATTATTTGTAGTGGGGTTAGTATATGGGAGTTTATGTTTATTCCTAGATCATATCTATGAGTGTTTTACAACTGTGTTTAGAATTTTGGCTTCCATCGACCATTACATGGGTCATAAGCTAAACCCTTATTCATAAGCCATCGTATGGTCGATTTTAATGTTATCCCTAGATGAACAGAGTCTTGGTTTATGTCCTTAATGGTCATCAAACACCAAGTTAACAACCATTTATATATATATAATTTGATACATGATAACTGGTGAGAACAATGGGTGTTGAAATTCTTTGTTCAATAATATTTGAGTATCACACTCATGGAAGAGTTTAGTAGTTATTTAGATAAACCTTTTTCTTGAAATATCATTTTATTTTATCTGAATGGAAGACAATAAATGATATCATAATATGTGCATATAATATTGTATATGATGTGCAAGTTATGGGTAAGTGCATGGATCTGTGACACAATTTTGATGCCAAATTGCAAAAAAAAACCCTAATAGGCCATATGGCGCTCACCAAATACGCTTGGTAATAACGAGCCTATTTGGTGAGCACCAAATTTCATGATCGCCAAATTTCGCACTCACCAAATGGCTTGAATTTTTCAATGAATGAACTTGTGAGTTTTCTTTCTTTTTGCAATGACTTTTGGAATGCATTTTTCTAAACTCTTTCATTTTCTCTTTCTCAGTCAGGGAAACTATATAAATAAACATTTAATGTATAAGTTGACATTTACATATGGACATTTTACTTTCTTATACTTTAAGTTATATTTCATGTATATAGTTTCAAGATGTTTGAGAGTGGTTTCCGATTTCTAGGAGTTATAATGAAAATTCTAGTTTTTGGAAGATCTTAAAAAAATTAGACTTAGTTAAATTTCAGTAATCAGGAGGTCAAAATTTAGTAGTCAACAAGTTGTATCATATTTTTCTCTCTCTCCTTATCTACTCTCTATCTCTCCACTCCATCTCTCTCTCCCTTCCTCCTTCTCTCCCCTCATTACTGTATTTGAATAGAAATTTTGACGAATTTTCATCAAAATTTTAACAAACTATTGTCTAATTTCCGACAAAACACTGTTTTCAAATTCACCATTGGCATTTTGTCGGTTTAATGACCAAATTTTATTTGTCGAAAACATGACCCAACATCGTCAATCAACACCACAGAAAATTTTGGTGGTTTTCGTCACAAAATCGACGAAAAAAAAAACACAAAAATGTTGCAGTGACATTTCAAAGCATCGAAAAAACAACAAACTTTCGTCGGTTTTCCGACGAAGAGAAGTTGAGATTGCGATGAAAATTCCATCGAAGGTATAGAAACCTCATCACAATTTTATTTTGTTTCGTAGGACAAGTTCGTCAAAATTTTGACGAAACATGGAGTTTTTAAAAAAAAAATTATTTATCTGCCACCGTAGTGAAAAGTGTTGGATATTTAAGGTGGCTTTGCTACAACTTTGACAAGTGAAGCAAGGGTAATAAGTTAATAGGAAAGTAACTTTACTAAAATGAATATGATCGAGCAGAACATAAAGAAAGATATCACCATAAAGTCCCTCTTCCATTAGATAAGGCCATACCCCAACAAGACATGGGCAACCCAACCATTGTCAAGCCTTGAGTGAGGAGACCAATTTAAAGTTAGCTAGGTATGTCAAAAATTACAAGGTGATCATATGTAGGAGAACTCATAATTCTATGACTATCAATCATGAGTTAGCTTAATGTCTTGGCTATTTTATGTCTCCAATGACAATTGTCAATTGTTAATGTGGGAAACCATCAAATGTGTTGGAAAATACTATATGGTAAAGATTGTGATGGGAAAAAATAATTTTGCAATCAATATGTTGTTCCTATAGACAGAACTGATGTATCTTAGGGGTTTAAAGATTCAATTCACTAGGAAACTTGAAAAGCAACTTCACTTGTCATGCCTTTTCAACCAAAGCAATTGGGATATGATGTCAAAGGTCTTTAAGATCACCAATTCAAGTAATCAGCTCCAATACAATGAAGAAGATGTTAAAAAAAGAGCCTCATGAGTTGTTGAACATTATTCTCCTTAGAAGCACACTTAACAAAGATCCACTCCTCTAGATCTATAGTTGTTTCTTGATGTATTTTAAGACCATCCAAAATTCTAGCCCTATTTCTCTACCTATAAGCACAAAAGTGTGATCAAGCACATAGTTTTTGGGATCCTTGATGTTGGGATCATTCAAGTGTGAAACCCTTGACATTGGGATCATTTGACTATGTCACAGTGCTTACTCCTTTGCTCTGTTTATGGTGCACAAAAATGTACTTCTTCGTACACATGTCCTCATTATTGAGAATTAAACTAGGTCACTATAAATAATAAAAGTTTCCTTTACATGTTATTGATAATCTATCAAATGGATTGCATATAGCTATATTATTTCCTATGGTATTACTAGATGGTCATGGAGACAAGAATATTGGGTATGTGTAGGATCATCATGGAAAAAATAAGCCCTTAAGTGGCAATAAAAAGACAGAAAATCACAGTTAGACAACTTGACGTAAAAAATTGAATAAGTTATCTATATTATTTTTAAAAAATGTAAAAAATAGAATCTGTGGCAAATTGAATGTAGTGTCTAAACTACTAGACTTTTATTTAAAAAAGAAAAATCTATTTGGTGAAAATTTGAAATTTCAATGCAGTAGTATTTAAATTTCAGGGTAAAAATAAGAAGTAGGTGTCTGTCTAACCACCCTAACCACAAAAAAATGATAATATTTTTAATAATATTTTAGATATAAGTAGAGGACTCATGTCCCGATGCGATGCATATTTTTTTATAATTTTTTTCCAAGTAAACAATTAATTGTGATTTTTTTATTACAACTTTTAAAAAATATAAAAGCTCGTCTCTCTAACCACCTTAACTTGGTCAAAAATTCATGAAATTCAATTTTTTTTTTAATCCTATAGTATGCAAAGCATAGAATGTGATGCATGTTTTAGATTCAAAAAATGTGATACTATTTGAAAGTTATAGATTTTTTTCAATCAGGACTTTATTCGTAATTCTAATAGAAAATCAATAATAATTATTTATTAAATTCAAAGTAAAGCATAATTTCTATTGGTGGAAAGCTGAGAATCTCCTCTAAAAACCCTTTTCGTTTCATTAATTTTGGGTAAAAAAAAAGTCATCAACCACATGGGCCATCATATGGCTTACATATTGCCACTTTTTGGCCCATCATGATCCTGCACATACCCTATTATAATATGAGACAAGTACATGTTTATCCCTTTCCTTTGGAAACTTATGCTTGTCTTCTTAGATAATGTTCTTCTCCAGGCTACATCTTTGCTACTGATAGAGCATGCAATGTTCTTGTTTGTCAGGTGGAAAATGGCCTAAATCACAACTATCGGGTTTAGTAGGTTTAGGTAGGTTGGTTGGTTGTATGGTGCAAGAGCACCTAGTTCACTAGTTATGAGTGAACTAGTAGAAATCACATTATGTGTCCATCTTTGATCAAATCATAGAGAAAGGAATTCAAATTGAGAATGTCCTCATTGCTAGAGAATTAATTAAAATCTTCTCCAAAGACCAAAACCAAAATTATTTAAAAATAATAAGAATATAGTTAGTTATGGGTTCACTACATCTAAACAAATGCAGAACTCACAACCTCCACTATGTATTCAATTTTTACCACCACTCATTTAGGCCATCAAATTTTGTTGGTTGGTTGTATGGTGTAGGAGCACCTAGTTCACTAGTTACCTCTCATAGGCAAAATTTTCAAAATTGAATGTTTATTTTTAAATTCATGTAAAAGGTCATGTGAAGACCTATTTCAATGTATCTAAGGTCCCAAGTGGATCACTAGGGGGTTGGTGAAGTTAAATTTACAAAATGTTGCTAAGTTGTCAAAAATGCAAAAGATGTAAAAGTGTAAAAATGCACAAAAGGAAGAGTCGGCTCATTGGAAAAAGTTAGTTAGTTAGTTGAATTTGATGGGGCAGTCAATCTACATATTGAAAAAATCTATATAAATCCTTTGTAAGGCGATCAAGGGGCATTGATTGTATTTTGGAAGAGTTACATTGAATAAAGTTCCCTATTTTTTCAAATTTATGTATTTCCTGAATGTTGCTTACCAATTCATTGGGCTTGTACATAGCATCAGCCTTAGAACTTATGTGGTTGTGAAAACATGGAGTCCTAGCATTCATCTAAATCCATTTGGGAGAGATTTGAGTGGTTAATACTTCTGTTTGAGTGCATTATTTGAAGTTCGGTCTGTAAACCCTATCAAGGATTTGAGAGTCCTTTAAAGATAGAATTTACCATCCCACAAAATGTAGGGTTAAGATGTTGGTGGGATGGGTTTGTTTAGGTTTTTTTTAGGGTTATTTAAATTTTTTTGTGTGGGTTTGAGTGCAAGGAAGGAGAGAACATGAAGTTTAGTTGTTGCTCCAAAAAAAATTCTGAGTTTCCCATGTAAGAAAGGTGCCTACAAGTCAGAGTATGAATAAATACCTTTGATAGATGCTTAGTGATGAATCTCAGAGCACGAGTGGAATTACTTAGACATATTTCAAGTGGTGGCATGGTGGTAGAAGGTTTTCAAGGTGTACTTTTAATAAACCCTTGTTTTGTGAATTCTTAGAAGGTATATAATGAGGGTTTTAAAGTTTAGTGTATCAATGATTGGTTCTCTAAGAATAAATGTTGGAATTGGTGGTTTCAAGGCATGAGAAAAGACTTTTTTGAGTTAAGGTTGGTTTTGGGGGTATTCTAAGAGTACTTACTTTGTTAAAATGAGTTAATTGGGGCTCCTAGACAGTGGGTGGTGTATTGATCCTCCTATATGGTCTGAAATAAGTGATACCTCTTTTGAAGTATGTTAAAAAGGATTGTAAAGGGTGTCTAAAAATGTAATTTTTTTGAGAGGATGCATTGTGGTTAAAAGGAAATCACTCGATGTAAGGGTTTGCTATCTTACAAGGTAAATGGAGACTTGAAAGTGCAAAATCTGACAAAATAGTGAAATGGAGAGGTGTTTATGCTTTGAATCTACTTTAATAATGTTGCTAAAGGTGTTTCAATGGTTTGAGTAAGGTCCTAAGGCTAACTTAATGATTTGGTATAAATGGTTCCTTGTGCAAATGGTTAAAGGACTGTGAAAATCAATAAATCTGATAACTCAAAGTTATGTGAATATGGTATTGGTTTGTTTCTATTAGAAGCATGATGATCTTGTAAGCCTGATAATAGTTTGAAGGTAAGAATGTATTTCTATTGGCCTTGGGGAGTGTGAGTTGTATTGAGGAGGTTTTGGTGAATAAGTGTGTCAAAGGAAGGTGAGTTGAAGATGTTTTGAGTTAGTCAATTAAGATTGTTCAAAGGTGTTGTTTACTTCCTTTGTACTGTGTTTTGTGCCCAATAGGTCTCTTTATGACTATTTTTTAGAGGTTTTGACTATGAATCATGATGAAAAACCTCAAGAGCATTAAAGGATTGTCATATTAAATGTATGAGGTCAATGGGCACAAAAGAGGAGCAGAGCACAGACCTAGTAGGCATGAAAGAGAAAATGTCAATATTCAAATGACACTCAAATCGATTGCTCAAAGAAGACAATCGCCATACATATAAAGTGAAGTCACCTAGAAGAACTATCAACTAAGGGCATTAAAAGATAGTCATGCAAAGTGTAGATTCAAAGGATGATAGTCCACAAGCATTTCAAACAAGTACCATGACAATCCCCCTCACCAAGTGAGCAATGATGGAAAGAGTTTAGAGTCTTCAAGAAGATGCCAAATCATGAGAGGTAGAAAATTATTTAAAAGAAAATCAATAATGAATAAAGGATGGTCTCAACAATTAAAATAATGTATGAAAATATCAATAAAATGGACTATGAGATGAAAGATCAACAGTGCATAGTGATTTGATGAATACAGGTGACAGTGCACAATCTTTACTTCAATCTTTGAAGAAACTTGAGAATGCAGAAAGATTTAAAGTGTGAGAAGAAAGTTGGATTTGCTTCAATCTTTACTCGAGTGAGCAATAAGTATTTTATTCAACTATAAATTGGTTATTCCAACTACTGACCTTTAAAGTTTTGGTCCAGAGGCATGTAGGCGGAGGATCTTCGTTTGCTTCAATAAGTTCTACTACTTCAGCAATAGGGAACATCTGAAGTTTGAAGACCATAACTTACAGTCATTCAGCACAATATCACCTCATTTAACTTTATTCTGAAATTCAATAAGCTACAAACAAAGTGCTAAAATAGCAATCAAACAAAGCACTGGAATAGATAATAACAACAAAATTCCAAAAATTCAGGCTTCAACCTTGAGGAAGGTCTAGATCAAATAGTCATTGTCACCATAATATATAGACAAATATGCAACAAGCCACTCAGTATAGTCCTTCCGACTAGACCCTTTTTGCCTTAAAGCTTTGAAATTGGACAGAATTCTAACAACTGATAGAGAAAGGATCGATATGTACCATTAATGAACACTATCAAACATAGTCCAAATAAATGAAACAAGTGATGCCTTGTAATCTTGAAAACAATGCAGCAACAATCAAAATTAAAACATTAACCTCTTTTATTCTCCTCTTAAGGTTTGGGAGGTCAGGTGGGTGCTTCCCCTCTTCTTCAAGCTCCTGAAAATTAGTACAAAAACATATGAACAAAGGAAAAGAAAAAGAAAAAGACCATCATAACCTAGTTCCTTGAACCTTCTAAACCTTCATTTTCACCTCAACATGTATACAAAATAACAAATTCTCAAGTAGATGTGTCCCCATGGAGTCAATATGGCATGAAGCATATATGTGGGTGTTTGTGATAGAAAATGTTTAATTCAAGCATTCTACATCTCACTTAGGCCAACAAGAGAAAACACAAATAAGAAAGACACAAGTATTTACTGAACAAAAAGACACAAAGAGATGGATAAATTATATTAAATTCGATGAATAACCAAAGTATACAAGAAGTTAGAATAGCTAACAAAGAATTTGGGATAAAAATCAACATGGAAAAATGGCATTTATGATCATATTAAGCACTAAACCATAAACCTAGGGAAAAACACAAGCACCGAACAAAATTTACTGTTATTCTTCCAAAACTTCTCAGACATCCAATCAACTACTTATATACATGCAACTCATTTCTTGGGCCTTCCTAGATATATCCAAGATCATAAGGCTTGGATACAACAATATATGTAGTACATACTCATGTATTGAATAGAGTTCTCTTCCTAGTCTATATATTTAAGAATTTTAGGAATAATAAATAAATATAACATAGTATAAATAATGATTGTTAATGATGATTGTTTTAACTTACACGCCCCTTTTAACCCTATACTCATTGTAAACTATGCATAACTTGAACATGTTAAAAAAACTATAGCCCGCATTGAAATTGTATGCCACATTAATCCAACCATATGACAAAAGATAAGCGATCTAGCCTCTTGAATGAATGTAAGTAGAGAATTTTTTGCATACTTGTAGATGGTAAAAAATTTCATGGTTAAGTGGAAGCCTCCCATCAACAACAAGATCCAAATATCTGTGTATCTATCTCAATCAAGCTTCTAATCCCTTCAAAGCTGTCAATTTTTCCACTAACCTGTTATGCACAAAAGTCAAATTTTAGAGTTATGTCACCACTAAAAAAAAAGAAACAAAGCTTTGAAACTAAATCCACACACAACACAATGTGGTATTCATACAAAGCCACACAAACAAACTAAACTCAGAACATTGGAATGGAAACAACTTCAAATTATGATGCAGAGCATGGATTCACTTTACTCAACAGGAGGCACATTTCACAATAATGGTTTTTTCATCTAAAACATCTGTACAAGGTTCAAATAGTAAAGAGATTGATGAAAGATAGAGGAATTAAAAAGATACTTGAATGTAATTAGATTGAAGGTCGTAAACTGGTACATGTTTTTTGTGTAGGAGACATATGACATCCACAAACATGGCAGAGCTATGCAAAGTAGGGGAAATTGGCTTGGAAAATGAAGGCATCAAGGTATAAAGAATAATTTTTCTGCCACCATAGTGAAAAGTTAGCACTTTATTTCATCTTTGCATATTAGTTTGATGCTTCAAACGATGCATTTCTTATATTGAAAAGTACATTAACTGATTAAGCTTCTCTTTGTTTCAAGAATAGTTTAATATTCTCTACTTAATAGGGCCAACCACATGAAGGTGGAAGCTCATTTGGCCCCTCCCCCCCCTCACATCACTCTCAATTCCCCATACCTGATCATATAACATTAATCATTCATTCATCCATTAATAACATATAACATTCATTCATTAATTAATAACATATAACATTCATTCATTCATTCATTCCATTAATAACATATAATATTCATTCATTCATCCATTAATAACATATAACATTCATTCTTTCAGTTTTTACATATTATCAAAAATATGGTTGTCATAATATGATTACAATCACTTCTTTTTTTGTTTTTTTTTTGCAGCTATAAAAAGTTGAAGTGGGGTATCATTTTCTAAATCATTTGTCCCCCCTTCAGTTGTTCTCATCTCTTCTCATGATCTTAATGTATTCCTAGTCATGTACTCATGACGTGGATGCCACTGCAAGGGAGGGTCTGCTACAATAGCAAAGAAATGTTAAATTGATATATTTTATTATTATTGTTACAAGTATTTCATTAATTAAAAGAACATTAGAGTGGTGCTCTTTACCTAATGGGGCCACATCATGTTCCTGATCTTGTCTTATAGCCTCATGCTCAACATGTTGAACACCCTCTAAATCCTAATCTGGGGTTGAAACACGAAAGGTTACATTAATTAATACACCAATTGCAATTAAATATGTTTAAAAGAACATTAGAGTGGTCCTCTTTACCCAATGGGGCCACATCATGTTCTTGATCTTGTCTAGCCTGATCATGCTCAACATGTTGATCATGCTCTACATGCTCTAGAGTTGAAACATGAAAGGTTACATTAATTAATACACCAATTGCAATTAAATATGTTTAATTGTATTAATCCATACTGTGTTTTGTATAGAACATGAATACATCTAGTACCAGGATGCACACCATGACCTTCATCTACAGGTTGTGCTCCACCCTCACCAGGCTGCATTCCAATGTCATGTGTAGTATTATCATTGCTTGTCTATTTACAACAAATAGGCACATAATTAGTTTATGGTGGAAATTGATATTGAATAGATTGCACAAGTATTCAATTTTAAATGAACTTCATTGAGTTTATTTACCTACATGTCGGATGCAGTGGAAGCTTGTGTTTTCCCAATCAAGAGTCTCAGGCATTCAACCAGGGCTCCATAGCATTGCTGGAAGGAAATCTTCAAGTCCTATTCTGTGGGCACTCTGTTGAATTCAGAGCCCTGTAGTTTTGCATAAGATCATGAATTTTGCTTCTATGGCGTGATAAAACCAAAATTGTTTGCAATTTATAATTTGGATGCAATATTTCATTTATTGATACTTACAATTCATGCAGCTAATTTCATATAACCACCAGAGCCAATTTTGTGTTGCCCGTGTTTTTCTAGTCTTTCCTTTGTTGCCTTCGATGTGTCGGGCGGACTATGAAAAGTTTGAAATATGTTAGATTATGTAAAAAGAAAGAGTAATTAGTATATAATTACATTTTTGACAGTATCACATACCTTCCTTGGCCTGGTGGTGTCTTTCCTTTTTTCTTTTAGGACTTCTCCTTTCCATTCGACACCAGGTCCTTCCACTCCCTCTCCGGAATCATGGGGGGACGCTCGTACTTTTTGTTCTTCTCTAAATGTGACCTATATTGGTCCCTCACATACTTTAGATAGACACAACTTTCTTACGGACCTTGGTTCGATTGAATGTGGTATTACGGAACAACACAACTAAACGATTAATGAGCTCATCTTTTAAATCTTCATTTTGGGCATTCCACCATGTACGTATGGTGGGCCTGAAGATCTCCAATGTAATATCATTTAGATGTTTATAAAAAAATCATTTCCTACAAAATGATCATGGGATCATTAATCTAAAAAGAGTGATCAATAAGTAAATTTCAATTGGATTATATATAATAATAGTTAAAACATTTTAAAGTACCTGGGACCTTCTCTATCTCTATGGGAACGAAATCCTCGGTCACCACAAATGTGACCAACAATATTCTCGTACTAGTAATACAAGAAGATCCAGAAAATGTTGGTAAAACATCACCAGTACTAGTGGCCTCTGCATCCCCAGGTACATATCCTGGCGCATGTTATGGCATGTGTTCGCTGTCAAAGGGTGCACTACCCAATGTTTGTATGCTATGTGTTGCCGAAATTTCAGTCGACAATATAGGCACAGATGATGGGGTCGGATGATGTGATGTACGTGCAGGAAGATCAGGATTGACACTCGTACCAACCCCTACTCCTTAGGAAGCACTTGCAATACCCTGATCATGGCTAGCAACATCATGAGGACGCAAAAAACCCTGTAAAAACAACACATATTTTAGTTCATGACATTAAAGAGTACAAAATATAAAACCATGAATGAACTTATATTATAATTAAATATCTCATGATAGCTTACTTGCAAGTTATGTGCTCTCTTAGTCAATGTTTTAACCCTTTCTCTTATCTCATTTGTTTGAGGCACTATGAATAACAACTGAAGGATTTCTTCATTGCATTTTTTTGGGTCTTCCTTATCATATCCAGAGGGTTTATGGAATATGTGATGTCATCATCGCATAATAGTGACTGCACCTCCCTATGGATGCTCTCCTCTATTGTTGGTGCCTTTCCCCGATCAGCCGACTATGACAAGAATATTAAAAACATTATCGAAATTAACCCAATAAACTTATGAATAAAAATTAATAATAAAACATTATGTTTGTATCTAATTTATACAATTACAATGAGGTAAACCTATCAGGTAGAAGTGCCTGAAGATGCATCATGATCTGTGCTCTGGGTCGGAGCCTTCCCCATACGATCAATGTCTCGCTGTGACAAAAATTAAATATAAAAATACATTACCAAAATGAAACCAATAGACTTACGGAAAAAAAACATAATAATAAAATGGTATATTGGAGTCATTAATTGGAGGTTGGGTAAAATGGTATATAGTACGTACCAACCCCATAGTAACTGTGTTTGTATCTATTCAATTCAAATTGTAATCAATTAGCAACTCTTATCCTACAATTATTGATTTTATCGCACATACGAATACACAGTTTCCCTCGCGCACCTCGAATATGCAATCGGGTTGATTATTTGTTGACCTAGGTCATGTACTATTTATAAATCCCACAATATTCCCTAATACTTTTGGCCTTCCATCAATGTACATAGCCACTCCTTTATTTTGATCCTAATCTTTTAGCTGTATATAATTTGCTAACAGTGCATACCTATGCATACTTCATGTATATCGAACTAGCTGCATCCAACCTTTGTAACCATAAAAGGGTCTAACAAACTCCATCAATTCAGTAACTTTTTCATAACAGACCTTTATGTTATCCATACAAAATAGGCTCAAACCATGTAATGACGATGGTGCTATGTGATATATCCTCTCGTTGACACAAAAATTGCCGTTTATTGGAGGAAGTTCCTTTGGTACCCATTTTTTTCGTAGATTTTTGTACCTCAAGGGTACCTCAATGTCACCTATGCTCTCATCATCATAAGAACATGACCCCCCTTCAGCAAGAAAAAATTCCATGTGTTTACAAAATTTTCTTCTAATCTATTGACCTCTAGTTGGTCTCCCTCTTTTAGACCTACTACATGTCTCGCTTTCCTCTTCTCTTCCTGAATTCCCCTTGCTCGAGGAAGAAAGATATGAAAAATACCTATTTGGTGGTACTTGCACTCATAAGGATGTTGGATGAAGTTATTTCATGGTGGTGTGTTCCCAGGGTGACATTATGATTAATCTATCATTTCATCGCTAGAATTTGATAGGTTATAAGGTAATCAAGTCTTGATAGATTGCAATTTATTGTTACTACCATCTAAATTTGTCCATCACAAATCAAATCAATGTATGAAGGAGACTGTCCCTTGTGATTAATGACTTTAAAATAGCAGAAAATTTACATTTAATGCAAATTTCCATTGAAATTTTTTTTAGTGTGCAGAAGAATGGTTTCACCATACATAATATTTTGGTTTAAGTTGTCTTGAAAAAGATGAATTAGAACATTAATAGACATAATTCAGGTGCACGTGTGAGGTGGTTCAGTTGTCTACTGATAAACTCCATATTTCTAAGTGGTTAACAGGGAGGGAGTGTGTACTAGGCTTGGTTAAGTCATCATAAGTTTATGCATTGGCAATAAAAATTGTTTAAGTCACCTTAAATCTTCCTATGTCTAATTGCTAGGAGACTTTTGGTATGTTTTAAGGTAGGATGAGTGGTTGCATCAATGTTCTAGTTCTCTATGACAAGGTTTCAACATCTTCAAATAGTGAAAGTTAGTTCTCATAGTCATTTGAAACAACAACATTTTTTATTAGATGGTAGGATTTGATAACTTAAAAGAATTGGCTACCCAACAAACTTAAAGTTAAAAGAAACTTTATCAGTTTAATGGATTAGCACTTTCTTTCATTTTTGCATATTGGTTTGATGCTTCAAACGATGCATTTCTTATCCCGCTTCTATCATATTGTATTCCCATCCCATTGCAAAGAAAAAAGGTTAAACATTTAGCAATATGCCATTCTTAGCTTTGAAGTTGTTGGCCTTGCATACTTGTTTTGTTGAGTCACCAGTTTGCATGATAAGAAAAGAAGAATGAAATTTTAAATTTTAAATGTTGCTAAGATCCTATCTTTGAGTTGCTCCACTTTTGTGCCCAAGCAACTGTTGGATGTTGTGGTTGTGTTTTTTATATGTGGTTGTCATTGATGTCAACACTATTAGCATCAAATCTGCTTAAGGCTTTATATGTTGAGGACATTGAGAAAATTGTAAAAAATATAAGTGCAGGCATCCAGTGGTGCTGAAAAGTTCAGAATGTTGGAAAGTTTTGTATGTTGAATATCTGAAGGTGTGTTTCAAAGGGTTTGTTTTTAAAGCTTTCTAGTATGTTGGTTGAAAGTTTCAAGGGTTTGCATCAAGTTTTGTGGAAGTTATGAAGATCTATATGCCTACAACTATTCAGTTTCTATAGATGATGTTCCTAGTTGAAGCGGATGAAACTATGGTAATTTCATGTGTTGTGCATGTACCTGTGACATTCAAGGATGAGTCTAGATCATGCTTTATCCTTCATGTACATCCGCATTGAATGGAGTGTTCGTGATTGGATATTTTTTCGATGTGTGCTCGGAGTTTTCATGTTCTTGGCTGACATGATGATATTAGCATGTTGTGGATCCATGAGGATTAATATTTTATTGTTTGGAATGTTTGGAAGTGTTTTTTTTGGTCCTCGCTATGTTTTGACCAAATTGTGTTGGTGCGCATTGTAATTTATTCATGTATTGAGGCCGACAGTTGTAATTTATTCTTTATTTGTGGTTGACTAAATAGTGGATGTAAATTCATGTAGCGGATATATATATGAGATTGTTTTTCTCATTTAGAAGGGAAGTGTACAAGTGTTGTACATGTGTGAATAAAGGTCGAATCATTCAAAGCAAAGCAGAGTGTGGAAGAGATTGAGCAGAGGGTGGAAGAGTTTGTAGAAGTTTTTGTGCGCCTAACCGAAACTGTAATCAGGCTTTTGTAGAAGCTAATTTCTTAGTTCAACTTCATCAAATGGATTTAATCTGATTACTATGTGTAAGGTAGTGAGCCTTCCCTTTGAGTAGTGTGCTCTAGGTAGTGCACCTGAATGCAAGTTCATTCCTTTTTATTCTTCATTATACTTCTAACAGGGTATAATCTTGTGGACTAACTTCCACTGTGGTTTTTCCCCTAACAAGGTTTCCACATATAAAATCTTGGTGTTCATGTGTCTCTGATGTGTTGTTGATTTAATGCTTGCACTGTTAATTATCATATATGTGATATAAGACTAATTAATGTTGTATAAATTTGATTTTGGTAACAACTGATTCACCCCCCCTCTCAGTTGTCTATCCTTATTTTTCCAACAATTGGTATCATAGCTAGTTCCTCTGAAGAAGCTTAACAGCTTGAGGTGATCCAAGATGGAATCATTCAATAAGGATAGTCCTAGATTCGATGGTACAAACTACTCTCTATGGAAATCTAGGATGGAGTGTCATTTGAAGTGCATTAGTGAATCTTTCTGACAAATGACACAAAGTGCATATACTATTCCTCAGAATGGTCCTTCATCTGAAGATGAAATCAAGCAAGAAGAAATTAATACCAGGGAAGTAGAAACATTAGTGAGTGCTTTGACATATTTAGCAAAAGTTGGAAACATTGTATGAAGGATATGAACTAGTGAAAAGTGCTAAGCTACAAAGTCTAAAAGGAAAATGGGAGAGCTTGAAGATGAGTGAAGATGAAAACATATTTTCCTTCTCACAAAAGATAAATGAACTAGTGATGGACATTAGATGTGCTAGTGGAACTTTGGATGATGATGATATTGTGGCTAGGATACTTAGATATGTGCCCCCTTCCTACAAGATAAAAGCTCATGCTATTGATGAACTCAAGACAGTGACAAATATTACAAAAGACATGCTGATTGGAAAACTTTGTGCATTTGAATTGAGTGAATTCGGTGAGTCTGCTCATAAAACTAAATCTTCTTTCAAGGCTACTGTATCCGAGAAAAGCAACCAGAGATATGATTCAGGAGAGAGTTCCAAGAGAACATTCAAGTATGAATATGAGATGAAGGGAATTGAAGATTAAGAAAATGAATTGGAAGAACTTGAAGCATTGATTATGAAAAGAGAATCAAGAGGTCATGGTAAGCACAAAGGAAAGTTACCTCTTAAATGTTTTTCCTACAGTAAGATAGGTCATTTTGCATCTAGGTGTCCTGAAAGAGTTTCAAAGTATAAACCTGAGAACACTAGATTTCAAAGAAAGTTCTATTATGTTGAAGAAGGTGTAACTAATGAGGAATCTGTTAAAGAAAATGGAAATGAAGATGAATGGATATTTATTTCTATCAAATAAAATGGTCAGGTGTCCACTAAATCTACTAGTAATGTGAATGTTAAGAAAGCTCTTGCAGCCAAAATTGAAGAAAAAGATCAGTGGGAAATTGATAGCGGATGCTCACATCATATGACTGGTGACAAAAGCAAGTTTGTAAGCTTGGAAAACTATGATGGTGGTGTTGTGAGATTCAAAGACAACACTTTTGGTGTGATTTGTGGTAGAGGCACTATTTCTTTTGGTGGTAAGCACAATACTGATGATGTTCTTTATGTAGAAGGCTTAAAGCATAGCCTGTTGAGTGTTGGACAGATGGTAGACAAGGGTTACAATCTACAATTCAAGGATGGTAAGTGCAGAATAAGGGGAAGTTTAGGAAATATGATTGCTTCTAGAACAAAGAAAAAAGGTAATCTCTTTCATTTGAGTACTGTTAGTGAAATTTGTTTGATTTCTCAAATTGATGTAAGTTGGTTATGGCATAGGAGGTTGTATCATGTGAACTTTGATAACATTGTCAAGATAAGCTCTACTCAAGTAGTGAGAGATCTACCTAAGTTAGTAAAGCCTACTAACACTATGTGCAAGGAATGTCAGATGGGAAAGCAAACAAGAAATTCTTTCCAGAGAAAACAGTATAGCTCTAATTGAGTATTGGATTTAATACATACTAACCTATGTGGTCCTTCCAAAATAAGAAGCCTACAAGCTGAAATTTATTTTATGTTGCTCATTGATGATTATTCTAGAATGATATGGGTCACTTTCTTAAGAGAAAAACATGAAGCATTAGAAAAGTTCAAAAGTTTCAAAGCTATGGCAGAGAATGAGACAGGTCAAAAGATCAAATTTCTAAGGTTAGACAGATGTGGTGAATTCACTTCATGGGAATTCAATTCTTTCTATGAAGAGAATGGAATCCAAAGACAACTATCTGCTCCCCGGACCCCTCAACAGAATGGAGTTTTTGGAAGAAAGAATAGAACCATGCTAGACACTGCTAGAACCATGATGTTGGAAGAAAATGTTCCTCATTTCTACTTGAGAGAAGTTGTAAGTATTGTTGTGTACACCATTAACAGGGTGAATGTCAACGGTAATTCTGGTATGACACCTTTTGAGCTATGGTTTGGTTACAAGCCTATTGTTAAGTATTTCAAAAAAATTGGAAGAAAATGCTACATCAAGAGAGATGATGATATAGGTAAGTTTGATGCTAGAAGTGATGAGGGAATCTTTCTAGGATACTTTACTAAAAGAAAATCTTACAGATGCTTTAATAAAAGGTTGAAGAAAATGGTTGAAAGTGCAAATGTAAAAGTTGATGAAGATATTGGTAAATCATCAAGATCTAGTGATCATGATTCAGATGATCAACATGGCAATGCTAACAATGATGCTCAGGCACAAAATCAACTTCAAATCATTCTGGTGACCAAGGGAATCAAGAAGTAGAAACCAATAGAATTGCAGAAGAAAGAACACAAGAACAAGAGGTAAGAGAAATTTTCAAAACTCCTAAATATGTAAGGCAAAACCATTCTGATAGTCAAATCATAGAAGACAAAAGCAAAGGTGTGCAAACTAGAAGAAGAATTCTAGAAGAGCATTGTCTAATTTCTAAAGCTAAGCCTAGAAATATAAATGAAGCATGCAAGGATGAACATGGACGGAAGCAATGAAAGAAGAACTAATGCAGATAAAGAAAAATGATACATGGGATCTTGTTCCTAGACCTCAAAACAAAAATATGATTAAAACCAAGAGGGTGGTCCAAAATAAGATGAATGAACAAGGTGATGTGGTCAGAAACAAACCGATATTAGTTTGCAAAGGATACTCACAGATGGAACGTATTGATTTTGAAGAAACGTTTGCTCATGTTGCTAGAATTAAAGTTGTAAGATTATTTCTTGCTTATGCTACTTTCAAGAATTACAAAGTTTATTAGATGGATGTAAAGTCAGCATTTTTGAATGGTGAACTGGAAGAAGAAGTTTATGTTGATTCAAGAAAGCTCTTTATGGACTTAAGTAAGCTCCTAGAGCTTGGTATGCTAGGTTGAATAAATACTTGTTGAAACTTGGATTCAATAAAGGTATTGTTGACAACAATCAGTATTTCAAATTGGATCAGAACAAAGAACTAATCATTGAAATCTTTGTTGATGATATTATTTTTGAAGGTGATGATGATTTATGTATGAATTTTTTCGATGAAATGAAAAGTGAATTTGAAATGGAAATGATAGGAGAGCTGAAATTCTTTCTAGGATTGCAAATTACTCAGTTGGATGATGGAATCTCTGTATCTCAGTCTAAGTATGTGAAAGAGTTACTGAATTTTTTTGGCATGGAAGATTCAAAGCCAGTTACTACACCTATGGTGACCAGATGCAAACTTACATAGAATGATGATTCTCCTAAGGAAAATTAGATAAGATATAGGTCAATGATTGGTGGATTACTCTACTTGGCTCAGAACAGGACTGATATAATGAATGTTGTGTGCATGGTTGCTAGTTTTCAAGCTGATCCTAAAGAGTCTCATGTGATTGGTGTGAAAATAATTTTCAGATATCTGAAAAGGATAGTTGATCTTGGTCTTTGGTATCCTAAGGATGATGATCTTATCCTAAGTTCTTTTACTGATGTTGATTGGGTAGGAGAAGTAGATGATAGGAAGAGTACCAGTGGTGGTGCATTCTTCTTAGGAAAGAAGTTGGTATCTTGGTTAAGCAAAAAGCATAACTCAATTTCATTATCTACTGCTAAGGCAAAATACATTGTTGTTGCAAACAGTTGTACCCAAGTATTGTGGATGAAGCAAATGTTAAGAGATGTTAGAATTGAGTATGATGAACCCATTTCCATATTCTGTGACAATTCAAGTGCCATTAACATTTCTAAGAATCCAATATTGCATTCAAAGACAAAGCATATATCCATCAAGTATCACTTCGTGAGAGACAAAGTAAGTGACAAAGAAGTTAGATTGGAGTACATAACTACTAAAGAGAAAATTGTAGATATCTTTACCAATTTGTTGCCTAAGGATACTTTTGAGTACCTAAAAGGTAAGTTAGGGGTGATTTCCCCTCCTCTTCAAAACTAAGATGCAAGTGTTTGCATCAGTCTGTGAATTCATAGCCATATCTTATTCCGGATTGATGTTGTGATAGCTTCTACTCAGAGGGTGTAGTCAAATTATTCAAATTTGTGGTCAGAGAATATGTACCTTTGTCATTGATGTCAAAGGGGGAGAGGAATAATGTGAAAAATTTGTGAAAGAAGAGAAATGAAGGAAACATGAAAGAGTGCACAATCTCAAGGGGAGATTGTTGAAGAAGAGCTAGTTGGGTTGATGGTATTATTTTTCACATTATGTGTTGGCATAAATTCCAAAGGGGGAGATTGTTGGATGTTGTGGTTGTGTTGCTAATATGTGGTTTTCATTGATGTCAACACTATTAGCATCAAATCTGCTTAAGGTTGTATATGTCGAGGATATTGAGAAAATTGTAAAACATATAAGTGCAGGCAACCAGTGGTGCTGAGAAGGTCAGAATGTTGGAAAGTTCTATATGTTGAAGATCTGAAAGTGCACTTCAAAGGGTTTGTTGCTGAAGCTTTCTAGTATGTTTTTTGAAAGTTTCAGGGGTTTGCATCATTTTTTGTGGAATTTATGAAAATATGTATGCCTACAGTTATTCAGTTTCTATAGATGATGTTCTTGGTTGAAGAGGATGAAATTATGGTAATTTCATGTTTTGCGCATGTACCTGTGACATTCATGGATGAGTCTAGACCGTGCTCTATCCTTTTTGTACATCCACATTGATTGGAGTGTTCGTGATTGGAGATTTTTCTGATGTGTGCTCGAAGTTTTCATGTTCTTGGTCGGCATGATGATGTTAGGGTGTTGTGGATCCATGAGGATTAATATTTTATTGTTTGGCATGTTTGGAGGTGTTTTTTTGGGTCCTCACTATGTTGTGACCTACTTGTGTTGGTACGCATTGTAATTTATTCATGTATTGAGGTCGACAGTTGTGATTTATTCTTTATTTATGGCTAACTAAATAGTGGATGTAAATCCATGTAGCAGATATATATATATATGAGATTGTTTTTCTCATTTAGAAGGGAAGTGCTCAAGTGTACAAGTGTTGTAAATGTGTGAGTAAAGCTCAAATCATTCCAAGTAGAGCAGAGTGTGGAAGAGATTGAGTAGAGGGTGGAAGATTTTGTAGAAGTTTTTGTGCGCCTAACTAGAACTGTAATCAGGATTTTGTAGAAGCTCATTTCTTAGTTCAACTTCATCAGATGGATTTAATCTGATTATTGTATGTAAGGTAGTGAGCCTTCCCTTTGATCAGTGTGCTCTAGGCAGTGTGCTTGAATGCATGTGAATTCCTTTTTATTCTTCTTTATACTTCTAATAGGGTATAATCTTGTGAACTAACATCCACCATGGTTTTTCCCCTAATAGGGTTTCCACGTATAAAATCTTGGTGTTCATGTGTCTCTGATGTGTTGTTGATTTAATGCTTGCACTGTTAATTATTAGATCTATGATATAAGGCTGATTAATGTTGTATAAGTTTAATTTTTGTAACAAATGGTATACCCCCCCTCTTAGTTGTCTATCCTTGTTTTTCCAAAAACAACCATATTATTTTTTTGTGAATGGGGGTCAATAATATATTCTACAATCAATGGAAAATGGCTCCATGTGATACAGGCATAGTTCATTGGGGAGTCTCTGGTGCAGGAGCACCTACACCTTATGTTCACAACTGGAGCATTAGAGGTTGATCATAGAAGTGTCTAGGGAGGTTTGCAAAATTTTTTTATGTTTTAATAAGGTCTAAAAGACCATTTATTGTTTCATTGATCCATATTGTAAACAAGATCAAATATGTGAAAAGAATTTCAATGATGGTCAAATATTGTCAAAGTAGATAGAATAGGTTTTCTTGTAGGGTTTCGTGTATTCAAGGTGAACAAGGTCTAACAAGACCATTTTCAATGTGTTTAGGTTGCTTGGAAGTCATCTAGTTGATAGTGTAAAAATTTGCAATTGTTGACATTAAAAGTTGTCAAAATTGCAATTTTGCAAAATAATGGGTTGTTAAGTGTTTGTAAGTCAGTTATGGATATTGGTTGAAGGTAGTTGGGGTTTGAGATGATTTAAAAATTATTCCAAGGCCAGAGAAAATGTTTTTGGAGGAGTTGATACCAATATTTCATATCAAATACCACGTTATTGAAGCAATTTTCTATTTTTTTACTATTTTTTTGAAGTTCTTTTATGTTGTACGGATCCGTACAAGCTTGAAATGCTCTGAGATCATTGGAGTAGATAAATATATGTGTTCCCTTTCATTTTAATTTTTTTTTAAGTGCTAAATCACTATTTTGTGGGAGAAAAAAATCAAATACAAGGACTACCCTGTTTTGCCTGTGTAAGGGTTTGAGGGCTAAAAACAAATGACATCCACCAATCCACCCATTGTCTTGGAACTATAACTTCATGGATTGGTGTACAACATGATAGGATAGAGGTTGATTGAATTTATGGGTTTGTTAAAGCAAGAAACTTGGCATTGAAGTGATGCCCTAGGGCTGACAGGGGCAATTTTCTTGTGAATTTGTGGTTGTTAAGTCAGGGTTTGTCAATTTGATGGATGGAATAGTATGAATGAAGGTTGTTTTTCCTATTGTAGGATGATTTTAAATTGAATTTTTCCTAAATTTGATCAATCCTTCTTCAATATGCTTCAACTAGAGGTTGAATTATGCATTAGATGGCTGTGAACTCACCTTTCCAATTAATATGTTCCCACTATGTCGATTTGAGTCAATGAAAGGAAACCTATCATCATCAAGCTTGCCTACTTTGAGACTTGTGGTATTTAGCTTTTCAAAGTCTATTCCAATCTTGAATTAACTTCTAGATTCATTATCATTGTGGTTTGCCTTGATGTGAATGTGTGGAAATGCCTCCAAACCTGTCTAAACTAGAATAATCAAAGTTTGTGTGTTAAACACTATGACCTTATGTCTTGAATCAATGACAAGTAAAAGAGGGTATAAGTTAGCCTCAAGAGCTATTAAGGTCTATTATTCTAAGAAATAGGGTCATGATAAAATTGACCATGACTTGGCTATCACAAAGTTAACAAAACTTGCTAACTTTATATTCAACTATAATGAGGTATTTAGTCATTATGATTTGATGGGTGAGAAACTCTTGATAGGTACTAAAGATTTACCTACATATATACTTGAACTTATGTTGAGATTAATATGGAGTTCCTTATGACCACCTTTCCTAACAATAGGTAATTAATAGCAAGTATATTGAATATGGTGGATAAATGTATGCTAAGCTTTATGATTAGTAATACACAAAATGTGATATACTCAAAAGTAGAATATTTTGTAATATTACATTTATGGATTTAACTTATGTCTACTAACTAATGTATTTTTCAAATAATAATTGAATGAAGTAAATGGCATTTGAAACCACTTTATGAGCTTGTATTTATGTATGTGGCCAAATAGAGGCAAACTCATGTGGGTTCAATGTTTTACTTGTGATATGGATTTTGATCCCAAGACCTATAGGACCATTATATAGTTTAGTGGATCCATTAGGGGTATTGTGATCAAATTAACTAGCCTAGGGTGTAAACCCTTCAAACAATATGCATTAGATCAACATTTTGATACTTTCCAAGTGTCACAATGTTGAACCAAGATTGATATAGGACTTGACTTCTTAGCATCACAAGTAGGGTTGAGAAAGGGACTCTACAAGGCCATTTCAATCCTGATCAATGGTAGAGGTATCTGCAGCTCTAAGTGGGAAGGTAAGTAGCTACATTTTGATCCATCTGTAGAGTTGAAGACTACAAAAATTTATTGGGCATGCATGCTAGTCAAGGTATGGCTGAATACAACTATTTTTTTTCTTATCTTATACCATTTTAGGAGAATGGGGGTGCCAATGTACGAGAAGATCTTTGGAAAGGCATGAAAATTGCAGGTTAAAGAGAATGAGGGTGCAAATATAAAAGATATAAATCACTTATAGTACTCATTGTCCCTTGGTCATCTATTTTCCGTGAGTGCCCTCAACTTCATCGCTCTAGCTTTCCTCCTTCCCTGTTGCACTAAGCTATGTGTGCTCCTGCGTGCGCGTATTGATATGTAGGTTTTTCGCTCCTACAAACTCTTCCTGATTGCTGGTATTGACCTTTCACTCCAATTTGATGAGCTACTACAACCTGAAAATAAGGTTTCGACGAAGGTCTTAGAGTATGTTAATTAAAATGAAAATTATGGCGCCATTCAATTTTTAATATTCTACATAGTTAAGTATATATTAGCTATATTTTACATAATAAATAATATAATTATTCTACTTATTATAATTATATATTATATTCTTTAAATATACATATAATAATTAATATAATATATATTTAATATAATAGTAATATTAGATTAAATTATATATAATATAATTATATTTATTATTATATAATACTATAAATAGGCTTTTACCTGATATTTTAGAGGATTTTACCATTACACTATAGCTAGTTTATCATTAAATGACAGTTGAAACTTGTTTTCCAATGACACAATAGTGGTTTCCAAGCATGAGATTTGTTTCAAGCTCAAATCTCACAATATATGTAGTTTTTGTTAGCAAGGCCCAAAAATTTAGTTATCATTGTTGGCGTGAACATGTATTTTACAATAATATTTTAATTTTGTCTTAATCACAACTAGTTAGTTAATTATATTGAGGGAAACCTTTAGTTGTTTGAATTCATGTGTATATACATAGGGGCCCTTATATATAATATAGGAAAGGGTGAGATAATCTAGGGTAGATGAGAGCCCCTCATGTGTGTATGAAACTTATTAGGACACTTGTCACATTCACATGTGTGATTCTCACCTACTCTAAATACCTTCTTGTCTCATCCTTGACTACATACAAAATCATCTCTATGTACATTTTTATCACATCAATATTGGAAATATATCTTTTTTTTTACTTATCTCTCTTGTGGAAGTATTCTTGCTCATATGAAGTTATTTTATAAACTTCAACATGGTATCAAATCTAGGAAATCACAAGTCCCTCTCTCTTTTTTAGGATATTTTTCCAAGATAGTTTTTGGGTGTATCCTAACCTAAATTTCAAATCAATGTTGAGTCCAAAAGGCTCAAATTTTCCAAAATCAAATTGTAATATTCATAGGGTTTAGATCTATTTCAAGAATGGATAGCTTTTTTGGCTTCCTAGTCCATATGGTGTATGTGTTTTTGTACATCTATGTTGGTGTTGTACCATTTTTGAATCCTTTTGTGTCACTCACATATTTCCTTGGTAGATGTAACCAACACATATATATGGTGTACAGAAAAGGGATTTTCATTTTTTTAGGTTTTATTTAATATCTTTTATATAGGGTGTGAAATGACCCATATAGCACCATACTTATCTTAGGTGTAAATAGGGTTCCCCATTGGGCATATGACCCCCTACATTCCCTTATCGTAACCATAGGTACTTCACAATTTTTTTGACATATCTGTGGTTGTAGGGTATGCCACACTACGAGTAGGTTTACTTAAGATTATTATTTTTATTATCTTATGTGGTAGATCTTATTTTATAGTCCTCATAGATGCCCATGTAGTCATAATATTTAGTGACTAGCACATAAGAACTAAATATTTTTTGAACACCACTTGGGACTACCACCAACATTGGAAATCCTTAGTCATCTCTACTCTACTAGGTATCTCAACCATTTTGTCACTCCACTAGTGACCAAGGCCACCTAAAAGCATCATCCTTATATACTATAGGGGCCCTTTTTCATCCCTTTGAGCCTATTTCTTTCAAAATCACACAAATTTTTCCTATGATGTCATATTTTATACTTCTTATTAAAAAGATATTTTTGAGCTCTAAAGTATGATCCACATATTTTTACTAGTTTTAATCTAGGTAATAGTAATTTCTATTTGAACCATCTTATTAAATTTTTTTGTGATTCACATAACCTTCATCCATGAGTCAAAATTGGCTAACTTCTTTAAATTGATTAGAAAATACAAGGAATCTACTTGTAACCTCCATTTTTTCTTTGACAAGCCTATTTTCGTATAAATTATAAAAAATGTTGTGTTATTAATGGTTGATTTTTTATTTTCCATTGTTAAAATTCGTTTGAGGGGCTAAAAGGAAAAATTTAAGTACCCATTGCCCTTTTCTCTCTCTTGGTATTTTTTGTCCTAACAGATGAATCTAGGGCCATTGAGATGTTATCCCTACATAGTTATCACACAAAAATTAAAGATTGAAAAAATTCTAAGGTTCTATGGTAAATGTTAGCTATCGAACCACTTATATGTATTAACGAGTTTTTAAAAAATATTTACAAAAAAAATGGTGAAGCCATTGGTTTGATTGGATTACATGATTTAGGTAACTTTTTTTATATTGTGGAGTGCACAACACCTCAAAATGTAAATGATGATTTTCATGATCTAGTTGGTAGCATTAATGAGTTTTATGCATTACAATTAGCAGAAAAATTGATATATATTTCTCATGATGTTCATTGCTTCATTGGGATTTATTTAGAAATTTCAAGTTATTGTTATTGAATTGAAGGGTAGTTTAAAATAAAAATTCAATAAGGAATGTATCTTCTTGAATTTTTCTAAGGTAAAGGGCCCTTTTTAGGGGTTCTCCTCTACCTTTGACTCACCACGAATGGAATAAGAACTAACTTTAAGATACCTGCCCTAGATATTTTCTATGAGAACCTTAATAGGAAGCATTCGAAACTTAGATAATTGGGTGCTCTTCCTAGTTGTAAGTCAAGCATTAATGGATCAATATTCCAATAGAAAAGGTAAAAATAGGTAAAATATTTTTTAAAAACTACTTTATGTTGTTACTCTCCATCCAAAAATATATGTAATTCAAATAAATAATCCATACCTCCCACTTTTAAGACTAGTGAGTCAAGCTCCAAGATAAGGAAGAAGTCAAGTGACATGTGAAATTATTGTGGAAAACTTAGGCATGTTAAATCTAGGTGTTGGAAGAGGGTAGAGACATTAGAGTAAGTCATGTAGTAGAAAAATATTTCTATCTCCAAACATTCTTCCAATTATAAAGGGTATTCCCCTTCTTCTTGGGCTTTACATAAACCATTTTCTAGCTAGATACTTGATTTAGGTGCTTCACATAATATGAATCATCTTATTTCTTCACTTTCTAATAGTAACACTTCTTAGTAAATAGTTGAAAAATCTCCACAAGTTTTAGTTTTAGGATCAAGAAATATATAGTTGGTAGATGGTTGCATCAATGATGTTCTCTTTGTTCCTAAGATTTCTACTAACCTTATTTATATTTATTATATTTTTTATTTTAGTGATGGGAATATTGTAAAGTTTTCTCCAAATGATGGGAATATTTAAGTGATTGCTAGTTAAGTTTGATTTGTATATTTTATTTTAGAACTAGAATGGTAGAGATAGGATAGAATAATATAACCATTGGTTGAAAAGTCATTATAAGAGCCTTAAATTCATACCTTAAACCTACAAGATAATCCTTATAACACAAATCAATGCAAGATGATATCATTGGATGAGTATTAGTTGGCTAGTATATTATTACTAGATCAATCAAGAGAAAATTGATAGCTAAGTACTTGAATTTTATTTTATCGACACTTGATAAATGCAAGATTATAGAGGTATTATGTTTCTCAATTGAAGTAAAGAAATTGGTTGACATGGAAGTAAAATATTTTAGAAACTCATAAATGATACATTGTAGAGTAGGGGGATTCGCTACTCACGGGTTCTCTTCAATCAGAGACCCTCACGGGGTGAACTGCCCTAAACTACCTCAAAGGACACCAAAGAGAGTTCTAGAATTGGAAAGGGCGGGTCACAAAGATTTTTTGGACAAACTGACAAGCTCTCGGCCAAAGGACATCAGTGCAGAATGCAAACGATAGTGTGGCGCGTTGACGTCCTTGAGGCGCGTTGGCATCTCATACGGACCAGAAAGTAGGTTTACCTCAGAAAATAGCTAAGTGACTACCAGCAATCTGACTACTGAGAACTTCTAGATTGTAAGGAAATGACAGAAAGCGATAAAGTTGAAATAGAAGTGAAGTAGATAAGGACAAGGAGAAGAAGGGAAAGGAAATTCCTACGAACGTGCGAATGATGAAGCCTCCAGCTCGTGAATGTCTTCAATACCTGCACACAAGAGAGAGAGAGAGAGAGAGAGAGAGTGTTGGGGCTATATAGGGGTTTTCCTTAGTCAAACCCCCATTTTGGTGTTCCCACCTCCACGAATAGCTAGATAGATAGAAAAGTAGGAAAATGAAGTAAAGTACACAAAAGCACTAAAAAATAGTGTATGCTACTCAACCAAGTAATAGAGGAGAGGAGTGAAAGCTTACCACCTCCACCCAAAGTGCTCAAGGCTTGTGAGGGAGAAAATGAGAGGAACTCAAGCCTCTGTTGCCTTGGTGTTTCATTCCACACTTGCTCTACTAAAGTGATGGAGTGTTGATGTTGCTACTATGGAGTGTAAAGTGTTGCTTGAAAGTGGAGAGATGGTGAAGAAGCTACTTGGAGCTTGTGAAGGAAGAGGAGAGTCTCTAGACGGTGAAGATCTCAAGAGATAGGAGCTAAGAGATAAAAATGGATGAAGGAAGGGTGAATATGAAGGGAAGAGGGAAGAAAAGAACCATATTTGGGTCCGTCGGCCGAAGAGGGCATTACAAGTTGACTCTCAATGGGAATTGTAATGCCACTGTAGGCTCCAGTCTCAAGAATCTATCAGGGATGTAAGCACGTCACACGAACGTTTACATGTCGCACGGGCGTCTTAGACAGAAACGCATCCACCGACACACAAAATAGGTGCCAAGTGGAATGAAGGCAGCGGGCTCAAGTGGAATTAAACCTCCGCTTTTTATTTTCTCAAGTGTTAAGGGGAAAAGAGGGAATTTACATTAGGGGTGCAAATTCACGTTAATACATCCATATATAGATATATCTTCTTTATATTATACTTGTAATTAGTTATGTATCTTCAAATATAAAAAATTAAAAGGAATCCAATGTGTATCATCTAATAATAACTTATAGAAAAAAATGTCAATAATAAAAATATATATATTAACTAAGAAGCCATGCAAGTATACAATAGTATATGTTGATAAAACTATAATATATACAAGAAAGCAATATATGCATACAATGTCACATGTTAGAAATACAAAACACATGTCACTATGCGGGGTCAACATGAGGAAACGTTAATTTTTTGGGAATGAAATAACCAAAGATATGATCAAAGAATATCTAATCATAAATAGTTGTAAGTAATTAGGATTTGATCATATGGAAATTTCTAGGAGAGCTAAAATAGTTGTAACATCATGAATTAACAACATTAAAAAGTACATCATGAATTAATTATGTAACCATATAAGTCAAATATAATTCTATCAAGAAATCAATATCAAATAGATAATATAATCGCATAACTCATACATTTCAATGTCATTGATCTTCTTCTTCATCCAAATCTTTGTCTGTATCATCCGATCCAAATTTGACATTGTAAGGATTGGTCATATCATCATCATTGTCATTGATATTAGTTTTGATAATGTCATCATCCACATGGATATCATCTTCATGAACATTAACTCCTACATCATCATGATCTAGTTCCTCTTCTTCGACATCTTCATCAAGAACATCATCAACTAACTGTTGATCCTGATCATCATCTACATCATCTTCTAGTTCTTTGGTATCTTCTTCTTCCACCACATTATACTTTACTGGCCTTCCTCTTGGATCATGTCTAACAACAAATGACCAACCCGATTTACCTCGAACCTCTAAGTAAAATACCTACTCACATTGGCTTGGAAGAACATAGGGCTCATTTCTAGCTCGCTCGATCAACCTTGTATTAACCATGGTAAATCCATTATCATGTTCAATAACAGTTCTCTCGGGATCATTTTCATTCAATCATAGCCTATACCATTGGACGACGAACATAACTGATTTGAAGGACTTAAATTCACACTCAAGTATATCATACAAAATCCCATAGTATCAATTTTCTGAGACTTTTGGATGTATGTCGCTTCTAGATGAAATATTAGTCACCTGAAAGACTGCAGTTATCCCAGAATCACAAGTTTTCTTCGTGTCATCCAACTTTTTTATTCGAAATTTACGACCATTGCCCCACATAGCCTTGTGGTTTTTCACCTGCAATATGTCAAACATGTAAAAATTATTGCATCATCAATTGATAAGCATATTTATTCTTGGCCGAATGTATGCAAAGAAAAAAAACCCAACATATATATACATCAATATAATTGAAAATAATTAAATAATATGGGTGATTAATATATTTATACATACCTGTTTATCTCTTAAACCATATGCTAAATCAATTTCCCTTGGTGTAACATTGGAATCTCCATTATGATGAGCTTCTTTAACTAATGAAGCCACACCTTCCCATGTTAATGCACGACCAGATTGTTGACATCGTTCAATCCATACCATCATCCAATCAAGATTGTTTGCGACGTACAAATGTAGTGCATCCCACTCTCAACCAACTATATCAAAAAAAATTGAAATTCACAAACGATGTATAATTAGTTAATTACCATGGTATACGACCTGAATTTATAATTGATGTATATTGAAGATTAATAATTAAATAAGTACAATATACAAAAAAACCAAATTTAAAATGTATTCTACTTAATCTCTATGACCATCATATAATTACCTCTCACTTTCCTCAATCTACCTTTCCCCATTAGGTACTCCCCTTCGAGTTTTTTAATGGAGTTGGGATCCCAAATGCAATCTACATGGATCTTTCCTACAAACTTAGGAAGATATTCAGTAATGTACACCATGGTCTGGTATACCATATATCCCTCCACCATAGAACCCTCAGGATGTGCTCTTTGTCTAACCAAAGCCTTCAAAAATTTCAAGTGCCTCTCAACCATCCACATTGACCTTGTGTGTATAGGTCCACACAATTCAATCTCCTCAACTCGGTGTATGAGGTAGCGTTCTTGTGCATTGAAAAATGTCGAAGGTAGACAATTTTGCATTTCACACATTAGACGAGGAATTTTTCTCTTCCAATAATTTATATCTTCTTTATGGATTTCTTTAGATGACATCCATCTACAAGTGATTCAAGGCACAAATATATTAACGAGATTTTACCAGAATTTCATCCGCTTCAACTAAGAACACCATCTACAGAAGCTGAATAACTGTAGGCACACAAATCTTCATAAATTTCACAAAACTTTATGTGCACCTCTAAAACTTTTGAACAACATACTAGAAAGGTTCAGAAACAAACCCTTTAAAGTGCACCTTCAGATCTTCAACACAGAGCTTTCCAACATTCTGACCTTCTCAGCTCCACTGGTTGCCTGTACTATATTTTTTACAATTTTCTCAATCTCCTCGACATATATAACCTTAAGTAGATTAAATTGATAATAGTGTTGACATAGATGACAACAACATATCATCAGCACAACCACAACATCAAATAAAATTAGCCTACTAAATAGAAAAGCCCAAAATTGGATTTATATTCTCTTTAAATAGAAATTATGAAACTTTTTTTTACATTTGTTTTTATCTCTTTCAGTTTCATAAATCAAATTTAAATTGTATTAATGAATGATCCATTATCATAAAATTTGAACAACTTATTAAACATAAAAAAATCACCATAAACAATATTCCTCTTATGTGAATCACAAAAGCTAATTTTTTCTTTCTAAAAAAACCAAGTTGTTATAAATTTATGATGTTTGGTTTTAGACATGAAAAAAAATAGTTGAAATAAGATGGACAGTCTTAGCTGTGAACAAAAAAATTAAAATCATACCCACATGAGATTGCATTTTTCTTCTAAATTTTTATGTAAAACATTAAAAAAACCATAAAATAACTTGATAAATCCATCTAAATTGTTTTCAAGAAGCCTCTCCATGGGACCTTGTCAAGATGCAATTATATCAACCATTTATATGAATCAATGTTTGGCAGAAAATTATTAGAAACATATGATGGATAGTCTAACCATGTAGATGTTTAGATGCTCATGGAATTTATAAGCTCAAGCTTATTAAAAAAAAAAATTAGTGTTTGAAAAGACTTACTCATTGTTGTAAAAAAATATCTTAAAGATCTGATACCATGTAAAAAAAATATCCTAAAGCTCTAATACCATGTAAAAAATATCTTAAAGCTTTGATACCATGTAAGAGTATCTGAATTCTCAAACACAAAAAAAAATGCACAAATTTTCTGCTCTATTTCCCAATCAACTAGGAATACCAAAACAAAATGTGGAATAACAAAACAAACTAGATTGGAGACACACTGTTGGGCATGCAAAATTGCTTATTCTATTAACTCAAAAAAAAAAATTACAAAATGATTTCAAACATGAAATTATAAACTACTAATAACAAGCTTGATTTATAGCAATCTAGAGTTGCACACACACACACAAACACAATGATCTGGAGCTATCTACTTCTCCTCACACACACGGAATAATTTGGAGCTATCTACTGCTTCCTGCACAAAACATTATCTATTGTTTCTACTGTAACTTATCCATCTTGCAAAAACTTGCAACTCTGACTAACTGACTATATTCATTCCTTTTGTCTATTCAAATATTCTTCCAAAAAAATTCCCTCTCAAAATTCAAACTTACCTAACACCATAAATTCTAGAAATTCAAATTTTCCTAACATAATAAATTATGTAGTTAGGAGCAAAACAGTGATGAAGATCCCCAAAAAATATAGTCATTGAAACCTCTCGATAGGTAGGTGAAACAGGGGAGTTGACGTGAGAAGAGGCTCAGTCATAAAAAATAAATATTTCCAACAATTGCTTACAACTTTTTCTAAATTTGAGATTTATTTTGATAATGATTGCTTACAAATCAAACTCCCTCCCCTGTCCATAAATAGTGAAGCTCCTCTTCACTCTTTCTTTTCTTAATTTTTGGACCAAAACAATATAATTCTATGACATTTGAATATTTTCCATATTAATTAGAATATTCTCTAGGCTCGCTATGAAATACACCTACAAACATTTTGTCTCACCATAAAAAATAATACCTCTTTATGCAAAATAACAAAAGAAAACATGCAAATAATTTCCTTCACAATAATGTACAATATGTTGGCAACACAAGGGTAGACAACTAAGAGGGGGGGTGAATCAGTTGTCACAAAATTTCAAATTTATTAAACTTATTAACCCTTAATCTTAGATCTGCTTAATAACCATGAAAGCATGAATCAACAACACATCGGTAACATACATAACACCAAGATTTTTGAGTGGAAACCTTGTTAGGGGAAAAACCACGGTGGAGGTTAATCCACAAGTTATACCCTATTAAAAGTATAAAAAGAATAAATGAGGAATGCACATGCATTCAGAAACACTGCCTAGAGCTCACTGCTCAAGTAAGACTCACTGTCTTACATAAAACATTCAGATTAAATCCATCTGAAGAATTTGAACTAAGAAAGTAGCATATGCTAATGCTTGAGTATAGTTTCGGTTAAGCACATGAACACTTCTTCACTCTTCACTCTTCTTCACACTCTACTTTGCTTTCAAATTATTTGAACCTTATTCACACAAAGCACTCGCCCACTTCGCATTTCACATGCATCTCAAATGAAGAAACAATCACTTATATATATCCATAGCAAGAAATTACATTACTTCATGTCAGCTTCAACAAAATAATAGAATGAATGCAAACTGTCGGCCAAAAATAAATAAAGATTATCAATGCGCATCAACCAAGGTCAACTAGAACATATTGGAGACCCAAAAACCATGTCCTTGAGCACAAAAAACCTTCAAATATTATTTCTCGAAGATCCACAATGCACTACAATCACTCTATCGGCCATGAACATGAAAAACATGAATAGGCAAGACAAAATCTTGGATCGTGAGCACAAAAATTAATGCAGGCGTGCAACCTAGATAGAACATGATCTAGAAACATCCATGAACACTTTAGGAACATACGACAACTCAAATTACCAGAAACATCTTCCATGAACACCAGTTACAGTAGTAGAATAACTGTCGGAATACAAAAACTCATAACTTGCTCAAATATTCATGTGCATCTCTAAAACTTGTAGAGTAGAAACTAGATAGGCTTGAAAACAAACCCTTTGATCTGCAACTTCTCACCAATAACATACTAAACTTTCCAACACACTAATCTTCACTACTTCGCAAACAGCCTGTAACATATTTTATTACAATTTTCTCAATATCCTCGACATATACAGTCTTAAAGACATCAATGCTAATAGTGTTGACATCAATGAAAACCACATATCAGCAATACAACCACAACATCCAACAATCTCCCCCTTTGGCATTGATGGCAACACATGATGTGAAAAACACCATCAATGCAACTAACTCTTCTCCAAGAATCTCCCCTTTTTCACATTACTCTTCTCCCCCTTAGTTCTTCCAAAGTTTTTCACATTGTTCTTCTCCCCCTTTCACATCAATGGAAAAAGATACACAAGCTCTGAACCACATATCTAAATCATCTGACTACTCCCCCTAAGTAGCAATCACCACAACATCAATATGAATCAAGATATGACTATGAAGTGCACAGACTGATGCAATGTCTTGCATCTTAGTTCTGATTAGGAGGGGTAATCACCCCTAACTTCCCTCTGAGATACTCAAAAGTATCCTTAGGCAAAGGTTTAGTAAATATGTATGCAATTTGTTCCTTAGTAGGCACATACTCTAGTCTAACTTCCTTATCACTCGCTTTGTCTCTCAAAAAGTGGTACTTGATAGATATATGCTTGGTCTTTGAATACAACACTGGATTCTTAGAAATATTTATAGCACTTGAGTTATCACAGAATATTGCAATAGGTTCATCATACACAACTCTGATAGCTTTCAACATCTGCTTCATCCACAATACTTGAGTACAATTGTTAGCAACAACAATATATTTTTCCTCTGCAGTAGACAAAGAAACAACATTTTGTTTTTTACTTAACCATGAAATCAACTTCTTTCCCAAGAAAAATGCACCACCACTAGTACTTTTCCTATCATTCACATCTCCTACCCAATCAGCATCAGTAAAGGCACTTAAAGTAAGATCATCATCTTTAGGATACCATAGGCCAAAATAAATTGTTCATTTCAAGTATCTAAAAATTCTCTTCACAGTCCATTCATAATTGTATCGCATGAGATTCCTTAGGATCGGCTTGAAATCTTGCAATAATGCATACAAAATTCATGATGTTTGGCCTAGGTTGAGTCAAATAAAGCAATCCACCAATCATTGATTTGTATTTAGTCTGATTTGGCTTCGGAGAATCATCATCTTGTGTCAACTTACATCTGGTCACCATGGGTGTGCTGACTAGCTTTGAATCTTCCATACCAAACTTCTTTAGTGGTTCTTTCACATACTTGGATTGAGATATAAAGATTCCTTTATCTAACCGAGTAATTTATAATCCCAAAAATAATTTCAGCTCTCCAATCATTGACATCTCAAACTCATTCTACATCTCATTAGAAAACTTCATGCACAAACTATCATCTCCTCCAAAAATTGTATCATCAACAAAGACTTCCCCAAACAAATCTTTATCATCATCAATCTTGAAGTACATATTACTATTAGTAGTACCTTTGTTAAATCCAAGCTTCAGCAAATACTTATCCAATCTTGCATACCAAGCTCTAGGGGCTTGCTTGAGTCCATACAATGCTTTCTTCAACTGACATACCATATCTCCCTGATCAGTCAATTGAAATCCATCAAGTTGCTCAATATACATCTCTTCTTCTAATTCACCATTTAGAAATTTTGACTTGACATCCATCTGATAAACTTTGTAGCTTTTGTAAGCAGCATAGGCAAGAAACAGTCTCACAGCTTCAATTCTAGCAACAAGAGTAAAATTTTCTTCAAATTCAATTCCTTTCATCTAAGAGTATCCTTTGCATACCAGTCTTTCTTTGTTTCTAATAACTTCACCTTGTTCATTCAGTTTGTTTCTAAATACCCATTTAGTTTCAATTACATTTTTGTCTTCAGGTCAAGGAACAAGAATCCATGTATTATTCTTCTCAATTTTTTGTAGTTCTTCTTTCATTGCTTCAATCTAATGTTCATCTTTGCATGCTTTATTGACATTAATTGGCTCAGCCTTTGAAATCAAATAGTATTCTTCTACAATTCTTCTCCTAGTCTGGACACCTTTTTTCTTATCTCCTATAATCTAATTTTATGAATGATTTAATCTCGCATACCTTGGAGTCTTAGAGTGTTCTTGAATTTCAAGCTCTTGTGATCTCTCTTATGTATTTTCACTAGTCTCTCCTTCTTGATCTTCTTGATTCACTGGAACGATCTAAACTTGATTTGAAGTCTGACTCTTGTTAGTACTGTCATTTTGATCATCAGAATCATATCCACAGGTTCTGGAGGGTCTAGCAATGTCTTCATCAACCTTAACATTTGCACTTTCAACCATTTTCTTCAATCTCTTATTGTAGCATCGGTAGGCCTTACTCTTACTAGAATAACCAAGAAATATTCCTTCATCACTTCTAGCATCAAACTTTCCTATATCTTCATCTCTTCTGATAGAGCATTTACTCCCAAAGATTTTGAAATATTTAACAGTAGGATTATGACCAAACCATAGCTCAAAAGGAGTCTTACCAATATTACCTTTGATTTGTACCCGATTGAGGATATAAACAGTAGTACTCATAGCTTCTCTCCAATAGATATGAGGGACATTTCTTTCTAGCATCATAGTCCTAGCAGCATCTAGAACTGTCTTGTTCTTCCTTTCCACAACTCCATTTTGTTGAGGGGTCCGTGGTGCAAATAATTGTCTCTTTATCCCATGTTCTTCACAAAAATAATCAAACTCACCAAAAGTGAATTCACCACCTCTATTTGATCTCAGACACTTAATCTTCAGACCTGTCTCTGTCTCAACCATAACCTTAAAGATCTTGAACTTCTCTAGAGCTTTAGATTTCTCCCTTAAGAAAGTAACCCACATCATCCTAGAGTATTCATCAATAAGCAACATGAAATACATGTAATATTGTACTTATGATTCTAGCAGGACCAGACAAGTCAGTATGCACAAGCTCCAACAATTCATTTGAACAATGTTGTTTGCTCTGAAATGAAATTCTAGTTTGTTTTCCCAACTGGCATTCTTTGCATATGACATTAGTAAGCTTCACCAACTTAGGAATATCTCTCACATGCTATGAGGACTTACCTTGATGATATTGTCAAATTTTACATGACACATTCTTCTATGCCACAACCAACTTTCATTAACTTGAGAAATCAGATAATTTTTACTAGTAGCATTTAGATGAAAGATGTTAGCTTTTGTTTTACTACTTGAAGCAATCACATTTTTATAACTTCCCAATATGCTACACTTTCCATCTTTGAATTGAAGATTGTATCCCTGGTCAACCATCTATCCAAAACTCAAAATATTATGCTTCAAACCTTTAACATAAAGAACATCATCGATATTATGCTTACCATCAAAATAAATACATCCTCTGCCACGGATTATACCACCATTTTTATCACCAAATCTTACACCACCATCATACTTTTCCAAGCTTACAAATTTACTTTTATCACTTGTCATGTGATGTGCACATCCACTATTAATTACCCATTCATTTTTTTCTTCAACTCGAGCAACTAGATCTTCTTCCACATTTGTACAACTAGCAGATTAAGTAGACAGGATTATTTTCATTGATAGCAATAAATAAAAACTCATCTTCACTTACATTCCCTTTGTCAGATTCATCATCTGTCACACCTTCATCAACAGAATAATAACACTTCTTTTGAAATTTAGGCTTGTAAGGTCTTGTCTTAGGAACTCTTTCTGGACACCTTGATGCAAAATGACCTATCTTATTGCAAGAAAAACATTTTATAGGCAACTTTCCTTTATACTTACCTTCTTCTCTAGCTTCCCTTTTGACAATAAGTACTTCAAGCTCATTCAGTTCTCTTTCTTCTTCTTCAATATGTCTCATTTCTTCATCATATCTGAATACCTTTCTAAAAAACATCCATCCAAATCATATCTCTTCTTGTCCCTCCTGAAAGTAGTAGCTTTAAATGTAGATTATGTCTTAGGAGGTGCATCACCAAATTCTCTCAACTCAAAAGTAGTAAGTTTACCAACCAACATATCTCTGGTTACATTTGTCATAGTCTAGAGCTCATCAATAGTTGTAGCTTTAACTTTGTATGCAGCAGGCATGGATCTAAGCACTTTAGCAACAGTCTCAGATTCATCTAACTGTCCACCAGCACATCTAATGTCACACTCAAGTTTATTCACTCTTTGCATGAAAGTAGAAATATTTTCATCATCACCCATTTTCAACATTTCATATTTCCCTTTCAGACTTTGTAGCTTAGAAATCTTTACATTTGCATCACCTTCATACAAGGTTTCCAACTTTTTCCATATCTCACAAGTAGTCCTTAGCTCCATAACATTCGTCATCTCATAATTAGTCAAAGCACTCAACAATGCTTCCTTAGCCCTAATATTATATTCATCATCCCTAATCTCAGCAGTAGTAGGACCATTCTAAGGAATAACATACCTATTACTTGTAATGTTCCAGTAGAATTCACAAATGCATCTCAGATGACACTCCATTCAAGTCTTCCATAGAGAATAATTTTTTTCATCAAATCTCAAACTATCCTTCTTGTACGTTGACATCCCGGATAACCTCAAGTTGTTAAACTTATTCCAAGGAACTTGCTCTGATACCAATTATTGGCAACACAAGGGCAGACAACTAAAAGGGGGGTTGAATTAGTTGTCACATAATATCAAATTTATTAAACTTATTAACCTATAATCTCAGATCTTATTAATAACCATGAAAGAATGAATCAACACATCAGAAACACACATAACACCAAGATTTTTTTGTGGAAACCCTGTTAGGGGAAAAACCACGGTGGAGGTTAATCCACAAGTTATACTATGTTAAAAGTATAAGAAGAATAAATGAGGAATGCACATGCATTCAAACACACTGCCTAGAGCTCACTGCTCAAAGGAAGACTCATTGTCTTACATAAAACATTCAGATTAAATCCATCTGAATAATTTGAACTGAGAAAGTAGCATCTTCTAATGCCTGAGTACAGTTCTAGTTAAGCACATGAACACTTCTTCACTCTTCTACACACTCTTCTCTGCTTTCGAATGATCTAAACCTTACTCGCACATAGCACTTACCCACTTCATATTTCACATGCATCTCAAATGAAGAAACAATCACTTATATATATCTACAAGAAATTACATTGCTTCATGTCAGCTTCAACAAAATCATAGAATGAATGCAAACTGTTGGCCCAAAACAAATAAAGATTATCAATGTGCAACAACCAAGGTCAGCCACAACATAGTAGAGACCCAAAATAATGTCCTCGAACACAAAACACCTTCAAATATTCTTCCTCAAAGATCCACAACACACTACAATCACTTTGTCGACCATGAACATGAAAAACATGAACATGCAAGAGAAAATCTTGAATCACAAGCACAAAAATTAATACGGGCATGCAACCCAAATAGGACATGATCTAGAAATGTCCATGAACACTTCAGGAACATACACAACTCATATTGCCAAAAACACATTATCTTCTTTCATGAACACCAGTTACAGTAGCAGAATAACTATCGGAATACAGAAACTCATAACTTGCTCAAATCTTCATGCGAACCTCTAAAACTTATGAGTTAGAAACTAGATAGGCTTGAAAGCAAACCCTTTGATCCACAACTTCTCACCAACAACATACTGAACTTTCCAACACACTAATCTTCACTGCTTCACAGACAGCCTGTAACATATTTTATTACAATTTTCTCAATATCCTCGACATATACAATCTTAAAGATATCAATGCTAATAGTGTTGACATCAATGACAACCACATATCAGCAATACAACCACAACATCCAACACAATATTTGTCTTCCAATGTGTCAAAACAAAAGTAATCTTGACATATAAATTAAAATTAATTATCTAAATTCCTTTGAATCTGTTTGATTCGACAGATTTGTAAATCTTGTAGATATACAAGATGACATATATATTTTGTTGATTACTTGAATATTTTATCACTCATAGTGATATACCCAATTTCCCGCTTAACCGTCGACGGTGGTGGCACTACTAAAATAAAAAATTACCTTAAAATGTTGTACCTTCAAGTAGTGTCTAAATTAATTATATGAATTCCTTTGAATATAATCTAAAACGATTTGGTTCAATCTGGAACAACAGTTTGGCCCAGATTTTCTTAGAGAAAGAAAATTTGTAAATATCATTTTTTATTTTGATTAGAGTTTAAAATATTTACCACCAAGAATAGATGTCATTGAACCTTCCAGGGCCCTTTTCATGGAGATACGTTTTGAGTGTGCCATTGGGAACATAGTCATAAACAACACACATTTTTTATTTATGATCATAGTAGTGTATAAGGGATATAGCCTAGTAGTCAATAAAAAATCTTATGCCTAAGCATGGAGAACAAGCCTATCTCATTCCTGAACTCTTGAGAACCTTGGAGGATTGTGGTTTTTCTCTCTTCACTACAACTCTAATGCCGCCACTGATTTCTCCTCTCTAAACTTTTCCAAACCCACCTATGTCAAAAAGAAGTGAGTCATCAAAGTTGGTTGCATCTTGAATCTCCAAAAAACTAATGAACTTGAAACATATATATTACACAAAATATATCAACAAATCATTAAGACACACATGAATATGAATGTATCACTTAATGGGTTGTCAATGATGTTGATGAGAAAAATAAGCGGAGTTTGTAGGAAAATTTTATGAAACCCTTACATACCAAAAAGAAATTAAATTAGACGAACCAAAACCAATCTCCCTACAATCACTAATTCAATCTATTCACAGTAAACAAAAAGTGGATCTGAAAATATCATAGTTTTAGGGCTATTAGATTATGTTGGTGGGGAGGAAAATTTATGTGGGGTGACTTGTAGAAAGCAAAACCAGGCTGAGGCATAGAGAGGCAAGACTACATTTTGGTAGAGAAATGCACAAAATTGGTTATATAAAAAGCGACAATCTTGAAACTTGGTTACCATTACAAATAACAGAGGTCAGCGAAGATAACTCTTCCGCTACCGTCCAGCGAAGATAATTACTTCCATGCATCCAATCGCCAACTACGTCGAACGATTGTCAATTTAAATCCCACACTCAATTTATGTAGACGGGTTCTTCAACCCATTATGCAACAGAAGAATGCCTCTCGACGTAATGAAGTTTAAAGGCTCATAAAATGTCAAAGACCATTTATGAGTTCCTTTCATTTGTTCTATGTTTGATGTGTTATGAGTCACGAGGAAGCACCCAGGACTCCCTTTCTCTCTAGAAATATAATATTTTATATAAACATGGGATGATTAACCCAATTTTATATCTCGTAACATTTTGGATTTCAATTTTCTTGAATTTGTATACCAATTATTTAACTTATTTTCAATCAATTCATTTGGGAAAGAAGCACAATAGTTTGTATCATGAAGATAAAATGTTTGTAAACTATATTTATTTATAATGTATTGAGGTTCAAATTGTTATGTAAGTTATACTGAATAAACTAAATTCTTCAAATGGCATAATTAAGTATTTTATTAGTTTTTCTATATTGAGTTATATTCACTGACCAAAAATCTACTCCTTTATCAGGATGTCAAAGTTGTAGCTAAAATTGTCTTGCCAACTATCAATAAAATTGACACCCTCATTTAACTCCCATATAGTTGAGAGAGAGGCCAGAGTATAATTGCATGTTAGTAGGCCAACTAGTGGTTGAAGAGATTCTGCATGTGACAAACCTCATAATCCATTAGCAATTAATAAAAAATATTTAGGCTAATAAAACTGTGTGACCAATAAGCCTACTACTAGTTTTCCATCCATTTTCTGCTCTCAACCAACAGTCTGCACATTCATTGGTAGGAATTTGATGGTATGCATCCTTTGTATATTTTATCAACATTATTAATGTTTATAGATTCTACAATGATAGCAAGAGGTGGATTGTAATGGCTTAAATATGTTAACAAAAACTCTTATCTTTTACCTTCAATTTGACAACCATTTATGCAAAGAAAAAAACACAAATGTTTTTTTTTTTTAATTAAATTATATGGAGAGTCGGACCCCATAAAGATCATATTGAAAATAGGTATGAAAAAATGACTTCCCCTTTGAAGGGATAGATATATATTATATTCATATAAATTTATAACAAGTTTGGATACAAACTTTTATCTTTTATATTATCTATTCTATCATAGATTGTTATCTCTTACTCTAGACATAATATTACTTGACTTCCTCTTCCTCATCAGCCTTCAAGCTTAATTTGATGGTGAAAGACCAATCAATAGTACCAACATTAGAAATCCATCTGAGTCATATGTTACCAATCAACCACATTATCTCCCATTGCTTCAATTAGAAATGACACAAAAGGGCCATTATAGTTGGGATGTACAACATGCCAAACCCCATGTATGTTCTAAAAACCCAGCCCCACAATCACATGCTGCAAAATATATTTCTGACCAAAACACCATTTGAACTGAATAAGGAGCTTGAAAACATACTTCACACTTTTTTTAGGTTCTCCTAAATCCAAACATGACCACCACAAACTGAGAGACTACACCAGAATTAACTCAATCCTTTTTTTCAACTTTCATGAATTCTTTCCCTAACACTATCTTCATCACTTCTAAAACCACCAAGGAATTGCTTTTGAAATTTTTCTTTCATTCACAACTATGGAAATGCCCCATTAAAGACAATTTGTCACTTCTTCGCCCACGGGTTGGTTCATCGTTGACTCCATGAATGCATCATGAATGATCTTCATTTTTCTCCATAAAGATCCTTCCATTGTATATACTATAGGAATTAAAAATCATATTTACTAGTTGTAATCCTTCTTTGCCTCCTCCATAAATGTAGCCAGTCTTGGAGGCAAATCGTGTACGCATAAACCATAATTTCATAAGTGTTGGGATTTGATAATTATTAGAAATTCCTCTTATACATGAAGAGGTGAGAGAACACCCATCAATTCTCAAGTTGGCCAACATGTCAACAACCTTATTGTTTCTCCATATATATGATTTAATTTGAACTTGGTGAACAATTTCAACATGTCCAAAAAACTCTGTAATATACTATAATTTCCAATTATTAAATTCTCCCACTTGAAGTGCATTAATTGTTGAGGGAACCTCCTATTATTTTCTTAATATCTTGCTTTAGATTTTTTTAAGTCTATAAAAAATTGTCTTAATTTTTGCTTAATTATTTATTTTAATAGAAAAATGGATACACGTTGTTTTTTTTGTGATTTCTCAAAGTGTAACTAGCTCCTGATTGACCCAAATTATCTCTAGAAGTCCCATCAAAGTTCACTTTATCCACCCTTCTTTCAAAAGATCCATACAACATTTAATCTCCTAGTAGAATTAGGATTAGCTTTAAGAACCCCATGAATGAGGGGAAATTAAATTATAATTATTAGATTAATATATACATACTATTTATTATTTAAAAATTATCTAATTAAATAAAAATGTAGAAAAAATAAAAATAATTTTTAAAAATTAATCTATTATTTCATGATTAAATTTTATCCAAACCGAGACAGAAGTGATTTTAGTAGAGGTCGGGTCAAAGAAGGGAGGCCATGGAGAAACAAAGATTCCATAATGTCTAAAGAACCAAGGGCCCTTAAAATTTGAAAAGAAAAAAGAATTATAGGGAGCATTATTAAAAGAAATAGATCAAGATAGCATGATATTTTGGGGGATTTCAATGCAATTACTGATTTAAGCAAAAAGAGTGGTGGAAATAGGAAATGTTGAATAAATAGGATACTGAGAGGGGGGGTGAATCAGTATCTACTAATTCATTGAACAATCACCTTTAATTACTTGGCAGCATAAGACAAATAAGAGCAATAACAGAACATGAGAGGCCAAAAACACAAGAACACCAGATTTACGTGGAAAACCCAATGAGGGAAAAACCACGGTGAAGATTAACTCACAATATATAGTTATAACAATACCGGTAACAAGGAGGCTCACTATCAAATACAAAAATCTCACTGCTTACAAGGACTCACTATCCAAATATGGAGGCTCATTGCCTACAAAAATTATATAAACAATTTTTTTGGCTAACCGCCAAAGTTGAATTGATGAAGTTACACCACTAGTGCAGATTCAGCTCCTTTGATGCTCAGAGTATCCGCTTGCATGGTAGTAGACTGAAATTCAACCATCTACTGGCACACTTTTCTCATGCACACTTTGTCTTCTACTCGCATTCTCCTTTTTCACACTCTTCACTCATCTTCTAGCCATGTTGCATATATACTTGATCTTTTTCACATGCATCAATTAGGTCAAACTAATTAGATGCAATTCATATTTTCAAAAGTGATAACTTGTCGGTTTCATATAAAGCTTCTCAAAGGTAATTCACTCGTGTTCTGAAACAACATGTCGGTTGGGACCAAAGCTAGGTCTTACATATAATCCACAAACCATTATGGACTAAATATTAGGTCGGCCATTATTAACCTAATACCGAAATGCAATCACAAAAATTGATGCCAACGTATCACCCAAACATATGATCATCTGAGAATGCATACATACATGCTTCCAACCATTATAATCCTTTTTCCAAAACCCTAGATCATACTGTTTATCAGAGGGAATATGCAGACCAAGATACCATAGATATCAGATCAAATACTTGATGAGATAGGCATGATCTGCACGCCGGTACAAGGTACTGGACCAAAATGGTGACATCAATGAAAATATAAGACATATTTCCAACAATCTCCCACTTTGGAATTGGTGGCAACATGTGCAAGAAGTTTGATTCAAAACTCCCTTCACTTGCTCCAAAAATTATCTTCCAAAAACTCTCCAAATCTCTCCCCCTTTGACATCAACAGCAAACGGTACCAAAAATATGTAAACATGGTGACATCTAATATTCATTCAAAATTTTCAAAAATTTTAAGCAGCCAATCCTTCAAACCAGAATGACACTTGTCACCTGAAATACCTTTTTGTACCTTTCTTTGATAAAAGGATGTAATTTCTTCCATTCAAGGAATGCAAAGTCCATTCTTGCACACACACTATCCAGTACATCCAATAGTGTGAAGGAGGATGAACATTGTTTTTCACAGTCTTCTACATTAGAGAGTATTCTAGAAAGATGGTCTAATCGGACCTCAATAATTTCCTTAAGAAGCTAGAAGTTCTTCACTACGCCATCCATTTTCCTCTACACAATGATCATTTCAGCCTGAAGTTCACCAACTCTCAGCCTTTGCTTTCCTTCTTTTTCTTCAAAGATATAAAAAAATTTTCCAATGTTGTTCACTTCGGATTCTATTGCTTCAATTCTGCTTCAGAAATTATCTACTACAACAGGCCATCAGAGACACTATTTGTATATGTCTGACATTTCTTTTATGCACTTCCTTGTCTCTATGATTAGTTCATATAATCTCTATTTTTCTTTGGAACATCTTTTTTCAACTAGAGCTTCCAATTTTCATCCTCCCGAACCTTCAAGCAACATTCTCTCTTCAACTATTTCAACTAAATTTTTAGGTAAAGAGTAAAAAATAATAGAAACATCAATACCTTTACGAAGTAGATATTCAACTAAAGCATCATCAATTTTAAGTTTGTCAACAAGTGAGGTCGTACTCCACACATCACCAACTTTCTTCATTTTCCCTTTCATTAATATGGTTCATATGTCATTTGGATCAGAAGATTCTGGTCTAGCCAAAGATTCTTCTTCTTCTTTCTTCTCTTCAAGGATAACAATGATATTTTCGGAGAGAGCATTTCTTTTCTTTGATTCTGAAGGGGAATCACTAGTGACTAGCTCCAATTATTTTGTCCCAAAGGATGAACCTTCCTCAAATCGACTCACCGTGACTTCACCGGAGCTCATTACATTTTGCAAGGATAAGAAATTTTGTTTGCACGCTCTAGCTTAATCCTCTAAACTTTCTAGGTGCTTGCATATATGTCTTGCAATGGGAATCTTGGATTTCCATTCAACATCTTTCCCTCTCGGTAGAGATTTTAGAAAATAAAGTACCAAACATGTAAGAAAGGACCCAAAACAAAATGGATATCCTTCTCTGAGGGTCATTTGTATGTTCTCGGTGATATTTTCAAGAATTAGCTTACATAGATCAAATTTATTGTTCTCTTTTACCATTTTATGCGCCAAATATATTGCAATGGTTGAAGTAGAACTTTCTCGATTTCTGAAATAATTTGTCATATGCAACATACCTAACCAAGGAATCACCAATAGTATCGATCAACAGTGCTTGGAGATCTTTTTCAACTCTCGTCATTTCCTCTACTTCCTTGTATTTTAGAGTCTTTCATCCAAGAAGTTCTCTAACACTACACAGTCTGGTAACCACTTTGATTGCTTCCTTCCAAATGGGATAGGATCTATCCAATATAATGCTTCCATCCTTGATTTTTCTTAGTAGGTAAAAGATAAATTCTTTTTCAACAAACCAAGGGAATTCTCCCCATACGTCCAAACCTAGGGTTTGTATGTTTCGTAAATCACTCAGTTCAAACCCTAATTCCAACTTCTTTATTTTTTGATGATAAAATTCATCCATTTCAACTCCTTTCAAATTCAGAGGGATATTCTCACTCAATCCTCTTTTAGAAATTTCTATTATAGCTCTTAAGATTCAACAAGAAAAAATTTGTGTTACCTTCTTCTGCAGCTGCAAGATAGGAAACTTTTGTCACCTATTTTCGAATATCCGCAATGATTTCTTCAAAGGTCTTCAAATCACTTCAAAAATTCTTTAGGAAAGTTCCAAGTCACTCTACGAATCCTTCAAATGTATTTGATGATCAAAATGATTTGCAAAATTTTCTTTATACTCCATCATTTTTCCCTAACTTACATTAATTGCAAAAATCTGACAAACTTCTCTTCCACTCCACTGAGAAACCCTAATTCACTCCACAAAAGAACATGCTTACACCTTTTCTTTTGGTTTCTTTTGCATTACTTATGTCCTATAATTTTTTACAACGTATCCACGTGCCACCACCTGACATGCTTTTCTTCCATGGGTTTAATTGATTTTCTGATAAAGCTCCCCCTAAGACCAAGCTAGGTCTAGTTTCCAAAGGATTCATTTGCATCGGATAAGGGTACAAATGCATCAGTAGACTCTGATTTTGTTTTCTTTTTCCATATTTTTCTCATTTCCTGCTTAACTTCTTCCTTATCAATATTTTTCACTGGTTTATTATCTTCCACCAGTGAAAACTGCTTTCCCTTTTTACTTTTGCACACCTTTGATAGATTTCCCAGTTTCTTGCAATAGAAGCAAACCATATTTCTTTGTCTTGTCTAATTTCCATTAGTCCATATTCTGCATTGATTTTCTTTATGTCCAAACATGTTATAGGTATAGAAATAGCCAACAAATGATTGATTCATCCTTTTTCCATTAAACCTATGTATCATCACCTAACTAATCATTCTTACCGAAGATCTGTATTCAGTAGCTTTATGTCCTATTTTCTTGCATGTATAACATTTTTCGGAGAAGGGACCGAAAAATTGATTCAACCTACTCCTACACTCATTTGCCTTATGACCAAATTTATTAGATGAAAAAAAAAAACACCATTGAATGATGAGTACCTTTGTGCATTCGGTTGTCTAATAAGTGGTTTCTTTCTAGGTTTTATTTTTTGTTTTTCTATATCTTGAGTCTTCTGATTAATTACAAGATTTGAGTTCTACATTTTTCCATCAGCTTCATTGCCTAATCCACTTTTGTCTTTAGAAGGTTTTTGTCCTGCTATTAATTCATCAAAGTTGGTGGAGCTTGTCCTAAATTCATCTTCACAAATTTTTTCTTTCTCAAGTTCTTCCTTCAAATTCATCACTTCCTGTTCAAGCCTCGAGAAAACATCAACTTTGCTTTGTATTACTGTTTTCAAGTACTCTTCAACTTTCTTCTTTTCATCTATCTTTAATTTTAGTCCAATATTATCATCATTTTCTTACTTCAATTCCTCACTCACTTCACTGTATCTTTCTTTGAGTTTCTTTAACTGTTCTTTTAATTTTCGAACACATTCATTTGCTTCATCTAGATTATATTTCAAGTCTTTGTTTTCAATTTCTACCTTCTCAAGATCTTCAAGAGTAGTCTGGAGCTCTTCTTTATCCATTTTTTCAATCTGTAGGATCTCCCTCAAGCGGTTAAGCTTTTCACTGAGGAACCAGTGCTTTGATATCAATTGTTGAATAAAACCAGATACTTAGAGGGGGGTGAATCAGTATCCACTAATCCATTGAACAATCACCTTTAATCACTTAGCGACATAACACAAATAAGATAAATAACAAAACATGAGATGCAAAAAACATAAGAACACCAGATTTACATGGAAAACCTAGTGAGGGGAAAACCACGATGAGGATTAACTCACAATATATATAGTTATAAAAATACTGTTAATAAGGACGCTCACTGCCAGATATAAAAATCTCACTGCTTACATGGACTCACTATCCAAATATGGAGGCTCATTGCCTATAGAAATTGTATAAACAAATTTTTTGGCTAACCACCAGAGTTGAACTGATGAAGTTACACCACTGGTGCAGATTTAGTTCCTTTGATGCTCAGAGTATCCACTCGCATGACAACAAACTAAACTTCAACCATCTACTCACACACTTCGCTCATGCATACTTTGTCTTCTATTCACATTCTCCTTTTTCTCACTCTTTGCTCATCTTCTAACCATCTTGCATATATACCTGATCTTTTTCACATGTATCAATTAGGACAGCCTAATTAGATGCAATTCATATGTTCAAAATTTATAACTTATCGGCTTCATATAGAGCTTCTCAAATGTAATTCACCTATGTTATGCAACATGTTGGTTGGGACCAAAGCTAGGTCTCACATATAATTCGCAAACCATTATGGATTGAATATTAGGTCGGCCATGATTAACCGAATACTGAAATGTAATCACAAAAATTGATTCCGACACATCACCCAAACATATTATCATCTAAGAATGCATACATATACACTTCCAACCATTATAAGCCTTTTTCCAAAACCTTAGATCATATTGATTATCAAAGGGAATGTGTGGACCAAGATACCAAAGATACCAGATCAAATACCAGATGAGATAGACATGATCTACACACCGGTACAAGGTATCAGGACCAACATGGTGACATCAATGACAATATAAGACATATTTCCAATAGGAAAGTGACCCAGACTCAAAAGGATTTTTCCATTTTTATAGAAACTTCAAATTTAATTGATATTAAAAAAGCCAATGGAGTTTTTGCATGGAACAATAGAAGGTTAGGGTTTACTAACATTGTAAAGAGACTAGATAGATTTCTAGTTTCAGAAGACTAGTTGCAGGTTGACAAGCCTCTAAAGGTTGCGATGAGTCTGATCTTCATATCAGATCATTTCCCATTACAACTTTAGGTGGGGACTGAGAAAAAATCAAGAAAGGGAAATTTTAAATTGCAAAAAATGTGGTTGAGAATAGAGGGATTGGTAGAACTAATGAAAACATGGTGGAATGAGCCAATACAATGAAGAGGGACAAAAATATTTGTTTTCCACACAAAATTGAACAGGATGAAAGAGAAACTAAAGCAATGGAATAGAAATGTCTTCAAAAATATTTTCAAAGAAAAGAAGAGATTGGAAAGTGAATTGGAAACCCTAGGGGGAAAAGTAATAAAAGAAGGAATCACAAATATTGAATTCTAGGAAGAAAAGAAGTTGCTCAAAGAATACAATGAGGTGTTGGCTCGGGAGGAATGCTACAGGAAAACAAGATCACGTGCAATGTGGTGGCTAAAGGAAGGTGATCTAAATACCATTTTTTTTCACCATACTATAAAGAAAAAACAAAGTTGGAACAAAGTTGGAACAAAATCAATGAAATAAAAGATGGAAATGGTTTTATTTTCCAAGGAGAAGAGGAAATTCAAATCATAGGCGTTGATTATTTTGAAAACCTGTTGGGAGGGATGGGGTTGGTGCACAACATTTCGTTAACTATGCTCTATGGTATCCAGAGGTTGTTAATGCCAAATGAAAATAAAATTTTGGAAGCCAAAGTATCGTATGAAGAAGTGAAAAAGGTTGTCTTCGACCTTCAATTGGAGAAGTCACTAGGATCGGATGGCTTTGGTGCCTTATTTTACTAAGTTTTTTGGGAGTTTCTAGGGGCTGAGGTGGTAGGTGTGGTGGAGGAATCGCAAAATAAATCAACAATATTGAAAGATTTCAACAACACCAACATAGCGTTAATCCCGCAGAAAGAAGTTTATGAAACATTTGCAGACTTCGGGCCTATTTCGTTATGTAACATAATTTATAAAATAAACACGAAGGTGATGGCAAATCGACTGAATTTTTTTTTTTATCGAAGGTGGTATCTTTGGAGAAAAGCGAATTTGTCCCAGGAAAAATATCACTGATGGGATTATTGTGGCGCATGAAGTAGTACACTTCTTGAAGAAACTGAACAAGGTATGTTGGTGAAATTGGACTTAAACAAGGCCCACAATAGGGTCCAGTGGCACGCATTGATCAAAATAATGGAGCGAATGGGGTTTGGATAGTACTGGTTGAGTTGGGTGTTTCCCTATATATATGTGCCAAGATATTTAGTTCTAATTAATGACAATTCTTGTGGTTTTTTTGTGGAGCAAGAGGACTAAGGTAGGGAGATCCAATTTTTCCTTTCCTCTTTGCAATTATGATGGACCCGTTGAGTAGGTTCATCTCGAATAAGGTCAGAAGTTGCAGGTGGCGAGGAGTGGAGATTGCTCTAGATGTACCGGTGGTAACACACCAGTTCTTTGCAGATAATACTCTTCTTTGGGAAATATTCACAGGAAGAAGCAAGGGTAATGAAGGAGGTGATAGAGGTGTTCGAAGAGGAGGCTGGCCAAAAAGTGAATGCAGAAAAATCCTATGTTGCAAAAAAATCCTATGTGTTTTTCTTCAACACGAGGAAAGTAATTCAACAATGAATCTTAAACATCCTCGGTTCAATAAAGGGAGCCTGCCATCAAAATACCTAGGAGTCCCTTTGTTCAAAGGTCAAATCAATTCAAGCCTCTGGGAGGAATCTTTAAATAAATGTGGATCAAAGGTAGACTCCTGGAAGTGGCGTTGGCTAATGCTCACTGGTCGTCTCACAATGGTCAAAGTAGTGGTAGCAGCAATTTCAATTTATTTCATGGACTATTTGGAGATCCCGAGAAAGGTGGCAAAACATCTGATGGCTTGCCAAAGGAAATTAGTCTGGGATGGTGTGCAGACAGGGAACATATTCCATCTATAGGATGGGATACTATTATGAAGCCAAAAGAGGTGAGTGGAACAAGTGTGAAAGACTTAAGACCTAAAAATGAGACTTTCTGGGAAAAATTGGTGTGGCATATCTATAAAAACCTAGAGGCTCTTTGGGAAAAAATATTGAAAGAAAAATATCTTGATTCAGCAGAGCCTGAGAGGATCCTTACAATCGCCAACCCGCAGACAGGCTCAACTCTGGAATTTTGTGACCAGGAATAGGAAGTTGATAACAAATCACCTATCCTGGATAATCAAAGATGGTTCGAAGGCATCCTTCTGGCACACCTCTGGCAACAGGTATGCCCTGTTGGATTCATTGTCGAATGTTGAAGAGGCTATTCAAATGACTTCTTTGATATATGGAGATCAATTGGCCTTGTATGTTAACTTAAAAAGAGATCGAGGTAGATGGGATTTCGAGTAAAAAAACTTTGAAATGTTGGATGATGGTGTAAGATTGCAATTTTTAGAAGAACAAAGGAACGGTTTTCTTTCTTTCTTTAGTGAAAGTGATTCTCTTAGCGGGTGCGTGGTGAAGTCAATGGAATTTACTACCAGGATCGGGTATTAGGTTTTGAAAAATGACCCCATTGACAAGAAATGGCCAAAAGATCTTCTTTGGGGAAAATTTGTTCTTCCCAAGGTAGGAGCTTTTCCCTGGTCGGCAGTACTCGGGTGGATCTTGGCAGGTTAAAGGTTGATGCGGATTGACATGGTTAACCCATTCAGGTGTCCATTTTGTGAGATGGTAGAGGAAACTACAAATCATATGTCGCTTGGGTGTCCTTTTGCACAGAGTTGTTGGCATTTTGTCTATGAGAAATTGGGGTGGCAAGGGGTGTTACAATAGGGTTTCAAGGACATGTTTAAATATTGACCTCAGTTGAGATTGGGGTCTTCATATGTCGGTTTGTGGTAGGAGGTGTCAGCTGTGGCATGACCACAACAATAGAGTTTTGAATGGAAGTCTTCAGATGTGGTGTTGTTCAATCAAAAGGTGGAAATTAGAATTTTGGATAATTTTAATGTAGTGTCCCAGAATAGAAAATTCAGGTTTTATTCCAAATGGGACAAAAAAAAATGGAAAAGCAATGGCCATTGTTTAAGTCTAAAAATTTCCATCTTATTAAGTAGAGTTTTAGGCAGGAAGGGGTGAGGTGGTTGCTCCCGCCAAGAGGTAGATTGAAGTTGAAATTTAATGGGTCCTCGAAGGGCAACCCAAGGCCCTTCGGAGTAGGCTTCGTGCTAAAACATTATGAAGGGAAGGTGGTGTGGGCAGTCTCGATAAAGCTTCAAGATGGATCAAACAATCATGCTGAAGCGGCAGTGCTTTTCGAAGGCCTAAAATATTGCATTGAAAATAATCTTTTGGCAATTGAAATTGAGGGAGACTCTGAGGTGGTGGTTCAGGCAGTTAGCTTGCACCATGCCCCAAGCTAGAAACTTTCATGTTGGGTAAAAAAAATATTTCCTTTATTGGAGCTCCTTGAATCTTACACGATAGGCCATGTGTATAGGGAAGCAAATTCCCTAGCGGACGCTCTAGCCATTGAGGTAGTTGTATAGACTATAAGGATGAAGAGTTCAACAGATCTTGGTTTGTGGGAAAGCTTAATTGGCGTAGATGTGGTCGGGTAGAAGATCACAATGACGGATTGCTTGGAAGATGGTGCAACGTGTGGCCTCTAGAAGTCTTGTCCCTGGCCTATCTGAGACATGAAATCATCTGAGTGTATCTACTTTGGCTAGACGTTGTTGGTTTCGACGGAATTTTGAGGTGAAAAGGTGGTGCCCTTCCTCGAAAATGGTTTCTGATTGGAATTCCTACGGGCTTTCATCTAGATTGCTCTATTTATGGCCAATCGGGTAAAGACTTCACAATGGTGAAGGGCTAAGGAGGAGTAGAGAAAGAAGACAAGATGGTGGTCAAAGTTTTGGTTTTGTGTAGATGCTACAGGATCTCGGCAGGAAGAGGCAAATGCAAGGAGGACATCTTGGAATCATATGAGGATCAAATTTTTCTCCTCTTTAAGAATCCTTCGGCAGAGCTGGTAGAAGTGATAATGAAAGTGATCGATCGCAAAAATTGAAGGGGGACCACTTTCATGATGGTTTAATCTTGAGCTATTTCTTCATTAATATGTTGTACTCGACCAAGAGTAAGGAAATTGTTGAGAAATGTGTGAGCCTGTTGGAAGATGTTCATAAGGAATCAACCACTTTGTCACTAGCAAGAAGCAAAGATTGGCCAGATGAGGGGTTGTTAATGTGCAGTTTTATCGTTGTAGCAAAGACTCGAGCTCACCCCAAGATGCAAGAAGCGGTCGACTTTTTCATTGTAGCAGTGGTTGGGAAAGATCTATCTATCTTCCTTGAGTATGTTGTGGAGGAATAATGATGTTATTCTAGATTCAATGGTGGAGAAACTGACTAATCTAGGCCTGGGTGTAATAATTCTCTGTAAGTAGGTAGTTTCTAAGAGGCTCGGTTGTTTTGGGTTGTTGGCTGAAGCAGTTCTCCGAATGTAATTGCTCTTAGTAGAGGTCAGGTCAAAGAAGGGGGACTACGACGAAATGAAGATTCCATAATGTCCAAAGAACCAAGGGCCATTCTGGAAAACAAACTCATAGTTTGCAAAAGAGCCACAAATGATCAGAAAAAATTTGAATTCCAGTGATTCGATGGACGGGGTGGGAAAGTTACCCTAGTTGATTTGGATCCAGTCCAGGAGCGCTATCGTAGACGGTCGCCTACACAAAAAACGCAGAATGAGGGAGTGTCTGCCAATATCAAGGGCGATCCCATCAATGTGGTTGTCGGTAATGCAGAAATCTTTGGGATCATTAGAGAAAATCATCGTAGATTCCCCAAGCAAAAGGCTATGGCCTTCAAATGAGGTTCTGACACATTAATGGGGGAAGAGTGTGGAGCCACAAGAGTGTTGGAGGGAGGAGCATAGGGAGAAGATCGCTTGATTTGCTCCAGACAGAAAGTCGAGCAAGTGTGAAATGAGTTTGACTTATTTTTACACTCAGCAACAACTGAAGGATCCAATGCAAGGGGCGAGAGACTACTTCGGGAAGGCGCGAGTGAGCCTCAGAGGCACCAGATCTTAGAGGGTACTGATGGCGCCCATCTTTGACCTTCGTTCTGTGACCTCCCAAAATATTCTTTCGTTGCTTTTCTTTAGTCGTGGCGTTACACCCCTTCCTGTCATCACGCTCATTCTTTTCCTCCACACAGCAGTCCAACTTTGTGCCTAAGCTTTTTTCACTAAGAATTTTTATTAATAATTCACCATATTTAATAATTTGTATTATAGGACAAAAATAGTAAGAATTTTTATATAGTAAATAATCATGTAATTTTTTAAATAAAAATATAATAAGTAATATATTTTATAAAATAAATTAATAAAACTATAATAAGTTGAGTAAACTAGCATAGATATCTTAAATACATCTATTTAGATGTTTATAATATGCATATATATATAAGTTATTTAAGATAGATAGGACCCTCAATATAGTTATAACTTGGTGTCTTTTAAATAGATATATTTAAGATATTTATATTAATTTATGTATATTTTAGTTTTATCTTTAAAACCATTGATTTTTATAAAAAATCAATGTAATCATATTTTTGTCATTCCATCATAAAGTTTAATAGAAAAATATTAAATTATTTTATGCAAAGATTAATTTAGTATATTTTATATTTTTTGGCCCACTTATCCCAAAGTATTTTAATTTTATATTTAAAACCGTCACTTTTATAAAAAAATATATGTAATCACATTTTTGTCATTCCATCATAAAGTTTAATAGAAAAATATCAAATTAGATTAATTTAGAATATTTTATATTTTTTGGCCGTTATCCCAAAATTTAAATTGAGTTCTTTATTACATCATACATCTATTTAAAATGTCTCTTATCCATTCTCATAGCATTTTGATCTTAGATTAGATAACACCTATAATTCAATCTCCTAGATTATATTGTGGGAATGATCTTGTCTTCACTCTCAAATATTTGAAATGATTGCATTACAAATCCAACAATCTCAAGATAGATTCTTAATTATTGGCATGCTCACCAAAATATTTGAATTGTGTGCCTAGGGCATGTATTTAAATCTGTCATCTTAAGTCATTTTAATAGATAGGATCATTGATTATGGAGAGTATATAACTAAGACAACACACTTACATATTTGTCACTAACACCTTTAGGTTGTAGCTATTTACTACAATGTCTATATCAATATCTAATTCGACTATTTAATCTATGCATGTATTATTTTTGACTTAGTCTTTGGACCTAACTATTAACAAGGGAGTCAATTTCTCTTATCTGATAATATAGTAAGTCTAGACAAATTTTTTTACTATGACCTAGTATTTTATTAACCAAAATATACATTAAGAAAAATCCTTAAGCAAGTATCAAAGGTCTCTTTCCACTCTATATGCATAAAAGAGGGCACATTTAGGCTCTTGAGGTTGTGCCATAATAGGCTATCAAGGTTTTCTTGATACATCTAAAACTAAAAGCCAAACACCTATTTCCTTTTTTTTATCAAGAATCATTTTTATTTTTTTAAAATCAACTAATTAAGAAAAGATCCTCATAAACTATATTTTTTTCTCTCTTCAACTATCATACATCATTGACTTGGTAGTGGTTAAGATATCGATGTGATAGATACGAAAACATGAAGTTCGTTGGCCTCCTATAATGGTGTTAGCAACTAAGCCTTTACAGTTGTGATTCAAAGATTGGACATCTGACCTGAATAGCTGTCTCAATCATCATGAAGGTGCATTTAAATTTTCAACCCAGGGACATAAACTTGAAATGGGTCAGCACAATATGTTCACTAGGAATCCAAAGTAGCACATTCATCCTACAGCTTAAGAAAGGTATAATATTGAAATTAAATTGTTTGGAAGGAAATGGCATGAATGCTTAACATCAACCAACAACTATACTAAATTGAAATGCATGATAGAAATGAAAATCTGAGCAAACAAACAGGAAACTACTTTGTCTACTTTGGCTACAGGAACTGTCATAGAATAGAATTCTAGTGGTTGCAGGAACTGTCAATGCCAGATTCTTAACTAATTATTGAACAAAAAAATACTAACTAAGCTAAAGGATGGAATACTCACCAAGTGGGACCCCTTGGATAATTTTTCCCTAAGACTAAGGTAAACTCAGATGCACGAACTTATAACTTCATTTTATTCAGTAGAAAAACATGAGTACAGTCAACATAGTTATATTGCAGAAAACTAGGAATGTGAGTACATCATCAAATTAAAATTCTTCGACTAGAAAAGAGAGAGAGAGAGAGAGAGAGAGAGAACTTGAAGGAGCATCAAAACCTTGTTTATCTAACCACCTAGCAAGGCAGTCAACTCCGATAGAACCAAAGGATGCCACTTAGAGAAAACACGGAAAAGAGAAGAGGCAGCTACGCATACACAAAATCTGTCAGGCATGTTTTCCTTAATAAAACTCTGGCACATAAGTAATGCTTACACATACTCAACAACATTTAAGACCATTACAAGGTAGTTACAATCTGATTTTCATGAGGAATCTCTAGCCGCCAAGAACCTTTTTTCCATTAAATGACCACCTTGTTGACCAATATGGCACGCATCCAACTAGCGGGATCTTCCTAAATTGTAGGTCTTAAATTATCTGCATGACAACATTAGCATTTACAACAACTGCATATCCATAATCATCTTAAAGAAACATTCATTAATCATGTGCAAAATTAACACAAACAGTCCATATAGCATTTCAATATCATTTGAAAGTTATGAAAATAAATTCATGTCCAAGGTCTATGGTTTTTAAGGAAATATTATGAAAAGATCAACTCCCAAGCATCAAATTCTTATGTTACTACAAGAAATGGACAACAACCAGGGATAACTTTAGTGGCGAATCTTCGCCAATTGGCGAATATTTGAAATCAGGACCTCCAAAAATGGCGAACAATATAGGTTAGAAAGGATGTTGAATCGCCAGGTTTTTTCAAAAAAGTGTTTTTGTCTCGATTAATTCGCCAATGTATTATTTTTTAAATGACACATTGTCGGATCTGATTCGCTAGTAGTTTATACTGTAATTACAAATATTACTTATATTCGCCAGTAATTTTATATTCTTACAATGTATTTTTATGGTATATTTGCCACTAATGATAATTTACCATTTCATTTTAGGGATATTTTAGCGTTTAATAGTTTTATTATTTATTGTCATCGATTAGCTTTATAATCAATTGGCTGCAAGTGAATTCTATGACTTTATTTGCACATGCCTTTTAAAAAGGTTGTTGAGGCCAGAAATTTGTTTTGGGCCACATGATTAGATTTGATCATGTGGCCCAAAACAAATTTCGGGACTCAACAACCTTTTTAAAAGGCATGTGCATATAAAGTCACGGAATTCACTAAGTCATGAAATTCACTAAGTGTATATTAAATCGTTGTATCGGCGAGACATCCCTAACGGTCCCATCGATGATGTTCACTCACGCCGATAAGGCTTCCATACTCCACCTGGGGTCCACCAAGGTGCAGGTATACCACTTGTGTAATTCTGGAGAATCATGAAGGGAATCTGCAATATTCACGCGAAGCTCCCGGAAAGACATCCGATCAAATCTTTGTATCATTGTATCGGTAGGACATCCCTAAGTGTCCCACTGATGATGTTCGCTCATGTCAATATTCACTCACGTAATGAACTTGCAGTCGTCCGATTTTTAAGTGAGATTTTTTAAAAACACTTGATCCGTGTCGCTGTCCTCGGACCCCACGAGGGGGCGTTGCCCCCTCGACCCCCACAAGGGGGCTCTGCCCCTTGACCCCGTCGGTGGTTGTCGCCCTCGGGCCCCTACTTCAATATTAAAAATATATATATATATATGGGGGAACTGAGCCGACCAAGTATGCAAATTTTTAAAGGAGAAATTCGCCATTTTAATGAACCGTTTTAGTGATTATTCACTAGGATTCGCCAATGTGATTATTTTTTTTTATCAATTATCCATTAAGATTCGCCAGGATTTTACAAACTTTTGAATAATGTGCATAAGATTCACCAAGGAAAATTAATATATTTTTCAAATAAAAGGAAAGATTCGCCAGGATTTTACACATTTGCTGAGGGGGGGGTTTCTTAAAGTTATCCCTAACAACAACCCTATCAATAATTAGACCATAAACTAGACTCATCATTCCCCCCCCCCAACCTAGTGTCTTGTTGGTCCTCTAATAGAGGAAGAGTTGTGTTTTTGTTTGGTCAATGCCCTAAAGTTGGCAACTGCAAGTTGTCCCACATCAATTTCAGTCATTTCTAAATTAGGATCCCAATAGAACCCTTGTTTTCTTTCCTACCTACTCCATCTTTTTCTTTCATCAGCTATGTCATACTTTTAATATCTGAAGTTTGGCACAGGCCACAATAGGATAGGTGGCTGAAAAATTAGTGGAAACCATAATTGTCTTTTTGTTCTTCCAATCTGCATATATCTTTTGGCCCTCTTAAGTGTTGTAGCATAGTTGTGCATGGAATGGGGCTCAACTTGCTTCAAATCATCAGTTAGGTTCTTCTATCTCTGTGACAGATATCCCATCACAGATTCTCTTGTAGTTCTTGGCATCTCCTCATATGCTTTATGCATTGCCTCTCTCTCAGGCATGATCTTGAAGCTATAGCTTGGCCAGTATAAAATTTTGTACCAATCATTAAATGTGTCTCTTAGATGTCTAGATTCAGCCCTAATGGGCAGGGGAATGTTGGATTCAACTTTCCTATAAATCTTGTACTACTTTCCCCAATTTTGTATCCAGGACATGAATGCCCTTAATTGGACATCGCCAACATATAACAGTGGATTCCAATCATTGTCTTTGGTCAGAGCATAATTATGTAAATAAAATTCACACAAAAAAAAATTCATCTCAGGAGGAGAAATCCAAAAAGCATTGAAAAATTTGGTGGGGGTCTCAATGGAGGGGTTCAAACTTGAGATAATCTTTGCAAACTTGAAAGAAAGATGCTTCTCTTTTAAATATAGGGCATGTACCATCAAAGGATCCCTACATTCTAGTATCTATGGTACTAAAGTTGGTCATCCACCTTCTTTTTTAAAACAAAGATTTCTACATTTTTATCCTTAATTTCCTCATCTTTATGTTCAATTTCCTTCTTTAACCTGCATTTTTCTACTTTACATTCTTTTCCCCTTCTTTGTATTTCTTTCCATAAGTTTAGGACTACTATTCTCATTGAAAAATCAGAGGGCCTATGTACTCCTACTATTATTTTACCTGGCACTTGTGCTTGCTCTTGGTAGAGTACCATTTGTAGGGCTTCTTCTTGCTCAGCCAATTCTGGTTGCAAGGGCTCCAATCCTTGTTCTCTCATTTCAATTTGTAGGGCCTCTTGTTCTAGTTCCTGCTCATGTTGTAGGAACTCTTGTTGCAAGAGTTCCTGATTTTCTTCGCACACCTAGGTTTCTACTTGCTCAACAATATTTCCAAGATCAACCAGCGTTAAATTTGTTGCTTCCTTGAACACATACTTTTCTTCAACATTTGCATGCTCCATTGGAGCTTCTATATCCTCTCATGGTGACTTTTCAAGTTTAGGGCTTCCCTCGGGAGATACCCAAACGGCTGGCCCAACTGACTTTGATTTTTTGGGAGGGTTTCTTCATCTTTCCTTTGTTGTAGGAAGAACAGTGTTAGCCTTAAATTTCATGGAGCTTGGCACTTATTTTTCTACCATTTTCATTTTATCTTTTCCTTCCTTCGTTCTATCCTCTTCTTTTGTGCCCTAGTTTTCATTAATGTGCTAAGAGGGACATCATCATCAGAATAAGGAGAGGAACTCTCTTTATTGGAATGCTCTGCCTCATAAGAACTAATCTCAATAACTTGTGTGGCTGCAAGAAGGTTTCCACTAGGGATTGTGTCAGAAGTTCAGGTACCAACAGTCACCCCAAAATTTCTCCTTCTCCTCCCAACCCTACAAGGTTGAGGAAAAACCCTAGGTCGCAAATGCTCTGGTCTAATTTGATCAATTCTCAAAAATTCATCCCAAGAAATATTGGACACATCATGCAAAGATTTTTCAAATAATAATTTAATCAGACAATGGTGGGAAATGAAATTGTCCCTACCTTTCTAATTTTCTACTGTCATAATCGAAAGGAGGTGATATAACATGTTGGACACATTTATTCTCCTTTCGTGCCTCATGTGGTTCAGAAGCTTAAAATGTATGGAATGCAAATTTGACTGGCAAACTTTGCAAGTGATATGCTTGACAACATAGACTGTAACCTACTTCCATAGCTCAGGCAGAGAAGTTCTCTTCACTCTATGTTTGTCTATGCTCAACGGAGGGTCATTAGGTTCTATAAATTTGGCCCTAGTCGACCTGTCGTCCCTGGCAGTAGGGTAATTTTCATCATCGACAGGTAACCCTATAACTTCTGCAATTATTTCCTTTCTAATTGTGACTTCCAACCCTTTTACTGTGGCTTTCCCTTCGAACAATGTCTAAGTGAATTCTAATGCAACACCTTCATCGAAACCATCCAACTTTAAGAAATAGTCTAGCCATCCATAATTTCTAAACTCGGCTAGGCAAGGTGCATCCTGTAGTAACACATTGTGAACCATGGGTTTGTTTCGAATTAACGCACCTCCCATTGTCTAGAATCAAACAGTTACTCTACAAAGATTTTCTTGCTGCAATTTTGCTAAATTCCAATGTTGGTGCCATTTGAATTTTACCTTTTGGCTTAAGATTATGATAGGAACAATTAAAGCAATAAAGGAGTAATAAATGCAAGCTATGATTAAGGAAAATGGTGGCGGAGGATTTTTCATTTCGCACATAGGAGCCATCATCTCATAATTCAAACTAGCTCAATCACTTAAATTTTGATGATGTGAAGTTGTACGAACAGACATGTAAACATGGCATTGACACGGTCCCCCCCTATCTAAATTTGTACATGTGTCCTCACATGTGAGGTGAAATAATGACATTCTATAGTGAACATCCATATTAATTCACAACAATTAAATAAATGCACTAGAAGACAATTAAGTTATAACAATTAATGCACACATACCTAAATTTGTGGAAGATTTATTGGAAATATCATTGAGAAAGTATCGATCATTTCCAAGAAATCAGTTGAGCAATTAATGAAAGCAAAGTGGAATGAGGTGGAGTGAAATGGAGTGAGGTGAAATGATGGTGGTGAGGTGGAAGAGAGAGAAAGGTGGAGTAAATGGGTGGATGGGTGAAGAATTTGAGCCCCACAAAGTGGGAATCTTTATTATGACAAGTGACATACCTTAATTAGTCGAAATAATGGACACTAGGTCCACTTTCTTTGGTTGTAGGAATTTTGGGTGTTGCATGTTGGGTGAATTGTTGTAGGAAATCCTCCTTGGAAGTTGGCTTGATACAATCTCAAGCGATCACCATTCGCAAGTAGCTTAAACCTGACAGGGTCAATGGTGGTAAGTTGAATGGCTCCATTGGAAAATACTTCAGCCACCTCATATGGCCTGAGCCACCTTGTCTATAATTTTCCTGAATTATCTTGATAGCTGGAGTCATAGATCAGTGCCCAATCTCCAGGCTGATTTTTTTTATCCTTGATGAATTTATCATGTCACTTTATTTGATGAGTTTGTACTACCTTTGTGTGATGCAAAGTTTCCTTCCTCATCTCATCCAAAGCATTCAGTTGCATGATTCTATCTCTTTGATCTTCAGAAATATCCATACCCAATTCTACTGCAGTTCTAAGAGTCTTATGCTCAAATTCAATGGGCATCATGGTTGTCTTTCCAAATAGCAGCTCAAATGGAGTGAATCCTGTAGTTGTTTTCCAGGTGGTTCTATAAGCCCAAACAACTTCTGGTAGCCTGCTTGCCTAATCATTTTTATGGATAGCCACTATTTTGGTCAGAATGGCCTTGATTTCTCTATTGATCACCTCAATTTGGCCATTGGCCTAGGGGTGATAAGAAGTATACTTCTTGTGCCTAATGTTGTACTCATTGACCAGTGTTGTAACAAGGGTTGAAATGAATTGAGTCCCTTGATCAGTCACTACCTCTCCTGGAACCCCATACCGTGTGAAAATTTCCTCATACAAAAATTATGAAACCTTAGTATCTCTTGTATGCTTCATGGTCTTAACTTCTACCCATTTAGTTACATAATCGGTGCATACCAAAATATAGGATTTACCTTTTCATGGAGGATCAATGGATCCTACAAAATCCAGTCCCCACTTATCAAATGGACTGATTACTACCTAGGGGAAAAGTGGCATCTCATCAGATTTGATTGGTCGACCCATCCTTTGGAATCTATCACACATCCTTGTATATCTTCCTACATCCTTGTGGAGTGTTATCCAGTAATATCCTATGTTCAAAATCTTCATTGTTGTCCTCTTGGCTACAAAATGTCCTCCACAGGGTTCATTGTGGCATGCATGCAAAATATCAAATGTCTCATCTTCCCTCACACATCTCCTCATGACCTGATCAGGTCCAATGTAGAACAAACATCCAGCAATCCATGAGAAAGGAAAATATTTTTCAATGATAACTCTCCTCTCTTTTGGAGAGAAGTGATGAGGGACTCTCCCTATGATCAGAAAATTAGCTATGTCATCATACTAGGGTGTCTACACACTGATGGAAAATAAGTGTTCATGAAGGAAAGACTCATCTATGACTTGATTGTCCTCTGATGTGGTCAACCTTGAGATAAAATCTGCAACAACATTGGCCTTCCCTGGTTTATCCATAATGGTTATGTCAAACTCCTGCATCAGCAGTAACCATCTTGTTATCCTTCCTAAAATTAGAGGTTTATTCATAAGATATATAATGGTTGCATGATTGGTGTGCACAAATATTTGGTAGCCTATTATGTAATTTCTGAATTTATTTAAAGCATAGATCACTGCTAACATTTATTTTTTTATCATTGTATAGTTGAATTTAGCTCCTTGCAGATTTTTGCTGACAAAGTAAATCGAATTTTCAATATCTCTTTTTTTCTATACTAGGATTGCATCTATAGCATATTCTAATGCATCTATATGGATGTGAAAATTAGTCTCCCAATTAGGCCCCTTGAGTATAGGAGCATGAGTTAAAGCTACTTTCAAGTCAGAAAATGCCTGATTGCAGTATTTTGTCCATTGGAACTCAGCATCTTTAGTTAGGAGATTATACAATGGTGTTTCCATTTTGCTGAAGTCTTTGATGAACCTCCTATAATAACTTGCATGTCCTAATAAACTCCTGACATCTTTTTGTTCTGCAGGGATAGGGAAGCTGGTAATTACCTCAATATTTGCAGGATCTACTTGAATTCCTTTGTGAGAGAGGTAGTGGCCAAGAACTACACCTTCCTACATCATCATGAAGCACTTCTCACTATTTAAAAATAGATTTTGGTCTTCACATATTTGAAGTAATCTCTTAAGATTCTCCAATGCTTCATTGAAATCAACACCATAAGTAGTGAAATCATCCATATAAATTTCCTTGCAATCATGAGAGATGTCTGAAAATATGTTGATGACTACCCTCTGAAAAGTTGCAGGTGCATTGTATAAGCCAAATAGAAGTACTGAGTAGGCATAGGTTCCCTACAAATAGGTAAAGTTGGTCTTCTCTTGGTCCTCAGGTGCAATTTGGATCTGGTTATAGCCACTGAATCAATACAAACTCGTCACTTCCTTCCTTTTTGGGGCACAATCACCAATGGGGACACCCACTAGCTATCTGAAATGTGGTAGATAAATCTTGCATCTAGGAATTTTTGCAGTTCCCCTTTTACTATTTCTCTCAATGAAGGGTTAATTCTTCTTTGTGGCCACCTTACTAGTGTACAATAATCTCTTATATATATCCTATGAGTGAAAATTTTAGGATCCAATCCCTTCATATCATGATATTCCAATGCAAATGCATTTTGGTGGGGCCTTAGCAAGTTTTTCAATAATAATTGTTGTTCTTCACTCAATTTGTTGTTGATATTCAGATATTTCCCTTCTAAAACTTGCACTTGTGTAGTTAAATCAACCATAAATGCTTCACTAATGCTTGGTACCTTGAGTTCATGTGGCAGTAATGCGTGAAACATACCTATTGTTGCAAGAAATTCGGTTGCAGGACAAGCGTATGCAGGAAGAGCGGATGCAGGAAGAGTGGGCAGGAGTGTTTTCACTGTAGTAGTAGAATCAGATACATGAGAGGATGATGCTTCCTCTACCTCATAATGCTTCTGAATTATGTGATAAAATACTCCATCTTCATCCTGAAGCTACAGGAAGGGACTTATGTGTAACATGATAAGTTGTGCCACAAAATTAACTTCATCGGCTTCTTCACCAACATTTGGCCATATTGGATTATCCTTATCATGTGATAGCTGAGCAGGAGGGTAGAAAACAAAATTTTTGGTGCTCTTTTTTTTAGAAATGGTCATATCTCTTGTTCATCATTGAATATAAGAATCTGTTGTTGCTAGCCATGGTCTTCTAAGAATAATGGGGCACCCGCCTAGTGTGGATTTAGGAGAAAGAATCATAAAATCAGTTGGGTATTCCCAAGAGTCTAAAGTTACCACTAGATATTCCACTATACCATCAAGCTTAATAGTAGAACTATCAACAAGCTATAGGATAGTAGGATTAGGTCTCATGCTTACAATTAGTTGTTGCAAGATGTCCTTGGTCATAACATTTATTGTTTCTCCCAAATCAAGCAGAGCATTATTTATCAGCATCGCATTTATAACAACTCCTAACATAGGACTCCCTGGGTCATTGTACTTAGGAATAGCCACTTTCCCAAGAATGATGTTAGCAAGTTGTCCCACCACATGAATTGTAGTGGAGTCTTTCTTCTTCATGTCTAGCTTCTTAAAGCATCCTTCATTTATTGCTTTTCCATATATGGGAACATATTTTATGGCTTGAAATAGAGGTATCTAGACACATATATGCTTCAACTGATCTAGAATGTCAAAATTTGTGTCCTCATTTTCTTTCTTTTGTTTCATAGTTTCCAACCTCTGTGGAAATCATAGTTCAAGATCAGTCTGCTCGGTTGGGACTGGTTCAAAATTTTTAGGTGCACTTGGTTGAACAAGGACATTCAAAGGCTCCTCCTCTTCCATAAGAATCTTAGTGATAATAGGTGTGGAAGGAGCTAGAAAATTAGTTCCTCAATGCAGATGGATTTCACTTACACTCATAGCATATGCAGGGAATTGATGTGGATCAACAGAGTATACTGGATGTTGTTGTGGTTTATTATTTGGGTTAGGTGTGGGTTGGGCTAGTAGCTGAGTAGGTTTAGGCACATTTGAACTTGGATTAACAAGAGGAGGCAGTATAGCAGGTTTCTAGGGCTGAAAAGGTGGTTGTATGTAACTAGTTGTCTGGCTTGGCCATTGTTGTCCTCCACTCCATTGAGATGTTTGCTACCAATTTCTTAAAGGTGGTTGCCAATTTCCTTGAAACTACTGCCAATTCTCTTGAGGTTGTTTCCACTGAGGTGGAGATTTTTGGTGATTGGGCCAAGAATTTGGAGAGTTACTCCAAGGTTGTGGTGATATCCTCCATAATTGGATGGATATGGGGGTTTCCATGTATTACTAGATGAATAAGAATTGAAATATGGCTTGGAGAAAAAGACAGCGGATCTAGTGGCATACCCTATCTTTAATCCCATGGCCTCCTTTGTGCAACATAGTAGACTTGATCATCTCCACCCTGGATTGGCTTGAACTCAAGCGCCATTTGCTTGTTGTCAACATTGGCTATCATCTTGCATCTGCAATCCTTCTTTTTTCTACAATGAGGGCAATATTCTGCCAACATTGTCTCTCCCTCCTCTTGTTTCTTCTTGGCCTGAAGTGAATCTAGCTGAGTAGCTAGATTGTTTATGATGTCTTGCTTGAAATCTTCCAGTAAGTGAGTAATCTCCATTCTTGAAACTCCACTGGTGGATCACTTACCCATAGAAGATTGGTAAGATCTCCCCTTCTTTGAAACTACCCTAGAATAGTTCTGACATATCTTCTTGATATCCTCCCAAGGAACTTGGGTTATATCTCCTCCTCCAATTAGGTCCAAGGTATCTATGTAGCTATCATTAATTCCTTAATAAAATAAGCTTCTATGATTCCTCATTGAGTGTATGGTGTGGATATTTTGCAAGCAAAATAAAAACCTTGAAATATAATCTTCCAAATTCTCATCTTCCTTTCGTTGCATCCTAAAAATACCATCTCCCCTCATGTCATTGCCCCTGCAATACTCTTTGTATTTCTCAAAGAATTTTGTCTTCATGTCCTCCCAAGTCTCCACAGTATCAATGCCTAGGCACATGAACCATCTTAATGCAGCTTCCTTCAAGGTGGCAGGAAATAGCTTAAGCCTATGGGCATCAGTGGTATAGTCATAAATTCTGCAAAATATATCAAATTCAAACAAGAATGTATCAGGATCTTCTGTGACAATTCCATAGAACTTAGGAAGAACTGAAGCAGGCATATTTTTTAGGTTGTCTACTTCATTCTGATGAGCAATGGGGAAAGGAAAAGCTGGTTGGTTAGCTCTGTTATGTTTGTTTCCATTTGCATCACCCATGCTTGCTTGATGAAATTCTAAAGCAAGGGGGTTCTTAATATGATTTTTATCTTCAGAGGAAGCTTCATAACTGGTTAGATTTTGAAATGTATCAGCAAAGAGGTGTGGCTCTTCTTCTTCGTCGTCTCTGGGTAGGTTTTGATACTCAACTATCTAGAATAGATCAAGATTGTTAGGAAGGAATCTCCCACAAGCATCTCTTCTTCTATGCATATGGTATCAACTCACTACCAGCCAACTCACACAAAAATTGGTAAAAGAATAGGGGATCATAACTCTTCTAACAAGGGATATACTAAGAACAACTTCCAAAAATACTACAACAAGAAAAACTATAAATGACTCTAAAGAAATACCTAGTTTGACACCATCCGCAACAACGGCGCCAAAAATGTTGGCCTCCTATAATGATTTTAACAACTAAGCCTTTACAGTTGTGATTCAGAGATTGGAAATCTATCCTGAACAGGTATCTCAATCATCATGAAGGTTCATTTAGATTGTCAACACAGGGACGTAAACTTGAAATGGGTCAGCACTGTATATGCACTAGGAATCCAAAGTAGCCACATTCATCCTACAACTTAACAAAGGTGCAATATTGAAAGTAAATTGCTTGGAAGGAAATGACATAAATTTTAAACATCAACCAACAACTAGACTAAACTAAAATGCTAGATAGAAATGAAAATATGAGCAAACAAGCAGGAAACTACTCTATTTGCTTTGGCTACAGGAACAATCACATAATGGAATTCTAGTGGTTGTAGGAATAATTAGTGCTAGATTCTTAACTAATTACTGAATACAAAAATACTAACTACGCTAAAGGATGGAATACTCACCAAGTGGACCCCCTTGGATAAGTATTCCCTAAGACTAAGGTAGTCTTAGATGCATGAATTTATAACTTCATTTTATTCAGTAGAAAAACATGAGTACAATCAACATAGTTGTCTTGCAGAAAACTAAGAATATGAGTACATCGTCAAATTTAACATTCTTCGATTGGAAAAGAGAGAGAGAGAGAGAGCTTGAAGGAAAATTAGAGCCTTATTTATCTAACCACCTAGAAAGGCAGTCAACTCTGACAAAACCGGATTCCACTTAGGGAATATGCGGAAAAGAGCAGAGGTGGCTATGCATGCACAAAATCTATCAAGCATGTTTGCCTTAACGCGACTCTGGCACAATAGTCACACCTACGCATGCTCAACAACATTTAAGACCATTACAAGGTGGTTATAATCCTCTTTGCATGAGGAATCTCCAGTTTCCAAGAGCCTTCTTTCCATTAAATGACCACCTTGTTCACTGATATGGCACACGTCCAGCTAGCGGGATCTTCCTGAATTGCAAGCCTTAAATTACCTGCATGACAATGTTAACACACACAACTACATATCCATAATCATCTTAAATTGACATTCATTAATCACATACAAAATTAACACAAACAGTCCATATAGCATGCCAATATCATTTGAAAGTTATGAAATTAAATTCGTGTCCAAGGTCTATGGTTTTTAAGGAAATATTATGAAAATATCAACTCCCAAGCATCAAAGTCTTGTGTTATTGCAGGAAATGGACAACAACCCTATCAATAGACCATAAACTAGACTCATCAAAGTGCCCAAGTATTATTATACTGGATCGACAAGAGTAGTGAATTCTCCATAGGCATAACGTACACCATGGACCATATGTTATTAGAATCAATATCTTGTTCGGCATAGGCATAACGTACACCATGGACCATATGTTATTACAATCAATATTTTGTAGATATATCATCTCTTTAAATATATGTATATATATTTGAAGATGAGAGACATATTTTTCTCTCTAACATACATCTATATATGTTTTACATGGATCTAGTCTCCCATATGTATACATATTTTGAGAATTTCAGAAATACTAGTAGAGTTGCAAATTATTGAATTACACAAATTGATATGAAAGAAAAATTATGAATAAATGCATTCATTATTATTGATTAATAACTTATGAATGAATACAATATATAAAGAGGGATAAGATCCATCTAGAATGACAACTGCCAACTAGAAAATAGGCATGCAACTCCATGCAATATTTCACAACTAAGCAATCATTATCCTAAAAATCTAACAACTAGGAAACTTATCTAGAGGAATATTTTAAGAAAAATACTCTACACTAACACCCCCCCTTAAGTGTAGCTAGGTGATGCAGAGCCTTATTGAAGTTATAGGTCGTATTCTCATTTTTGGATACTTTCAATCAAGAAATTAGGAATGAAAGTTGAAGCCTAGTTGTGAGAGAAAACCAAGATTGTTTGAGATCAGTCAATTTGAGTTCTAAGATTGAGACTTTTCTTCCTTTGATCTGCATCACTAGGTGAATAGAGAGATATGCAAAAAATGCTAGGATGGATGCATGAAAACATAAATGGGTCTCAACTACAAGGCCATGTTAGGTACCCAATTACAAAGAGGAAAGGATAAACCTAGTGGGAGAAATTATTAACCAAAAGATACAATAATTATATCCATTAAAAATCCAATCAATCTCCATCCATGCAAAGGATGACAAGCAAAGCCATACAACCCCTGCATAATGAGATAATTTATTGCAAAGAAGCACTAGAAGCACACTAGAATCTTTAATCCGATAAGCAAGGACAAATAATTTATTTTCTAGAAACCATATTAGAGTCACTAAACAACTCAGGTTGGAATCATGATAAAGCAATAGTAGATATGATGCCAAGGAACACTCAAAAACTCACAAAATGACACAACTCTAGAATCTATGAAGCAATAGTTGATTGAAAAATGATTAGGAAATGAAATGATGTGCAAAGATAAAAAAGAAAAGGCAAACCTAATGCATGAAAATAAAAAAGAGTGCATGTAGTAATCAATACTCACAATTGCCTCCATGATTTTTTCCCTACAATATAAAACAATTTTTCACTCAAACTAACCTCTACTTTGATACCATGTGAGATAACATATTTGATCTAGAAGGCTACAGAACATACATGCAACACATATGCAATAGAAAAAGTTGATTTTTTTTATTAGATAAGAAGGGAAGGTCCCTAATCCCATGGTTACAATAGTAGACAAAAATAAACAGAGAGGAGGTGGGAAATAGAACCACCAACAACCCAAAAAACAACATCAATTTAGTTTCGCAGTCCAATAATAATTTTAGTAACCATCGACCAACTGGTTCTAATAAAAAACAATAAAAAAATAGAAGCATACTTAGTTCTACATAAACAATTAATAAGTTCCACAGTGTCCCAGGTGGGATTCCACCATAACATATCCATGAAAACAAAAAAATCTAACATATTATAACTATACAAAAAAATACTCATAAAAAAACAAGAGGCATTATTTTCCTTTCTTCAACAGGTCCCCATACTCTCCCATGCGAGCAATATAATATTTCCAGTCAAGTCCCTTTGTCTCATCCAGAGCCTTTAGGGTATCAGGTTTCCTTTGTTTCCTCAGCTTCTTGACAATTTTGAGTTCTCCATAAGTCGTACCCATCATTTCCTGCCTCATAAGTTTGTTTGTAACCCTCATGAGAGTGCTTAGAGCCTTCTCCATGTCTTCAAACTGAACCTTTAGAAAGGTAAGTCTTCTCTTTAAAACTTCAATAGTATATTCCTTTCCCGTATCCAAATCCTAACTTCCTACACATTATCTTCCTCTTTCTTATCATCCTCAGGTTGATCATCCTATTCTTCCTCTTCCTCATCCTTATCCTCCTCTGATCCATATTCACCCACCTCATAGGGCGTATCCTCAAAATCTTGATCCTCAAAGTCAACATCCTCCTGGGCTTCAAAATCTTCATACTCCTGATCCTCCTCACCACTCATAAACATCTTTTGTTTCCATTTTTCTCCTTCGACGTCGCTTTTGCAAGTCAGGTCGACCATCTACCTCCACTCCCACCACTTCCCTGGCCTTGTAGAGACTCTTACTCCTCATTATGGGTCCCTTCCTCTGTTATGTTTATGGAATCCCTAATTTTAACATCACATCTAGGTTTCTTCGCCTTTGGAAGTTTGAGTAGTAGAGGTTAATGCTTCCTTTTTTCAAGTGTGTCTCTTATAAGCTCGATTTCAAAAGTTCTTTTATCCTAACATTTTTGTGACATAGGGGTAGAAGGGTTGGAAACATTGACAACTAGGGACTAGATTTTAGCAGTTACAAGCACTCATCTAGCAACAACAATAGGAGGTGGGTAGGGAATAGGGTCCTTAGTCGGGATGTCAACCACACCAAGGTTTTCGTTCAAAGCTTGTTCTTCACTAGCCGCTTCAACACAGGTAGGATTATCATTTCTTCCCGCGAGAGGATTTCCATGGGGATTCAGCACTAAAGCATATGTATAGAGGGTTAGCACAAGGCCTTGATGGAGAGGAGGATTGGCACCTTTCTCTATGTGGAGTTGTAGGGAGGACAATAGGTAATAAAGAAAATTAACACTTTCACCATGCCTAATGTGGTTTAGCAGGGGAAAGTGGTATGCGTGAACTGACATATACCTTCCCTCTAGAGTAAAATATCTCATTATAAACAAACTAACTAAGTAAAAATGAGGAGGAATTATAAGTCTAGCATACCCATTTTGGAACCTTTTTATCCTCTCACCTTCATGAAGGAATTTTTCAATGAATATCTGATAATCTGTACCACTTTTTTTAGCAACTTTGATTCCCTGGTTCTACAGCCCCGTAGCTTTTGCTATGAGTTTTTTGGTCACTTTGAACTTCACAACACCAATAGTGACCTTACCATTCCACCAGGAGTTGGTGAATTCAGTCATTAGGTTCTAATTGTATCCCTTCAGGGATTGGAAGAATAGAACCATACCGACTTCATCAAACATTTTCCATAAATCCACATTCTATTGCAGGGCTTGACAATTTGGTGGCTTCATTCTCTTCCTAAGACCTCCCATTTTTCTCTTCTGCAAATTATTTAGTTGCTTCTCACTCTTCTTTGTAATCCCCCACACCTTCTTCTGATTCTTCAGAATGCAGACAACACTCGTACACCAGAAAACACAGAGAGAAAATGAAATATTGTGAATTGAGAAGTTTCTTTTAGAAACCACCCACAATGCATTCCCCGGTGTAAAATAACCATCATTATTCTTACAAAAAATTATCTTCTCATTAATTTCCTTTCCCTTCGCCACATTAGAATTGCGGGAATAGCTGACACCATGTCAATCCGCATGCATAGACATGACAACTCTTAACCATATGAAAATCATCATACGATATTTCGTAACCTTCATAACAGGAAAATTATTAATATTTTTGTCTGCCAAGATCCTCCTATACATCCTCCTACAACCAATATCATCATTAAACAGAAAGCCCAAAACTGCCACTTGGTACTCTTTTATCTGACCCAACAGAGAGTTTTTATATTTGCATATCATACTCATGTTCAAATTTTTCCTTTAGAATTAAGCCTCTTAAAGACTCCGGCATATTCCCATAGGTCCATCCGGTCAAACCCCTACAGCTCAGCGTCACATTGGAGACACTATCAGCCGCTTTATTTCCTTCTCTATAAACATGTTGCACATTACAATTAACAAAGGAATTTTTAATGACTTTACATTTGTCTATTATGTTTTTTAATTCCCAAGGTGGTGTCATCTCTTCATTTAGGACATCCACAATAAGTTTAGAGTCCCCTTCTAATATAACATATTGATACCCCAACTCCTGTAGAATATTAAGGCCCTCCAAAGCCACCATTGTTTCCTCTTTTTTATTGGAACAAACTCCCATATTCAACCCATAGCCCAATATACACTCGCATTTATGGTTCTTTAACAATCCTCCAACTCTAGCTTGTCTTGGGTTTCCTTTTGAGCACCCATCAAAATTGCATTTGACCCAGTCTTTTTGTGGGGGGTCCATACCGTAGCTAATCTAGTTATCATCTTAGACCAATTAAGTTTGGTTAATTCCTTATTTATTCCCTAGTTCTAATTGATCCTCATTTCTTTGTAATTCGGCCATTTTTTGGAGAAACCATACCTACCAGCCTCTATGTTTTCCTTGATCTATTTTTTAATGATCACACTAACTTCCCAGCTGCTTCTCTCCTCATCCCTAAAAATATGATTATTCCTTTTCTTCCATAATCCCCAAGCCACAAAAGGAGGACCTTGATTCCAGATTTCCACAATGACATTATGAGAAAAAGGGAAATTAGCCTAGCTTTGTATAAACACTTTCAAGGAGTTATAAAACACCCATTTAGTAGATAACAATGATAGGAAGCAGGACCACACTTGCCTTGCATATTTTTAGTGAAAAAAGAGGTGAATTATAAATTCCTCTTTCTATTTACATAGTGTGCATCAATTGACCAATTGGAAACCTCTCCTAACCAAATTATCCACTATCAGAATCTTTCCATGAGCCGCCATCCATCAGAAGCAATTAATTTTAGGGATCAAATTCTTTTACCACACCTTTTCCCAGAAGTTGTTAGAAACAACATTATGCCGCTTTATCAATTCTTCATAGGCCATTTTGACCGAGAAACATCCAGAGGAGCAACCTTTCCAAATCCACTCATCTTCCCTTCCTCTATCAAACCATTTAGCCTCCCCTATCAAATCAAGAAGCCTAGTTGGGATAGGGTCCCAATTCACCTGTCTCTAACCTCTTAGGTTGTCCCTTCTTATTAACATTATGAATTCCTTCCATCTCGGATCCTCCAACTCCCAATTTATATAGTTAGAGACCTTTTTACCAAAAATTCTATTAAGATATTGTTTAAGGGGTCTCAGCTCTTCTATGGAGGACACAGTAGAGGACTCTATCCAAGGGTCCTTCCAAAAATATGAATTATTCCCATTCCCAATTCTCTTTCTCACCCCTAGCTTCAACACATTTCCTAATTTAACAAGAGTATTCCAAAGAGTAGAACCAATCAATAGATCCAAATCTGAGAGAAAACAGCCAAGGTTCCTATTCCTCATGTATTTGGCTTGGAAAATTTGTACCCATTCTTCAGAACCTTCAAGGATATTCCAACCAATCTTATCCATTAGGGATTTGTTTAGCATAGAAATTATTCTCAATCCCAAGACCCCTCTCCTTTTAGGAGTACACACCTTTTCCCAACCAACTAGAGACATTCTATTTTTTTCTTCAGTGCCAGACCATAAGAATTTTCTTTGTATTTGTTCTATCTTCACTCCTATGTAAGCAAGGATTTTGAAGAGGGAAAGATAATATATTGGAATATGTTGTAGGGAAGCATTAAGGAGTTGAATCTTTCCCACCAAAATCAAAAGCTTACCCTTTCATCCAGCTAGTTTTTTTTGGGTCCTTTCTATCAACCGATTCCAGTAAATATTTTTCAGCTTCTTAGAGATCAAAGGTAGGCTTATATAAGAATCAATTAATTCAGCTTCCTTACACCCCAAAATTCTTATCACTCTTTCCTTGATTTGTTGATCAGTATTAAAGAAGAAAATTTTAATTTTCTCATAGTTGATACACTAACCAGAAACAATAGCATAGTCATTTAACACTTGTTTCCATATACCAACCTCCCCCACTGAGGCTTCCCCAAACATTAGAGTGTCATCAACAAATTGTTGGTGGGAGTTAGGAAAAAGAGATGAAGCATCTTTAACAACTTTGAGAGCTTTTGATTCCACCAGTTTCTGGATATTCTTGCCAAGGACCTTAGCAACAATTATGAAAATATAGGGGGATAGAGGGTCCCCTTTCCTCATCCCATGACCACAAGAGAAGAAACCTTTGTATAAGTTGAGAAACCCAACTTCACAATCCCTAAGAATCACCTACATGCAATAACCTATCACAAAGAAAGAAGAATGTACAAAGCAACAAAGATGCTCTACAAGCCTCAAGCTGAAAAATGCATTAAGAGAATGAATAATTACAATGAGATCAATCCTTATGAAGGAGATCAAGAAACCATAAATGAAACCCTAGTGTGCACACTTAATAATTAATAAATAATTATTAATGTGCCTAATTTTAGCCTAAGTAAACCTAAAGTGATAAGTGACTTAATTAATTAACTGATATGATTAAATTAATTAAGTGAAATACCTTATTACTCTAACACCCCCCCTTAAGATGAACTTAGGGAGTAGCTAAAACACTAGGAAAAGATGCATGAAATAAAAGATGGGTCTCAGCTACAAAGGTCTGATCTGGTACCCATGAAAAAATGCAATGAGAACTAAAGCAAACGAGGTAAAGGAGAAAACCTAATGGGAAAAAAGCTCCTCCCCAAAATAGAATGCAAAAAACAACTAAGTGATAAGAGATGGAGGAATCCATAAGACCCCCCAAGGACACCATCCATCACAAAGATACATGAATGAATCCCCCAGAAGAGAGGAAGAAATAGACCACATAGCCTCCCCATAAGGAAGTAGCTTCAGAAAGACTGAAGAAACTGCATCTCTTGAAAGAAGTGAGAGGGAAGAGGCCTTAGGAATTCAATCTTTGAAGATGAAGAAGGTGTAGCCCAAGATGTCTCCATAGAATCAGGTGTGACCTCAACCAATGAAGAAGTCAAAGTAGGTGAAGACTGAAGAGAAACCTCCAAAGATGAATGATCAACTAGATCCTGTTGCACTGAAACGAAAGAAACCACATATGTAGTCATAGAAGTATCAGCAACTGCAATAGAAGGATGAGGATATGGAATGGATGGCTCAAGAACTGGATCCGAAGGGAGAACACCAATGTTCAAGTAGCCAAATGTCTCCTCTGAATGATGATTCACACTAGAATTTTGATGATCAGTTGTAGGAACAAAGCACCATCAGTAGAAAAATCTGCAAAGGAATACAACCAAGATGGGTGATCCACCACCCCAGTAGCAATAACTACTCTACTCTCCAAGTCTCTAATGATAATTGAATCAGGTGTGAACTCCAGAGATCTCCCATTGCCTCCATGTGTGGTCTGATATATGGAAAGAAGGTTGTTCGTTGAACACATAAGACATCTTGAAAAGTGTCATCCCCAAAACTAATAGACCCCTTCCTTGTAACACTCATGTATGTATTTTTTCCCATCAAAATAAGAGACATAGTGTGAGACTCAAAGGAAGTGAACATAGAGTGTAAAGATGCCATATGATAAGATGCTCCTAAATCTAGAAGCCATCTCCCTGATCCAAGACTTGAAGAAGCACAAAGAGCATGTCCCTTCATATATGATGAAGTATGTAAACCAGTTGTGCCCCTATCATGCTACTCTGAAGAAGAAGAATGAGGGGAAGGAGATGAAGCAGACATCCTAGAAGGAAAATCAATCTGATGTTTCTGAAGAAGATGCTTCATCTCATCAATGTCCTTCTTATAGCAACTATGTTTGTAGAAGTTGAGAAATCCAACTTCACAGTCCCCAAGAATCACCTACATGCAATCACCTATCATGTGCAACAAATATCTAGAACAAACAAGAAGATGCTCCGTAAACTCTCAAGCAAGAATGTGCAAGCAAAACTAGAATATTGATTATTGAATAACGTAATAATTACAATGAGATCAATCCTTATGAAGGAGATCATGAAACCCTAAAGAAAACCTAAAAAGGAAAACCCTAGTGTGCACACTTAATAATTATTAATGTGCCTAAGTTTAGCTTAAGTAACCTAAAGGAATAAGTGACTTAATTAATTAACCAATATGATTAAATTAATTAAGTGGAATAACTTATTACTCTAACAATGTTCTCCATGTCCTTCCCTCTTGCAATATGCACATGTAACCTTCTCCTTCGTAGATGATTTCCCCTTAGAAGAGGAGGATGAATTTGAGGACTCCTTTTGTTGCTCATGAGAGTGGGAATCCTTTTGTTTTTGTTTCTTTCCTTTGCCTATAGAATCCTTCTAATCTTTGGGCGCATGTGATGCAATAAGTTTCTGTGATAAAGAGGGATTCAACTTGCCCATGCTGGCCAACTTGGTGTTAGAGTAAAGGTTTTAACTTAATTTTGTTGATTAAGTTACCTTTATTCCCTTCTTAATATTTCACTTTAGTTTGCATAAAGTGACATTTAATAATTATATTAATTATTAAATATTTTCCTTTTAAGGCTTCTATTAGGGTTTTTCCTATTAAGATTTCTTTAGGGTTTCTCAATATCCTTTTATAAGGATTGATCTAATTGTATTATCATATATCAATTCATTCTCTCATTCTCTCTGATATATACATTTTCAGTTTTCAGAGAACCCTTGCTTGTTTGTCTCCATCTCTTCTTTTGTGATAGGTTATTTGCATGCAGGTGATCTTCGGGGTTTGTGAAGTTGTATTTTTTCAACTTCTACATGGTATCAGAGCTCTTATGAAGTTGTATTTTTTCAACTTCTACATGGTATCAGAGCTCCAAATCTACAGCTTCTTGTTCTTATTTTGAAGATTTTTGGAGCTTCAAAGGTTTGGAGTTTATTTTTTTGATCCAAGGAATACCTGCAATTTCAAAGCATTTTGAGCCCAAATGGACTTTGCCATTGCATCCACGGCGGTCCAAAACCCCTAAATCGACTATTCATTCATCCATTTTAGACAAAGTCAAATTTTAGGGCAATTTTTTTTTGTAAGTATGGCTATCGTCTGCGCGCGAATCCGTGAAAAATACCTAGTAAAAAAAAAATTCAGTAAATTGTTCGTCCGTATTTTTTTCGTGCAAAAAAAAATCGTAATTTATTGTAAAAGTTTTGATTTTTTTAATTTAAAAAAAAATCAAAATTAAAAAAAAAAGTAATTTTTTAAAGCCTTTTAAAGGCTTGCTTAGGCCTGCCGCACCTTACGCAGGTGGGTACCCTGTGCAGGGTTCTGCGCAAGTCCATACCTGCGCAGGGCTGCGGCCTCATGGGTTGTGGTGGGGGTGGCCCTCACCAAAAAAAAAATTAAAATTTTTTTTTATTAAAAAAAGTGAATATTTTTTTTATTGTGTTTTTTAAAAAACAATATTTTATGTCATAAGCCAAATTATGCATTTACGGTGACGGTCGTTTGGCCGTCAAATTTAAGCTTAGATTTTGCTATGATGGTCGTATGACCGTCAAATTTAACCCATCGCTGGTTTTTTTCATCTCTAGAGTTGTTTTCTTTTAGAGGTCATAACTTGGGCATACGATATTGTTTTTTGGCAAACGAGATATCATCGGAAAGCTAGTTTTCTCAAATTTCTAGTGGTGAGGGTCTCATCACTTCTTTCTTTTGTTGGTGCAGTCTACAGCTATTTTTGTGGTTGTTCTTAATGTATTTCCAGCTTTTGTCATTTTTGGACATTTTGAGCATCATTTGTAAGTAATATTTTTTATGTAAACGCACTGAGATAAAGTGCCACACTATTGTGCATTCATTTTTTGTGGATTTTGCACATAAGTTTGTGCCATATTTTGTACTCACACTATTATTATAAAGTGTCATGAGGGGTTGTGTAGTTTGCCTTTGTTTTGCCATCACATCTTTATCCGGTGAGTGTCCCTCCACGACGACAGTGAATCCATACCATTGGGGGTTGTGTAGTTTGCCTTTGTTTTACATCACACCTTTGTCCTGTGAGTGTCCCTCCATGACGACCATGGTTCCATATGATTCCAGCCTCATGCATGTGTGCTTTGTTTTGCACACCACTTTTTCAGTTGCAGGTGCTTTCTTGTGCACTTTCAAATGTTGTTTCTTCTTCCTCATGCACTACAGGGTGTTTCACATTATTTCAGTGGATCTGTCAAGCTCTCCCAATTCAACATTATGGGGGGTTATTATACTGTTCGTGCTTATGCTTCCTTGGTTTTTCCTTGGAAGGGATCTTCCATTCTCAGTTGATCAGTGTTTCAGACTATTGGTTCTTGTGCCATCTGTATCTTCGTTCCAAGTGTTTGCCTTTCTTTGCCATCTGATTCGAGTAGTGTCGTATGGGCACTTATGTAAATTGTTGTCTTCTTGATCTTGATCATCTTATCTTCAGCGGAGTTTCTTCAGCACCATAGCAGTCATCTTTCGACAGTTGTTTGCAGCTTCTTCTGCTTCAGTGATGTTCTTCTTCTTGGCTTTTTGCATCTCTTTTTGGAGTAGAACTTTTTCCCATAAGGTTTTCTCTATTTCTCCTCTTTACAGAGATTTGGTTGTATTTGGGTACCTGATCTGGCCTAGTTGTCGGGACCCATGTTTGCCTTCTTGCATTGTAGTTACCTTTTCTTTTTTGCATTTGTTTGTAGTTGCACTCTTGCTCATCTTAAAGGGGGGGTGTTAGAGTAAAGGTTTTAACTTAATTATGTTGATTAAGTTACCTTTATTCCCTTCTTAAGATTTCACTTTAGTTTGCATAAAGTGACATTTAATAATTATATTAATTATTAAATGTTTTCTTTTTAGGGCTTCTATGAGGGTTTTTCCTATTAGGGTTTCTTTAGGGTTTCTTGATCTCCTTTTATAAGAATTGATCTAATTGTATTATCATATATCAATTCATTCTCTCATTCTCTCTGATATATACATTTTCAGTTTTCAGAGAACCCTTGCTTGTTTGTCTCCATCTCTTCTTTTGTGATAGGTTATTTGCATGCAGGTGATCTTCGAGGTTTATGGAGTTGTATTTTCTCAACTTCTACACTTGGCCTACTCTTGAGTGAGATAAGATGAAAAATCATCAAAAGAATGCATAGTAAATCTAGTACCAAGTGCATCCCTAGTGGCATAAAAGGTAGATACAAAAACTGAATAATTTGGTCCAAACTTAGAAAGAATGGACAATATCAACTGAGCTTCTTCCTTTTGAACACCACACTGTGAAAGTTGCAATCTAAGAGACTTAAGCTTTGTGAAGAACTCCTAGATGCTATCAAAATCCCTAGGATTTAAGCCAATAAGCTCATTCTCCAACTAAAATCCTCTCATAGTATCTTTCTTCCCAAACAAAGACTCCAAAGTAGTCCAAATCTAATTGGGTTTAGTGCAATACGCTAGATGAAAGAGAAGATCTAAATAAATAGACAAGCATAATTTCCCAAAATCCTCATCACATCTATTAAACCATTTTCTCTTTTCAGCAGCATCGGTAGGTTCTACCTTTGTACCCATGGTCACCCTGTATAGCCCTTTGTGCTTCAAATGGATCTCCATTTGTTTTTTCCAACCAAATTAGTTAAATGAATTAAGGGCTGAAATATTATGTGAATCCATGTGAATACAGTAGTATATACTCTCAAATTAAAAAAATAGCTCTTTGATCTCAAAAAAATGGCCTAAATTGCATGTTTCCTAAGAAAATAACCAAGAAAACAAAATCTAAGATCAAATAAGAATATCAGATATCTGGTAAATATTCTAGAAAATCAAGTCTGAGATCTATGTAGAGCACTGAACTAGATTTATGACATCTATTTGTTTGCACAAAACAGAGTTTGCATGCAAAAGTTATGTCTCCCGAAGTGAAAAAGGTAACTTCTGACTTTGACGAGCGAAAAAGTTAGAAAATGGAAAAATCAGTAAAAAAAAAAAAAAACAATAACACCACAGCATCATGCTCAGAACCAGCTTTCTGGTGATATCTCATTTTTGAAAAACAGACCATACAGAAAAAATACGCCTGATTTCGTGAAAGTGCTCCAATGTGCTCAATAAGGCCTCCAGGAGCCCTCAAGGGCTAAAAACATTTCGGCCCCTAGTTGTATGGTGACCAGGGGGCTGGCGGCAGGGGGCTAGAGTCAAAGCTCTTAGTCACCCATGTGACAACCACAGGAGCTGGTCTGGTCAGCGGGGCTGGGCGCAGAGCACCTAGTCCGCAATAGGATCGCTTTTGCACTGCAGGGAGCCCACAGGGGGCTTAAGTGGAGGTCGGTGATAGAGTTTGGAGGCGCCACTGCAGAAGGCTGCCAGTGGCGGTACAAACTGGTGGCCGCCTCCTCTACTAGCGGCGCAACCCTGATTTGTATGGGAAGTGCATAAATTTTTCAAAAAAAATATTTTTATTTTTGATTTTTTATTGAAAATAAATCGTACGAACCAACGTTTTGGAGGTCGTACGACCTTCATAACCAAATAAAATTGTCTTTTATGCTCCTGACTTTGAAATCGATGAAACGACAGGCATTTCTAGGGTTTTTGGGTGCTTTGATTGTGATGGCGACATTCGTTTGACCCAAAAATGCACAAAAAAATAGGCTACCCCCAGATCTTGAAAAAATATGTTTGGCTAAAACCCTTGCACTTGAAAATAACTGTTATGTAATATCCTTCAAAAGATGAACAGGAAGCTGTAGATCTGGAGTTCTAATACCATGTAGAAGTTGAGAAACCCAATTTCACAAGCCCCAAGAATCACCTACATGCAATAACCTATCACAAAGAAAGAAGAATGTACAAAACAACAAAGATACTGTGCAAGCCTCAAGCTGAAAAAATGCATTAAGAGAATGAATAATTACAATGATATCAATTCTTATGAAAGAGATCAAGAAACCCTAAATGAAACCTAGTGTGGACACTTAATAATTAATAAATAATTATTAATGTGCCTAAGTTTAGCTTAAGTAAACCTAAAGTGATAAGTGACTTAATTAATTAACCAATATGATTAAATTAATTAAGTGAAATAACTTATTACTCTAACACCCCCCCTTAAGATGAACTTAGGGAGTAGCTAAAACACCAGGAAAATATGTATGAAAGCAAAGATAGGTCCTGGAAACAAAGGCATGATCAGGTACCCATGAAAAAATGCAATGCAAACTAAAGCAAACGGGGTAAAGGAGAAAACCCAGTGGGAACAAAACTCCTCCCCAAAATAGAATGCAAAAAACAACTAAGTGATGAAAGATGGAGGACTCCATAAGACCCCCCAAGGACACCATCCATCACAAAGATACATGAATGAACCCCCTAGAAGAGAGGAAGAAATAGACCACATAGCCCCCCCATAAGGAAGTAGCTCCAAAAAGAGTGAAGAAACTATATCTCCTGAAAGAAGTGAGAGGGAAGAGGCCTCATGAATGCAATCTTTGGGCTTAGGAAATGGGGCCCTCTATCTCTTATGGGCATGGGTTTAGGAAAGGGGACCCTCTATCCCAATCTAAGAAGAGTAGAAAGAGAAAGGAATTAAGAGATATCCCAATTAGCAGAGATCAAGAATCTGTCAAGTTTAAGTTGGATTAAGTGATTTCCATTTCTTCTATTAGACAAAGTAAACTTAGTTCCTTGGAGGGGGATATCAATAAGACAAGTCGAATTTAAGAACTCCACCAGCTCCATCATGCTATCAAAGTAGTCATCTAGCCCACCTGACTTTTTTGATGGGAGGAGAGGTGAGTTAAAATCTCCTCCCAACATCCAATGGTCATCATACCTTAGAGAAATAACATTACTTAACTATTCCCAAAGTAAAAATCCATCCTTGCTTATATTTGGAGCATAAATATTTATAAGGTTCCATTTCTCCTGGGATATAATATCTTCAAGAGTGATAATCAAGCTATTCTTACAAGTGGAGCACAATGTCCCCTTGAATTCCAATGGGTTCCAGAGGGTAGTGATACCTCTTGAAGCAACATCCACCTCAATAACAAAAAAAATTGCAGTAGGACAAAAATTCACGATGGCTTTTTCAAAGGTCTCCTTCTTCATCTTCATTTCCTAAAGGAGAACAACATCCACTTTATTATCAAGAATACAGGTTTTCACTAAAAAATGTTTATACAGGCTATTGAGGACCCTTATATTCCATGAAAGGAACTTCATTGGAAAAGTTGAAAAAAACAGTCTGCCTCCAACCACAAGAAGCAGAAAATCCTACTTCTTCTTGGGCTTCGATCATGTGATCGAATCCAAGGTTCTTTATTTTCTGGATGCCACATCCCTTGTAGTATCTTTGGTTCTGGAATCCTTTTGTGAAGGCCTTCCCACCTTATTTCCTCCTCTCACATCCAATTTCTTTTTTCTTTTTAGGTATTGATAGAGCTTGGGTCCATCCCTCCTCCTCCTCCTTTTCACTCGACCCATTAGGGAAGCCAAGAATAGCCCTCGACTCACTCAGGTTTCTAGCACCCAATTGGTCAAAGGAGTGTATATCCTCCAGAGAAAAGTTTACATCAGTTTTAACATACTCTCCTTCAATATCCTCCTCCTATCCTTTAGTATGTGTCTTATTTTCAGCTTCACCCACTGTTTCCTTCTCCCAAGAGTAATCGGAAAGGGATCACCTTTATAGCATCACTTCCTCCCTTCACGACCAAATCAGCCACTAAGGGGAAGCTTGGAGTAGGGAAAGAGGAAGCATGGGCATCCAGAGACAAGTTAAGGATACTTGAATCATTCCCTTCAACCACGAGAATAGAAACAAGCATACTAGGTAGTTTGGGGATGTCCTTAAGAATAGTCACTTCCTACTCTAGAACTATAGAAGGCACCACATAAGTTGACACTTCCTTTCCGGAGTGATCCTTCTCTATAAATTTTCATTTAGCCTTTTGGCCATCGTCCTGCTTAAGCCCATAGGAATCACTGAGGTGTTTGAACTTCTTGCAAAGCTGACAAAAGAGATGAGCATTCTCATATTCTAAGGGTTGGATCCAATTTCCAAACAAGGATTTAAGAAGGATGGAAGATGGAAGAACCATATTCACCGCCCCATTAACACAAATACGAGCATACACTAGACAAGATCTCTCTTGAGTGATCTTATCAATAGCCAAAAGGCTCCCAAAGGAGTTGGCTATACCTTGCAGGATTCATTTCTCCCATAATTCCAAAGGGAGACCTGGCAAGAAAACCCAGGTTGGCGTCGAGGCTCCCAAATCAACCAATAGGTCAAAACCCGGATTCCACTTGCAGAGAGATAGAAATTTTTTATATCTCGAGTCAAAAGTCCAGGGACCCCCAATCAGAACCTTCAACATATCTTCATACACCACAAATGAGAAAATTAGAACACCTCTTGGAATCACATTGATGGTGACACTACCTTTGAGGTTCCAAGTGGAAGCAGCCCATTGACGAACAAGTTCAATATTTGGCCTATATGCAAAAAATTTTCCAACAAGAGCCATTTTGAGGTTGTCCATCACCTTCAACATAACATCCTTCGAGACATCAGCTTCCCAACAAGTAACTGAGCAAGAAGCAGAGTCCAAAGGTTTTTTATTCAAAGTTAGCAAGTCATATCCCACCAATTTATCCACGTAGGAAACCGCAGCTTCCTCTGAGAACAAAGAGTTGAGCCCCAGAGTTGGTGAGAAGGGAAAATTCCCAAAGATTCCCTTCATCTTCTCCCCAGGTGAAAGGAATGAAGTACGAGGAGTAGAGATTCCTTGAAATGGGGAGTCTTTATGGGGCCCCCTCTCGATCGATCCATCAGGTGGTTAATTCGCAAACAATGGCCAAAAATTCAAAAAATAGCCTGAGCGAGAAACAAAAGAGCAATTGCAAAGCTATAAAGCCATGCAATGTTTCAACCCAATGAACAATTGAAAAAATTAGATGTTAAACCCTCATAATCTAGTTTTTTTTCACAATTTTATGATTCTCCAAATCATTTGAGGATGCAAGAGAAGAGCATACTATTTTTCTATAAAAAAATAATAGATTTGAACTCAATATTTCCAAAAAGAAATCCTATCAATCATGAAGCCTTTGATACCATGTGATAATTTCAAGAATACTAGTAGAGTTGCAAATTACAGAATTGCACAAATTGAGATGAAAGATAAACTATGAATAAATACATTCATTATTATTGATTAATAGCTTAGGAATGAGTACAATATATAAAGTATGAGAAGAGCCATCTAGAATGGAAACTGCGAACTAGAAAATAGACATGCAATACCATGCAAGATTTCACAAATAAGCAATCATTATCCTAAAAATCTAACTAGTTACACCAAAGGTGTGTCTTTATTTGAGCTTCTCAAACTCTTTTTGTTCGTCAATGGCTAAAAAACATGGAGGTGCTAAGAAACATGGTTCATTTATTTGCAACGGTTGATCCTTGAAAGGGAGGCAAGTAAGTCGGCATAATAAAAATCATTCTTCACATCATGCATGCAAACAGTGTATCGAACTTAATTCATGCTCTGGAAATGTAACCTACAAACAGTGTATCACTTAATTCATCCTTTGGAGATGTAAATATCAATCTACCATTCAATCAATTCCAATTGCTTCACATTTAATTTTTCCTTGCATTTGGTGATGTAAATATCTCAAATTGTAGTAATGCATTTTGTATCACCGCCCTTACCTAATAGTCACCATATGTGGATGATAGTTATGTATAAAATATTTGTCTTTCTACAAGCTCTCCATATCTTCCTCCTCAACACTACTGACACCATTTATGTAGAATCTTGAGGTAAGTCACTTCTCCTCATTTCATTATGGTTTTTTTGCAACTTGCACAGACCCACCTTAGTTTTGTTAAGTTTAACATAGTTCTAAAACTAATGTTTTTTTATTTGCATGCAAGTGGGTGTCGTAATATTGTTCCTAAAAACTCTGCACATTTTTCACCTTGACATTGCTGGCATAAAACACAATTAGTGTAGAATCTTGAGGTAAGTCCATTTCCCTTGCTTCAGAGAGCTTTCTATGAAATGTAGAGGGTTGGTGCATTTTTTCAAACAAAATTTAGGGTTCCCTCTATGAACAAGGAAAACTATAAAAGTACATTGACGACTATGTTGCACTCATATCAATGAGCGATTAGATTCAACGAAACTCAACTGCTCATCATTTTTTGCTAGATTTTCCTATTGTTTTAGCCCATTTTTGTTGATTTCCTACCTATTATTGGTTTTCGCTCCTCCAAACTCTACCCTTTTGGTATTAACCTTTCACTTCTCCAATTTTGCAAGCTACGGCCTAAAAATATGGCTCTCTATCAAGGCATTGAACATTCAAACTAAAGTTAGAAAAGGAAGTTTTTAGGTATCAATCTATGCAACTCGTAAAAAACATTTTGAATAAGATATTCAGTTAATTTTTTAGCATTATTTAGTTCTCTCAATGTGAGAAAATTTTATAATTCCTATTTGGAAGATCCTTATAATAAGAAACCAAAAATCCTTGCATACCAATCGAATTATAGCATAACAAGGAAAGAGGCCAAGTTGTTCTGAAGGGAAATGTTAACTGTAAATAAGCCTCAATGCTGAAAATTTTGCATTGTGTATCCTTTCATGATTCCAGTGAAGGCAATCTATCACCAATTACTAGGAATTCCAAATTCTCTCAAGTAGTGTTGAATCAAAGAGATTAAACTCCTTTGCATGCCCAATTATATTGTTAATTGAAGTAATCCCCCTTTTCCTTGGTTGTGTTGGAGCGTTTGTACTTGGTGTTAAATTAGAATCCGTTGCGTAGCCTCTTCACCAGTTTACTTGGATATCCATTTTCCTATAGGAATACACATTGAGTTCTAATATTTGTGATGTTTAGGTCAGCTTTACATTTGTAACTTGTTTGAGAGTGGAAAACACATGTAATAAATATTTTTTGTTTCTATAATTTTGATGACCCAATTTTATTATTTCCACTTCATGTTGAGCCAAATAGGTGAGTTTTCTTCTCTGATATGAAAGATCTTTTTTTTGTGCTCACTCACTTTTTGCACAATTGGATCATGGGTGATGACTGAGTTATTTGTAATATTGGCCAATAAATTGCCTCTTAGCTAACATTATTCCTTAGTTTTCCTGTGTAGACCACATAAAGGTAAGATGTTAGAAGGAGTGAATTGGTTTAGAAGGGGTTCTGCTAACACAATAATTTCAAATCATATATGAATAGATTCACCACAAACTTATGAAAAAAGATACCAAAGCAAACTCACTCCACCATTATTAAAATATATTTTTCTCTATTCACATTTCTTTTCGATTGCTTCCCAAATTATTATAATATTGTGAAGGGTAAATTTTATTTTAACAAAGTTATAATTTTCTATCTTATTCACCTTGGAAACAAGAAACTTAGTCCTCTAAACAAGTGCTTTGGCTAGAATTTTGTAAGAAATATTCAAGTGTGTAGTAGGGTGCAATCCATAGGTCATTTCTTAGAATTCATTTTAAATTTCTTTAGCACACCCATTGTTATCTATACGAATATCACATTTCTTTAGCTTTCACAGTTTGTATAGCAAGTACATTTAATTTTTATGTGATTCTTTAGCATGTTCATGTCAAACTAAGCGATGCCATATTACTTACATATATGTTGTTAATTTTTTTGTAATGTTATTTGTATTTCCATAGCTTTTATGTTCAATTGTATTTACTTTCGAGTTAGTTTTTTTTCTCATTCATTATTTACTACTTATATAATCTTTTACCTAACTCATCTTAGGAGATGGATAATACACCAAATACTATGCACACACCCTATGTCCCCGTGGTTACCCAACCCATGGTGGTAGAGTTTTTTGCATCCGTCAATAGACTGGACAACCTTGGAATTGATGTTGCACATCTCGCTTCTACTATAGAAAACAATTTCCAAAATATTGTCCATAAATTCAAGGACGTTTGCCAAACATCACCCTTAGTAGAAGGTGTGGACATTGAATAGCTTTTGGAGACACTTACCTCTTTCCAAAAGAGTTGCACTAAATTGTAGGGCCTTTTCACTTTCCTTAGGGAAATTTGTTATGATTGTCAATACCAAAATGATGGAATTCCCTCTCTGGTACACACATATGAGACATGTACCTACACAATATGTGATAGTTTACTTTAACTTGTCGCTATGTAACCTTTGTACAAATTCAGTATGTTTATAATCTTAGGCCAATCAAAAGGCATATATTTTGATGCTATGTAGCTAGCATATACATATCCATGTACATAATATGGATTTCCCATACTTATTAATATGTAAGTGTCCTACACATTACTATGTTCATTATCTAACATGATTAGTAGGGTCTCTCCTTTTATGTTATGTAATATATAACAAAAAAATAAAAAATTACTTGCTCTCTTGTAATTAATATGTTCATATCCTTTAAATTTAATGCTATGATGTTGGAGTTAGTGCATACTATTATGCTCTTCAAATTTACACTTGCTTATCCTTTCGATTGAATGTTATGTTGATTTAATTTAAAGAGTATTAAATCATAAATCCAACTTTCCTGTTAATATGGATAGTTCACAATAATTGATGTTTATTTATGCTACCATAATAACAAACAAAAGACTAGCACAAACCCTTATACTCTTAACTTATGACATACAATGTTTTTTGACATTCTCCTTAATATTATATTTAGGCATTGCATATCCCTTCTACACATACTAAATGACCACTTATAATTTTTTGGTGTTATAATTCAAATAACCTACAAACAAAATAGGGGCCAAAACATCCACCTTGATGTTTCCCCCAACCCCAATTAATTCAATTATTTTCACATTTGAGTAAGATATTTCAATTTCACTCATATGGAAGGTTCTACAAACCATGTTGCACTTCAAAATTACTACTATAACATTTCTTGAATGCCTAAATTCCCTACACTTTCTTTGCTTGCAAGCTAGTCACTTTCAATGTCTTCCAACATTGTCATGTCATCATTAACTAAAAATGCCATTGCCAACATCCTTCCAGGCATGCCTGATGTAGATCCCTTTCTACAAGTTGCATCTATCGACACCATTGAACAACCTCAAACTATGCTTGTCAAGTATCGTACATACAACTATCAAATGTGATGCACACACATCATGCATTGCTACCCACCCAATTCAATGAGCTTATCTTGGAGGAGGCTTTAGTCAAAGGTTCCATTGTCCACCTCAAAGAATATGTTTGTAGAAAATTTCATAAATTCACGTGTGTGCATAATTAACTTATATTTTTTAGTTCTTGTTGTTTTAAGCATGTATATTTCATTCACTTTCAAATTTTCCTTTCATTATAGGGATATTGTAATCCATAGCTTGGAAATAATAACAAATAATGCATCAATGATTGAAGATCCGATTTTTATTCATCAAGCAACAATCTATATGCCCTCTAGCAGCTCTCAGGGGCCATTGACCACCACTCAAACTCTTAGTGCTTCACTTGATGAGCCTACATCATAGAGGGAAAAGCACACTCTTTCCCCATCTGAACCAAATCATATTTCAACCTTAACCCCAAACCATAAGCATTGGTCTATTGAGGTTTGTGCCTTGACTAAAAGTCCAATTCATGAGTATAAATTATGCATGTAATGATGGGAAATTATTTGGGTTTGATTTCATAGATAAAGCAGGGTCTGAGATACATGTTACCTACTTTAATGAACTTATAGACATGTTCTACCATGTGATCAAGTCAAATAGTACTTATATGTCATCTCAAATGGCCGCATCAAAGTCACACACAAAATATAGTAGTAGCACAAACCCTTATGAAATATTCCTCCACAACTCCTCAACCATAACTACATCCACCTATGTAGAGTCTACTATACCCACACACAACTATCATATCAAAATCATTGAATCGTTAATATCATTACTTATTAATTCCCTTGTAGATGTCATTTGTATTCTTCTATCTAACTCCCCTACATCAACCATACGCAAGAGGGATGGCTCCAAAACAATAAAGTGTATAGCTACAATCATGGACATGTCAAGTCATACCATTGATATCACACTTTCGAGTAGCCATTGCCAAATTGCTAGGAAACAACTAGCTGACCTTCCCCTACAAACCAACCCACAATTATTTTAATTAAAAATAATCAGATAAGCTCATGGTCTGAAAAATCTATAGATACTATCTTTCCAACTACAATTATAATCAATCCCAACTTCGTTGAAACCTCAACATTATAGACCTGGTATTCCACTACCAAGATTTCCCAACCTTACATTTCTCTCTCAAAGAGCCATCTTTCAACCCACAAATTTGAAAATCCAATTCCTACTTCAAGTATTGTGAAACTAAGCTCTCTTGAAAAATAGAATGTTTGTGTAAAGGCCACTATTGCAAAGCTCCACTTAAACAAATTCTACTACTTGTATTTCCCTCGCATGGTGGAAAACAAAAAGTGTACGAAACAATTTCTCCAAATTACCTCGAGTGCATTTAAATGCCCCAAGTGTTCTACAGAGATTGCTACATGTGATTTCAGCTACATGCTCAAGATGGACTTGCAAGATGGTACAGGTCCTCTTCTTAATGTAACTGCATTTGAAGAACCAGCGACAACATTGTTAGGAGTTTGTGTAGAATATTTTTAGCTCCTACTAGTAGAAACTAATGCTACTAGCCAAATTTTAGACACAATTGTCAACTGCGAGTTTCTGTTGGCACTTATCATCCAAACAAATGCTTTCGATGGATATGAATCACAAAGAATTGTTACTACAGCTATTAAGTGTGCTTAGCTTTTTAATTGCATTCTTTATAAGTACACTTGTTATTTCATGTGCAATTGTGCATATTTGTAAGCACAATGAACAATTACAAAACACATATATACATATTTACATTACGCAAAAAAAAAAAAAAAAATCTATGTTACATGCTTAACTTGCACAGACAACTATTTTGTAAGCTTTTCCATTCTTGAATTGCAACACTCTATTGTGTATGTGTCTCTAACATTTAATTTCATGCCTTTTCACATTAAATCACACGTCTACTTGCATTATATGAGCATCAATATTTTATGGTGTCCCTTTGTGAAGAAGTATACTTCAAATTCTATTATCGTACTTCCAATTTCATTGGAAAACATTCTAGATATATTTATAGTTTCATATCCATTTCAAGTTTCAAACACGCAATACCAAAAAAAACCTAAAACAAACATTTATTTATTCCCAAATCTTGTTGTTTCCTAAGATTCACAAAGCTTTACTTCCAATTGTGGTTATTTCCTGCTACTACATGTATTTAGTTTTCACATTGGTTTTAAAATTATATTACTTTCCCCTTTTAGAACAGTTACTTGTCTAGGATTTTATGATGTTACTCCCACTAATGTTGCACCTTTTATGTAAATTACAATGACATACAATCTTGTTGTTTCCTAAGATTCCCAATGCTCTTCTTCCAGTCGATGTTATTGCCTACTGCTTGATGTATTTAGTTTTAATTATATTACTTTTACCTTTTAGAAAAGTTACTTCTCCAAGACTTTATGATGTTAATCTCATTAATTTTGAACCTTTTATGTAAACTTACAAAAAAAAATTCAATGGAATTGTAAAATTCAAGATTGCAAGTTAAATGAGCCCATCGTAACCAGCAACAATGCACCCACTACCATGCAAGGAAATATGCCATCAATAAAAGAAGATGAGAAAGCATACAAAGCATCCTTGTTGGCACCTCCACATCTGCACTTCCCTCCTCCAATAACCCCTCCCATGTCCATCCACCTCCAAAATTTCCTCAACTTTTTTGCTGCTAGAAATTCCTCTCGTTCTATGCTAGATAAACTTGCAAACATGTTGACTTGTCTAGTCTGCATGGAACAATATCGAGGTATTAAAATAAAAATATTACATGGACTATCTACTTGTTTGTAGATGTAAAGCTGAAAAAAATGGCCATCACTTCTCCAAATGGAATAACATGGACCCTAGTGATCAACCTTTATGTTTAAAAAGACTAACTCAAGTTGAAGAGATTCTAATAGCAAGGGTCAGTCCAATCCTTCAAGTAACCTATGCAAAGGGAGGCTAGCTAAAATATAATGGGTACACTATTTTATTTCCTCAAGATATTTCTACAATTGCTAACCACTTGCCTAGATGTATAGATGAATTAGACATCTTATTGGTTAATAGAAAAAATATCAGCCAGCAAGACTAGCTTCTATGTGAGTATAGGACGTGTGTATGAGGCATTGCATTATAAAACCTTGCATGACCCATACTATAGAAATTTTCAATTAAATGAGGCCACATTAGCATGTCTACCAAGTGCTTCCACTAACATTACCAACCTCCTATATACAACAACCACAATTACTAGCCCCACATCTACAATCTCTATGCATACAAATGTTACAACCATCGACCCTCCTAAAGAAGAAATTCAGCCTATAGCTTCCTTTGAAGCTAGCCTTCCACCAAAACATAGAGAAGTAAAATAATTATGTTCTTTATTGCAACTAGATCAAGGCCAACCAACCATCTCTATGGACTGGCCATCCATTTCTCCATCTCCCATAAATGAGTACACCATTGAAGGATTGTTTTTTATGGATTCTTCACTTTGTTTCCAAAAGGCATAGCCGCATTCAAAAAACAATGAATGCGGGAAGTTAATATGCTCTCCACTTGCTCAAGTACTTTGATAATAGGTTTGGTCAACACCCTCACTTCAGGTACTTCATACTCAATATTCTTATGTGTCATCGTAGCCAAGCCACAACATATGTGTTTGTCCATAAGCACATTGATACATGCTTGCCAACAATAATTTCTGATCTTCATCAAAGATTAAAGGACTTGTTGGATGACCAAATTGTTGAACAACTCATGCACTTTAGATCGTCAATTCATGGAACACACCCTTTTTGGATATGTTGTAGGGGGAGCTCTCTGATATGGTTATCCAAGTTGGTTGCCCATCACTTTTCTTTACACTTAGTACAATAGATACAAAATGGCCAAACCTGCATAATACCATGCCATCAATTGTACCTTCAAATCTGCAAGCTACTTATAAATGGAGGATACAAAACATTTTTTAGAATCCACACCTTTTTGCACACTATATGCACCATAGATTCACTGCATTTCATGAAGAGGTTTTGGAAAATCTACTCAAGGCGCAATTGACTACAAGTACATGTATATTCTTAGTACCCTCATCCATTTACATTGGATACCATTTAAGTACTTTATAAACAAAAAATCCACTAGGTATGAATGGTAGCACAAAGGCTCTGCATATATCCATGGTTTCCTTTGGCTAAAAGAAGCACTTGATATTGGAGAACTATAATGGAATAACCTTCAATCAGTACAAAATTCCATTACATACATTGAAAGGCATGTCTCTACATGGAACCCCCAAACACTACTATCGAGGAACCAGGTGATTCATCGATCACTTGGTGATGACCCATGTTTAATGGACAACAAATTGATTTTGCAATCTGACCCTCTCATTGACTACATTGAACTAGTAAATTTTGTTCAACATCATACAAAGTGTACATTACAAGAATGCCTTAGGAGGAAAGGCCAATCCCTATAGTGTCATTATAAATCCCCTTGGGCCATGCAAGAACTTTCTACCCTTGCAATTGATGAGACTGGACAACCAAAATTCACCACTACTCGCATGACAACTGCTTAAATCTACACAAACATTATATCCTCTCTATTTAGATATCTAATATCAATTTCTAGTATGTTATCTCTACTCATGCAATCCTAAAATATATTGCAATGTATGCAACAAAAGTTAAAAAAAAAATTGAAACATACCACGCGATGCTTTCTCATATTTCAACCAATATAGAGTCTGACAAACCCACCCCAACATCTTTTTAAAAAATGCTTGTTGATACACTAGTGGATCGTGATATTGGAGCTCAAGAAACTTGTCACCTCCTACTTTAACTTCCACTCTCCCTATCTAGCAGCACTTTAGTCTCTTTAAATGTGAACCAAAAAAAATTTCAACAAGTCTAGCTCTCATCTAAATCAACCACCACCTCCCCAAATAACATTGATGCTTACATGGTTTGTCTAATAAATTTAGAGGCTATGTCACTTCTTCAGGTCACCCAAAAGTGGACCTACAAGGCATCTCAAAATAAAAGTAAATGGAAAGAGTAGTCCATTAAATCCATTGTTCATGTCTCACCACACTTCATCTCCATCCCTACAAGAGACAACATTTGCTTTGAATAATTTTGTTGAAGTGAACTACTACTATACAAACCATTTCACAACATTCACAATGAATTTGCTTTGTCAATTCATATTATAGAGTAGAAGGATAGTTTTGCAAGAATTTATCATCCTTGGCATGTGCTCTTCCCACCATCAGAGCCTTCTAAAGGAACCGACTCTAGCTCCTCTTCTATTTAAGAAGTAATAATGCAAGACAAAAACCCACCTAAATGGAAAGTATTATCAAGCCTATACCCAAGCCTTCCTTTTCACTTTGATTAACTAGATATGCTTGGTCATTGTGACATTGACTTGCACCATGATTGGAGTTCTTCCCAACTCAATCCCCACCAACAATTCCATGCTACTACCTACATAGAATCCAACCGTCCAAAATTTTAAGTCTCCTATCTTCCTACTCACCCTACCTAGCATGAGCTCTTTGTCTAGCAACAAGAATCATTTGATATAGTTTTCTCGCATCTAGATTTGGGTACTTTGCAAACTCCTTTAAAATTTATTGTTCAAGGAACTGCTAGAATAGGTAAATCGTACCTAATAAAAGCCATCCAATGTGAACTCAATAATTCATCCCAAAATGACCCATCACCATTATTACTTCTTGCACCTATAGGTGTAGAAACATTCAACATCCAAGCATCAAAAATCCACTTATCCCTACGAATACCTATCAAAGATACTGCCCCCCTACAAGGCCAAACACTAGCAAGCTTCTAGGAAAAAATATACTTCATTTGCTACATATTAATAGATGAAATGAGCTTCATTAGTTCCAAGTTACTTCAAAGCATTGACATGAGGCTACGTGAAGCATTCCCTAGCCACAACCAATTTCCTTTTGGGGGATGCTCAATCATGCTCTTCGGTGACCTTGGCCAACTTCCACCAGTCAAGGACATTCCTATATATGCCTCAACCTCATACGAGGATTCTCTATAGCAGAACTTCACAAAAGTAGTAAAACTAAGCAAAATATTTCATCAGATCGACGAGGAACCGACACAAATTACCTTATGCTCTCCTCTCTAATTTGTGAAATGTAGAACCTTGTAATGTCCCCAATTTTGGGAAGCTCTAAATCTACCCTAATTTATCAATTTCAAATAGTCAATTTGGTTTTGAGAATGTTTATAACTTGATTGGGTCCCCACAAGACCAAATTAGATCACAAGATTATATTATATGATGCTTTCATTGGAATGTGTAAAGAGAACAAGGAAAGTAAGATTAGTGATGCAACTACCTGTTAAGACCTATGCTAGTAAACATTTATAAATAGAGATAGTATCATATTATAAATATATTGGAATTATTTAGGTTTTCTAATTCATACTTCCTTGAAAAAAATGGTCTGATAGGGTGCCCAAGAAACCCTCTACCCTGGGCCCAAGAGCAGTACACCCCTTTTGGCCCCATGTGGCCTCTTGCCATCCATATGGGGTTGTGTACCTAGTGAGGTTTCCTATCACCGTTCCCCTCATCAGAACCATTCCTGCTCAATCGATCATTATGTTGGGAGGTTGAGGGTGCAACTATAGTAAGGTGTCCCAAAAATCACTCCTTCTAAGCCCAAGAGAAGTACACCCCTCTTGGCCCCATGTGGCCACTTGCTATCCATATGGGGTGGTGAGCCTAGAGGATGACCGCAACATTGTTTCACCTCCTCGTAGGACATCAACTCCCTTATCAGTACAATCAGATTATCAAAATGCAATCCATATTTTAATCTTATATATTAAATCAATCCATATAGAGATCAATAATACATACACTATTTCACATTTAGCAATATAAGGAGAATCAAATTTATGCAGGTATTTATACTTACCTAGGTTCGATTTGTTGGAGCTCTTCCTGGTCCTCACAACCACCTATCTATAAAACTCCCTCATCATTTATCAATCGTTATGCCTTCCTTTCTTATCCTATGTTTCAATAGAATAATATATATTGTAATTTCCTTAAGTACAGTCGAGGTGTGCAGACCTATAGTCTATCCTTTAGTTTATGATGTTTGTTAGTCTAGTGTGTGAGATATCTTCTATCTTTCTTTTCCCAAATTTTGTTCTTAGCACTCCAGTGATATCATTAGCGTGGATCAAACAAATAGAAATCTATTACTGTACTTATATTGAAGCATCATAAATTCTTATAAGGCTCAATAATTGTTGCAAGCAATCATTATTGTACAATCATAAATAATAAATATATATGTATTCCATATAAATAAGTATATATCATCATTTCTAATTGACTTCAATTTATATATATATATATATATATATATATATATATCATTATTTCTATATAAATATGTATATATATTCTATTCAAATATGTATACATCATTATATCTAATTAACTTCAATTTATATCATTATTTCTAATAAATATTTTTATATCATTATGTAAACAATATATATATTCTATATAAATATGTATATATATATATAAATATATTCCACATGTATATATATATATCTATATATAATAATATTAAACTTACTACTCAATGTATTCTTGAAAATGTATTTTATGACTCCTTATCAGATTCATGATTCCTTTCTTTCTTATTTACCTTCCTTTCATTCCTTGTTATTTGTACTCAGATTTCTAACTCCCACTTATCTTATGTTCCTTTCATTATCTCTTCCATTCCCTCTTTTGTAGGAATCTCTGCATTTACACATAAGACAAAGTATATTCCCTTTTGAATAGGACAAATTTTGTCTTATTTGACTTCTCTCTTCCTTTCTTTCTATGTCTCATCCAATGCCTCTCTGTTTTGGACTCTTCTTCATTTTATAACCTATTTTTGCCAACAATTATAGTCATTGCTTGTCAAGGGATGTAGCGTATCACTTTAGAGGGGTGTGTCAAATTGTTTTTCTAATGCCTTGTTGTTGATGGTATTTAGGATTCAATGCTTTTCTTGGCCTTGCAATAACTAATAATTAATGCATTATGAATTGATACGATGCTTTGTGATTATTATTTATTTACAGCCATATTCAAATTTATTAAATTCTTGATAAAACATACTTATTATTATTTTTATATTAGTTTATTTTAAATTATTAATATAGAATTGAAATACATTTAAATATAATGATTAATGATATTCAAATTGTCAAATTTTATAATTATAATAATATTTAGGATGTTAATATTTATTTTTTAAATATTATTTAATAAATATAATATTATCTCTGATAATTATAATTATAATAATAATGAATGGCTAATATTTATTTTATTTATTTACTTGTTTTTGAATGCTTTATAGCTTAGTATTACAATTTGGGGGACAAGATAGTACACCCCGCCCAAGATTGCTTGTCCTCTAGCAATCACAATTCCAACCATCTTTTCACATTTGGAGTCATGTCCATTCACACCTCCTCACTATGCGTAAGGGCCTAATTTAAGTCTTTTCAAAGGTTAACTAAGGTTCTATTCTTAATTGGATTCTTCCATTGAAATGATCTCTTTTGTATCACAAATTTGAGTGAGCCACACCTTTTTACTTCAATAATCACAACTCTTTATTATTACATTTGGATACTAATAATAATTATGTTTTAGATAAGTTAATTTATTAGTGTCTCTTAATTCAAGAGGTCTTTTGATAAACACCCATGGAGTAATATTTGTTGAAGGCACATCTGGAATGAAGCAAACACATGGATATACATGTAGTATATGCTAGAATTCATGTGGGTTACAAAGTATACCCATAATTATGCATAAGTCACAAAATGTGAATGCATGCAAGTCGCAAGATATACACATGAATACAAGATGCATGATCACACATAAATCATAATGTAAGCCACAAAGTATTCACTTGAATGCACTTGAATACACAGAAGTCATAGTATGCACTTGGATACACTTGAATGCATTTGAATACATAAGTCACAATTGAATACACTCGAATACATAAGTCACAAGGTATACACTTGAAAGCACTTGAACACCTATAAGCCACACTTGAATGCATAAATCACAAGGTATAAACTTGAATGCACTTGAATACACATAATACATAATTTGTACATAAGAAGCATAAAGCATACACATAATACATTAAGTATACATATAAATACACATAAGTTGCATAGATACACGTATACATATGAGTACACACAAGTCATAATATAATTTTTCTAACTTAAAATCACATAAATCAAAAATTAAAGGAGACAACCAAGTAGCTCAAGCAAGCAAGCACCCAACTCAAACACATGACAATTAGCTCAACCAGGAAAATGAGTAGCTCAAGTAACCAAGAAACTAGCTCAAGTACACAGGTAAGTAGCTCAACCACACAAGAAATTAGCTCAATAAGGAAAACAAGTAGCTCAAGCAAGCAAGCAAACAACTCAAGTACTTGCCACATAGGCAAGTAGCTCAACCAGGAAAACAAGTAGCTCAAGCAACCAACCAACCAACTCAAGTACACAAGAAAGTAGCTCAACCACATAGGCAAGTAGATCAAGAAGGAAAACAAGTAGCTCAAGCAAGAAAGCAAATAACTCAAGCACATAGGAAAGTATCTCAAATAGGAAAACAAGTAGCTCAAGCGAGCAACAAACCAGCTTAAGCAACTTGACAGACAACTTTTTAACATTTCATAGTTTTTTAAGCATAAAGTAATCATTAACACAATGATGAGTTCTACCATACATCACAAATACATAGTGACTAGCTCTAACATTCATCACATACAATGGCTAACTAGCACATCACGATGCCTAACACACACATGTCCATGATGCATCCCAAATAGAAATAATATTGGTGCATTGTGCACTACACCGTGGGTCCTATATTTTTTTCGATCTTATACATCATTGGGCTAAGGGAAGAGGATTCAGTGCATCCCATACTACACCATGAGCTCTTCCTCAACCCCACAAGGCTAAGTATACATTTTGACAACTGAGAAGGGGATTCGGTGCATCCCATACAACACCACGGGTCCTTCCACTATCCCAAGGTCACCCAATATACATGAACACACAATATACACTTGAAGTCACAAAGTATATAAACATAGTTGTGTAAATACATGTAGGTCACAAAGTATATACATGAAAGGCACGCACATATGGAGATACATTAACATAGGTTGCAAGGAACATGCTTTGATACCACTTGTAATGTCCCCAATTTTGGGAAGCCCTAAATCTACCCTAATTTATCAATTTCAAATAATCAATTTGGTTTTGGGAATGTTTATAACTTGATTGGGTCCCCAAAAGACCAAATTAAATCACAAGATAATATTATATGATGCTTTCATTGGAATGTGTAAAGAAAATAAGGAAAGTAAGCTTAGTGATGCAACTACCTATTAAGACCTACAAATATGTTAGTAAACATTTATAAATAGAGACAATATCATATTATAAATATAGTGGAATTATTTAGGTTTTCTAATTGATTTTTCCTGGAACAAAATGGTCTAATAGGGTGCCCAAGAAACCCTCTACCTTAGGCCCAAGATTAGTACACCCCTCTTGTCCCCATGTGGCTTCTTGCCATCCAAACAGGGTGGTGTGCCTAGTGAGGCATCTTATCACTATTCCCCTCATCAGAACCATTATTGCTCAATCAATTATTATGTTGGGAGATTGAGGGTGCAACTACAACAGGGTGTCCTAAAAATCACTCCCTTTAAGCCCAAGAGTACCACACCCCTCTTGGCCCCATGTGGCCTCTTGCCATCCATATGGGGTGGTGTGCCTAGAGGATGACCCGATAACTATTTCCCCTCCTCATAGGCCCTCAACTCCTATATCACTACAATCAAATTATCAAAATGCACTCCATATTTTAATCTTATATATTCAGTCAGTCCATATAGAGATCAATAATATATACACTATTTCACATTTAGCAATATAGGGAGAATCAAATTTATGCAAGTATTTATACTTACCTAGGTTCAATTTGTTGGAGCTCTTCCTGGTCCTTATAGCCACTGATCTGCAGAACTCCCTCATCCTTTATCAATCGCTATGCCTTCCTTTCTTATCCTATGTTTCAATAGAATAATATATATTGTAATTCCCTCAAGTACTTCTGGGGTGTGCAGACCTGTAGTTTGTCCTTTATTTATTTTTGATGTTTGATAGTCTAGTGTGCAAGATATCTTCTATCTTTCTTTCCCCAAATCCCATTATTAGCACTCCAACATTATCGTTCTAGCGTAGATCAAACATATAGAAATATATTATCGTACTTATATTAAAGCATCATAAATTCTTATAAGGCTCAATAATTGTTGCAAGCATCATTATTGTACAATTGTAAATAATAAATATATATGTATTCCATATAAATATGTATATATCATCATTTCTAATTGACTTTAATTTATATATATGTATATATCATTATTTCTATATAAATATGTATATATATTCTATTCAAATATGTATACATCATTATATCTAATTGACTTCAATTTATATCATTATTTCTAGTAAATATTTACATATCATATTCTACATGTATATATATATCTATATTTATAATAATATTAAGCTTACTACTCAATGTATTCTTGGAAAATATTTTATAATGCCTTATCAGATTCTTGATTCCTTTCTTTCTTATCTACCTTCCTTTCATTCCCCGTTGTTTGTACTAAGATTTATAACTCCTTATTTTATGTTCCTTTCATTATCTTTGCCATTCCCTCCTTTGTAGTAATCTTTGCATTTACACATAAGAAAAAGTATCTTCCCTTTTGAATAAGACAAATTATATCTTATTTGACTTCTCTCTTCCTTTCTTTCAATTTCCCATTTGATGCCCCTCTGTTTTGAACTCTTCTTCATTTTATAACCTGTTTTTTCCAACAGTTATGGCCATTGCTTGTCAAGGGATGTAGTGTATCACTTTAGAGTGGTGTGTCAAATCATTTTTCTCATGCCTTGCTATTGATGGTATTTAGGAATCGATGCTTTGCTTGGCCTTACAATAATTAATAATCAATGCATTATGAATCTATACAATGCTTTGTGATTATTATTTATTTACAATCATTTTCAGATTTATTAATGTAGACACTTAAAATTGACCTAGGCTTGCGAACTCAAATTTTATCATTAATTCTTCTATACATAATTTAATTGTCACTCTAATTAATTCAACTATTAATTAAATAATGACTAATTATTTAATTAATTCATCTCTCTTATTCCTCTTGATTATTTAAATTAATTAATTTTATTTAAATATGTCACTAATGTCTAAAGTCCTCTTTAAATTAAATAACTTATTAAATTTATTTAATCCACTATTCCCTCTTGATTATTTAAATAAATCAATTTTATTTAAATACGTCTCTAACATTAAATTCCTCTCATAATTAAATAAATCCCTCACAATTGATTTAATTATTAATCCCCTCCTTCCACAATTAAATAATTTAAATTAATTATTTAATTGTCTCTCATAATTCATTTCTAAATTTAAATAAAAATTATTTATTTAAATTTCTCTCTCCTCAAGTAAATACAATAATTATTATTTACTATCACATGAACTCATCATTTTGGAATTAATTTAAAATATTAATTTCAAAATAGCATTTCTCCCCACAAATCAAGTTATTTCTAAAATAACTTGATTTTCTAACTCATCCTTTTCCACTTAATAATTCTTATCTCACTATCACAACTATTCTCCTTCCTTGATTTTATTTCTTAAATTAAATCTCATCCACTCAATTTGAATGTCACCCTAAAGTTGACCTAACCCTAATTAAGAGGTTGTTATTTTGAATCTTGACCGCAAATTCTAGGGCACTTCTCAATCTTTGATCTCATCCATCCATCCAAAATTACATTTTCTATAAAATGCCAATTTTTTCCTCATTTTGTGATCTCTTGACATCTAGGAAATCTCTTGCATTTTCTTGTCATCTAGTTATTGAGTTATTGCATGTAGGAATTCATTTACATTTAGATCTTTAAATCCTTCAAAACTTGCTTAGGACTAGCCAATAGTAGATTGCTCATCAAAATCTACGGGCAACATTATATTTCAGCAAACTAGAAGGTGCAATGGAAGTCAATCATGGAGGATGAAGGACTTGGTGAGATTGTTTCATTCATTGCTTTATTTATTCCTTTGCATTTCATTGTTTATTGTGGATTTATATATTTGCATGTGAGTTGCAAACATATATCTTGTAGGAAAAATCCCAAACTACATTGGTGAACCCGACCCTTTTATTTTCAAAAACACTTATATTCTTGCAAGTTTTGTACGACCCATTGTTTTTTTGCAGGTACAGGTGTACGAAACAACGCATTTGTTGCTTCTTGCGATGCAAACTCTCTATCAAGCCGCATCTACCAACACAAGCGATGCAACCGCTTTTTCATAACACACTTGCCTTTTCGAGCGATGCAATTGCCAACCCGAGCCGCTCTGATAGACACTAAGTTGCATTCAATAGAAACCAAGCCACATTCAACATACCAAGCCATATCTGCAATCCTGAATGACACATTCGCTCTTATGTGACGCAATTGATAGTAAAGGGGTTTTTTCTAATTTGTTTCTTTTTAGATTTTTGTCTCTTTCTTCTATTCTTATATAGGGATTTTTGAGGTACTAATCTGTGGGTGGAAATGTGTGTCAAGCTGAAGTTTAACTCAATCTCATTATTTTTTTTATTGCAATCTAATCCAACAATCTTGCATTTCACTCATGGGTAAAATGAACAATCACACTTTTGCATTGGTTTAAAAAGAACAATCATGCCTTCTCATTCGGTTTAAAATGAACTTTTGACTATCTCACACTACAAACGGTTAAAATTAACCCTTGTTTGATAACACTACAAATAGTTAAAATGAATGTGTGTTTGATGTGTCTTGTGGTTTAGTAACAACCTCAGTAGTGTATATACAAGTCTCTTGCACCTTGTGCAACCTAGAGAATCAAAAACACTAACGATCTAGTTATTCTATCACACTTTCATACTTTCAATTTGGGTTTAAAAAGAAACAACCACGCGAGTGTGAGTGAAACATATTGGTGTGCTCTCTCTTTGTTTTTCAACAAAAATTGATCAAACTATGGATATGTTTGCTCACTTTTTTTTACCTTAGAAATTGAGCTTGCTTTGGTGGGAAAAATTACTCACCCCAAAGCGACTCAAATTGACAATGAAGCTTTTTAGCCAAGCTACTCCTGACCAATATATAAATGTGAATCCTAAGGGAAAGCCTAGGATTACGAGTGTGGATATGTCATACGGACCAAGTAGTACTCCTCACAATCCTGTTGAGTGTAACCTCTTCAGGCTAGAGTGCCTCCTAAATGGAGATCAATCTTGTGCCCCATGTATGGCCACTCAAATGGGTGCCCAAACTAAAATCTTTGTATAGAGGCCAAAAACCTTTCTATTCTTTGGTGCAGCAACGATCGTTGCCAAGGCACCCACACCTACACAGTTTTTAATAGAGATGAGCAGCCTGCCATGGGAGATTCATGGGGGTTGGAAGCTTGGTTTCCCTGAGAAGTGAGTGCTCTGTAAGGGGGAGCTCATGGGGCCAAGATTCTCGATTCATCCGCTAAGAATATGTGGTTGGAGTAAAATCTATGTGGGATCCAAAAGAATATTGTCTTTGTAGCCATAGGGATTTGTAAATGTTTTCTATGTGGTTTTTTTTCACCTTCTTACAACATCATATGTCTGCAAAGTGTCTTCAGACAACATGAACAAATGAATATCTACCTCAAAATTTGAAACACCACCGCCAAACCAAAACAAATTTCTTGCAATTTGCCTAAAATTGTCACAAAAACACTTTATGTGACACATCTGCCATTTCAAACCGCAATTGCTAAATCTTGAGCCGCAATCGCCTTGTTGCAATGTATTTGCAACTTCAAACACCATAATTGAATTTCATTCACCGCATTTGCTTGATAAAATGCCACAATTTTCATTTTGAACTGCATTTGCCTACTCAAACACTACAATCATCTTTCCTACAACGTATCTGCTTTACTGAAACACATTTGTTGTGATGCATTTTCCAGTCTCCCAAAATTTCACTTCATTGTCAAAAATTGAGATTCAATTTTGTCCATACAAGATCCAAACATCTTCCTCTACTATTTATGTCAAACCAGACATTGTGTTGCTCAACTTCCCTCATTTTGCATCATAGGTAGCATTCTTAGGTCACCATAGGATTCCATTGCATTTCCTTAGTGGCATTTTTAGCTTTTACCAGCATTATAGACACTCATTTTTTGCAAATTTTAGGAGAAGATTCTTTACCATCCTTTGTCAAACCTTTGCATTGAAAATTAGGTGATTATTAGACTTTATCAACCTTTTGTTTTTAGCCATTTCCTTTTTTGAACCATTTCCCACTCATTAGTCTAGTGTGGAAATTTCACTTTGTCCTCCTTAGTCCTTTTTACAATTCCATTGATATTCCAAACCTGAGGCATCACCAAAAATTTGTATGGGTGAGTATACATCTCCTTATATTTACCAATAGTGAGTACATCTTAGTCTCCTTTGAGTTTGCATACCATTAGTCTCCTCATTTTAGTTTCATACCTTTTGCATTCACATACCTTTAGTCTCCTTTTAGTCCCATTTGCATTTATCATTCATCATTCCATAGCATTCCTTTATTCAAAAAAACCCAAAAACATAGTGTCATAAATAGTGGCATATTTAGGTCATCCTCCACCATTTCCAAAGTTGAGCAAAACTTTTATGGTTGAAACTAGATTAAAAAGAAAGAGAAGACTCATGGGTTCTTTTGGTCAAGATGCCAACTTTCCCAATTTCCCCAATGACAAGAATTATTTCCCCAATGACATGAATAATTTTCCTAATGACATGGGAAATTCTCTTATCAATCCTTTCAATGATATTCCATTGCCATCTTCACACAATCCTTTTGAAAAAATCATCCGCAGAGATGCCAATGGGCAAGTCTTTGAAGAATACATATGAGTTGCTGCCCAAAATCCTGAAGTGGCCTCCTTTGTGGAAGATCTTGTCCTTAATGATCCTGATAGATATCTAGCCATGCTCCTTGACCAAGGGGATAAATTTCCAAAAGGATTTAATATCAATACCATAAGAGCGACATCTCCCGAACCCAATCAAACAAGCCATGATGCAAACAACACTTCCATGGGAGCCACTTCACAAAATGTCATCAACACCATTAATGCTACCTCCCTTCGTCATACTACCACCACAACCAATGCATCCACTATGATCAACACAACATCCATTGGGGGATCATCAACCCAAACCGACACTACATCACAATCCATCCCCCAACAAACATCAACAATTTCTTCACAAACTTTTGGATCAACAACGGGTGCCACCACATCAAAACTCTTTGGGACTTAACATAGTTCCATGGGTACAACAGCAAACCTCTTATTAGGTTCTTCAAATGCAATGGAAACCAAATCACCAAACCCTTTTGGGAGGAATAAACGAAGAGTTGTCATTCAAGGTGTCCAGCCTAATTCCTCATTGGTCAATACCAACATCCCCTTGAGGCAAAATACCAACATTCCTCAAGGCCATAATTATCTATTTGGGCAAAGCAATTAAGGCAACCAATATTCCATTGCATTTGGGTATCAACATGCTCAAAACCAGCAAGGCCCCCAAATTCAATCCAACATGGTTGGATCCCATATCCCCACTTATGCTTCTCAGGTCCATACACAACAACACATCTAGGTCATCAAAACATTCATTTCCAACAACCACCAAATCAAAACACCCAATTTTCCCACCAACAACAAATTCCAAACCAACACATCTCATCACAACAGGTGGGCACTCAATCCATACCTATCACCAACAACCCAGTTGTGGAAGCACTCACACTAAAACTTGTTTCTCTTCAAACACAAGTGGAGACATTGCAACAGTCAAACATAAAACCTTACATGTCATATGATCTATGCCCATATCTGTTTGACACAACCTTTTATATGCCACCATTTCCTCTAGGATATGTGGTCCCACATTTTCCCAAATACAAAGGCAAAACAAATCCCATTGAACACATAAGAGAATTCACCACCAGTTGCATGGACATTGCATATGAACAAACCTATCTCATGAGACTATTCTCTAGAAGTCTCGCAGGCCATGCTTTGGAATGGTTTGCACAATTTCCTAAAGGGACCAAAACATGGGACGAACAGGCCAACAAGTTTATGGAAAACTATGCCTATAACATTGATACCGACATTGACATCGCATTATTATGCAAGCTCAAGATGACACAGGTGAAACCTTTATTCCATTCTTTCAAAGATGGAGAACCCTAGCTAGCAGATGTCCGGTAGAGATAACCGTAAAGGAGAAAGTCACCATGTTTGTACAAAATCTCTTGGGACCACTCAGATATGGCTTACAAGTCCATTGTTGTACCACCATTGTTGACCTTGTTGAAAAAGGTGTGCAACTTGAAAAGGCCTTGATCGCCAAAGGCGAACTGAAATATGGTGGCAAGACAATCAACACCACCATGAACACTAACCCGAATACTGACAATGACAAAACCAAATACTGGGTTAAGAATAAACACATCACCAATGATGGTGTGGTCGATGCAAAAACCATTAATGCAATAGGTCATGTACTAACCATCAAAGGAGTTCAAAATCCAAATGCACCTGTGACTACACCGACACCAACTACCAATGCTATTCAGAACAATCCTACTCAATCTAATCAAAGGTAGCCACGTCAACCATGAAAATTTCAAAAACATACATACACCCCCTTGGGTGAGCCTATCGAATTTGTCTTAAAGAAACTTATCCAAAATGGTGCCATAACTCTGGAAGAACTTAAACTATATAACCCTGGTCAATTCAAGCCATCATGGTAGGATGATAATGCATTTTGTGATTACCACTATGTCAAAGGGCATAAAAATTCCTCTTGCCATCAGTTAAAGAATCTTGTGCAAGACCTTATTGAAAATCATACCATTGAGCTTGGTGGTCAATCATTTGCATCCAATTTAGATCATACAATCCACAAAAATCCACTACAGTATCATGGTTCTGGTAACCCCTCCTCATCTAGCACAAAGAATAACAATAATCAAGCCAATTACGTTCATGTTGCCTTCAACTATTCTGGTGTTACTATCATTAACAACCTTTGGGCTATTGATGAAGACAAGTGTGTCAATACCATTACCATCAAAAAGACCTCGAAATGCAATGTCACCACAAATAAAGGCAAGGTCACCATCCCAGGTTCCTCTACTTGTCAGCCTAAGATTACCATACTTGGTCCTTTTGCCAAGTAGCCAAAATATAAGCCAGAGTTTAACCTTATCAAACAATTGAACAAAACACCCACTCAAATCTCCATCCTTAAATTGCTCTGCATTTCACCCGTGCATAAGGCGATCTTGGATAAAGTTTTGCAAGAATCCTCTATCCCAAATGATATTGATTTCAATCATTTCAAAACCATGGTCAGATATTTGAATTCACCTCATCACATTACCTTTTCAGATATTAACTATTCCTCGCCTAAACCATCTCATAATGATGCCCTTCATATCAAGGTTTTTATTCATAAACACAAGGTTAGGTGAGTTCTAGTAGATGGCGGAGCAGGATTGAACATCTGCTCTTTAAAATTGGTTAAATCTTTTGGCTTCTTTGATGCATGTCTGGATGCTACCAAGAGCATTGTCATAAAAGCATATGATGATGAGGAGCGTGCTTCTAAAGGCGTCATCACAATTCCAATTCATGTGGGACCAGTTATTATAGACATAACATGTCAATTCCTGGATCAAGATATACATTACAATATCTTACTTGGTCACCCAAGGATCCATTCCTTAAGGCCATTCCCTCCACCTACCACCAATGTTTGAAGTTACCTTTTGATGGTATTGAAATTACTATCCCAGGAGATCCTAATCCCTTCCAATATTTCACCAACTTGAGAGCTATTGTTGAGCATCAAGTGCCTATCAATATAGAGGCTTCAACATCCACTTCCTCCAAATACTTTGACCCATCCACACTTACCAAGTTATCCATATCCACTCTATCCGCCTCCACCACACCATCCCATTGGCCTCCACACCAAGTAATGACTTCAAGATCCAAGATATGGGTTGTGGAGAATTTAAACTGAATACGACTTACTGCATCACCACAATACCTAAGACACCCAAAGTCTATGGTCAACCTTGCTATAAAGTAGAGCCTAATAAAACCTTCAAATTTTTGCCAAAGACTGTATTCACATTATGGGGAGACATGAATAATGAATCCATTATTGACATAGTTGATTGGCTCTATAAGGACCCAGAGGGACTACCCAAACTTCCAGTACAACTATATGGCAAAGGATATGAGATATGTAAGGCTCATGGTTTTGATGGAACTAGTGGAATAGGACAAAGGAGCAGTGGCAGGAGAGAGCCTATCATTCCTTCTTCCAAACCAAAGTATTTAGGGCTAGGATTTGACCAACTCAGAACTGACGATTGACATACCTATGTACTTTCAAGGATGTAACGGTTTCTAAAAGTGTTGATACATGCGAAGACTCCCCTACCAAAATTGACTCTCATATATGGGAATGGGGATCTACTAGAACCCTCAGTGGTTATGATATCGATGAATTATTCCTAGAACCTAACCAACTCCCTTTTGAGGAAAGATTCAACCAAATGTACAACATTGACCCTATTGATCATCATTCTAAAAATAAGGAATGGCTAAGCATTCCTTGGGATCTAGAAGAACATAAATTGTCATCGAAAACATTTGAATTATCTCGCCCCATTCCCGAACCCACCCATGAGCTTGACATGCCTGAACCTACCATCCATGCCTCTGAACCACCATCTAGCAGTCATGATGCTGATACTTTTGTCCCCTATTATGACTATGAGTACAACTCATCTGACTCTGAATATGGTCCCTCCATTGAATCAGACACAGAAGTTGAAACTAAAAATTCTGCCTTCACACTTGAGGCTTCAATTTGCATGCTTTCCGCATCTTCCCCATCTTTTACTAGCATTGACGATGGGATTTCCCTTGTTTACCCACAACTGTTTGATTGGGACCAACAAGATCCACCTGCCATGGACATTTTTCAGAATGATTAGGCCATTGCAGAATTCATGGGACTCCGCGAAGGCATACCATGGGGTGACCACAAGGTAGGATTTTATATTGACCTAGATTGTGTAGCTTACTTTGGGGAGACTCTGCAATCCTCCAATCACAAAAATACAAAGAAAAAAAAATGTCTCTAGGTGAAAACTGCAAGGCGCCTTTTGACAATAAAATAGTAAAAGTAAAGGACATATCCGAAGGTGAAAACCTCTCTAAGGCGCCTAGGGATGGTGGATTAGAATTTATTCCTATAACAAAGGAAAAATTGAAAATTCTTATTGAAGACACCATGGAATTTAACATAGCTACACCAGAGGACCCCAAAATGGTTCTCATTGCCACATCATTGACATAAGAAGAAAAACTGGAATACCAACAATTCTTCTCAAAGAGAAAATTTAACTTCACAGGGTCATATGTTGATATGCCAGGCCTAGATCCAGAGTTAGTATTGCATCATGTTCCTTTAATTCCAGGCATCAAATCAGTCAAACAGAAGTTAAGAAAAATGCATCCATAGATCGCATTACTGGTGAAAGTTGAACTCAATAAGTTATTAGATGTAGGATTTAAAAGATCAATAGAATATGCAGACTGGATATCCAACATTGTACTAGTCACTAAACCCAATGGACAAATCCGCATTTGTACAGATTTCCATGATTTTAACAAAGCTTATCCAAAATATGACTTCCCATTGCCGAATATTGACATGATTGTAGATCTCACAACAGGATATGAGATTCTTTCCCTTATGGATGGTTTCTCAGGCTATAATAAAATCCGCATTGCCACTGAAGATCAACACAAAACAACTTTTACCTATGCTTGGGGGACATACTATTGGAATGTCATGCCTTTTGGTCTAAAGAATGCAGGTGCCACATACCAAAGAGAAATGACCACAATATTCCATGATCTCATGCATACACTGATGGAAGATTATGTGGATGACCTCTTGGCCAAATCATTGACATGGAAGGATCATCTCAGGGTCTTGGACAAAAAATTTAGGCAGCTAAAAGAGTACAAGGTTTGATTGAACCCAAAAAACTGCATCTTTGGAGTTACTTTAGGCAAACTATTGGGCTATATAGTGTCAAGGAGAGGCATAGAAGTTGATCCTGCTAAATTAAAATCAATTCTATACATGCCTCCCCCAAAATGAATCGGCGAGTTGAGAACACTTCAGGGTAGACTGCAATCCATTCGATGCTTTATCGTATAGCTGGGAGACAAGTATCAACCATTTCAGTACCTTTTGCACAAAAGTATCCCCTTTGTGTGGACGAAAAAATGCCAAATATTTTTCCAACAAATCAAATAATATCTATTGACACCACTTGTCTTAGTGCCTCCCATTGAAGGCAAGCCGTTGATCTTGTATGTGTCTGCAACTACCAATGCACTAGGGACATTATTGGCACAACATTACTATGAGGAAAAAGAAAGAGCCATATACTATATCAGTCGCACACTGATAGGATATGAAATTAATTATACATCTCTGGAACGTGCCTGTCTCGCAATTGTCTTTGCAGCCCAAAAATTAAGACACTACATTTTGAACCATCAAACATAATTGGTAGCAAAGATTGATCCACTAAAGTATCTTCTAAGTCAGGCAGTATTGACAGGTCATTTAGTAAAGTGGGTCATGATTTTGAGTGAATATGGCATACAATACATTGAGCATAAGGAAATAAAAGGGTAGGTAATAGTTGATCAAATTGTAGATGCACCCATCCAAGGCACTCATCCACTGATAACTAATTTTCTTGATGAGTCTATCTTTCATGCAGAGCCTACATCACCTTGGAAACTGTATTTTGACAGGTCTCACACTGGTCACGGCTTAGGATCTGGTATCTTGTTTATCACACCACAAGGGGATTCAATTCCCAAGGCATTCTGGATCACCTTCCCTTGTATTTCAGAATACGAAGCACTAATCACAAGACTCAAAATGGCAATTAAATGGAAAATTTAGACACTACTAGTATTCGCGGATTCTCAATTAGTTATCAACCAAGTGAATGATGATTATGAAACAAAAGATGAAAATTTTCTCCCTTACAAGTGAATGGGGGATAGCTTCCTAAAAAATTTCAAACTGATTGCCTTTGAACAGATCCCTAGGACACAGAATAAGGCAGTCGATGCAATGGTAACTATTGGATGTCTTTTAGACATCCCAAAAAATGTGTCACAATTTGAATTCTTAGTGGAACAACTGTTGATGCCTGCATATGACATCCCAAAGTTAGAAATGGTTTGTGAGATTATTGGTCCCAGTTTGCCTTGGTACTAGGAAATCTATGATTATCTTCAATCCCAAACCCTACCACCCAACCTCTCCAATAACCAGAGAAAGTCCTTTATACGAAAATTTTCCCAATACACCATCGTCAGTGACACCATCTACCGTCGTAGTTTTGACAATACCCTTCTTCGTTGTCTCGACATTGATGAAGCATGAACAACTTTAGGAGAGGTACATGAGTGTATATGTGGATCTCATTCGAGTGGTCCAACTCTAGCCAGAAAAGTCACCAGACTGGGGTATTATTGGCCGACAATAGAGAAAGATGCACTTTAGTTTGTTAGAACATGTCAGAAATGCCAAGTACACAATGACCTAATACATGCACCTGCACAGGAGTTGAGACCGATTACTTCTCCATGGCCCTTTGCACAATGGTGACTCGAACTCATGGGCAAAATTCATCCATCCTCCTCCAACGGCCATAAGTTCATCATCACCACCACTGAGTATTTTGCTAAGTGGATTGAGGTTATCCCTCTCACTTACATCACTGGTAAGAAAATATCAAAGTTTATCCTTAATTACATCATTTTTTGGTATGGTGTCCCACATTCCACCATCACTGATAATGGTCGTCCATTCAAAAATTAGGACGTTCATGAACTCTATGAGCGATTCCACATTCAACACCATTTCTCCACCCCCATATTATCTGCAAGGCAACGATCGACCTGAGGCGTCAAATAAAACAATTCTTCACATTCTTAAGAAGACTATCAATGACACTGGTCGAGATTGGAATTTGCAACTCAATCCCACCTTATGGGCCTACCGAACCAGTATTCGTACACCTACTGGAGCCACTCCATTTTCCTTGGTCTATGGATCTGAAGCCATATTTTCCATCGAGGTCAAAATTCCTTCTCTTTGAGTCTCCTTGAAGGGAATGATTGATGATGAATATAGACAGTCTCGCCTACATGAGCTAGAAATGCTACAAGAAAGAAGAAAAAATGCCTTGAACCATTTACAGGCATATCAAAATCATTTCTGCAGGAGCTATAACAAAAGAGTGATGGTCAGAAAAATTTGAAATTGGTGACTTGGTCCTCATGCAGAACCCAAGAAATCAGGTTGACCGAGAGAAGCCTGGAAATTTTGAGCCTGATTGGCTCAGTCCTTATCTCATTACTGCAACATTTGGTTCTGGAGCTTATCAAATAGCCACACCTGATGGAGAACAATTGACAAAGCCCAACAATAGCCTACATCTGTGAAAGTTCTACACATAGCATCAAAGAGCTTGGCTAAAAACCCGAAAAATACAGAAAAAAATGAAAATCAAAAGATCATTACCTTGATGAAAACCTAGCAAACAGGCGTCTTGGTAACACCAAAAAAATTTAAAAAATGGTAAAAAGAAATAATTTCCTCCAATAGTGAAAACCTAGCAAATAGGCACTTTGGATAAGTACCATGGTAAAAATCTGGAAAACAAGCACCATGCGTAGTCGATCATTGCTCTGCCATCTATTGTTACACTAATCGGCCTTTGTCCACTTTGCATAACCACGACATCCCGACACACTCATGACATTTCTCATCAGTCCTAAAAGTTCAGTCCATGGTTAGCAATGGTTGACATCACGCCTTACATATCCTTGCCTTTAATCTCGCGTACGCCTTTTCCCACATCTTTGGTAATCCCTAGCCTACCTAGGGGCAATACCTTTATCATTCAACTGTAGTGGGTATCGGACATGGTCCTTACATTCACAAAAATTCCTGAAAAAAGTCTTGAAAGAAGACCTAAAAATTGAAAAATATCTTGAAGAAAACACAAAAACATCAAAATCAATGTCAAAATCCCAAAAATAGAGTCAAATTCAGTCATATCTTGTCAAGTTCATCAAGTCAGTTAGTCTTTGTCATATGTCTGAACTACGTTGTCTCTACGCATTTGCTACGTAGGCAAGATTCATCTTTGAATCCCTGAGACATTAGGTCCATCCTTCTAGATTTGTCATAATAAAATCATGGCTCAAATACTTTGTCCTTCAGACAAATTCAATTTGGTCATGTCGAACTACGATGTCTCTGAGTGCATGACGTAGGCAAGGCCATCAATTGATGAGCCCCTGAGGCCGCACTAGGTCAGTCCATTAGGGTTCCTAGCACTGCACTTTCACACACGTCAAAATATTTTCAAACCAATCAAATCATTAATAAATCCTAAGCAGGAAATCTATCGACAATCTGTTTCATCAACATTTTAGTCAAACATGCATGCCACCAATGGCATGTGGTCAAATCAATCTATCTAGTCAAATTCTATCAAGAAAAATCAACCCGTCAAAAAATTTGGGTTCTTCTTAAGATGGATCCTTCTGAGAAGCAACTCTCGTCATTTCTTTATGCTTTTGGATGTGTCCTTCCTGAGCATCATTTGGCATTTTGATGGATTCTCCTGACTTCGAAAATCAATCCTCTTGACATCAAAATCATTCAAGATGTGTCCTTCCTGAATATGACACTATTAGACATTTGACAACATAATCCCTCTCAACTTTATCATTTCATCATCAAAACACTTGGCATTTTGAACACTTGACAATTTGTTCACTTGGTGAACACTTGGAAAACACTTGGCAAACACTATATGTATTTTTTATGATAATCATGATATTAGCTCTTTACGTCAGAGGAGCCACGACATATCATGATGATCATCCTTGTCCTTTTCATCATCCTACTGCTATTTTCTCGAGGATGTCCTGACTTCGGGATGTAGAGGAGCAATGACATAGCACGATGATTTTCCTGTCTGTATTTTACTATCATATGGCTAGTTTCTCGAGGATGTCCTGACATCAGGATTTAGAGACACAACGACATCTCATGACTAGTCTTGTCTGTTTGAGATTGGTTATGACAATATGATTAGGGGAAATTACATTCCTCGTATGTGTCATGATCATCCTTGTCTGTGATCTACGTGATGGTTCGACCTTGCACACTATTGATCTACGTCATATCATTATGTTTGTCGATCATTACGACATTTTAGCCCAATGATGATTAAGAGCAACAACTATTATAGTACTATAGCATTTGTTGAAGGATTTTTGTTTTTGCATAAACATGCATATCTTCCTCCACACTAACATCCATCTTTGTCTTCTCTTCTCTCATCCTCTGATGATATCCTATGACATACAAAAACATAGTTGCATACATGATCATAAGAGCATTTCATTTCACATTCGCATAAATCAAATACCATAATTCACATTGCATGACATTATCATTTAAATACATCCATCGTGCATACATAAAATCATCATTGGCATTAACATATAAACATCATAATCATCATTTGCATTAACATGTAGGAAACATATCATAGCACATCGCAAAATGCATGCATACATAACCATATCCATAATTGCATTCAAAGCCATAAAGCATGATATCCATACATCTCATAACATCATAAATGCATCACATTGAACGACATCACATAACATCAAATAAATAATAGAACTTCATAACACATAAAATCATATAGTTCGCATCCAAAAGCATCTCATATATATAGCCTCAAAAAGAATATCATGTCACAGGATAAAATCATAGGATATCCCAAAAATGGAGCTCGCACGCTTGAATGTCAAAATATACAATGTCTCATAAAAAAATAAACAAGTACAAATCCTATGCCATGCCCCCTCTGTCTCATAGAGGTGACCCATGGGCCGGTTGTTGTCGACCAATCACATGAAATGTAACCTGAATGGACATGATGGTTGGATCCTGACTCTGAGATCCTGAAGGGTCAAGGGTGGGAGGTTGCCTCTGCTATGTCTGTTGTCCTGATGACACCAATCTATGACTGTAACCTGACTTGTGGCTATGACTAGAGGAGTGTCTATGTGAGTTGTGGGATCGATGTCTTGATCATTGTCCAGATGAGGTCCCCCCAACATTCATATGACTGTTGCTATGTGACATGTTGGTGTTGTGGATCTGGGTACCACTATCTGTCTTGTTGTATGATCGAGACAATCCTGGATCCCATCTCTTGGGTGGTATGGCCTACTCATATAAAAAATTATAGCGGCCCTTGCTCTCGCTCATCCTAGCCAGCTCTCTGGTCATATCTCCTGATGGTCCTATGCATAATTGAGTGAACTCCCACATCTGAGTCTTAGCTTCCTGTTGCTTGATGAAATCCTGGTCTCTCTCCACCCTCACAACCTCTAGCTCTGTTTCCAAGGCGTTATTCTGAGACAAGGCCTCATCTAATCTACTCTATAGGTCTGTAACCCTCTAATCCACAGTGGCATCCACTGGAAAAGTAGGTGGTCTGCCCCTTCCTCCTCACCCTCTATCATCCGCTCTCGCAGCCTCCTCTAGGCCTCATCCTCCCCCCTCCTCTGACTCCTCCCTCTCCTCCTCTCCTCGAACCTCCTCCACATCAATATCAAGAGGATGATGCTCAGAAAAATATCCTCCTCTCTCGGTTGCTCTCCCTCCCCTCTGACCTCCACCTCCTCCTCTTCTCTAGCCTTCGCCTCCCCCCTCTTTGGCTTCTCTCCCTCCTCACCCTCCTCCCTGATGGGTGACAATGGTGCACCACCCACCCACTATCTAACTCTCTGGGATACCTCTGCCCTCCATCACCCCTCCTCCTCCTCCCACCCCTGTTGTCACCACCATCATCTCCACCCCAACCACCTCTGTCATCTCCACCACCTCTCCCTCCATCTCCTTGACCACCATCTCTCCCTCCAACCCCCCGACCACCATCTCTCCCTCCATCTCTACCTCCTTGACCTCCCCTTTGTGCCTATGGAATGATCGATCTGCATTCAATAGGAGTTAAACTATATGGGTATGTCAAAGGAATAGGCATGTGAACCTGCCACCAGGCATCATACTCAGTAGATGTCCCTGCATTTGTTGGACTTCCCCTCCAACCCCACTTTTGTGCAACCAAACTATCAATCTACTACTCGGCCACTGCCACTACTATCGATTGCCCCCAGACGGTCTCTCTGGATGACTGTGCATACTCTGTCATCCCCACTTGCACAAACTGTTGCTCACCAAACTGTCATAGTACCCATTGGGGCAAGTACATCTTGATGATACACTGAATTTGCACTGTGTGGCCAATTAGGTATCTAAACTGTCTGCATAAGGAAATATCGTCATCCTCATCTGGCCACTGGGCACAATCTCTGTATGGCCTCTAGACAAAGCTAACCAATGTGTCGATCTGATGTCGCCAATACCTGGTATCTCCTACACGGGTTTGGCTAACTGAACTAGCATATAGGTAAACATAGGGCATACCATCACCCAGTTGTTGAATCTGTACTGGTGGTCAGAAAATGGGAATGCGCTCCCACACCCAGGTCATCAATAATGTGGTGCCACGGCTGATACTCTGTCCCTGCTGATACACAACCTCATGTAGTTGATGGTACAACATAGCCGACAAGTAGGGGCCCCAAGCAAACATTGTCCTTTAAGCATGCATGCAGACTAGTTCATCCCCCATCCTATGGGAAACCCATGTCCACGATGATCTGGAATCAAGACCCCGACAATCAAAGTCATAAGAATGGCATCCCATCGTGGATAATGGTCAGCAACAAACTCCCACCCAATCTCATATCCGTGGATGCCTAAGTTGGTACCATCTGCTCCTCATACATCTCTCCTAGGGCCTGTTGCCCTTTGTGCAGATCATATACCACTCTCTCCCCATTGATCGAGATGCGCAAAATACGATAGACATCCTCCAAAGTAACAGTGGCCTCTCCAGTGGGTAAGTGAAAGGAACATGTCTTTGAGTGTCATCTCTCATAGAGTGTTTTTAGTAATCCCCTCTTTGCCCGAATAATGGGCATGTAGGTGACATAATATAACCCTAGTCTCATCAACCGCTATCTCTCCTGATCGCTCAACCGATTCCTGAAAGCATAAGTCGCAAGTTTGAAATATCACATATAGATAGGCACTAATCATTTTTGCACACGTAGAAACAAGGTTAGCGCACATGGATTAGTATTCCAATACATTATTACTGTCTGAGAAATCAAAAATGCATCTAGAAAAAAAGAGTATACACTAAGTCAACTCTAGTCAACCCTAGTCAATTGCAATTGCATCAGGTTGACCACGATTGCGTCGCACTAAGTCACATGCAGCTTTGCATTTCGTAGTTGTGTCGCACTATAGCGATTGTGTCATTTTAGATATCAATTGCGAACCTTTGCAACGATTGCGTCATTCGATATGGCATTTGCATCATTTTATAACAATTGCGTCATTTGATAGCACGGTTGCGTCACAATATTACACTTGTGTCACCAAATACCGTACTTGTGTAGCAAATTGCCAATTGTGTTGTTTGCCCAACTATCAATTGCGTGCTTTTAAACCTAAACTTGCCCACCCATTGCACTTGCGCCGCAATGCAATCAAATGCGTCGAACATGAAGGCGTTTGCTATTTACATGACGGCGTTTGCATTGCAACGCATTTGTTTTTCACCCCTAAACCCTAATAAATGCATGGAAATCAAAAAAAAATAAAAGTCAAATGGGGTTCTTACCAATGCCTCTATGCCCTCAGGTTGTCGGAATGTCCTCACGTGGTAGCCATGGTGGTTTGTCACAGGGATCACCATCTTCTCCTCATGCTTTGCTCTCCAAATCTCTAAATAGCAATTATGAAAATGACACTTGATTTGGCTTTTTCAACCTATTTATAGGTTGAAAATTAGTGTTTGACCTGATGGGTTTGTACTGGAGGCTCATTTGATCACCTTTGACTAGGAGTTTCGCTAGCTTAACGCCCTCCGTTTTCAAAATCGATCACACTGTTTGTTTTCCGGCCATTCATTTAGCTTATCGGGACACTTTCCAAATTTTTCTAACCTCGGGCCAAAATTCAAAAAAAATCCCGAGGGGGCATAGGCACTTCGTACCTTCATTGAGGCATATCTTTGACTTGTTTTCTTTTCCATAACATGATAAAATGCATTATAACAAAGAGGGGCAAAATGTAGACACTTAAAATTGACCTAGGCCTGCGAACTCAATTTTATCATCAATTCTTCTATACATAATTTAATTATGTCACTCTAATTAATTCAACTATTAATTAAATAATGACTAATTATTTAATTAATTCATCTCTCTTATTCCTCTTCATTATTTAAATTAATTAATTTTATTTAAATACGTCACTAATGTCTAAAGTCCTCTTTAAATTAAATAAATTATTAAATTTATTTAATCCACTATTCCCTCTTGATTATTTAAATAAATCAATTTTATTTAAATACGTCTCTAACATTAAATTCCTCTCATAATTAAATAAATCCCCCACAATTTATTTAATTATTAATCCCCTCCTTCCACAATTAAATAATTTAAATTAATTATTTAATTGTCTCTCATAATTCATTTCTAAATTTAAATAAAAATTATTTATTTAAATTTCTCTATCCTCAAGTAAATAAAATTATTATTATTTACTATCACATGAATTCATATTTTGGAATTAATTTAAAATATTAATTTCAAAATAACATTTCTCTCCACAAATTAAGTTATTTCTAAAATAAATTGATTTTCTAACTCATCCTTTTCCACTTACTAATTTGTATCTCACTATCACAACTATTCTTCTTCCTTGATTTAATTTCTTAAATTAAATCTCATCCACTCAATTTGAATGTCACCCTAAAGTTGCCCTGACCCTAATTAAGAGGTTGTTATTTTGAATCTTGACCGTAAATTCTAGGGCACTTCTCAATCTTTGATCTCATCCATCCATCCCAAATTGCATTTTCTATAAAATGCCAATTTTGTCCTCATTTTGTCATCTCTTGACATCTAGGAAATCTCTTGCATTTTCTTGAGCTTTGCATTTTCGTATCATCTAGTTATTGAGTTATTGTATGTAGGAATTCTCTTACATTTTGATCTTTAAATCCTTCAAAACTTGCTTAGGACTAGTCAATAGTAGATTGCTCGTCAAAATCTGAGGGCAACATTATATTTCAGCAAACTAGAAGGTGCAATGGAAGTCAGCCATGGAGGATGAAGGACTTGGTGAGATTGTTTTATTCATTCCTTTATTTATTCCTTTGCATTTCATTGTTTATTATGGATTTATGTATTTGCATGTGAGTTGCTAACATATATCTTACAGGAAAAATCAGTAACTATAATTAATTTTTGTAAAGAATAAAATTGTGGTGCTTCACTAGGGTTTTAGGACCTAGGGCAACAATAGTCCACATTCACTTTCAAGAACAAACCCTTTAGATTCCAATGCAAAGGTGATTGAAATATGGTAAAGGGTGTGTTCTAGGGGATGGAATTATGTAAATGAAGGGTTCACCACGAAGTGTAAACTTGGAAAGCAATGAAATGAAGGATGAAATGCAAAAACCCTAATTTGATGCAATGCTTCAATGAATAACCTAGAAATGCAAGCAAACAGCAACAAAAAACTGTGAAACTGGAGATGTGCACTTGGGAAACCGGAGAATGCAAAATGAAGGTCTGAAACCCTAGAAAATTCACTGTTGAAGCCAACTAGGACTTATTCGCCAAGCTGAGCAAATTAGTCTATTGCCAGGAAAACTGTGTCAGAACAGATTTAAGACAAAAGGGTACTCAGATCTGCAAAAATCTTTGACAGACAACAACAGTGGGACTCATTCGCCAATAGTGGCAAATTAGTCCACTTTCAAATTTCTAGAAATTCAAAGTTGTATTTTGTAGCCCTCGGTCTACTTTGTTGCTCCCAATTCAAATCTGAGTCTGAAACTACTAAATTCAACCTATAGGTCTTCTCCAAGCTCCTCCAAGGTTTGTTCACTATCTTAACAACTTTGATTTGCTTTGACAAATTGATGACAACTTTTCCAATCTTTCTCTTTGATAAATCTACAACCTAGACCTACAAATCACATGCAAAGAGAGGGGAAAATGGTTGTGGGGTTAGAAAATGGGGGTTTTCCTTGGTCAAATCCCTTGTTGGTAATTAAACCTTGAAATAGAAAGCAATTGAAAATGACAGATATGAATGAACAAAAGGCGATGTTGCAACTCACCAAACCCTTGCAATAAAGTGTTGCAATTTTGCTTGAGATGGCCACAATGTATTTGGTTACTGATTCTTGCTTGTAGGAGATAAATATTGAAAGAAAAACTTGCTTGGATCATGAACTCTACACCATAATTGTAAGCACAATGACAAACATGATGAATGTCATCTTTGACATGATGATTGATTCTTGAAGAATGCTCTTGAATACTTGATAATCTGCCCTTGAAATCCTTGAATGCTCTTGCTCAAATGCTCTTGTGAACTCAATTTTCTATTAGGATGAGGACTTGAATGCTTGGGAGGTTAGTATTAACATGTGTGAAAGAACATTGTATTTATACCCAATTATGCAAGAATTCCCGAAATTACAACACTGCAAGCTGATATTGGATCTTGGAGAATAAAATCCTACCAAAAATTTAAATTAAATTTTATTTTTGAGTAATGGAGGACTCATCAGCCATCTTGGGTGAATGGGTCCCACCTAAGGGGACTCATTCACCAAGAATGTTGAATGAGTCCCACCTTAGGAATTTGAGGTGGGTTCTCAAGGATTTGATGTTTTAAATTCCATTTGTCAGGATTATCCTCAAAAACATACCAAAATAAGGCTTGTGGATGCAAAAAGGGGCCAATTAAAGCATAAGAGTGCCCAATTATTGATGACAATCCTAAAAGAATGTGAAAGTGTGTTACAACACACAAAATAAGGAAAGGCTAAGAGAAATTATGATGGAAATAAAGTTAATTATGCTTAGAAATCCTAGAAAGATTTGAAAGTGTATCACAACACTTTACAACACCTTTACAAGGCATCATTAAAGTACACTAGTTCACAAGGGCCCAAGACCTAATGTGAATGTGTTATCCACATTACAACACTAAATCAAGACCAAACTAAGCCAAAATCCAAAAGGAGGAGCTAAACAAGTGTGAAAAAGGCTAAGGACCTTGTTTTCGACGTTACATTTAGCCCCCACTTTAGTGAGTGGATGAGCTTGCTTCAAACTCACACTAAAGTAGACAAGCATGCATCAAGGGAGGGTTCCAATGTACTCATGCTAGTAAGATGAGATTAAAACGACGAAGAGGGATGATCAAGCCCCCAAGATCAATATCTCATGACAAACAACACGAGTAAAAAGGAACACACATGAAAGTAACATAAAGCATAGTGACAAGGCCAATCATACAATGCCAAAGATGAGAAAGAGAAATGAAGGAGAAAATCATAACAAGCTTCAACCATTTTTCCAACGCGATGTGGATCAAATCTAGGTTGTTTTTTGGAGAAAAAATGCATACTCACTCTAAGGCGTCGAAACTCATGGTTGTTCGTCGAATGAGAACTCCAAAAAGGGTGAGAAAAATATACTGATGGCTGGTATGTACTCACACCCACATGCAAGTGGCTATGGGTAAATTCATGCCGCTAGTTGGGATTCTCGCTCAAACCATACCAAAGTTATACCTCCTGATAACTTTAATAAGGTGCCACACAAAAAGAAGTTATTTAGTTTTCGAGCTTCATGAGACAAGCAAAACTTCGTATATGCTTGGAGCTCATGAAAAAATAGGATGGGTCCACAGGCATGCAAGGTGTGTTATGCAAGGTGGCTATATATACAACATAGGAAATGTTCAAAGGAGTCTTGCTTAGTTCATGTGAGGTCTTTAACTTAGGGAACATTGTGTGTAATGTCTCCAAGAGAGGGCCAATCAAAGAATAGAAAATTTGCAACTTAGGGAATGCAGTGTGTTGCATTAGGCCACTAAGAGGAATTTAATATGCTAAGAGAGATCACGCTCATAAAGGAAATTACACCCACTGTCATCCACAAAGCAAAAAATTCATCGTATGAAGCAAGAAGGCTGCACTAATAACCATGAAAAGGAAAAATTAAAAAGAAATAATGCCAATGTATGCCCTCACTTTAAAGAAATTGCTAAACACCATGTTGTGAGCAATTACTTTAAAGTAGCAAATAAAAAATTCTAACAAGAAGAAAGACATGAGAGCTAACTTGGAAATCCCTATGCCAAGTCATATGTTTTTTAGTAAGGTTGTGTCGTGCGATAGAGAAAAATAAAAGAGAGGGGTTTCCCCCAAAATGAAAACACCAAACACATAAGGGATTTATGGATTTTGGGTTAGTATGTTCTTTGCTGCAATGTTTTGTAAGGAGAGATCGGAACTGTCATCATCCCTCAAATACACATAGAACTGGAAGAATGACACAAAGAGAGTGAAAACAAAGAAAAACCTCTTGGTTCAACATGGAAGAGACATAGGGTGTCTCGACACCTTATGTCATCCCCAAAAGGAAAACACAAGAAAAGAAAGATAAAGATGAAATGAAAAAGGTAGAAGAAAAGGAAGCATTTTGGGTCAACATGGAGACATGAATGTCTCAATGCCTTGTGTCATCCCCAAAAGGAAAACACAAGAAAAGAAAGATAAAGATGAAATGAAAAAGGAAAAGAAAAGAAAGCCTTTTGGGTCAATATGAAGGAGACATGAATGTCTCAATGCCTTGCATCATCCCCAGAAGGAAAATACAAAAAAAGGAAGATAAAGATGAAAAAGTGAAAATGATTCATGACATAGAGAAGAATGAAGGTACAAATAGAGGAATGTCACAAAGAGAGAAAACAAAATGTTATGGGGGGTCACATTACACACATGCAATCACACAAAATAAAAATGAAAAAGAAATAATGCCACAAGACTAGTAAGGCAGATGCGAGTCAACCTATGAGCAAGTCATCCGCCTCCCAATCATGTTTTGTGTATAGCGAAGGCGGGCGACTAGACAAAGGGACAAGAGAAAGCATCAAGCTAGGAGAAGCTCTAGGTTCAGAATAATTGTCACTTAATCTCATGGAAGATAAAAACAATGTGTTCAATTCATTATGCACCTCTTCATCAATTTTGGCATCCTCGTCATCATCATCTAAGTTAATCACAACAGGAGGTTGAAGGATAATATCCATAGCAGAGTTCAACTCTTGTTGTGGAGGATGCATGGAAATTTCTTGTTGCAATTGGGGAGGAATAATTTCATGCATTGCTTTAGTCAAGTTTGGATCTTGATTTTATGTTAACTCATCATGGAACTTGTGAGCAAGGGCATGATGTCTGTGTATGTGCTCCCTAACACCTCTGTTTCATTTAGTTTTTTTTTTCAAGTTGTATAGGAGTGGGTTGATCAACCATAGGTTGCTTTTCTTCCCTACAGAGAGGAACGAAAGGAACCTTGGGGGTTTGTTCAACCTCTTTCTCTTTGAATTTATAAACTTGTTTTATTCTTGGAGGTGTGGCGAGGTTGGTTTCACTGTTTCTTGGTCGCTTGTAAGAGGTATGTAAGGTTTTTGTTTTAGGTTGGTCTTGCTTGTTTTGGTCTTGGTTAGGTTCAAGCATGGTTTCATCAAGGATGGTAGGCTCGGGGTGGATGGGAACATGTTTCAAAGAGATAACTCTATTATCTTCTTTGCCAAGTGAACTTTTGGTAGGAAAATAAAAAGAAGTCTTCTCTTGGCTCTATAAGTTCCATGGGCTCAGGCCAAAAGGCATCTATGGAAAAATTTCTTTTAGATGAAAAGGGGTTAAAGCCACTATGGTGAATAGTAAATATCTCATTGTCAAAGAGAAACTTCAAGCATTTATGCACAACCGAAGGGACAACTTTCATGGAGCATAGCCATGGGTGGCCAAGCTTCACATGAAATTGGTGTGACTACGGGATGATGGAGAACGTAGCATCTAATTTTTTTGGTCCTATTTGTAATGGTAGGGTGATTGATCCAATCGTAGGGCATGCAAAACCATTATGTGTCTTGATCCATGCTCTCGGTTTGTCATAATCATCTTGATATAGCTCATGTAAGAATAAGAATTCCTCGGTGATCACATTCTCTCCACAAGCGGGATCTATTAATATCCCATTAGTGGGCTTATCATAGATGTGGGCGGCTATGCAAAGAGGACCATCGGGTAAATGTTTAAGTATGTCTTTAGAGAAGAAAGCAATATCAAGATAACTCTTAGTTAATCCCTTATGAGGGAAAACGTCTATCACCCCTATCATTTCATCAATAGGATTGATATTAATAGCATTACTTGGAATAGAATCAGTCTGTTTGTCATTTGTATCAACATTCATCACATCATTCTTAGGTGTGTCGCTAGCTTTAACAAATGAGATATTATGTTTTGGCATGGGATTGGTAACGATTTGTAAGTTTTGGCTGGGAGGGGCAATGGACTTATTTCCTTGCTCATTAGTAATCGCAATGGATAGATGGTCGGAATCAATGAGGTCTTGCACAAGATGTTCAAGATGCTTACAATGTTTCGTGTCATGTCCATTTTGTCGATGAAAATGGCAATAAACATTTGCTTTACAGTTTGGAGGAAAAGGCTTATTAGGGTCAAGTTGTCTAATGAGAGGTAAGGTAATCATTTGTTGGTTCAGGAGTTGGGACATGGTATTATGAAGGGTGTCGGGTAGGGGAGTGAGTTTTCTTTTTGGATCTCCATAACTAAAGGGCACTATGGCTTTGACAGTAGCAAATTGGTTATGGACATTTTGAGTTTTTTGTTGAGGGTTGAACTGAAGGAACGCTTTATTTGGTTTTCTAAAAGGTTGAGAAGTGTTTTGGTGTACATTCTTGGATCTTTCAACTTGGCTAGAAGTGGACTTTCTATTGCAACTAGAAACTGAATTTTGGTGATCATGAAGAGCAGTACACAAGTGCATGAAGGTTGGGAATTTCATCATGGTCAACTTGTCTTGGATTTTGTTTTGCAATTTTTCTATAAACATATTTTGAAGATGTGGGTTGGGGATCTCGACATCGACTTGGGAATAAAGCGATTGATAGCGAGAGATAAAATTTATCTTTTCTTCCTCTTCTTGCAAGTACATCTCATCAAGTCAGCTAAGGTCAGCTTAGGAGTCATCTACACTTGGAAATGATTTATAAATACCTCAACAAGTTCATCAAATGAACGAATCGAGTTATTCGGTAAAGAAGAGAACCACCCCAAGGCAATATCTTTCAATGTCCTAGGAGAGAGTTTTGCCAAAATTTTATCATCAAGGACAAAGTCACTACATACGGAAATGTATGCATTAACATGGTTAGAAGGGTCTCCCTTCCCTCCATATTTCTCAAATCTAGGTATCTATACACTGTGTGGCATTGGTGTGTGTAGTATCTTCAAGGATAATGGACTACTCTTGACATAATATGTGGGTGGACCATTTTGATTTTGGTTGATGGTGGAAACTTTTTTTTGAAGGGATGACATGGTTTGGAAAAGTTGATGTATGAGAGGGCCATTGCTTGTGTTATGAGATGGAAATGAAAGTGGTGATGGAGTGTATGTGTTTGTGGAACAATTTTAAACGAAATTCTTATAGGTGGTAAGGTAGTAGGAGCTATAACATGTGATTCCACATAGGAACTAGGGATGCTAGCTGGAATACCTAAGGAAGGAATCACATTACTAACTTGTTGCATTGTCATGACTTGAGGAGGGGTATATGTAGGAATTGAGGGTATTATTGTGGGAGGAGTAATTTGAGTTCCTCCTTGGCTTGAAGCATTGTTTGTAGGCAAGGGGCAACTAGTAGTTGAGGGAATACGCTTGCCAAAGATTTTCACTATGTTTTTTACAAGGTCAAGGCCATTTTCAATTTCAAGCATACAGTGAATGTTTTCAATTGTAGGAATTGCAGTGATTGAAATGTTTTCAAGGTTAATTTGATGTTGTAAGTTCACTAGGTCCTCATGAATGTGAAATATGTTTTCTTTCGGAATATTGTCATTCTTTGGTTCAACTTGCATGCTACTTGAAGGCAAAGAGTTACCTAGGGTGTTATCCATGCCTAGTGTACTGGTGCCAATACTAGGAGTGGAAGCTCTAGATAACCCAAGATCCACAACAATTATGCTATTGTAGGATGGCATGAGTCTCAAACTTCTTCTCACTATGGTATTAGCAATAGGACATCAAACACTCATGCAAAATCTACTAAATGTAGGGTGGGTGTAAATGCAATGTAAAATAATAAGAATGAAATGCTTATAACATAAATTTTGGAAATTAAAATTGAAATATAGAAACAATAAATAGAAACTCAGAAATTGAACTACAAATGACAGAAAATGCAATGCAAAATATGCAAAGGGACTGATTCACCAAGGTGGCAAATGAGTCAAGGTATGGATTTTTTTGAAAAATTTTAGAATTTTTGTATTGAATTTTATGATACAAATATAAGATGCACATGCAGAATTTTATTGATTTTTAATGAAATTAGGTGCAATAATGCAAGCTAAATGAGATTTTCACTAATGCATAAATTGAATTCCCATAATGCAAATTAAGCAATGCAAAACCTAATGCAATGTTAATGCGAGCTAAATCTAGGATGTAAATGCAGTCCAAAATAGAATTTTAATGCTCTAAATGCAGGTTCACCAAAATGTAAAGAAGAAAATTGTGGTACTTCACTAGGGTTTTAGGACCTAGGGCAACAATCTTCCACATTCACACTCAAGAACAAACCCTTGAGATTACAATACAAAGGTGAATGAAATCTGGCAAAGGGTGTGCTCTAGGGGATGGAATGATGTAAATAAGGGGTTCACCACCAAGTGTGAACTTGTAAATACAATGAAATGAAGGATGAAATGAAAAAAACTAATTTGATGCAATGCTTCAATGAATAACCTATAAATCCAAGCAAACAACAATAGAAAACTATGAAATTGGAGATGTGCACTTGGGAAACTAGAGAAGGCAGAATGAAGGTCTAAAAACTTGGCAAATTCACTGTTGAAGTCAACTGGGACTCATTCACCAAGCTGGACGAATTAGTCCAGTGTCGGGAAAACTGTGTTGGAACAGGTTTCGAACAAAAGGGTGCTCAAGTATACAAAAATCTCTGACAAACAATATTAGTGGGACTCATTTTCCAATAGTGGCGAATTAGTCCACTTCTGGATTTCTAGAAAATCAAAGTTGTATTTTGTAGCCCTCGGTCTGCTCTACTACTCCCAATTTAGATTTGGGTCTAAAACTACTAAATTCAACCTATAGGTCTTCTCCAAGCTCCTCCAAGGTTTGTTCACTATCTTGACAACTTTTCCAATCTTTCTCTTTGATAAATCAACAACCTAGACCTGCAAATCACATGCAAAGAGATGGGAAAATGGTTGTGGGGTTAGAGAATGGGGGTTTACCTTGGTCAAACCTCTTGTTGGTAATTAAACCTTGAAATAGAAATCAAATGTAAAGGAGATTGAAGAATGAACAAAAGGTGATGTTGCAACTCACCAAACCCTTGCAATAAAGCACTACAATTTTTTTTGAGATGGCCACAATGGATGTGGCTCTTGATTCTTGCATGTAGGAGATAGATCTTGAATGCAAAGCTTGTTTGGATCATGAACTCTACACCACAATTGTAAGCACAATGAAAAACGTGATGAATGTGATCTTTGACATGATGATTGATGCTTGAATAATGCTCTTGAATACTTGATAATCGGCCCTTGAAAGCCTTGAATGCTCTTGCTCAAATGCTCTTGTGAACTCAATTTTCTATTAGGATGAGGACTTGAATGCTTGGGGGTTAGGATGAAAATGAGTGAAAGAACCTTGTATTTATACCCAAGTATGCAAGAATTCCCGAAATTCCAACACTACAAACCGACATTGGATCTTAGAGAATAAAATCCCACCAAAGATTTAAATTAAATTTTATTTTTGAGTTAAGGGCGACTCATTCACCACCTTGGGAAAATGGGTCCCACCTTAGGAATTTGAGATGCTTTTTTTGGTATTTGATATTTTAAATGCCATTTGTCGGGATTATCCTTAAAAATATACCAAAATAAGGAGTGTGGATGCAGAAAGGGGACAATTAAAGCATAAGAGAGACCAATTATTGATGACAGGCCTAGAGGAATGTGAAAATGTGTTACAACACACCAAATAAGGCAAGGCTAAGAGAAATTATGATAGAAATAAATTTAATTATGCTTAGAAATCCTAGAAAGATGTGAAATTCTATCACAACACTTTACAACACCTTTACAAGGCATCATTAGAGTACACTAGTTCACAAGGGCCCAAGACCTAATGTGAATGTGTTATCCACATTACAACACTAAAGCAAGGCAAGAGTGAGCCAAAATCCACAAGGAGCTAAACAAGCACAAAAAAGGCTAAGGACCCTTTTTTTGACGTTACAATTTCTTGTTAACATATAATTATTATTATTTTTATATTAGTTTATTTTAAATTATTAATATAGAATTGTAATACATTTAAATGTAATGATTAATGATTTTTAAATTGTAAGTACATATAATTATAATAATACTTAGGATGTTTTTGATAGAGGAAAAAATGGATTTTACAGGGACCCAAAACCACAAATTTTACGAGCAACATAAAAATATACCATTAGAGTACCCAGAGAAAGGAAGGCTACAAAACAAAAAGAGGCAAAAAAGGACAAAAACCAACGACCAAGAGCCAACAAAAAACCAGCACTGAACCAGCAACAAGCACAACTAAAACTAACCAAGAGACTTTAGAGTCTCAGCAACCTCAGCTTCAAGGTTGCACATATCCTGGGTCACCTTCTTCAGGTCTTGAAACTCCAGAGGCGAAGAATCCGCTTTTCTCTTCAGATTGGCTCTTGTTCTCTTCGAAGGGCCAAAATCCTCCTACTTACCTTTAATAATACTTAGGATGTTAATATTTATTTTTTAAAATATTATATTTAATAATTATAATATTATCTTTGATAATTATAATTATAATAATAATGAATGGCTAATATGTATTTTATTTATAATTTTATTTTTTTCGGATGCTTTATAGGTTAGTGTTATAATTTGGGGGACATGATAGAACCTACAATAGAAGATTGGCAACTTCTAATGTCGTGCTCAAGCTCATCATTGGCCTCTACAAAGCAAACTGAGTTCTTGTCCTCAATATATCTTTTTGTAACAAATGAAATGGTCTCACTGCATAACCAACGAATGCTATTATCTTTGGCAACACTTATTGCCTTGTCAACTGTAGAACAACTAAGGGGGTCACCATGTTGCAATCCAGATGAAGAACAACTACAATCTAAGGTACTTTTGTGTGTTCAACAAAAGGTAATGTTAAGTTCAAATTTATGGGTGGAAACAGACCTTGTCAATGGTGAACTTGGGCAAGTCCAAGCTATAGTCTACAAGGATAATAAAAATTTGCCTTCACTTCCCTTGTTTGTTGTAGTTTAGTTCAAAAATTACATAGGTCCTGCTTGGGATCTCAATAACCCAAAAAATGTCCCTATTGCCCCTGTGATTGGTGGTCTCCATTGTCAAATCCCCCTAAAAATGGTATGGACCTTAACAATACATAAATCACAAGGCCTTACACTTGAAAAGGCAACCGTCGACATTGACAACGTCGATTGATAAGACCTTATATGTATAGCTATTTCTAGAGTTCGTGCACTGGCAGTCCTGCAAATCAAACCAGCATTCACACTCCAAAGATATCCACGCATGAATTAAGGTCCATTTGTAGCTCGCCAGAAGCAAGAGGACGAATGCTTATTGGCATTGTCTGAAACAAACTCTTGAACGAACAGTAATACTGTAAATAAATACAAGTTAGTTCCTCCACATATGTCAACTATATTTCTCTACCTGTACAATACTTATTTTAAAAACCCATTTTATGCAACTCCTTCAATGCTTACACTCCACACAAACTATTTTGTCTACTGAAAAATTAACAAGCAATTCACTAACCTTATCTACACTTCCACATTGTGCATACATGTCTACTATACCATTTCCTGCTAACATATCAAACCAAACTCTCATTTCTTGTATGGTTTGAAAGATCTAGATACCCTATCCTAAACCTGTCATTTTGGTACGTGCAGGGAGGATGTTATCAAAGAAATTGTTCTACGAGCATTAGTCAAACCAAAAAAAATCAAACTCACGAATACAATTCTTTCACATTGAAATTCTAACCATGGATTTTCATTCAATGTAAAATTAAAGTAAACTGCATGGTTTACTATTACTCCAAGGAAGAAAATGGAATTTGTAGGGTGTGTTGTGCTTCTTTTTCTAGACCTTTTGGTTCAATATGGCTTTATAATTACTATGGCTCACAAAAAAAAATGTGCAGCAATTAAAACACACTATGCCTACTGCTCTTGTTATTTCAGTAAATACCGCCCATTACTCTATTGCTATATATATTTTCTCAGTTTCAACTCAATTATAGATACAATTGTTGTATTGTGAGACTATTATTTTCTATTTTTTTGCTTTGTCAAGAAATTGATTTTATATCAATGGTTATCAATGGATTTTTTGTATTTTATATACAAAAGCATAGTTTGTTTCAAATATCTATATTGATAGAATTTATTGTATGCAAAATTAATAAAAAAATACATAGAATGGATATTAATAAAAGGAATTTTGGTTGCAGGCTCTTTACATGGCAATGCATAGATACAATTCAAAAATACAATGCATTTTTACATTGTTTTTTGTATACTTGTAATATCTCTGACAATTCATTCCCTGCACAATGTATCCTCCTCAAAATATTTACTCCATATGAACAATTGTTTCTACAGTTATGTAATTATGAGACACAAATTTGTATGCATAACTATTAGAGGGTGAACTTATAATGCTCAGAAAAACACATTTATATTTGGATAGCAGTTTCAATCTCAGTTTTATATGCATTACAAAATCTTTTGTGAACTTATAATCCTCAAAAAAACACATTTGTTTTTGAACAGTAGTTTCAATCTTAGTTTTTTGTACTGGACCATCAATGATTTCAAATTATTGTTATTCTAATTCATAAATATCGTTGCTTAGCAAGTGTTTGTATGTAAAAAAAAATTCCTTCAAATGTCATCAAATTCTGGGTCATTATGGAAAAAAAAAAATCATTTTTTTTTTTGCATACATTTGTTTACTACATGAGATCTAATGCTAGATCATTTGGCAATTATGCATTCACTTACAAGGATTGAAACACAACTGAAACCAAACCTTTGAATTAGGAAGATATTAAGACTCCATTATCAATATAATTTATGTACAAATACTTTCAGCCAAGTGTAATGGGAAAATAAAAATTACAGAAATTTCAGTTTCATAATGCATTTAGTCCACAACAGATGAAAAATCCAAAAGAGCTCACGCAAAATACTTACTGCCGAAGGAGTGTCCATATTTGAATTTCCTAAACTTAATTTGTTTGCAAACAATTGAAAAGCCCCAAGAGGCTCTACAAGGTAGTTAAATGAATCTCAATCGTTCATCATTTTTCACCAATCTTTCAGTTGTTTTTAGCCACTTTTTACTACTTTCCCTGCCGCTATTGGTTTTCGCTCCTCCAAACTCTTCCTCGCTAGTATTGGCCTTTCACTCCTCCAATTTGACGAGTTGTCTGAAAATAAAGTTCCAACAAAGGTTTTAAAGTATGTTTATTAAAATTAAAATTACGACCAAGATCTTAATAATGAGCACACTTGATTTTTTAGGTTATGACATCCTTTACCCTACGTAGTTAAGTATATATTAACATAATTAATATATAATGTAAATTTTATATTCTATATAAAAAATAATTATTATAAATATATAATTATATTATTTATTATTATTATATATTATATTCTTTAACATATCTTCCTAATTAATTATTATTATATTCTTATTTAATATAAAATATAATTAACATACTATATATTTTTATTTTAGCCGATAGGCTCTTAATTGTAGGCTTTGCCCACTGGAAAAGTCTCATGCCTGAGAGAAATTGTATCAGGGCACCGAAATTTTGCTGAAGAATTTCCAGGGGATTTTGCACTTCTGAACTGCACTTCACAATTGTAGTTCACACAAATTGTTAAAAAGATCATATTATTTAAGAGTATAGACCTAATACCCTATTTATCAGGGGTTCTCTTTATAGTTGTGTGCTTCAACAGTCAAAATGTAATTTTGAAAGGGGTAAATGGGATTTGAATATGTGATTATCTACTCTTAAGAAGACATCTCTATGAATTTTCATGTCACTTCATTCAAAGACAAATGTAGTACATAATCGTCGAGTTTATTTGATTGCATCCTCCCTTCAATTCTAGGTACTATTTGGGATTAATCAATTTTTTGATTTTATAGAATTTTTAAGAAAAAATAGCAGGTAGATTGCCCTGTCAATAACTTATCACTTTTTATGAATGAAAATTTTACATAGCAACTAATTGGGCAGACCACCTTTTGTTCTCTGTTTTAAATTTTTTGGAAACCCTAGAGATTATAAGGCAGATCTGTCTCATTTAAAAAAAAGCATTGAATAAAAAGAAATTCTCAAATTTTATTTCAATTATAACAAATTTGGTACTAAATTATGATTGTACGTCTTAATATTTGTAGGAAAAATGTTCGTATATAGTAAAGGTGAAGATAGATAAATCATTGGTACCATTCTTATCCAATAAAAAAGGGACCAAAGCCCCTGTGCATGTAAGGTTCTAGGACAAAAATGGTATAAAGGGTTTAAAAAAGCATCTAAATGAGGGAGAGGAAGAAAAAAGATTTAAGCCCGAAAAAACTGATAATTTTAGTATAAAGGGCAATTGCTTAAAATATGTTGTCTATCTTCTCAATTTGCACATGGACACATCTGCACTTAGCACTACTATTGAATGTAGTAGGCTATAACATAAAGTACGAAGCATGAACCTATAATCCATGGAAATAGTGACTGTGCATTGCCAGTAATATTTTTTCAATCATTTAACTTGTGTCATGTCTCACAACTTGTCTCCAATTCTTGGAACTATCTCAATTTATTGTAGAGAATAATGAAGGAGAATGGAGTGTTGATGAATTGGATGAAATTGCTTCACTCTTCTGAAGCGCAACACCCACAAAATCTAGAAGTCAAATGGAAGAAAGGTGCTTTCCTCTTCCCATGCCTTATAAAATTAGGCCTATAGGTGTTCCTCAATCTAAGAGAGCTTTCAGGTCACCCAATCCTTTAGGCACATGGGTTTACTACAAAGAGCTCTCTAGACATTCTCTTGGGCTCAGAAATGCCCAAAACTTTACCTAGATGGTAGGATTCTAGGTTTAATACCGCAGATTCTTTCTTGAACCGGTGAATTGAAGACACCCTTTGACTTAAAGATCACCATGACTTCATGTAACAGGAATACACTTGAGTCCATTGCTAGAGGTTTTATCAAATCAATCCAGTGCAAGCAAGCCAGAGATGTTTTATTGGTTGCAAGGGATTTGTTATTTAAGCTTGATGATGGTATTCATTTCAAGCTCATTGTTTAGGCTTCCAAATCCAATAGATGGAAAAATTTAGCAGGTAAACTCATAGAAGAGCTTGGAATGAGAGATGAGTTGAAATTGAAAATATTGTTAGAGTAATAAGTTATTATGCTTAATTAATTATATCATATTGGTTAATTAATTAAGTCATTTATTCCTTTAGTTGCTTAAGCTAAACTTAGGCACATTAATAATTAATTATTAATTATTAAGTGTGCACACTAGGGTTTCATTTAGGGTTTCCCTTTTAGGGTTTCTTGATCTCCTTCATAAGGATTGATCTCTTTGTAATAACTGAGATTCTAATAATGCATTTTACACTTTGAGGTTTACAGAACTTTTTGTTTGTTCTGAATGTCTTTTGCATGTGACAGGTATCCATTTGCATGCAAATGATCTTGGTTTCTAACATGGGATTAGAGCACTATCCTGTGGTGCAGATTATTTTACAGTATTTTCCTGTTTTACTGCATTTATCGCTGTTTGAAGTTAGATGTACTTTTTATGCTTCCGAACTCATAACTTTTTGCCACAATCTTCGATTTTCGCTATCTTTGCGGCATTGGAAAGGTATTGAGGAGCTTTATGTTGTTGTCCATGCACTTTTTTCTGTATTTATCCCAAGTTTATCGTTAATCCAGATTTGGCCCGATGGGTGCTTTGGAGATTACTTGAATATTTTGACAGTTGGGAGAGTGCATCTTGCATCTTTGCACTTCATTTTCAGTGATACATCATTTAATAATCGACTGCTGCTTCATAGATTCCAAGGTTGTTCCCATTTGGAGTTTTCGAGTGTTCTGAGGCATCGAGCCTGCTGTTGCTTTTATCATGATTCATTGAGTCAATCAGTGACTCTCATCCGATTTCAGTAGTAGACAAAAGTATCTTTCCTTGCTTGCCAGATTTCGGTTCCAGTGTTACTCTACAGTGTTCTTCCAATGCTTCTTTGCAGCATGGCATATCATTGTAGGGGGGGTTTTCCCACTGGGTTTTCCTTCTCTACCTTATTCTTGCATTTGTAAATGGGTACCTGATCAGGCCTAGTTGTCAAGACCCATCTTTGTTTGCATGCATCTTCTTCTAGTGTTTTAGCTTCTTCTTAAGTTCATCTTAAGGGGGGGTGTTAGAGTAATAATTTATTATGCTTAATTAATTATATCATATTGGTTAATTAATTAAGTCACTTATTCCTTTAGTTGCTTAAGCTAAACTCAGGCACATTAATAATTATTTATTAATTATTAAGTGTGCACATTAGGGTTTCATTTAGGGTTTTTTGATCTCCTTCATAAGGATTGATCTTGATCTCCTTCATAAGGATTGATCTCTTTGTAATAACTAAGATTCTAATAATGCATTTTACACTTTGAGGTTTACAGAACTTCTTGTTTGTTCTGAATGTCTTTTGCATGTGACAAGTATCCATTTGCATGCAGATGATCTTGGTTTCTAACAAATATAAGACTGCACTGTTGTTATGAAGGGTTGTATCAGACTTGGACTGTATGAAGTAGTGGAGAGCCTTTTCTTTTGGTGGAAGGAATCAGTTCATAGACCAAATGTTGTCATGTACACTACCATAATGCATAGTAGACATTGTAATGGCAAGTTCAGGGAGGCCTTTGCACTTGTTTGGGAAATGGAAGAATCGAATTGCCCACTTTTTTTTAATAAATTACAATTTTTTATTTGGATGCTTTTAAAATGCATTTTTTTAATACATGAACATTTTTGGAATTAAAAAAGTCTTGTTTGAACAGTTAATATCTAGATCTAATTGCCATCTTCTTTAGCATGCCAAAATGCCACAAGAAAACTTACAATCAGTAATTTCTCAAGTTCTTTAGCTGGGTAATGCTACTATGGTCTCATGGTAGTGCTCAAACATATTGAACTACTCATATAAGGTGAAGATTGCAGGTTTTATCAATATAGAACTAGCCAAAATATAAAGCTTATGAATGTTTGTAGGAAATCACTGCCTGCAAAAAGGGGAGAGCTCTTTGACGCAAAGTATTGTGGAGAAGATCCTTTTTGTGCCTTTTATTGATAAATTTTACTCATTCCTTTTGCCTTTAGCCTTTAGGATTTTATTGGTAAGTGTTGCTCATGCATTTGGGCCACAGCCTAGCCGGGAAACTTGCACAATATTGGTTGGTTTCCAAGATACTAAATATAAGGAATTAATTCAGTTTGCTGGGATTTATGGAGTATGATTGACTCTGGGAAGAATTTCTTGTTAAAGGTTCAAGTGAGTAATTTTGGTTAATAGCTTGCTATGCTTGGCTAATTTTTTGACCATAGGACAATGAAATAGTGGGCGTAATGGATGTCCCTTTTAACTTCTTTGGATTGTCATGTGTTACAGCTCAACAAGATAACCAGCAATTTCTTGTTTCGAGTCACACAATGCACAGCTTTGGTTACAAAATATAGTTTATCTGCTTTTAGAGCTGCAAATGGTGCTAATTTTGAACCTTTGATGAAGAAATTCAAATTTTTGTTTGTTGATTTCATAGGCTTTCAAGAATAGAACATCTGTAAAAGTATTCAAAAAGTAGTATATGACAGTTTATGTTCATGACAGCTCCAAGTTGAAAATTGGTTGTTATAGGATATATTAGAATCCTAATTCTGCAAGGGATCCTAATTCTTGTTGTGTTGCATTAAACTTGTGTTATGTTCTAGGGTCTACATAGATCCACTCCACTGTTATGATGAATATTTTAGGACTCTGAATACAATTCTGTTATACCTGGAGAGCATCCCTGAAATTCTTGTTCTTGGCTGGTAGAAGTTGGAAAATGAAACGTCTGGGAAAATCTTTATCCCATACAACTCTTGCTTGCCCATGTAGACAGATCCATGACGAGAGAGGAATGAGGGATGTGTAAGGATCCTTCCTCTAATACAGTTCTGAAACAGACCAATCCAATCGGACCAATTCAAATTCAAACAAATTAAACATTTTTTTCTCAAAACAGATATTCATGGTAACAGTTCTCAGGCAGATTGCACAGATGATTCATTTTTCCCAGTGCTTTATTTTTTTTTGTTCTTTAAAAGAAGGCTTGGATTGAATATAGTTTTATAGCCACCAACCTTAAGACCACATAAACATGTATTATTTGGGGTCTTGTAGCAACAAATCACAAGCTTAAGTCTTGATTTTCAAATAGTCTGGGGTTAGGACATCTGGTACAATACCTTAGTGATCAAAGGCCAAATATCTCAATCTTGGAGACCCTAAGTTCAAAGGCTTTTACGGTTCACCTTTAAAAATGTTGTGATCTTGTTGTGTTGACAATCTGATAAATTGAGGGTAAGATAAAAATAATTATTGTCAAAGTAAGGTCAAACTGGGAAGCCTGAGATTATTAAAGATAATTAATTAATCCCTAGCTTGGGAACTTAAATACATGGTTAACACTAAATTGACATGGTTTGAGAACTGATACACGGAGTTAGCAAAAGTAACCTAGGTGTGGACGCTGGGCTAATCACATGTTACTCGAAATAAATAAACTTTAAGGCATTAAAAAATTGAGGTTGCAAGAGCCCATTATCACAACACTTGTGATCCTGGGAAATCAATCCTCTGCTTCCATGAAGGATGAAAATTAATAATTCAAACAAGGTCTAAGGACCATTCAACTATGGTTACTGAGCTTAACCTTAATTAGGCTAAAGTTTACTTAAATCAAACTCTACTCAGGTCTTCAAAAACTAAAGAAAAGAGAAAAGCCACAAACAAAGTTGAGCCTGACCAAAGAAAGTAAATATATCTGGAACATTACATGCTAAATAATAAGACTTGGTCAACAAAGAACTGAGTTTGGGATCGTGACATTTGTCATGATCTTGGGGATTCAAAGATAAAGCTTAAGAAACTGCAGTAACTTTTAAAATAACCCATGTACACCTGAGATAGGTTAGAATTCTTTAAACCACTAAACTTGGAGTCTTGGGGAAGCTAAGTATTTAAGCCACCTTAATAGAAACACAAAATTAACTTAAGTTGGAGTGGAAGTGCAAAATCCTTACGAAAAATAAATTTGAAAATAATAAAAATCTAAGACAACATGGATTAAAGCCCCACAAAAACATCCCTTAGGAATTCATAACATATCACTGCTTGGTAACTAACAAAGAGCCTAAGTACTTGAATCTCTTGGATTACTGAACTTTCCACAAAGATTCCAAGGACTTGAATCTCCCACATTATAAAACTTGCCACAATCTCAGAGGCCTGGATTTTTGGCCTTCTCACTTTCAATTTAAGTAACTTAGAATCATGGGAACCTGGAGAAAGATTTCCTGGAATCATGGCACGTGTAAAATTCTTGGGGTTTCTTTGGCTTCAGCTTCACTTGGTGGAAGCATAGTCATTTGAATGGACATAGCTCAGTTAACAGAGATAATTAAGACCAATGACTCAATTATCTCTCAATCCACCACCAGCAAACATAGAGATAGATAAAAAAATATTATCCTACGTCAAATCCCCTAAGAGGCTAAGAAATTAATCATTATTCAAACCTTCCCATTACATGCAAGTGGTAACTGTGTTTACTTAACAGCAGTAACAGATTTTTCTTCACTCTAGACGCTAGAGTCTTATGTAAATATCACAGAACTTGTTGTACAGTATTTAGGGCTAGTAATAACAACTCAACTAAAAATCTTCCAAAACCATACTGAGGCTATCAATATTCCAAATGAATAATTTTCAAACCCAATATGTAAAACAGGGGTATAATATTTCCCTCAATAAATCTAATACAATAATTATCTCAAATTTACTCTTTATTCATATAACAAATGAACACTTGGAGATGCAAACAAATATATTTCTAGAAATTATTACATGCAAAGCCAAACAAATTTGGACTGCTGTAAAATTACATCATTAGTTAATACTATAACCCTTTTTCATAAGTCTAACATGTTTTCTAATAAACATATAACAATATACTCTAACTATTATCCTCTATATCTATTTGTTTCCAAGATATCTATAAGAGTATGCTCTAACTATCGTCCTCTGCTTCAATCTGTTCGGCAGGTATTCTTTCCAGCTTGCCAATGTAGTGTTTTTGAACATGGATGAAAACATTGAGCCCTCCATACGTGGCTCTTTCCACCCCTCAACCATCAGTTGATGGTCAAACATATCAAAACTAATGGATCACAGGTAGATTACCATGAGCAGATCGTAGGGGCTAGCTACTGACTATTCAAATTCATTTATTTCAATTGTAATTAATTTAATTTGAATACAACATCCAAATATCCACTCCTGATTTGTAGTTTGATGCAGCGACTGAGATAATGAAAACTTTCCAATAGGATAGGAGAAGAAAGAGGACATTTTATACAAATGGTTGATTGCATCTGGTGAGCTAATTAAACAACCAACATGGTTGATATTTATAGTAATTTAATTATGCTATACTTCAAATCAGGAAGAATGGTAAAATGCAGAGAACTTTTGAAGGAAATGGAAAGAATAGGCATCAAACCAAACCTTGAGATCCTTCAACATAGATTTGAAAGCTTGTCTGAAAGCGAGAATCCTCTCTTCCATGTAAAAAATGAAAATTCTAAAGCAATGTTTTAAATTGCCACTTTGCTTATTTTCAGATTTTTTTGGATTGACAGAGTTAAAGTAAATTTAACCTTACCTGGTTAATAATAGGACCAAATGTATATCATTAACATTAAATTTATTTTTTTAAGAGAGCTTCTAATCAGTTTGCATGCCAAAATGCTCAAAAACAGCTAATTTAGGTGACTTGGCTCTCCCCTTAGAATCTTATTCTTAAAGTGGCTTTTTCCGCAAAACATTTGCAACATATTTCTTGGGGAGCTTGACTGCTCCATGTTATCTATAGAAACACTCTAATCGGATGGCATCAAATTCCCTCATCTAAATAATTGTGTAAGCAATGCCAACTTCACATTGAGACCGTGGCCCTCATGCCCCTTAAGAAAACACAGTTTCTCAAGTATATTCTCCAATGACAAATTTGTTTTTTGATTGTTTGTATTTTTTTCGCGCTCAGAAATTTGTACTTTTTTTAAATATATTTTACCAACGCCATGGTTGCCTGAAAGTATTTTTCCACCTCCCTCGAATCTATAGTATAATACAAACTTCCGTAAATCCAATCTTTGTTTTTCTTGTTTGTATCTTGTTCAGCCTAAAGATGAATCAATAATACTTTTGAAATTTTATTTAACTGTAAGTTTGGTCCACATTTCCTTATTTTAAAAGATTCAAAGGCTATAATATTTCTTTTCAATCTTCAAAAGACGTCAAACTTTGGATCTTCTGGTGAACTCTGAATATTTATGAGGTAATAAGATGGATTTTTCAGTAATTTTAATTTTAATTTAATTTACTGAATTTCTAAACAAAACAAGAAGTTGTAGATGTGTAAAGATTCAGTATGTGAGATTAATGAAAAAGGAATTATGTTGTCCACGTGTGTCATCATTCTCGTGACCTGTTTTTGTTATATAAATTGTTTTTGGTTGTTTTGATTCATTTTCAAATACATACCCTGACTAAAACCTCTTTTGGGAAGAAGAGTAGCTATTATTTCGTACATGAAAGAACAAATCGAATCGTCCATTGATGATTGTTTTAAGGAATTTAATATCAGGGGTCGCTTTACTGATGTACTCCGAAAATTTTATACTCTTTATGTTTTCATCGAAGGCATTAATGAGAAAATCCTAAAATATCTCTAGATTGGATCCTCATTCATTGAATTTTCTCAACGTGACTATTTATCATGAAGCAAGCCTGGACATTTAAACTGATCATATTGTGAATAGTTTTGAGGAAAAATGCTTATTTTTTTTATAAATATATTTAAACTCGATCGAGTTCTATTCCTTCTCCCTTAAAAGGCTCTAGCAGACTACTTTCACTTCGCCAGCCAAACTAATCGAGTAGAATTGTATACAAAAAAAAATTCATATACTTCCCTCTATAATTTAAAAAATATAAATATCAACAATTTTAAAATATAAAATAGTATGAATTGTATGAGTAATTTTGTAATTTATGGTTTTAAGAAAAAGAGAATTATAAAATAAGAAGAGGAATGAATTTTAGGATAAAATAAATACAATGATTCTATTATAGCAATATTTTCGTTCATATGAATTTTTGATATGGAGAATTGTATTTGTTCAAAATGTTTTGAAGATAACTACTAAAACATAATAAAGAAAACTATTCTCTTATGCATAGTCTAAAAGTTTTCAAAAGAATAATAAATATTGAATTGAGTAAAACAATATTTAGTTTTCCACAAGTTAATTATCAAATTACTGATTTTTATAATAAATAATATAATAGATTTTTATTAGTTGATACATTATATATAGATTTGAGATTTGAGATTTGAAACAAATTTCACGTGTGCAAACCATTGTTGAGTCATCTGAAAACAAGTTTTAGCTATTGTTTAATGACAAACAGTTGTTGATTAATGGTAAAAGCCTCTAAATCTCACTTATCACATATAAGCCAAATAAATATTGATTTAGTAATTGGATGAGAACATTCTATTTCCATTTAGAATGGTTTTTGTCAATTTGATGGCAACATTTGTTGTTCATTTGTATTGCTTTATGTTTTAAATTTGTATGCAAATATTTCATAATTAGATAATACTTAATTTAAGGAAAGAATCTAAATTTTTCTAAGTTTATTTCTTGCCAGTTTTTAGCACTTATTAATAGTTGTTTTAGTTTAATCTAATCACATGCAACTAGAATTTATAGTGCATCCATGCACAAACACATACTCTCTAACATACATATAGTTTTCTATCGACGTAATCCTTCAACCTCTTTGGGTGCAAGTGCTAGTATATAATAAAGATTAAATTATATATAATATAATTATATTAATTGTTATATATAATTGTATATATAGGTTTTATTATTATTATATATTATATTCTATAATATATAAATATTAAATTATTATAATTAATAATTAATATATTTCTATATAGATCAAATTAAATTAATTTATAAAAAATATCATAGTTTAATTGATCTTTCGATAAATTGGGAAAAAGAAAACTATATGTATGTTAACATGTTAAGATTATGTGGTGAATATATTAATTAATACATAAAATAAAATAAACTAGCAATTGCACCTTGGTGTGCAATGGGTACGCCAAAGAGGTGTGTAAGATCAATTAAAAAAAAAGTTGGTTTAATTTTTGCATATATATTGAAGTACATGAGATCAAAACCTAAGATTAATAACTCAAACTTCCTCCTAATTTTTCTTCTACTGTTTATATTTGTTGGAATCATCAATTCAAACATACTCTCTTTCCCCCTTTTTTTTTCTTTTATTATTTCAACTAGAATAAACTTTTCCATCCTCTACTCTTTAATTTCTTCATTTAAAAACTAAGATGTGATGATTCGTATTGTTGTTATTGTTGTTAGGCAGGGCAAAGACTAATGTTTTTACCTGATCATTTCTCTATTAATTTGCATTGAATAATGAACGAAATTAAAAAATTGAAGACATTTCCTAGTGTTTGATTTTAAACAGACTTTCCATTTTATGTTTTTAAAAAGTATTAGTTATTAGGAAATTTCTATTAGTTTAAATTAAAAAAAAGCCAATGGGTGGCAGGTGGCATTTTTAAATTCGTTCATGTGCCTTGTTTATGCTTCCACATTTGCATACATGCCTATTAGAGTCAGATACATAATTTCGTCTCTCCAAAGAATACATTGTGAATTCATTTCATTCACACTAGTAATGTAAAGTGATCTAAAAATGGAACGAGAGAAAAAAATGAGGACACCGTAGTTCGGTTGATCTTTTTAGCGCTGGTGCATAGGGGCTTTCATGCCCTGGTCCAGAACCAACTGTCATTGATGCAAACCCCAAGTCCTACTAGGTGCGTAGGAGCAGCTGGTCTCGTCCATATCTCTAGAAGGAGCAAGTGGATCAACTGCATAAAGTGGTGAATCATAATGTGACCGACATCTAGGCAATAAAATTTCCAGGTTATATTGAAGGGTTTTCGACAACTGCTGCTGATGTTGTAAATGCAATAGCTGTTGCGCTATCTTCATGTGAGCTATATGCAGAAAATAAAGATTGCCTTAAAATATATGTTCAACTGGAAAATTTGAAAAATTAACATGTATTTTGCATCCATAGCTCAAGAAAAATTAATTTAAGAATATACCTTCAGCTATATAATCAGAGCTGTTAAAGAATATCAAATTAGCATTTCACTGAAAAATTAAAATGTCGTTACAATTCCTAGTAAAACTTATTGTCTTCTTTAGATTGGCACCTACAGTAATTATGGTATATTTCCCTAAACTATCAATCCAACATTCTTAACACACATTTCTGTACAAAACAGAACAGAACTCCAATGTGAGTGGAGTGAATGTGCACGACATTCTGCAGACCATCCAACGTACAGGACAACTAGTTCCCCATGTTAGTACCTTAGATTTAAGCTAAGATGAATATGTAATAGTTTTATTCGTACTCCATCCCTTAAAGAGGTTAGTATCTAAGTGGTAGAGTTCTTGTCTAAGTAAATGCAAAAAAACAAATTGCTTAACTGGGGCTAGCAAACTCAAAAGAGCTTTCCGTGGACAAGAAAATGATGAGAGCAACTTCAGAATCTCAGACAGAAATGTGAGAGCTTGTTGGCCTTTTTCAACAGTCCCCTTTTGCGCTTGGAGAAATTTGAACAATAATTTACAGGGTTTTGTATCCTCTTTAGCTGAAACATTTCCTTAACAAAATGCAGTTAATATTTCTAGCGCAACCGCCATATTTATGATGAATTCTTTGATGAATGTCGTGTTCGTACTACAAGACTTTGAAGTGATCGCTACCGTCATATCGGGGAGAAATACAGCCACAACTTGGATGAGTGCCAGAGGATGATTGATGGCATTGATTGTGATGGAGATGGCGTGCACGATATTTTATGAATATAAACTTTAGCTAGCGAAAGGATCAACGGTTGTGAATCATTCCACTGCCTTGCAATGCCCCTCGTGGCTTTTCAACCGTCCACTTTCCCATCCAAAGGCAGCAGATTATAGTGTACAATATTCAAACATCAAAAAGAGAAAGATTAAAATATTGAAGAAAAGTATTGAACGGACCAGATTGATATAACTACATTGCAACATTTTTACTTACTTATTAACCATTCACAATAAAAAATAGCTTGGCCATTTCCAAATAACATAAATTCGACGTAAAAATATTATTATATAATAAAAATATAAAATACTAATAATAATAATAATAATATCATTTTTAAAATGATTTATTAATTGACCTCCTGTATTACACAAATGTATGCAAAAAAAAATTCATATTTTTCTTTACAGCTCTTCAACATACCCATTGCACACCAAGGTGCAATTGCTAGTCTAAGTTTAGTTTAGAAGAAAATATGGCAGCTTCAGACTCAAACTTTGAATGATGAATTTTTCTGAATTTTTATAAAATGGAAATTAAGATGCAGGTGAATACAGAAAACTCATCTTACAAATTTGCACAGCAAGCACAACTTAAGAAATGAAGTCTAATTTGCTCAAAAAGAAAAAATCAAAAAAATGATTTACAAAGCAGTCATGATGTAGATATTCTCATTCCGATTGCTATGTTCAATATCTCCCAGAAACTCAATGAACTACCCATCAAATACAATACTTTATCCAAATTCCCTTGCAACATGAACTCTAAAACCAATACTTTCTGTAAAGGATATGATTTGCCAAAAAAATTAAAACTCTTCCTAATTGACCTTCCACAACTCGACCTGGACCTACCTATGTTACTAGTAAACTTATCTAAAACATATTTCAGACAGAATATTCTATACTAACACATATTTGAAGCTGATGCAATCAAGAACGTGGATGTATAGTGACTGGCAATCCGTGGGCGAAACTAAGCGTGATCCCCAACTGTGGCGTAGAGATGCGATCTTTGTCGACTATCTGGACTCGATATCGAGACAGAAGAGAAGCCGCAACCCATTTCATTTGCAGGAATGCGAAATCCTTGCCAAGACACGCTCTCGGCCCTGTGTTAAAGACCGGGTATTTATATCCCGCTTCACCCACAAACACGCCCTCTCTCAGCCATCTCTCCGGCTTGAAATCTGCACAATCGTGACCCCATATGCTCTTCATCCTTCCCATGGAGTAGATGGGTAAGATGAGATTACTGCCTTTCTTCAAGCGCGTGCCGTCAGGCAAAACCTCTTCTTGTGTCGCCTGCTTCCAGTTAATGGGGAGCGAGGGGTACAGCCTCAATGTTTCCGTCAATGTGGCCTGCAAGTAATTCATCTCTTTCACCTCCTCCACGGATAATTTGGCTCGGTTTCCTCTGATCCGCCTGATTTCGACCAGGATTTTTTCTTCAGCGAGTGGATGTTTCGAAAGCAGGAAGAAGAACCAGCAAAGAGCGATGGAGGTGGTGTCCCTTCCTGCCAGTACGAAGCTGAGTGTGGCGTCTCGCAGGGCTTTGTCTGTCATCTCACACTCCGTATTTTCACTTTGGCTTCGCATCATTGAGGACAATAAGTCTTGCCCTTGGAAATCGCTTCTTCTCAGTTCCTTCCGTCTGGCCGTAATTACACCGCCAACAAATGCATTAATAATTTGCAGAGACGCTTTCAGCTTCCCTTCTGTGCCCATTCCCAGATATCTCATGCTTTTCCATACAATAGACGGTATAATGAACCTGCAAGGTCATTTAAGTTACAATTTATTGTATATCACACTCACTCTCAAAAACAACAACAATCACTCTCTTTTCCCATAGTACCCATCTATTAATGTGATTTAAATTGAGTCATTTACATAAGTCAATGTTTAAAATGTGTTGCATAAAATGAATAAGCTAAAATGCATTGTATAATGCAATTGAACTGAAACAACACGGTCTAAGATTTGACTTAAATGGCTCATTTGAAATCACTCTCTCTAACATCTTGATGATAGATCATAGAATGTGATCCAAACGTTGGTGCTAAAAAATCTCACACAATTGAATCTAGATATAATGACGACAATCACTCTTTCTGTTCCACCAAAACCCATCTATTAGTGTGATTTAAGTTGAGCCACCTAAACAAGTCAAAACTTAATGTGTTTTGTGTTAAGCCAAAATGCATGAAATGAATCTATAAGCTCATACAGGTTAAAATATATTGTATAATGCAGTCAGACTTGAACAACACAATCTTAACTTTGACTTGTTTAAATGACTCATCTAAAATCACACTCTATAATATCATATTGGTGGATCAGATTCAAAACATTGATGCTAAAATATCTCATACAATCAAATCTAAAAACAACAACCACAATCACTCTCCTTCCAATAGATCCCTCCTTAATGTGATTTAAACTTAGAAGGATTGTTTATACCAAAATACGTAACAGATATTTGAGGATTGAGAAGGTGTTCACCTGTACGCTGTCGTATCCAAGGCTTGTTCGATGGCTTCTGCAATCTCCGAATGTCCATTTGTGGTTGCCAAGCTTCCTGCATCCACGCCCAAGCTCAGCATAGTCATGTTATCCAAGCCAAAACGCACGAGAATGCCCTGAAGATCCACCGTCTCCCCTGTTCGAGAGAGGATCTCCACCAGCGGAAGCAGCTTGTTGTCAACTGATTGTTGGATGGTGTGGATCATCTTGTCTTTGAAAGTGAGAGAATGTAGAATGGAGCTCAGGCTTTTTCGGGCGCGCTCCCATTGAGAGCCGTCTATGTTGAGGATGCCATCGCCGAGAAGATCAGCAGTGACGGATTTGTAACGGGCACCCTTTGGGAAGCTCCCAAACTTGGTCTTGAGAATGTACTCGACGTTCTTGGGATCTGTGGTGACGAGAGAAAGCATGTTAGACATCCAGGGAGGCTTGAACCTGAACGTCCCCTCGCACTCTGCCAATATCTGCGTCAACCAATCGTAGATGTCATTCACATGATGAAACACAGAGGGAAGCATACCCGCCATTGGCCACACACCAGGTCCACAGCTCCTCGTCCCATACAGGGCATGATTGTAAAACCATACTAATAATAAGCTTACGATGACAGAAATGCCCACAGCAGCAGATACCCCCATAGGAGCCTTGTCACACATGGAAGATGTGTTCCCCATCATCATCGTATGCAGGACATTCTGCATTGCTCTTGGGCTTTTGTGGAATATAAAGCCATTTGAGAAGGCGTTGAAACCATTAAAGAAGCTACCCCAAGGGATAAGGCTTAGAAAATCCTTAACTAACCCTAGTTAAGAGGTGTTACATTCTAGAAAATGTATGGGACCAAGCTGCTCCAACATAGAACCAGGCCGCCCCAACACACTTGGTGAAAATTTTAAGATTTTCAACCTACAAACTAGGGGAGAGGAGTCGATACGTAAGTGGGGGCCCTAACGTGCGATGGGACATGCGCTCGTTGGGGCCCACACCTATACGTCGGTCCTCCACAACTTAAAAAAAAAATCATCCATAAATAGGCACGATGACATCAAACATAAATCGGATATAAAATGCACATTTAATAGCATTAATTTCAAAACAAAACAAGTACATGCTGGCAGTCAAACATGATGAAGTGTATCCAACTTGTATTTGACATATAACAAGTAGCATTCTGACATGGAATTTAAACAACCCAAACATTAAGACATGCATCTTTCCCCGTAAACTGGTAAACCCAACTTTCACACCAATGTAGGCGTCACTTTCACATTAATCACAACTACACAACATAAACAAGGTGCCAAGTCAACAACTTTGAAACCCATCTGACCCATCTTTGACCGACTGGAAAACCCATTACAACAATGTTTCCCATCATAGCATAACCAAACCAACACGCAAATGCATTCGTCTGTCCCATCTACCATGAGACCTACAACACGTATCAGCTTGAATCTGTCTCATCTCGCCAAGTAGGGTGTGCACGTATTGAAGCCAAACCCAAATATCCCACCTGCATCCATTTAACACTCCTGTAAGGCCGCCATTATTCAAAACAAAAACATGGAAACAATTTCAAACAATCCACCAAACCAATCAAGTCAAGAATTAATGGTTGAAATCAATCAAATCTCTAATTCATACGAAACATAATTCAAATTCAAAATAGGACAGCAATTTATTTCACCACACCAAACAAGCATCAATCAAATTCAAATAATTCTCAAATCAAATAGCCGTGAAAACCAACAAGTATTCAATTATTTTGCAGTGAGCAACATAAGAAAAGGAGGAGTGACAAACACAAAATTGAATGAGTTAACATCAAGGGGAGACAACAACTCATATTCTAGTGCCCCAGCATTCATATTGTTCTAGGTTTTCCTTTTCACACTTTTCCATCTGTTTACTTTATATTGTTCTTCATTACAACCATTACTATTTTCTATTTCTAAGCTTTATAATGATCTTCATTACAGCCATTACAGTCATAGGTTTTTGTTTATGTTTCCCTAGGGTTTATATTGCAAATATTACAATCACAGGTGTTTCTTTATGTATCGGTAGGGTTTATATTGCAAATATTGTAGTCATAGGTTAGCATATGTGTTCCATAGGGTTTATAATGCAAATATTACAGTCATGGTTTACCATTTAAAGCTTTCCCTAGGGTTTATTTTTCAAATAATACAGTCATTCGCTAGCATATACATTCCCTAAGGTTTATATTGCAAATATTGCAGTCACAATTTACCATTTTTGTTTCCCAAAGGTTTATATTACAAATGTTATAGTCATAGTTTACCATTTCAGTTTCCCTAGGGTTTATATTGCAAATATTACTGTCATAGTTTACCATCGATGTTTCCCTGGGGTTTATATTGAAAATGTTACAGTCATAGTTTAGCCTTTCTGTTTCAGTGGGGTTTATATTGCAAATATTACACTCATAGTTAAACATTTATGTTTGATAGATTATGCATTATCGTTCACTCTGTTTTTCCTGTGTCTCAATGGTTATGCATTATCATTCACTCTGCTTATTGTAGTCTCATAGGTTTTGCATTATCATTTATATGGTAAATATTGATCATGGTTTACCATTTATGTTTCATAGGTCTTGCATTATCATTCACTTTGCTTATCTTATTCTCATAGGTTATGCATTATCATTCACTCTAGTTATATTATTCTCATAGGTTTTGCATTATCATTCACTCTAGTATCTTATTCTCATAGCTTCTACATTGTCATTCACTCTGGATATCTTATTCTCATAGGTTATGCATTATCAATCACTAAAATTTCTATTTTTAGAAGGTTTTTTTTTCAGCATTTTCATATGTTTTTGCTTCATCAATAGACAAATATTTATGCTTGTCAATGAGTTCGTCATAGACAATATATGTGAGCTTTGTTAAACTCTTATTGTTTTTCATTCGTAAGCTTTCTATTGTGTCATAGTTCAAACATGAGTGTGGTTTTCACTTTGTTGTGCATGAGAATGTTAATGTTTTAAACGCTTAAGAGATATGAGATGTTCTTAAACTCTAACTCCCTTGCATAGTTTGTAATTGTGTGCTTCTTACTCCTCTAGTTCCTTATGTCGCTCACTCCAGAATAGATGTAACTCTCTAAACTGTTACAAAAGATAATCTCGATTGAAATGCAACAAACTAAAAAGATAATGCATACACAAACTAAATAATCTTTTGTTCAAGCATCACTCTCTTCCATATAAAGATAACTGTTAAAGCATTTGTGTTTCATAGTTTACCATTTATCTTTCCTAGTTTCTGCATTATCATTGACTCTGGTTATCATATTCTCATATGTTCTGCATCACAAACTAATTATTCTTTTGTTCATCACAACACTATCTTCATACATATATAGATAATTGTTCAATCATTTGTATTTCATAGTTTACAATTTATGTTTCATAGGTTATGCATTATGTTTTGCATTACAAACTAATTGTTTTTTTGTTCAAGCATCAATGTTTTGATTCTAATTATTCTGTGTAGATGGCCAAGGGCAATGCAGTGGTGACTCGTACTGGGAACAAAAAAAAGAAAAGAGCCACAAGAAAGTTTCCCACCGAGAAACGAGGATGCAGATTCCCCCCTGAAATAGATCATGTTGCATAAGAAGATGAGGTTTCTACTCCTCAAATACTGCAGATTGAGGTTACTAAACCTCAAATACCGCATAAGGTAAAACAAATACAAAATTTGGGGTCTGAGGATGACATGAAAAGGGCACTCTATGACGTTGAAGAGAATGACATGTCAATAAGGGGGGCTTCCAAAAAGTGGTCAATCCCAACAACCACAGTGTCCAAATGGCTAGGGGGTCTAACAACAACTTCCAAGAAAGTTCTACCAACAATCCTCACCGAAGAGGAAGAAAATATTATTGTGGAATGGTGCAAGCAAATGGCTGATATTAGTCATGGTCTTGAGATAGGCAATCTTAAGTCTAAGGTTGCTCAAATATGTCAAAATAGGCCAAACTCTTTCACCAATGGCTTCCTAGGGAAGTCCTGGTGGACAGGCTTCAAGCACAGACATCCTCAACTCGCATTACAAATTGTTGAAAGCCTAGACAAAGATAGGGCATTCAATCTTAGAGCTGATGTTGTAGATGCATTCTACAAAACATTGTCTGCAACATACAAATCCATGCCATATGGTCTTGATCGCATATGGAATTGCGATGAAACTGACATCCAAGCAAGCAAAAATGGGTCCATGAAGGTGCTCACAAGAAAAGGTAGCAGGAATGTCTCTTACATTATCCCAAAGAGTCGTGAATGGATAATCATTCTATGTTGTGTCAATGTTTTCGGGCAGAGCATTCCAAGATTCTACTTGTTCAAGGGGAGTGTGAACATAGATAATTACATCATAGATTGCGAACCAGGTGCTTGCATGGCAGCCCAGCCACATACATGGATGACCAAAGAATTGTTCATAGATTTGTTGACCCACTCCAAAACCTCGATTCCAGGCGGTGTCTCGCCCACCAACAGGGTCTTGTTGATCTTTGACGGCCATGGAAGCCATGTAGCACTCGAAACCATCCAAGAAGCAAGAGAAATCGATATAGATTTGTTAACATTGCCATCACACACATCACATAAGCTACAACCGTTGGATGTGAGTGTGTTTGAACCTTTCAAAGCTTACTTCAAATCAGAACGTGTAGATTTTTTGTCAAGGTTTCCAAACATTGAAGTGAGGAGGAGAGAATTTGCAATGTTAGGCAACAAAGCAATGAAAAGAGCTTTGACAGTTGACAACGTCAAAGTTGGGTTTAAAAAGACTGGTATATGGCCTTTGAATCCTGATGCACTTGTCAACGACATATGTCCCAGTGAGACATTTGTGCCCAGCGAGGATGCTGACGCAGTTGAAAACATTCTCAGCCTTTCTGGACTTGGTGTGTCAAGTGATGATGTCGCAGTATTGCAGTCCACTCTTCCAGATGGAAACATGCAACCTACAACAGAAACACATCACTCACCTCATAGTTGTCATGTTGAATCAATTGCACAAGTGGTGGTTAATGAACACACCCCTCCCATGGTGGACAAGGTCGTTGATCAATTCAACGAAAGTTTAGATCTTCCATCACCATGAAGCCAACCATCCTGGTTGGTTGAGGGAGCAATGAACTTGGGCATTGATTTGGAAGTCCCAGAACAACAGGATACCTATACTTTCCCATCACCACCACCACCAGAAATTGACCTTTCTAAGGTTGTGCATTACTATGCTCCTTCTTGCAATTCAGATTTACAAGGCAATGAAGATGTACCACAAGGCTCATAGGTAGTGGAGGAGGTCATTGGCACACAGTTAGATGGGACACAAAAACACAAACAATTTTGCACATCAACAAGTTCCTCAAGTTGCCTATGCACACTATCCGTCAAAAGAAATCCAAAGCAGGTGCAATTCGAATCAGTAAACAGTCTCAATTGTTGACAACAAATGACTACATGAGGTTGTTAATGGAGCAAGAGCATAGGAAGAAAGAGACAACAAAATGAAGAAAAAATGGCAACAAGAATTGTGGTAGCGGAGTTGAAGGAGAATGCCAGAATTGAGGACATACTGCGAAAAGAAAAAGAGCAGCAAAAATTACAACAAAAAAAGGATAGAGATGTGAAAAAGGAGCAAGAGAGGCTTCGCAAGGAACAGGACCGAGAGGAAAAAGAGATTGAGGAGGCACATAGGGCTTTACAGAGAGAGAGGCGGTTAAGGAACACTTATAATCTGTTGTCTCAAAGTAATGGAGTCTTCTGTGATATTCTCAACATTAATATCCCTCAGTTCTCCACAACAATGAATTATTCAACCCTCTCCCAATCTGACTTTAGGGGCAGTCAATATCCATATCAATTTGGCACTCGGGATGTACAGATGTGTTCACCACCACCCCCAACACATGTCACTTGCACCCAATTTACCACTCATGTACGCAACAATCCCCGTCGATTGGAAGGGGACGAGAACATGGCAATTGGCACCCCAACCAACCAAGATCCTTTTCACAATAGTAACAGCTAGATTACAAATGCTAGTTTCATAGACTTTAGAAGTATTGATATTTACAAAAGCACCGAAATTGTGGATAGTTGTAATTTTTTGATAAGTACAGATTGACCGTTATTGTTTTGGTTTGTGAAGTAATCTGATCAGTTTCGAAAAAGTGTTGTATGTAATTTGCAATGTGTGTTATTGTTTTGATTTGCAATGTATGCTTCTTCGTTGATAGTTTTAAATATATGAAAATTACAGATGCATCGTTATTGTTTTGATTTGCAATGTATTATGATCATATTGCAATGTGTGTTCTATGTAATTTGCAATGTGTCTCTGTTTTCATTTCAAATGTTTGCTTCTTCATTAACATTTTGTCATTTTCTATTCCTTTTCTAATTATTTTGCCATGTGGGAGGTCAAAATTTGTCCAAGACTTAAAAAAATGCAAAAATGACTCGTTGACTGATGCATAGGCACCTCGGGTGCCACTTCCTACGTGGCTCGGCGTCCAAAGTTGGCAGCCTTGCCACGTCAACTTCTCTCAATTCACCACACTAATAATCCACTATGTCACATTTATCACTCGTCGCCACTTCCTATTCCTATCGACCGTCGTGTTCAATTGTTGTCACCTCTCCTAAGCTCCTTGCCACCCCGCAATTTTATTCCAACCAACCTATACATATACATATATGTATGAATATACATATACATATACGTATGAATATACATATACATATGTAGTACATATACATATGCATATGTATGTGCATACATATACATATACATATGCATGTGCATACATATACATATACATATCTATATACATATACATATGTATATATCTACATACATATACATATGCATGTACATACATATACCTATACATATACATATACATATGTATATACCTATACATATACATAGACGTATGTATATACATATCTATATACATATACATACATATTTTATGAGCCAACCTGCATTGAATTCTCCCTAGTGCCTCGCTCTTGTCGCCAACTTTTCAGCCTTTCATTCTAGCAAGTTGTCATTCTTTCTTCACTTGCAGGCCACTACCTGCTTGGTTCATCGTCTGCAACCTTAAAACCTTAACCACAACTTGCGATGCTCAGAGACCGGTTCGTATTTGGGTAGAAGCCGATTAGGAGATAGGTATGCACCAGTTACTGAACGTTACCAGCGGCTCCACTTCCGCCATGCAAGCAATGAACGAGTTCCTCGCCGCCATGAACGGGTTCCATATACATATAAATATGTATATATATGCATACATACACATACATATACATATACATAGACATATACATATCTATATGCATATACATATGTATGTGTATGCATATGTATACACATATACATATACATACCAATATACATACACATACACATATACATATTCGTATACAATTAAGTCATGCAACTATTCTATCTTTTCCAGGTGTCATTGATGAATTTGGGGGTGTTTAATTTTTCATAGGTGATACTTCATCTTCAATTCAATGTAAATGAATGCATATATATTATTCTGTTGTGATTCAATTCATTCATGGAAATGAATGCATGTAAGCAATGCTGCAATTTTTCATTTCAGTAACAAACAATTGGGAAACATAACACCCCCAATTTAATGAATGTCACCTAAATAAAATAGCAATAATGAATGAATGAAACAACATGTATGAAAACCCTAAACCCCCAATTTTATCAATGGCACGTAGAAATGGTACTCAACAACATTAATTGAAAAGTGAACATTAACCCATGACTGTAATGGTTGTAATGAAGAACAATCTAAAGCTTACAAATGGAAAACAGTAAGAGTATAACAATTATCACATATGTATATGACTGAATTGATGGAGCAAAACCCAAAATAAATAACACCAACATATTTATCTATGGCACAGAAACAACATAATTTTTTTAGTGACTGAAAAGATGAAGCAAAACCTAAAAAAAGATTAACCCACATTTTTTTTTGGTTAATGAAACAAAGAACACAACCTAACTCAATGATAATGACCCATGATAATACGATAAGCAGAGTCAATGATAATGCAAAACCTATGAGAAAAGGATAAGCAGAGTCAATGATCATGCAAAACCTATGATAAAACAATAAGGAGAGTGAATGATAATGCAAAACCTGTGAGATTACGATAAGCAGAGTGAATGATAATGCAAAACCTATGAAACATAAATGATAAACTATGAGTGTAATATTTGCAATATAAATAACACCAACATATTTATCTATGGCACATAAACAACATAAAAAATTTAAGTGTCTGAAAAGATGAAGCAAAACCTAAAAAAAGATTAACCCACATGATTTTTTTTGGTTAATGAAACAAAGAACACAACCTAACTCAATGATAATGCAAAACCTATGATAATACGATAAGTAGAGTCAATGATAATGCAAAACCTATGAGATTATGATAAGCAGAGTGAATGATAATGCAAAACATAAGAAACGTAAATGGTAAACTTTGAGTGTAATATTTGCAATATAAATAACACCAACAAATTTATCTATGGCACAAAAACAACATAAATTTTTTAAGTGATTGAAAAGATAAAGCAAAACCTAAAAAAAGATTAACCCACATGATTTTTTGGTTAATGAAACAGAGAACACAACCTAATTCAATGATAATGCAAAACCTATGAGAATATGATAAGCAGAGTGAATGATAATGCAGAACCTATGAGAAAACGATAAGTAGAGTGAATGATAATGCAAAACCTATGAGATTACGATAAGCAAAGTCAATGATAATGCAAAACCTATGAGAATACGATATGCAAAGCCAATGACAATGCAGAACCTATGAGAATAGGATAACAAGAGTCAATGATAATGAAGAACCTATGAGAAAGAATAGGATAAGCAGAGTATATGATAATGCAAAACCTATGAAACAGAAATGGTAAAACTATGACTGTAAAATTTGCAAAATAAACCCTAGGGAAACAAAAATGCTAAACTATATGTGTTATATTTTCAAAATAAACCCTATTGAAAGAGAAATGCCAAAATATGAGTGTAATATTTGCAATATAAACCCTACAAAGCAAAACCCATATAAATAAAAATACAACTTCAACTATGGCATGGAAACAACGAACATTATTATTACTGAAAGAAGAAAACAACCCCAGAAATTTCAATCGCAAGGAAACAACCAACTGCATTATTATCTATTATATAAACAAAGCGATGCTTGAACAAAAGATTAATTTCCAAATATTTAGTGTGTTTATGAAAACAAATAGGACAGTGTTCATAAACACTAAACTTCAACAAAAAAATTGATATCTGCAACACTAAAACACCAATAAAACAAACTGAAATTGCAAACCAAACTCAAACAACCAAATAATGGCGAGCCTTAGTGAGCAAGCTCACCTGGGTCGAACATGCAACGAACCCGTTCATTGCTTGCAGTGACCTTCATGGCGGCGAGGAACCCATTCATGGTGGCGAGGAACTCGTTCATGGCAGTGAGGAACTCGTTCGTTGCTTGCATGGCAGAAGTGGAGCCGCTGGTAACGTTCGGTAACTAGCGTTTACCCATCTCTCTATCAGCTTCTACCCAAACACGATATGGTCTTCGAGCATCGCAGGTTTTGGTGAATAGACAAAGGTTGCAGACGACAAAACGAGCAAGTACTAGCGTGCAAGTGAAGAAGGAATGTCTACTTGCTAGAATGAAAGGCTAAAAACATGGCGAGAAGAGCGAGGCACTGGGAGCATTCAATGCAGTTTAGCTCAAAATAAACGTGGGGTGGCGTGGAGCTTAGGAGAGGTCACAACAATTAAACTCGATGGTCGATGGGAATAGGAAGTGGCGGCGAGTGATAAATGCGATGTAGTGGATTCTTAGGGTGGTGGACTGAGAGAAGTTGGCGTGGCAAGGCTGTCAACTTCAGATGCCAAGCCATGCAGGTAGTGGCACCCGAGGTGCCTATGTATTAGTCGACGGGTCATTTTTGCGTTTTTTTAAAATCGTGGACAAATTTCAACCTTCCACATGGCAAAATATTTTGAAAATAAAAAAATATAATTTTTTATTGTTTAATATCCATTTTTGCATAATGGGTTTTTTTTTTTAAATGTTATTGGTCCACTGTGCGATTTTGGGTGTGTACGTATTGACTCCTCTCCCCTAGGCCGCCTCTAAATATCAGGCCACCCCATTTGCAACCATTGCATTTACAACTTTAGTTGTAGATGTTATCCATTAAATAGTAAACTAGCTTATCTATCTTATTAAATAATCTATATAAATAACCTAGAAAAATATATCTTTGTTGAGACGTTTATTTGTATCATATTATTTAACATAAGATTAAGATGAATGAAATCAATTTTTCTAAAATAATTAAAAATAATATAAATAACAAAAATAATAGAAAAATATACATAGTATAAATAATAATAATAATATAGATATACATGGGGGTTCACCCCGCAACGTGACGGTTAAGTCACGAGCCCCTGTTGATAAGGGGTCACTGGTTCGAATCGCTCCACATCGCACGAAGGAGGCTATCAGATGGCGGTTGAAGGAGTCAACGGTGGTACAACCCATGCAATCCCCGTGGAAAATGATGGAGGTGTTGGTTGGGGTCGAGCCAGTTGGGAGGGTGGGAGTTCATTGAAGAAGCTCAGAGGAAGGAGTCTAGGAGGCGGTAGAAGATGTGTGGGAAGAGTAGAGGAACGAAGATGGGAGATGCAGTGAATGGAGGTGATGAATGAAGCAGGAAAGGAGGCCGAAGGATGCGGGGAGGAAGGGGAGGTCGGAGGAAGCGGGTGAAGAGGAGTGTCGGATGAAGAAGTTTTCAGAGGAAGCAGAGAAGGTAGGAGTGAGTAGGAGAAAGACCCGAAGAGAAAGCAAACAAACAAAGGAAGAAGGAAAGAGTAACGGAGAAAGGGAGGCCTGGGGAGATGGGAAGAAGGAAGGAAGGAGAGGCGACAGAAGGAGGGAGGCCCGAGGAGGAAGCGTAGCAAGGAAGGAGGAGTGACGGAGTGGAGACGGGAGGAAGGATGAAAAAAGAAGGAGATAATAACAACAGGAGGCAAATCAAGGAGGTGTTAATATCTCAACATGTACTCGGGGATGGGATCCCCCATTGTGATCCCACTGGTTCAAAGCTCCAGTCAAAATTGTTCACCGATCAAAAATAAAAAATAAAAGAATAATATAATCTATACATAACATAAATATAATATTAAATTAAATATATTATATATATTATATTTGTTATTATTATTAGATAATTAATTAAAAAATTAATTATTTAAAATTTATTTATTAAAATTGATATTATATTTTATATTATTATTTAATTAAATTCTTATATAAATTTTATATTTAAATAATTATATTTTTCCCTTATAATTATGTTATATAATCATTTGATTTGATTTATTATTTTATTTAACATAAATTAATAAAAATAACTTATTATTTTATGTAACATAAATTAATAAAAAAATAGAAATAACTTTCTTTTAAATGGTCACGCAATTGGAATTTGTGTAACACGGATAGGTGTACCCTTTTTTAGGTGCCCAGTATAGTGATTATTTTTAACGACCACTCACTCCACTTTGTTAGGCTTAATAAATGAAGCTCTTGACCGTATCATGTTGTTTTAATTTTAAACATTTCATTTCTTCCTTTCGGTGTAAATATGAATTTGTGTAAATGGATGATGTGCATAGTATGACTCTAAAGGAAACCTTTTCAATCATCGGTTATGATTTTGGTGAGATTTAAGAGGCGTTTTTGTGTACACGGATTTGCTCATCTCATTCTTATGTTCTGATTGTAGAAAACGTCTTTCAGCATAACTAGTATATATATATTAATAATATATATATATATATATATATATATATATATATATATATATTAATATGTAGAGAGATATACTTCTTGAGGCATTTATTTTTTTAATCAGTTTCCTACATAAAATTGTATAGGCATTTCAAGAAGGATATTTCTCAGTGTATTTTATGTGTGTGTGTGCTAGTACCATTCACAACACAAAATGTAAAACATTAAATCAATTAGGGTTAGGGTTAGGAATAGTGTTAGGGTTAGGGTTAAGAATAGGGTTAGGGTCAAGAATAAGGTTAGGGATATAGTTAGGATTAGGGTTAGAGATATGGTTAGGTTTAGGGTTAGGATTAGGGTTAGTTTTAGGGTTAGGTTTAGGGTTATGGATAAGGTTAGGTTTAGTGTTAGGTTAGGTGTAGGGTTAGGGTTAGGGTTCTAGTGATAGGGTTAGGGATACAATTAGGATTAGGATTAGTGGTAGAATTATGGTTAGGCTTAGGTTTAGGGTTAAGGTTACAATTATGGTTAGGTATAGAATTAGAGTTAGGGTTGGGGTTTGGTTTAGTTTGAAATTGGGATTTGAGTTATGGTTAGGTAAGAATTAGATCTAGGGTTGGCGTTAGGGGTAGGGTTAGGGTTAAAATTAGAATTAGGTTTGGGGATAAATTTAGGGTTAGGATTACGAAAAGGGTGAGAATTAGAGATGGGGTTCAAGTTAAGGTTAGGGTTAGGTTTAGAGTTATAATCAATGTTATAGCTACATATAAGTTTAGGTTTAGGGTTTAAATTAGGGTTATGGTTGGGGTTACAATTATAATTAGTGTTAGTTTTAGAATTAGGATTAACATTAGGGTTAGATATAGAATTATAACCATAATTTTGATAATAAGGCTAACCTTAATGTAAAGGATAATTTTGTCCCAAACTATAACCTTCATCCTAACTCTAACCCTAATCATAAATGTAACCCCAATATTTATCCAAGAACCTTAAATATAGTATGAAATTAATAACCCTAACAATAATCATAACCCCAAGCTTTATCCAAGAACCATAAATCTAATTATAATTGAACACTCATTTAACTATAACCATAATTGAGTCATAACCTTAAGCCTAATAGTAACCATAATTGAACCCTATATGTAACCCTAAATGAATCATAATCCTAACCTAATAGTAACCCTTATTGAACCCTATATGTAACCCTGGTTCAATCTTATCTCTATTTGAACCCTAACCCTAATCATAACCATAATTGCACCTTATCTATTATTGAACCCTATTTGTAATTGAACCCTATATGTAACCCTAAATGAATCATAATCCTAACCTAACAGTAACCCTTATTGAACCCTATATGTAACCTTGGTTCAATCTTATCTCTATTTGAACCCTAACCCTAATCATAACCATAATTGCACCTTATTTATTATTGAACCATAACCCTAACCCTAACCTTGATTGAACCCTAACCCTAAGATTTATTGTCGAACACTAACCTTAACTCTAAGTGAACACTAACCCTAATTGAAATCTAACTCTAACCCTAATATTAACCCTATTTGAAGCCTAAACCTAACCCTAATTGAACCCTAACCATAACCCTAACACTAAGTGAACATTACCCCTAATTAAACCATAACCATAACCCTAATCCTAAGTGAATGCTAACCCTAGTTAAACTCTAAACCTAACCCTAATTGAACCCTAACCATGATATTGAACTTGACCCTAACACTATTACATCTTAACCCTAATTCTAACCATAATTCAACCCCACAACACTAACCCTGGTTCAAATAAGTTTAGGGTTTAATTACTGTTACAACTCATGCATGGTTAAGATTCAATTAGAGTTATGTATAGGGTTAAATTAGGATTAGGGTTGTAGTTCAATTAGGGTATAATTAGGTTAGGGTTAGGATAAGGGTTAAGGTTATATGATAAAGCTTTGGGTTAGTGTTAGGGTTCAACTATGGTAAGGGTTAGTATAAGGGTTAGAGTTATAGTTCAATTAGGGTTAGTATTAGTGTTAATTTTTAATAGAGTTATGTTTAGGGTTAGATATAGAATTAGAGCTAATTAAACCCTAATTTAACTCTAACAATACCTAACCCTAACTATAGCTTTAAACCCTAATTGAATGTAAAGCCTAATTAAACCCTAATCCTAACACTAACACTTACCCTAGTTGAACCCTATAACACAAACCATAACTATAACCCTAATCCAACCATAACTATAACCCTAATCCAACCCTAACCCTAATTGAACCCTAACCCTAACCTTGAACCTTAATTAAATCCTAACCATAATAGAATTGTAACCCCAACACTAAACATTACCATAATTTAAAACTCTAACCTTAACCATATAACCAAACTTTAATTTAACCCTAATTAAACCCTAACCCTAATCCTAACCTAATTTAATTGTAATGTTAACCCTAATCCCAAGCTTTGTTGTAGAACCATAACCTTAATTGAGCCATAATTAAACCCTAACCCTAATTGAACCTTAATTTAATTGTGACCCTAATTGAACCTCAACTTAATTCTAACTCTAATTGAACCCTAACTGGACTCTAACATTGACCATAGTCTAAACCTAACCCCGCTAAACCCTACCCTAATTTAAAACTCTAACCCTAAATTTTTTTGTTGAGATCAAGTTCACACAAATTCTGCGGATCGACAACAAAGTTGCAGATGCCATGGCTACAATTGCATCACTATTGCAATTATCAGATAACCAAGCTTGATGTGAATTCTTGGTGGAACAATTGTTTTCCCCTGCTTATGAAAATCCTAAAACCCAAATCATTTGTCATCTAACTAGTTATGATTCTCCTTTGTATGGAAAAATCTATGCCTATCTAAAGGATAATGCCTTACCCTCAGATTTGTCTCAGAATAAAAAAAGAAATTTCATACGCCAATCTTCTCGCTATACCCTAATTGTTCACACCTTATACCGACGCGGTCTTGATGGTACCCTCCTTAGATGTCTCGAACTTGATGAGTCTAAAAATGCTTTACAAGAAGTTCATGGTGGTATTTGCTAGACTCGTTCAAGTGGACTAACCTTGGCTAACAAACTTGTAAGAATGGGTTATTATTGGCCAACCATGGAAAAGGAATCCTTCACCTTTGTAAAGAAATGTCTGAAATGTCAGATTCACGAAAATCTCATCCACACTCCAGCTCAAGAGCTACAACCCTTCACTACCACATGGCCTTTCACTTAGTGGGGACCAGATCTAGTCGACAAGATACACCCATCTTCATCAAATGGACACAAGTTCATTATCACGACCACTAAGTACTTTACTAAGTGGATTGAAATTTTTCCCTTGACAACAGTCACAAACAAACAAATTTCATCTTTTATTCTGAATTATATCATATGTCGGTATGACATCCTCAACTCCATTATCATGGATAATGGAAGACCTCTTAAGAATCAATATGTTGATGAACTTTGTGAAATATTTCACATCCAACACACGTTCTCTACGCCTTATTATCCACAAGGAAATGGCCAGGCAGAAGCTTCAAACAAGACAATTATGAAGATCTTGAAGAAGATGGTGAATGATGTCCGTTGTGATTGGCATGTCCAATTAAATCCAACTTTATGGGCATATAGAACCAGCATTCGCATGCCAACAAGTGCCACCCCATACGCCTTGGTCTACGGAGGGGCGATCCCACAATAGTGGTTTACCATTTTTGGTCAAACTGGACACTGAAATTATTATTTTTAACTAAATCTTCATATTCGGGCACCTATAGCGGCTAAACCGTGAGGAATTTGAAGATGATGCAAACTAGAGTCTCATCAAATTTTGTCTGTAGATTCTAAAAATATTTTTTCAAAAATTTTGGAATCAAAATGCACTTTTTTTCCATCTCCCACGAAAACTATTTTTTCTTCAGAAAACAACATTATAAAAAAGTGACGCTCACCGTATACAACATAACTTTTTTTGTATGAAGGATAAAATTCTAATTTTTTCGAATTTAGATTTGTAACTATGATATCTAGCCCTTTCATTTGGTCTCATAGTTTTTTATTGAATATTTTTTCCTTAATCAAGTTTCAAAGTCAAACTAATTGCAATTCAGACATAGGCGAACTGTATACAACATAAAAAAATTTGTATGTATAGAAATTCAATTATTATTTTTAATGGATCAAGGACATCAATACCCAGCCCGAACGTATTTTTTAAAATTTTATTTTGATAATTTGCTATTTTTCCACATGTGCAGAACAAAGAGCTTGATTTTCAGTGAAAAACCTATGTTTAATAAAACTAAAAAAAACACATACATAATAAAACCAAAACATATTAAAATTATATTCGTTGGATAGCTTGTTCTGAGGACTACCTGATTCTAGTTGGGTTTGTGAAGATTCCTCCTTTTTCATCCTCAACCCAAGCTCCAAAGTGCCAAAATTTAGGTTTTTTTTGTGTCTCAGATGGGAGATGAGGGATAAGGGGGGTTTGTACGAACCCATAGGGGTTCGAACAAACCCCTTCAAAGAGGTTCATTCAAACCCCTTTCCTATGCTTTTTTTTTTTTTTGCAGCCAAGATTCAAAGGGATTCGCTCGAACCCTGGTTCGAGCGAACCCCTTATTGATTCGGTCGAACCAGTAGGTTCGTATGAACCCCTAAAATCACTTTTTTTGCCTTGGGGTCATTTTTTGTGAGTTTTCCTTCCTTAGCTGAATTTTAAACCACTATTGTGGCTTCACCCAGAGCAAAAGTGATTTTTCCACTTGAAGTTGAGATTCCTTTGCTTCAAGTCTGATTGAAGGGACTTATAACCGATGAGGATTACAGAGTTTCAAGATTGCAAGGACTGGAGTTACTTGATGAGAGACGACAAAGTGCAGCTAATCACTTGAAGGGTTATCAAAAAGCTATGTCTCGTAGCTACAATCACTGAGTCAGACCATGAACATTTCAAGTGGGTGACTTGGTCATGAAGGAGAAATCCTCGCAACCAACAAGATTGAGAAAAGAAAGGAAAGTTCGAGCCCAATTGGCTGGGTCCATTTGTCATCATTGCAGCATATGGTTCATGGGCATATCAACTATCTATGCCAGAAGGGGACCTGCTTGAAGATCCAACCAACAACATCCATTTGAAGAAGTTCTATGTTTAGAAAATCCAAAAAAATAACACAAAAAGTCAAAAAAAAAAAAGATGAAAAAATACAAAAAAATCAAAAAGAGAAAAATACAAAAAAATAAAAAATCAAATGAATTGTTGCCTCAATGAAAACCTGGCAAATAGGCGTCTTGGTAACAAAAAACAAATCACAAAAATCTGAAAAAGTGCAATAAAAACAAATGGTGAAAACCTGGCAAATAGGCGTTGTTTGTGATTTAGTGGGCTCTCCCATCAATTAGGTTAAATTCTACATCGTTCATTCATAGCCATTTTTATTAGCATCAAATCCATTCCTTACCATCATATATGCATCAGGCACACAAAATTTCCTTGAGACGACAAGAAATTCATCATGGCTTGATGATTATTGCTTATTCCTAATAGTAGGTTGTGTCTAATCTAGAGTCAAGGTGCAAAAAAATCACTGGGGGCAATCAACTTTTTGAAATTTTTAGTAGACAAATGACAATAGGTGTCAAGTATCATAATATCAGATCAATAATCAAATATCCAATCAAGCCTAGTCAAAACAGCCATGCGACATGAAGCTGCACCGAATTGGATGATCTTAATCTAAATAAAATGAATGAAACACTTAAAGCATAAGTTGAACTGTTGTTTTGAAATTTGATGACATCATATATTTGGAGTGACTCAATGATGTACTGAACTAGAGTCTCAAGGAAGGAGTGTGATTTTTCTTTGTCTGTTGTCTATGAGTTAATCATTATTACTGTGCAAATTTGTCGTGGGACATGTTCTACAACGTATCATTGATGACATTTCAGAATTTGCATAGGAAAAAGGTTAACTCTTGTCTGTTTATGCAAGCAATACTCAGGTCATCTTGGTTCAATTATACCTCATTGGTTTATTAACTTGCTATATCAAACATCATGAAAGTTGTATCGGTTCGTTATCAAGGAAAATCTACCCTATGATACTTGTACTAACTTTCAACATATCAAAAGGCTCAATGATGACAATCAAGCATAAAATTGGTTCACAGAATGACAACAGTGAGTGGTTCATTTTGCATAGTTAGGATTGCATGATTCATATAGATTGCATTCAATTTTGCGGTTGTATAATAGATTTTTTGAGGTTGGAAAATATACATATCTCTTTTGGAAACAAAGATTGAGTACACTTGGACATGGGGAAAAATCATTTTCCATCTTCATATCATTATCACTATTAGTTGGATATCATTTCCATATCATCTTTTAAATTAGTTGCATTATCATTTTCATCTTCATATCATTATCATTTTTGCATTCCATTATATATCATTTGCATTTTTCAATTCATTTCATATCATTTTCATGTCATTTTATCAACCATTCAATATCGGTATCATTCATTTCATTATCATTCTCATTCTACATTATCATTTGCGTTATCATTGAAATAATCATTTTTCTCATACCAACATTTTATTGTCATTCATAATATTTTATTTTCATATCTTTGCATATCATTTCATTTTCATTATCATTATCATTTTCACCATTAGTTTCATAACATCTAATATTCACTTTCATATCCTTTTTTCAATTCATTTCATATCATTGCATTATCATTTGTGTTATCATTTTCATATTTATCTTCACATTATATCATCATTTTCATTAACATTTGCACATTTTTATCATCTCATCATTTCATTATCATTTAAACATATCATATCATATCATCAATATCACATTTTCACATCATTTTATCATTGGCATATATCATTCATTATCATATATCATTCATTATCATATATTGTTCATTATCATAAATCATCCATTTTTATATTCATAATCATTTTCATTATTCATTACCATTATCTTCCATATCATTTTCATATTCATTTCATATCATATCTATTTTCACATTATTTCATCATTCATTGCATTTTCATTCATTATCATTTATTTGCACGTCCATATCATTACATCATTTGCATAAACATACATCAAAAAGAATAAAATACATGCATTTGCATCCATTTCATCATTTTGCACCCATCATCAATACATTTTCCATACATGATACAGTATCATAAAAAGATCAGTAACATTTCATTTTCATCATCCATCATAATATATGTTGCAATCATAAAGCATATAAAATTCATAAACATCATCATCATTATTCATATCATATGCATAAACCATCATAAGGGAGGTACCATCATGTAAAGGTCATCATCCATAAAAATACATCATCATAATCATAATCATAAACATGGCATATAGAAGTAAAATGCATGCATAAACATCCATCATAGCATAAAAAAAGACACATGCATATCAAAGTCACCATTGCATATCATATAAATCTCATCAAATAAATGTCCCAAGGTATGATGATATCAAATGTCCAAGAGAGATACATAAAAATGTGATAAAAATGATGTATATAGAATCATCAATGAGGGTTGTGGCTATTGCTGCCTCCAGAGGTGGTGGGTCTCACTAGATCTTTGTTGCCTGAAACACCTGTCTCTCGTCTGTTTGGCATACCCACACTCCTGGTGGCACTCCTAGAATGTGTGTGGGAGTGAGTGTGAGATCTGGTACCTGATTACGTGTAGGCTATCCTCTGCTTGGGGGTTACCACCTCAAAATATCTCATCTGGTAATACTCGACCTCCCGAGCAGTCTCTAATCCCTCTACCACAACCTCTCCAATAGAGGTGCCCTCCACTAATATCAACAGTCTCTCAGCCATCCCCTCTGCCTATTGGCAACACTGTCTCAAACTATCCCTCTCTACAATCAGTTGGGCTACATGTGGGTTTGGGGGTGGTGGTTGTGCCATATGTTCTTGTAATTGAGTGATGGTGGCCTGATCCTATGCTAGTTGGCTCTGTAGAGCCTATACCCGCACCTGTAACGTGTCAATTTGTCCTTGTTGTTCTCGCGATGGTGCCCTGATGGTAATATGTGAAGGGCCTACAACTGGCTACTCCACCACTCTCATTGTCTTGGGCCTGGTACTAAATGGGACATCAAAGAAGACTCTCCATCCACCACCCCCATCATCATCATCATCATTATCCTCCTCCCCCTCATCTCTGTCTATATCCATGTCCTGATCGCCACCCACATCATCTCCTCCTCCTCCAGCAGGTTGATCTGCCTATGCCTCTTCCTGTACCCCTGCCTGTATCTGTGGCTGCCTTTGTGCCCTCTATACTATTGGACCACCTAATAATGGGGCAGGCTCATCTAGATTGGTCAGCCTCAGGAATGGATGTGTATGGAAGTATGCGGCATACTCCTCAGTCATCTGGGCATCCAAAATGTTTGGTCTATAGTCCCAAAACTCCAACTGTAACCTAATAAACTCCACCCTGGCTGCCTCATAGGGTATGAATGGACCCCACTCTGCCACATCCTCTCATTGCTTAGCATAATGGGCCACACCCTATGGCATCATCTGCACTTGGCCAAACTGTCTAAGCACCCACATAACCAAAAACCGCTCAATGATAAAAGGGGTTTGTCTAATCAAATATCTCACCATGCGACAATACAACAACTCAAAATCATCATAATCCTAGGCCTCGTAGTCAACATACGGCCTCCAGATCACTATATCCATATCACCCAACACTCTCCTCCAGTACTCTAACTTGCCAGCTTAGCCTGGACAAGTGGACCTATGTAGGCATAAATGTAAGGATGATCGATGGGACGATCTCTCCCTGCAAAGGGACGGGTGATGGAGATATGCTCCCACACCCAAATCTAAAGCAGTGTCACCCCAAAAGATATACTCTTCCCATCTGTATATACCACTTGATGTAGATCATGGTATAGATGGGCTAAGATACACGAACCCCATGCATATCTGGTCTAATGAAGGATCATGTCTTCCAATATCTGACCCCAACCAACTGGCAGTCCCTTCGACCTACAGTCGGGACATGGGAAGCCACCAATGAAACCTGCCAAAACTGACAGAAGTGTGGCATAACCCTGAACCATCTCTCTCCAAGGGATCTCATAACCATAGATGTGTGGGTCCTGAAATATTCTCTGTAGTGCCTCGATACCCCCAATCTCCTTGTGTTCATATCTCACTGACTAGAGGGATTCCTAGAATCCTATACACATCCTCAGGTGTAATGGATATCTCTCCAATAGGCAAGTGAAAAGTGTTATGCTCACTATGCCATCACTCAACTAAAGCAATCAACAGTGCCCTGTTGACCCTATACTGTGGGATCCTCAAAAGTGAATCCAAACCACATCTAGAAATCACCCCAACCTCTAGCTGGGACAATCTGGAAATCATATCCCAAGTGCAGGGAAACCTATCTCTGATCTGGAGGATTTCAGATCCTCTTATACATCATATCCATATCATCAGAACAGTGCATAAATCAAAAAATCAAACAATCATGTGAAATCATATCAGGCAAGCGAATCATATCAATCATTACTATTTGTTTTTCATTTCGGAAAGAAAATTTATCAGATGCAAATCAATCATTACTATTTGTTTTTCATTTCGAAAAGCAAATTTATCAGATGCAAATCAATCATTTTACTATTTATTTTCAAACATGAGAACAAATTTATCATATTAGTATCAAAATCAAGTCAATCAACCTGGATGCTACTCAAAATTCATCAAATCAATTGCCTAATATAGCAACAAACATCAAGCAATCATCAATTGTTCTTCAATAATTCAAAATCAACCAAATTACATGGATGCGCTAAAACAAACTATATATGTGCTAAATCTATCATATGCACTAGTTTATCCCTAGATGCGCTAAAACAGAAGTTAAAAGCGCTAATCTATTATATGTGTTTCTCTATCAGGTAAATACGCTAGACTATCAAACTAATGCACTAATCTAGCAAAAGCGCTAAAGCCCTAAGTCTATGCGCTAATTGAGCATTCTATGCGCGAGCTTCAATCCAATGCACTAATCTATCACCTAAATGTGCTAGTGTTTGGCTTGGATGTGCTATTTTACCTAGCCTATGTGCTAAACTACAACTCGTATGCACTAAAACGTAACTTTATGCACTAAAACAAAATTTAAAATTTAAAAAAAAATCAAAAATTCATGCGAAATTCACAAAGAAGGGTTGTACAATCTTATTAGAGGTCCATATGTTGTTGGTTGATGGTAACATCGAACCCGCTCAAATCTATGGCACTCGTAATGGATCTGCATCTCAGATTCTTCTCTCGTAGAGCTTTGTTTTCACCAAATGCAACTGTTCAAATGACAATAACTTTTACCTTTTTCCACCTTTTAAGGGGGTAAATAAGGTAAGGTTATTTTTATTTTTCACCACGTAGAGCGCTATTTTGGGAGATAAATCATTGAAACATCAAATCTCTCAACATCTTCAAACTCACGATTCATCTCCCAAGGGGGCATATAGCATCATCAGTCAATTTTTCAAAGTCAAGGGCAAAATTTTCGTTATCTGAATTTTTCTTTGAAGCAATGCGTAAAACACATCACTTCAAAGAGGGGGAAAATGTATACATCTAAAAATGGTCACATTAAATCAAATATGATAATTAATTAAATATGAATTATATAATTAATCTTCTAAAGTCATCTACATATGAATAAATTTAATTATTTGTTTATATCGTTCACTTTCTAATTCTTCTAATTTAATTAATTAAATAAATTTATTTAATTATTACCATTTTCCATCTTCCTCTCAATTATTTAAATAAATTTAATAATTTATTTATATTAATTATCATAAGTTTGAATTTTTAAATTCAAATAAAAGAATATTCTTCTAAATTCCTTCTTCACTCCACATTTAATTAAATATTTTAAATATTTAATTAAACACCTTTTTCACCTCTCACACATAATTAAATATTAATATTTAAATTATGGAAACTTCTAAATTCATTGTCACATATAATTAAATAACTTAATTATTTAATTATAGGATTTATCGTCAACTACCAACTAACTCCTCATAAATAAAATGCACAAATAGAAACTTCCCTTCATTTTTGAATGGAGAAGGTTGTGTAGGAGGAAACATTTCCCATCTTTCTCTCTAGCTTCCATCTTTTTCTTAGCTTCCAAAATCTCTCACCATTCATCTTGATAGGCTTGATTTCAACCGTTGATCTTTGCCAACTAGACTTTTGCCTCCAAATCTCTATAAATACAACCTCTTTGTGCTTTGAAAAAGATCCTAGATTTAGTGAATATAGCGCGATCATTATAGTTGCATTTTATCCTTCATAGCCTTTTAGCTTCATATATTAGCTTAATCATCTCATATCATTTAGCAATATAGACATGCATGTTGCATAATCTCGTTCCTTAAGTTGTCATTCTACCAAACTGCTGCTTACACCAACTGAGAGCCAACAAGTTACATTGAATCCTTGGAGATAGAGGACAATGGGACATCTTTGAAGGAACTGTTGTTTTAGAGTTTGTTTTGTCTTTAAATTAGTTTTTTTTAATATAATGTCGCATTGGTGTGTTTGTTTATCTTTTTAGTTAATCCACGTAATCACACACACATTTTTGGTGCCCACCGTGGGGCCCTTGCCCCGTTTTTAATTTTTTATTGTAGGTTTTCTTGCAAGTTACAAACTGGACTCATGGTTTAGCGCATATGAGACACGTTTTAGCGCATCCCTAGAAAATTTTAGCACACAAGAGGACTATTTCAGCGCATTGACGCTCTATTTTAGCACATATCCTTGTTCTTTTAGTGCATTTAAGTTCTGTTATAGAAAATACCTATATTTCTTTTGGTGCATTTATGCTTTGTTTTAGCGCATTTATGTGTTCTTTTAGCGCATACAGGGGACTGTAAAATTTAATCCTGATTTCGACGCATCCACGAACAAAGATTGTTACTTTTTGCATAAGGTTAAAATGAAGCAATCGTAGGGTAGACATTTAAATCTGAAATTAACTAATCCTAGGGTAGTCACCAAACAATTGATTTATCTTGATTAAAAATGAATCCCATGTCTGTTGTGAAGCAACATCTTCACTTAGGTTAGCAAATTTGTCATTTGGGATTAAAATTGAACAAGATTGTTTGTTGTGATTGTCAGGTGATAGGCCTATGCTCTCCCCTTAACTGGGTGATCAAAATGTCAGATTCATCTTTTCATTTCATGTACTTCATGCTTTATTAAATCCTTTAGAAGGCCTTCTCTTGTGGGAAAAAGTACTCACCCAAGAGGAATGACCTAAGTGGGAACACCTAAAGCTAAGGATTCCAACCCACTCTAAACAAAAGTGAGTTGTTGATGAAAATCCACTTGACAGAAGTGTGCAAGATAACCATCCCGAAAGCCTTTGTTCTAAAGGTTGGGAGGTCTCCTGAGGGAGTATATCATTTGTCACACTGAACGAAAACACTTACTACGAACCTTAGTGTAGAAGACAACCGTGTAAGTAACCAAACATTATAATACTCATAGTGCAAGGGGAGGGAAAATCCTATCCCCAAGATACTCACCATATAATTGCCACGGATCGTTTGCCAAAGGGATCAAGAAATGTAACTTTGAGTACGCACCTAGAAAAGACAAAAACACGGGCGCCCTCTAGGGGGTGACACGACTATGTGATTCGACGCAATTCTAAGATGGGGGTTGTGATTATTATGATGACCTTTTTGACAACTAAGAGTGAGTTTGTTTGAAGTTTTTATTTTGTTCAATACCCATGGAAATCTCAAAGAACATACACTCTTTGTTTAGATTTTAAGACTTTAAAATGACAGTTTTCTACTCCATATCGTGTTTTTCAAACATTAAATCAAATAAAGATCATCCAATTCAGAAAACTGTCAAAACATATCTGTCTCAACGCATTGACTAGATATTTTAGCACATCCCTACTCTTTTTTAGCGCATCTCTGCTCTGTTTCAACGCATTTATGCTCTATTTTAGCACATCTATGCTCTGTTATAACACATTTGTGTTATGTTTCAGCGCATCCATGCAATAATCCAGTGCATTGATATGATCTTTTAGCACATACATTGAATAAAATAACGCATTTGTTTTATGTGTCAAAAGTGTTTTCCAAAATGATCTACCACCAAGTCTGGCTTTTCCTATGCTTAGGGTTTGGAAATATGCAACCTTTGTTAAGAAATCCCTCGAGAAAAGGATCAAGAAGCCAAAAAGGTCGCTTAGCTATAAGAAACTATTGAAAAGGAGATGATTTTTATACCAAAGTTGGAAATTTTTTCTTGAACATTGAACTTTCATCCATTGATATCACGAATTTGCTAGGGGTTTTATAGACGATTTTTCTTTAGAGCCTTTATCTTCACAAGATTTATTTCAATGAAGAGCTCTTTCGCAGAGACATAATCACAATCAGCCCATTCATCCCTCTTCTATCCCACAACCTGCAATTCAGTATTCCAATCGTCCTGATCAAGTATTGTAATAAAGAACTTGGATGCATTAGGCTTCTGCAAATTCCTTATTTTCTCAAACTAAGATCAAAACATTGCAAAGTGCATTATCACATCCCTTTGTAATGTGGTTTATAAAATAATTTCCAAGTTGATTGCTGAAAAGTTGAAGCGATGGCTTAGAGGGCTTATCTTTGAGGAACATAGTGGTTTTGTGGAGGATCAACAAATTCTAGATGGGTTGGTCATTTCTACTGAGACCATTCATTCTATGGCTTCCTCAAAAGAAAAGACTATGTTCATCAAGTTAGATATGGCAAAGGCCTATGATAGAGTGAAGTGGTCCTTCTTGCAAAAAAATATTATTGCTTTTGGTTTTGCTGAGGAGTGGATCCAGTGGGTTATGTGTTGTGTTACTTCAACTTATTTCTCGGTCTTGACAAATGGTGAGCCTTCTTCTCTTTTTAGTGCTTCTAGAGTCCTTTGTCAAGGGGATCCTCTCTCTCCTTATTTATTTATTCTTCTTGCTGAAGACCTGGGAAGATTGGTGAATCATAATGTGGAGTTGGGTTTTATCTAGGGTTGGGGGTGGTGAAATGGTTTGCCTCCTCAATCTAACCTACAATTTGTGGATGATACTACCTTGATAGGTATGGCTAAGATCAGAGAAGCTACAAATTTGCATAAGACTTTGGATATCTATCTTGCTGCTTCTGTTCAAAGGATTGATGAAGATAAATCTTCCATTTTCTTCTTCAATACTCTGAGGCTTATTCAGCAAAGGATTTATCGTATCTTGAGACCTTTTCAGATTGGTTCTCTCCCTATAAATTATCTTGGTATTCCTATCTCTATTGGTAGACTTCCCATGGAATCATGGCAAAATATTCTAGACAAGTTTCATGCGAAGGTTAATCATTGGACTCATAGATGGTTGTCCTTTGTTGGGTGTGTTCAACTGCTAAAGTTTGTGGTGCAAGATCTTCCTATTTATCGATGCATGCTTTAGGTGGCTCCTATTAGGTTTGTGAAGGATTTGGACTCTATGGTTAGACAATTCTTATGGGTAGGTAGCTTGTCCTCTTCCAAGTGGAGCTTGGTAAAGTGGGATATTTTGTGTAGTCTAAGGCAGTTTGGGGGTCTGGGTTAGCGTTGGCTGCAAAGCTTTACTAGAGGTGGTGTGTGGAGCAAGATCATAGCTGGGCCAGGATTTTATCTCACAAGTACCTTCCGAGGGTTTTGAAGGAGGAGCTTGCCAGGCATCCTCTAGTGGGGAAAGGTTATGTGATTTGGGGAATTCTTAAGAAAGGGGTTGCACTAATCAAGGAGGGCATGTTCTGGATATATAATAGGGGGGTTGAGGCTCTCTTTTGGTTTGATTCTTGGGATGAATTTTCCCCCATTTTGTGTCAGTATCCTAATTTAGTGAATCTTTGTCAACGCTTCTTAGAGGCTGGTTGGTCAAGGGTGAGTAATTTTAAGAATTTTTATCCATGTGGGCAGCTAGAGGTGGCTAGGTGGAAGGACCCTTGCGATTGGCCTATTATCAGGTTGGAGGAGGATTGTGTTGAGCTTCAAAATATTTTGGCTAGTAGGCAATGCAATTCCCTTAGGGATAAGGATATTTTGGCTTGGAGCCCGAATCTTAAGGGTGTTTTCACTATGGCTAGTGGATATCAAGAGTTGGTGTCTCGTAAGTTTGGGGGGTGGAGGTTCCTTGGTGGAAACATATGTGGAACAAGTTTTCATGGCCAAAGTGTAATTATCTTGTGTGGAATCTGGCTTGGAATAGATGTTTGACTTGGGATAATCTTCAGAAGTGGGGATTCCAAGGTCCCTCTATTTGTGTTATGTGCAACTGCAGTGAGGAGGATTCATCCCATTTATTTTTTTGTTGTCCTTATTCTAGGTTGCTCTGGAATTTGTGGTGGGATGTTTGGAAACATCTTTGTGTTCATGCTTCTTCCCTGGTTGAGTTTTGGAGTAGTTTGGGAAGACCCCCTTCCTAGGCCTCTTTCCTTCAGATTGTGTGGTGCACTGGTCCTACATTTATCCTTTGGAAAATTTGGTTGGAAAGGAATCGTAGGTTTTTCATAGGGATAAGCTGATGGTTCAACAAGTTTGGTACAAAATTGTTGGTATGATCCAAGAGACGGTGGAAACCAAATGTGATGTGGCTTTTCCATTGGAAATAAATGATGATGAGATTGTGAATAGATTGGGCTTGTAAGGGTTGACTTTGGTCTTTTCTTGTGTCAGAAGAGGAAGGAGGGCTAAAAATAAGATTCAAAGGGTTGGAAGATGGTTGCCTTTGATGGGTTTTCTGAAGATTAATACAGATGGTTCCTTTAGGGGTAATCTTGGGCTTGTTGTGATTGCTGGAGTTAGCAGAGATTGTTCTAGTTCGATTAGTTTCTTTTTCTCCATCAATAAAGGGTGGCATTCTAACAACTTTATGGAGGGGTTGGTGATTCTCTCGGCTATTGAGTGTGCTTGTGCCTTAGGTTGGCGTAGGATTATATGTGAATCTGATTCACAAATTATTGTTAATATGTTGCATGAGAAAAAGGTGGTTGAGTTTAATTGACAAATTGTGTTGGTGGTTCGACAAATTTTACAAAGGTGCTCTTCATTGGAAGTGGTGTCTTTTGCCCACATTTTGTGAGAGTGGAATAGGGATGCTGACTGTTTGGCTAAGTGGGCTTTAGAGCATGTGGATGATTGGACGATTGAGGGGTGGGGATAGTTATCCCCTGATTACTATCATGATTTAGAGAGGATCATTGTTGATGATATGGAGGGATAAGATGCGAGTGGTTGTGTGAATGGTGGTTCATGTTTTGGATTGTTATTCTGGTGTTTTCCTTTGTGGGAGCCTTCGAGTTCCCTAATCCGTATGTACTATTAATTTCTTGGTTTCAATAAAGTTTTTACCCCTTTTATTAAATAAAAAAATCACCACAATATTTGCAAAACTTAGATTTCATTCTAAAATTAAAGTAGATTCTATTTTCTAAAATTCATAAAATATTTATTATCTAGTTGTTAAATTAATAATTAATTAAATTATAACTATTATCTAATAAAAATGACTTAGATAAAATTAAATATATTCATTTTAAAATAAATATACAATTACTAATTATAATTTTAGAATAAATGAAAGACTAAAATCATATATCTTATTAAATTAAAAAATTATAAATTAAATTAAAAATTAAATTTTAATTGATATATAACTTATTTAAATTTAAAATATATAAATTCTAATTTCTAGAATTCATAATAAAATTAAACTAAATTCTAATTTCTAAAATTCATATTATAATTAAATTAAAATTTGATATATAACTTAGATTTCATTCTAAATTAAACTAAATTCTAATTTCTAAAATTCATATTATAATTAGATTAAAATTTGATATATAACTTAGATTTCATTCTAAATTAAACTAAATTCTAATATAAATACTAATTTCCTAAAACTCATAATAAAATTAAAATAAGTTGTAATTATTAAAATTCATTCTAAAATTAAACTAAAATTTGATATATAACTTAGATTTAATTCTAAAACTAAACTAAATTCTAATTTGTAAAATTCTTCTAAAATTTAATTATATATCAGTTAAATTTTAAATAATTTGTTGCATATAAGTAACCATTGTGAGAAACAAATGTCAATTAAAGTGTATCGAGAATAGTGAAAAGTCTTATTATGTATGAAAGTCCAAACATAATATTAAGATCTAAGATATTTTATATCAAATTAATTACAACATTAAAAAAATACATTATATTAAACTAATCACTATTCAACTCTTAATAAATAAAGATTTTAAAATATTTAATTAATATGTTAAAGAGCACGAGAGTGTATCATTGCTTTAACAGAGGCTCAATATACTATAAATAGAGAATTTAGCTTGAAAGGGACAATACTATACTTGCTTTATTCTAGTATTCATATCATTAAAAAATAAAATTATAAAATATAATATAATGCCTTTATTTTTTCCCCTATGCATCAGGATTCTTTATCATTGTATTGGCATTAGTGATTCTAATTATGTGCTTGTCAGTTATTGAACGAGTCAAAACTCAAATATATTTTAAGCAAGGAAATTTTTAAAGAATCGATATTTTATTTAAGTATTTTATAAGCTTCAACAAATGTAATTTTCTGTATCTTTATAAATGGTCAATATTTTGTGAAAAATCAACGATAATGTCCTGTGTATCAAATTAAAAAAGAAAAAGAGAATAGGATTTTACAGCCCAAAGAAAACTTAGTTCGAACTCTAGAGGATTAACAGAGAAAGCGGCTAGCAGCAGTTCCAGGCAAGTCTACGAGCACAAATTCCTAACGAGTTAATTAAAAATTCACAGGAAGTGGTTTACAATAATTGGCATAAGAAAAATGAATGTTGAGAGAAGAAGAAAAGGTTCTTTATAATAATTGTTATCGAATTTTATGGGCGTTCCGTGATCGCATAAACGACAGCTTCTAAATCTGGATTTGGTGTTGGGCAGTGACCTTTCAAATACACGACATATTTTGGATCTAGAGTTGGGTCCACAGTGGCTCCTTAGACACCACACTCCCACTCATATCTAGCAGCACTGAAGCATCACAAGATTGCATTAAGACCAACGTTATTAAACTCCAATTTACAACTAACCCATTAAAAAAATAAAAAGCTACCCACAGTCAAAGAGATCGAGATCTTAAGAAGATACCTTGACCATGCAATCGTGGAAAATAGCTCTGAGCTAGGAGATAGTAGTATTTCCATGCTCTTGATAGAGATTATGCACTTGATTTTTCACAATATCCTCTGCTTTCAGGCACAATGCTACATACTAGTTGTTATTCAATCGGCTGCTTTGTGCGCATAGTATCAGGGCAATATTTTTTTGACAAATCTTTCCCTTTTCAAAGAACTAATACGACGCTGCCTCTTTGACCACTCCTTCCATTACTATTCATTGAAGATTTCAATTGCCAATGCAAGCCGCTATGTGAGTTGTAACGCCAGTAATGTTGCAAGATATTTGTATTCATAATTGCCACCACTAATCACTGCCACAAGTTAAAAAAATGGAAAGTTTCCCATTCTGGCAATGTAAGGATACAAAAGTTGTTTTTATATCTTCATTTCATATTTACCTTTCTTACATTTCTCATGCACTGCAATCACTCGCAACCGTTACAAAGGTTTGGTGTTACTTTCTTACATGCAAGATTCAAACCGCCATGTGCACGTCAAATCAAACACAACTTCAAAAAATGTACACGCTCCCTTTGCTGTCATTATAGAACGCCTCTTGTCAGGAAAACTGTCACAAAAATAGCCTTAAGAACAAGGAAAAGAGAAATAACCAAATATTTAAACTGCCAAATGAACATAAAATTATTACAATAGTATTATATATTGAAACAGTCACATATAAAACCACAGTACAAATACCTTTATTTACTAGATAAGAAGAGAACTATAATATTGAAATTAAACACAACAAAAATGATTTGGACGTGTACATGTTCCCATAATAAATTTCACTAAAATCATGGCAAGTGAGTTCCCTGAAGATTCTGCACAAATTGTGTCGTGGTGTCAAGGAGGCCGATGAGAAAAATGGGCAGAGTTTGCTAGAATTTTTTTAAAGTTAGTTTTCAAAGGAAACTCCTAAAAATTTGTAGGTGAGGTGAAAATGTGACAACGCGTAGCCATTTTTCTGGAATGAAGCCAAAGAACAATAAAGAGTTTTGTAAAAGAGCCAATTTCAAGCAATGCACGCTACACAATTATCTTCTAATATAAAGTCTATTAAAGATATATTTTGTTCAACTCATTATAGAGTTTCATGTAAATCAACATTTACAAATGAAGATACATAAACAAAATGTACCAAGCTATCCCTGTTTAATATCATATCTACAACAGGGAAAAAGTGTCCTTCCTCTCACCACAAAAGTGGGGATGATGTTGATGTTGTCCTCCAATTCCATCTAAAATTAGATCCCTGCCAAAGACCAGAGACCATGTCTGGAATCCAGTCAATAAAAGCCTAAATGACATTTCTAAAATAATTAAATTTTATAGTAACCCTCTTTATTTATGTCTTGAAAATGATGATGGGTCCAAAAATGAAGGCATTATAATTTATAGTTAATCTTGGAAACATAGAAACATATCATACAACTAGAAAATAAATGAAATTAATATTTTGGAATTAGTACGATGATATTTGTAATGGGTAAAGCCATCATTCGTAGTTGTAACAAAGTATAAAAAGTGAATTAAAGGAATTTATTATCCAAAGAAGAAAACAAATGTTGGTATTTTAAATGCAATATCAAACCTACAATTTACCAGAACAATGTAGTCTTGCCCAAAAAAATTCTTATTTGGAAAAGTAAAAATAAACTCAAACTACGAAGCAAAATTACTTTAGGAACCTACAATTATCTGTAAATTACTTTAGGAGTGCTTTAAAATTGAATGGAAGATGCAATTATCTGTAAATTAGAGAGGAATGGAGAGAAAAAGGAATTAAAGAGAATGGAGAAGGTTTTACCATTGTGAACCAAATTTGTAATGGAGAGTTCCAGTACAAACAATAGCTTCAGTATAAGATGGTGAAACTTTTTTTTGTGTAGTTTCCAAACATATGATGCTAGTAGACCTGTTGTCTTTTGTTTGAGTTGTGCGTTCAAATACCTATTTTTCTAGGAATATGGAACAAGATAGCCATGATGAAATATTCAAGTAAAATTAAACTCCTCCCATAGATTTGAAACTTTATAAATGAAAGCATCAAGTTTGTAGTGAACCTTTTGTAGTGGGGGCATTGATGAAATAATCGATGTCCAGAGCTATGCATATAAAGAGACAAGCCTACAAAGTGAATGTTGAAAGTGAAGAAGAGATTGGATACTCATTGTAGGATCAACTGTGTATGAAGTTGTAATGTAGACTTTGCAAGGAAAAAGAGTAAACAATTAAAGAACTAACATGTATTTTTTGGTTGAAAAGTATTTGAGAATGTCAAGTGACTGAAGTTAAAAGTGTTGACAGTCAAGCCTCTTCTCTAATCTTGTGTGCAACATAAGGGCTTTGTTGCATGCATGTGTATCTTTGGGATGTGAATGAAGGGTGGATACAAAATTCCTCCAAGGTGAGTGACTCTAGAAATAACTATGAATGTCAACCCTTGCTGGTCAATGTTGTTGATGTCAACGGTGGCCCTTTCAAGTGTAAGGCCCTGTGATTTGTGGATCGTTAAGGCCCATGCCATTTTAAGTGGATTTTGGCACTGACCACCATGACTCAACGATGTAATAGGGATATGTGTTGGATTGTTTGGATCCCAGGAAGGCCCTATGTAATGCTTGAAGTGAACAACAACAAACAAGGGGAGTTGGGGTGGTTTTTCCCCCTCCTTGTAGATAATTTGTTTGACTTGTCCAAGAGCACCATTGACAAGGCTTGTATTAGTCCAAAGATTACAACATAGCATAGCCGTTTGGTTTACACACAACAAGATTTTAGATTCAAGTTGTTCATCGTCTAGATTTAAGTGTAATGAGCTCCCTAATTTCTCTGTAGTGGATAAGGCAAGGGGTTACGCTAAAGACAACAACATGCACTTATTATGGAGCGAGACCATTTCATTGGTTTTAAAGAGATGTATGGACGATAAGAAAGCACCTTTTTCTATGGACAATATTGTTGAGGTTGATCATGACATTAGCAGTTGCCAATCTGCAATTGTAGGTTCAACCTTCCTTAAATTCCACAATAGTTCACGAAATAGAATTTGAGTGGGATCCTCTCTACTTTGACAAAATATTTTGTTGTGTAATAATTGTTTGGAAGCTTCGCCATAGTGTCCCATCATAGGAAGAAGAAGAGCACATAGGAATGTCTTTGACTGGTAGTAGTTGGCCCAAGTCTCCAAAGAGTAGGACTAAACAACCACCAAACAAGGTGTGGATATGTGTTGGGAATGCTTCGTGCAAACGAATGTCAATGCATTCTAGCAGCTTTGGACCGATGAAGCTCATTTCGTCTATCATAATGTAGTGAACGAAGTACATTTTTTCTTGGAAGCTTGCTAGTGTTTGGCCTTGCAAGGGAGCCATCTCTTTGATGGGTATGCGAAGTGCAAAATGGTTTGTTGATGCTCTAATGTTGAAAGTTGCAACACATACAGGTGCAAGAAGTAGGAGCGATGTCTAACCACTTGGAGCTAAACCATTAACTGTTGACCTGATATTTTTTATTAGTTGTGGCTTTCTGGTTCCTATAGTTCCTTGAACAATTATTTTTTGTGGTGGTTGGTAAGTGTTGGAGGATAGGTGTGACAACACTAAATCCGATGTTTTTTGTTTTGATGAGAGGGCATGTGGGTTATTTACATTGGGAAAAAGAGGGACTTGAAATGTTGTTCGGTTTGTGTCTACGAAGTTGGTAGCCGAAGTGTGATATAGTGGATTTATGGATGGAGTCTCCCAATCAGGGATAACTTTAAGAAACCACCCCTCGGCGAAGGTGTAAAATCCTGGCAAATCCTTCCTTTTTTTTTGAAAAAAATATTAATTTTCCTGGCGAATCTATACACATTGTTAAAAAAAAATGTAAAATCCTGGTGAATCTTAATGAATAATTGGTAAAAATTATAATAACACTAGAAAATCCTAGCGAATAATCACTAAAAAGATTAATTACAATGGATAATCTCTCCTTTAAAAATTTGCATTGTTGATCGGCTCAGTTCCCCCATATATATATATATTTTTTGTAATATTGAAGTAGGGGCCCGGGGGCGACAACGATCGGCGGGGTCAAGGGAGCAGAGCCCCCTTATGGGGGTTGAGGGGGCAACACCCCCTCACGGGGTCCAGGGACAGTGGCCCCGCAAGCATAAATTCACTATTGAAAATGCATTCGAGCATACACAGATTAAACGTTTTTTTTAAATATCACTTTAAAAGTAAGATTGAATGAAAACTGAAAAAATTACCATCAATTAGCTTTTTAATCAGATGGTTGTGAGTTGATTCCATGGCCTAATACACATGTTCATTTTAAAAGGCTTGTTGAGGCCCAAAATTTGTTTTGGACCACACGATTAGATTTAATTGTGTGGCCCAAAACAAATTTCGGGCCTCAGCAAGCCTTTGAAAAGGCACATGCATATTAGGTTGCGGAATCAACTCACAGCCATCCGATTAAAAATCTAATCAATGGCAATAGATGAAATGCATATTCAAGGCTAAGCTGCTAAAGTATCCCTAAAATTAAATAGTATTTTATTATTAGTGGCGATATTACCCCAAAATTGATCAGAGGAATTTAGTATTACTGGCGAATATAATTAATATTTTTTAATTATGGTATAAACTACTGGCGAATAATTTCCAATGACACATCGTTTACATGGCGAATTAATCGAGACAAAATTAATTTTTTGTAAAAAACTGGTGATTTAGTCTCCTTTTTAGCTTGCACTATTCACCATTTTTGGAGGTCTCAATTTCTATTATTCACCAATTGGCGATCATTCGCCACTAAAGTTTTCCCTGCTCCCAATCATGGCTAAGGTCTATTTCATAGCTACCCAGAATTTCAATTTCATCAAGGTGGATTGGATGGCCTGGGTGTACACTTGACAAAACTTGCCATTTGGATTGGTTGCATTGTTGTGGTTGTTCCTCATTGCTCGAAGGAGTGTTGAGGTATGGATTGGCAACTGTTTCTAGTGCAATGCATCAAACATGCCATGGATGGTAAGTGCATGCCAGCCTCTCCCAGTTACCAACAATTTTAGTGGTGCATGACCCATAGTCATATGCATTGTTACGAAATGGTTTGTAGAGAAGCAATTCACTCCAAAAAAACTTGTGAAATCTTGGATCATCCTTTACAAGAATGTTGGTGAAGTGTGGGGATACTCGAACAATAGATTTTGTGGCATGCTATTTCCATTGGTTTGTTTTATGAGTTGCTCTGAAGCTCCATTTCTTTGTGACATCAATCAGTGCCATTGTCTCCAAACAAAGAGGATGAGTCATCTATGCCTCAATGTAGTATGTGTTTGTTAATGTGGATATGGATGAGAGCGGAATGTGTTGATAGTGTTTTTGGTTTACATTTAAAGAAATGAACATCCTTCTAGATAAGCAGAGGGGTAGCTTTAATAAAAGGTGGAAACTTTCTTGGGCACTAATATCATGATCAAAAAGGTTGTCAACAAGCATTTTTCTAAAAGCTATTGGTGTTGGCCTCTCAAGATCAAAGCTGGTCAAAATACGAGAAAGCAATGCATGATATGTTTCAAATTTGGTTTCTTCTTTTGCTGCATATTTTGATATATATTTGAGCACTACATCTATGGAGAGAACAAATTGGCAATCACATTTGCTCACCAAATAGAGAGGATAGTGGGGTTGTGAAGATTCACTTTGTCATCATTACGAGTAGGGGTGTGATTTGGTTGGCCACTCTCATTTGAAAAGCTTGAAGTGCCTTGGATGGGCCAAGGGGCTTTGTAGTGACATTCAAAGGTGGCTCCTTTTTTTTGCAAGCATGTTTTCAAGGTACAATTTGTATGGCATTGAACGCAGTTGAGTAGTTCATTGTAGTCATGTGAAGGGTTGGACAACATAATCATTCTTGTGTCCATTAAACATGGGTTGTTAAAGGTAGATTGGGGAACCATTTTCGTTTGCGATTGGTTAGGGGTATGGGTTCCATGTAGAGACATATTTGTCAATGTATAGTGTTGATTGCATTTTGGACTGATGCAAGATTATTCCATTGTAGTGTGGCAATATTAGGTGCTTCTTTGAGCCAAAGGAAGCCATGGACATGTGCAGAACCTTGGTGTTGCCATTCATACCTAGAGAATGGATATCTTAGTAAAAAATCAATGTATGGAAAATATTAAAACAAAACAATGTAAAATATGTTTACCTATACCAGTAGTCAGTTGTGTAGAGGATATTTTCCGAAACCTCTTCACAAAAAGTAGTAAATTTATGATGCATATAAAGTGTAGAAAGGTGTGGATTTTCCACTATATTTTGGATCCTCCACCGAGTTGCAGTTGTAGAATTTATTGGTGTCGTAGATGACATGAATTTGTGTATGTTTAGCCATTTAGTATTTGATACACCAAGGGTAAAGAATAGAGTCGGGAAACCAACCTAAAAAACCATGTTAGATAGCTCCCCTCTATGGTGAGTCCAAAAGGGCCATGTGCCATGTATTTTTAGTGTAGTAAAATGTATCCATTGACATTTTCACACTTGTTTGGGTCCTGCTTGTGGATTTTGGCTTAATGTTACCTTGATTTAGTGTTGTAATGTGGATAGCACATTCACATTAGGTCTTGGGCCTTTGTGAACTAATGGAATTTAATGGTGCCTTGCTAAAGTGTTGTGAAGTGTTGTAACTCACTTTCACACTTTTCTAGGGTTTTATCAATTAACTAAGCATAACAAACATAATCTTAATCAAAATCAACCATAATCTTGCCTTATTTGGAGTGTTGTAACACACTTTCACATTTCTCTAGGATTTACATTAATAATTAGGCTTTCTTATGCTTTAATTGGCCCTATTTTGCATCCACAAGCCTCATTTATGACATATTTTTGAGGATAATCTTGACACCAATCATTAACCAATCATAATTCAGGTGTTTCTGGCTTTTGTGGCCTAGATTTAGGGATCTCAAACTCATTCACCACCTTGGGTTAATGGGTCCCACCTAGATCTTTGGTCCTAAAATAGGTTTAAGACCTTTCTAAGCACTTTTTAAAATATTCTCAAAAATTAGGCCTGGGTGGACTAATTCTCTACCTTGGGCGAATGAGTCCCATGTGGCCCAAATTCAAATTTAATTCAAATTTTTAGCGTGATTTTATTCTCCTAGATCTGATGTCAGCTTGTAGTGCTGCAATTTCAATAATTCTTGCATAATTGAGTATAAATACAAGGTTTTTTCTCTCATTTCCATACCTAACATTCAAGAGATCACCTAGAAAGTTTACAAGTCATCTAGCATTCACAAGAGAATTCAAAGGAATTCAAGGGTAGATTATCAAGCATTTTAGAGTATTCTTCAAGTGGTAATCATCATGTCAAAGATTACATTCTTCATGTTTGTTATTGTGCTAAAAATTGTGATATAGAGTTGATGATTCAAGCAAGCATTTCAAACAAGATCAACACCATTCAAGAAAGATTCAAGAACCACATCCATTGCAACTATTACTTGCATGTATGCAACACCTTATTGTTAGGGTTTGTTGAGTTGCAACATTGTTATTTGTTCATTCACCATTCTCCATTCATATTTGCTTTCATTTTAAGGTTTAATTACCAACAAGGGGTTTTGCCAAGGCAAACCCCTATCCACTAACCCCACAATATTCTTCCCTCTTCTTGTGTGTGATTTGCAGGGCTAGGTTACAGATTTGTCAAGAAGCAAAGTTGGAAAAAAATTGTCAAAGTTGTCATCAAGTCTAGGAGAAGCTTGGAGAAGACCTACAGGTGGAAATTTATAGTTTCAGATTCAGAATCCAGTCAAAAAGAGTAGAGCAGATTGAGAGACATGAAATCAGGTCTCAAACTTTCAAAGAAGTAGTAGACTAATTCACCACAAGTGGCGAATGAGTCCCACTGTATAGGCTTGACATAGATTTTCACAGATCTGGATACCCTTTTGGCTGAAACCTATATCTACACATTTTCCCGGAAGCAGGACAAATTCGCCCAACTTGACGAATGAATTCCAGTAAGAATTTATAGTAGATTTTCCAAAATTCCAGACCTCCATTTTTCCTCATTCAGTTTCTCAGGTGCACACTTTCAGTTTTACAGTTTTTTTTGCATGACATTCATCTTTCTAGGTCATTTAGATTTTTTTTGTATTCAATTAGGGTTTTGTTTTACATATTGCATTGCATTCTCCTTTCTAAGTCTAAACTTGGTGGTGAACCCCTCATTAAATCATATCCAGTCCCTAGGACAGTCCCTTTGCAAGATTTCAATCTCCTTTGCATTGAAATCTCAAGGGTTTATTCTTGAGTAAAGAGTGTGAAGATTGTCTCTCTTCTTTTAGGGAGCCTTAAACCATTAAATGTGTGTGCAGGTACCAGAAGTTGATGGAGTTAATACATGAAGATGTGATAGGAAGTGTGGGTGAATGTGCAATTGATAGCTCATAAAGTTGATCAATGTTTTCTATTATGTCACAATGTGCATCATTAACTGTTCATAATGGTCTATATAATGTGAAATTGTGCGTCATTAACTATTCAAATATGCATTTATATACAATGTAGTTGAAGCTTTGAGCCACTTGCATAGAGTGGTAATTGTAAACATCAATGTACTTAAATAAATGCAAAAATTACTTTATTTTTTGCAACTTATCTTGTGTTCAAAACATATATGTACCAATAGATGTTTAGATTTTCTTTTTTTTTGGTTAGCTACACATTTAGTAGTGAACATATATTGGTGTCATTTGTAAATTTTTATTGGCATAAATAAAATAATGTAATGACTAAAATATAAACGGTTATTGGGGGGTCAGGTAAGCATGGAGTAAAAAACAATTGGATCATGTTCGACAATTGGCACATTTCCCCTATATAATGTAAATGACTCTAGGAAAATTCACTGCCAACAATTCACCATCGGAAAATTCACCTCAAGAAAAATAAATTAAAATAGGGGAGAAGACCCAGTATCCACCCCCATTGAATAACCGCCACCTCCATGCTCACTCCACCCCTCAATTTTTTTTTAACTTTGATCCATTAAAAAACTTTATTTGAACAAATAAAAAATTACAACAACACCAATGGTTGCTCATAACACAATGAATAACTCACCAATCATAATAGACAGTTAAACATGTTTTTGCATTTATAAAAAAAGTCAACTTGCACATAAAAAGGCTCATTTACAATTTAATTTAAACCATTTACTGTTACAAATACCCCCACTTGCAAATCTTTATCCCTCATTACATTTTTTATTTACAACTACACATGCACACTTAATGGTGCTTTACATGACATAATCACAATCTCCTATTAAATCTATGGGATTTGAAATGCACAATCTTCCACACACTTCCTGGCAGATATATGTATTTACTTCATTTCTTGTAGGTACCTGGACAATTAAATACAGGTGTAAGGCTCCCCAAATAAACATCAAATCCAAATATAATGCATAATTCAGTCATATCATCTCTAAAATCCTACATATATGGCAACTACAAATTCAAATTTTCAAACAAATTCAAATTTGAAACACAACAACCAAATTGAATGCATTCAATTGTCAGATTCAAATTCCTAAATAAAAGGGGGAAAGCAGCTAGTGCCATTCACAATTGTTATTTGTGAAGAATTATTCTCAGCAGAATTTAGAGCATCGTCAGACATCCTCTGCACATTCCTCTCCTTTTAGGTTCTAAACCTTAAAGGTGAAAGAGAGCCCCAAAACAACTATTTTCTCCTTTTCATTTTGGTGAACTTGCATTTAGAATACCTTCTTTTTTGATTTGGATTTCATTTACATCCTAGATTTAGCTTGCATTAACATTGAATTAGGTTTTGCATTGGTTAATTCACATTCTAGGGTTTCAAATTTTGCATTAGTGAAAATATCATTTAGCTTGCATTTTTGCATTTAATTTCATTGAAAATTAATCAAATTCTATATTTGTATCTTCTACATATATCAAAAAACATAAAAAGCATAAAATTTAATTCAAAAATTCTTAAAAAATTCTAAAAATCATCATTAGGACTCATTCGTCACCTTGGGCGAATAAGTCCCTCTGCACATTTTGCATTGAATTTTTTGGAATTTAATCTTCATTTTCTAAGTTTTTGTTTCTTGTTGTTACCTTTTTGTTTCAGTTGGCAGATTTTTTGTTTCACTCAATTCATTGCATTTAGCTTAAATTCATTCATCTTGTGTATTGCTTAAAATCAAAATTGCATTTACAACATTGTTGCATAGTTTAGAATCTGAAATTTGCATCATGGAAATGTGCTTTAGCAAGCTTTCGGTGTCATTAAAATCCTTAGTGTATGTGTCAAGTTGTGCTTTTGGAAATGACCCTAATGACCTCGAACTCACTCATGCTCACTCAACTCCTAATGAATGTCTTCCTCGTGATGTTGACATCATTGGAGAAGATGATGATAGCATGAATAAGTTCCTAACCGATTGTCTTAATAACCTTGAAGCTAATGCATCCTTTTACCCATCCATGAAACAACCCAATCTCCTACAATACCACCTCTCGAGATGTTTGGTTACTTACATCCTAAAACAAATGTTGAACCTAAGTTCCCTATAAAAGGTGAACCTATTTCCTCTAAACAAGCAAACAATCAACCATACTATGATAACAAAGTAACAAACACTCCCATCAATCTTGAAGAAACATATGGAAATTTATTCACAATCTTGAGGAAACAAGGATGTGATACAATAAATTAACATTACATTCATCAACTCCTAGAGCAAACACCAACTGATGAAAATACAAGGGGGTTAGGATATCAAGATCCCTCTCATAACAGAAAGCCTCCTAGAGAATTTCTCAGGCTTCGAAGTGATGGTATGGTAATATTTGAATCCCCTCCTAATATGCATGTTCTTCTTCCTAAAGAAAATCCAAAGATTCATAACAATGACAAGGATGAGAGGATATCCTCAAGTCCTCCTCCTCAACCTTCAACTAGAGAAGTTGGTGAATCTAGCAAACACAAAAGGCCTTACAAGTAAGAAAAGCTACAACCTCCTCATCTGCTACCTGAAAGTGAACTAAAGCTACAATTGATTTTGAACAAAGAATTAATAACATATTTGTTGGACTCAAGGGAACATTGAGAGGATGGGGGTGAATTTGTGTTCAAAAAATCTTAACTTCATTAATCTGAAACTTGAAACCATTCCAACATTACATTAAAGGAAAGATGCAAGCATTCAAAGTAATCATTCATAACACCATAACACAAGGATTTTTGCGTGGAAACCCTACTAGGGGAAAAACCACGATGGAGGTTAATCAACAATTTGAGTACTCAAATATAAGTGTTTACAAAAGAGAATGCACTTGCATTCATGCACACTGCTCAAAAGGGAAGGCTCGTTGCCTTACAAAAGTTCATATTAAAACCATCTAAAGGTTTAACTAAGATAGTATCATCTACTTATTCCAAGTTACAGTTCTGGTGAAGCTCATAGATTAGATTTTGAGTCCTTTGTTTGACTATGCACTTCACTTTGCTATGCTCTGCCCTTATCTGCTCTTCACACCATACATGGATAAATTCACACTATTACTCTGCTGAATTTCACACCATACACTGATATGCTTTGTATTCCACACATTCGCTCTCTTTCACTCCTCAAAATGATAGAACCGATCTCGTATATATATCCGCTAACAAGGATTTAATCATTCATAAGTCGACTTCATAAAACATTAAGTTCTTTTCAACTCTCGGCTAGATCCTTAATTAAATATTTATGTGTATCCTCCAAAGTTGATTAAGACATAGAGAGGACCCAAATAAACATGTTTCAAACATAAAAAAACATTTAATTAATAACCCCTTATACATCCGCAATTGCTATACTTGACGAGTCAACTTTTTACCATAGATAACCAGCAGATTAGTGTACCGGATCTCCTAGATCACGTACCAGTGAATGTGCATCAATATACTCCTTGAGTAAGGTATTATAAACATCAAAAACCCTTTCTATGAGATCCACAACTCAAAATACTAGTTCGATGAGGTAAACAGATCAACATGCATGCCTTTAATCGGATGCCTTGTTCTTTGCTCTATTCTATTGGTAGAGACCAAAACTAGACTGTAGACCAAATGTATGACTTAGGTTTCCATCAATGACAACACTTACAAGCCATATTCCAACAATCTCCCCCTTTGGCATTGATGGCAACACTTAGTGAAAAATGACTAAGTGTTAGAATCATTATTAGTACACTGCCAAACTTTTACTGTTCTCCCTTATGCTTCAAAAATTATAACTCCCCCTTAGATTGATGAGGCATTTTTCATTACACTCTCTCCACCTTTCACATCAATGAAAAAGTATAAAAGCCATATGCCAAAAATGACAAAAAGTGACAAAACACGTGTTCAAAATCTCCAAAACTGATTCAAAACTTTAAAAAGGAGTTAGAAAATTATCTTATGTTTTTCCTTCTTTTTCGAAAGGAATTTCTTCCAAGCATCTATTATGATCCCAATTATTATGATCAAGTTGTTTTTCTTGGATGTCCTGTTGACAATTTCAGTGAGGGATTCTGGAATTGTAATTGCTTCCTCCAATTTTTCTCCTTTCCTTAGAATCTCAACCATTTGTTCCAATCTGCATTCGATTGAGTCCTTCACCTTCTAGAAGGTGTCCACAAGTGTGTCTTTTGAGAATTGAACTTTTTTGTGTTCAGACTGTAGATCTCAAATCTTTTTCCTGACTGTCATGTCTGGGTCCTAAAACATATCAAAGTTTTTCCCAATCCCATTCAACTTTGTTTCAATCTACTCCAGTTTCTCTTTGTATTTTCCAACTACATGAGGCCAACATATGCAATAGTTGTAAATTTTATTGGTTGCATTGATGCATTGTCTCAACTCATTCATTTTCTTCTTCAGTTTGGTGATTGATAGCCTGAATTTCTCCTTCAAATGAGAGATAACTCCACCTTCTTCTTTCTCTTGAACCTTAGAGTTCATTGTTTCTTTGTTGCATTCAATCATTTCATCAGTCAGAATGTTCTGCAAACTTTCCAATTTGATCTTGCATTTCTCAACATGAGCATTTAACACACTCAAAATCATGTCCTGATCACATGATGATCTAACAGACCATAACTTAGCTATTTTATGCATTCCACCTTCTTCCTAAATAATTTGTTGTAGCTTCTCCTTGGTTAGGTAATCTTCTTCTTCACTAGTCTCTGACATTTTCTTTTCCAATTCATTTTTCTGCGGGTCCTTAGTTTTATCATCGGATTCTTCATCCAATATGTCAACAACTTCCTATTACTTTCCTTTTTCTTCAGTTCTGGGAATCTTGGGTTCCAAAGGGTTGTACTCAACATTTTCTATTTCCCTTTTCTGCCTTTTCTCCATGCTACTAGAAGAGGAACCAAATTTAAGTGTTCTTGCCGGAAGAGAAACACTTACTGAACCAAACATTCTTAGCAAATTCTGGCTGAACTTTTCAAATTCTTCATCACAGTAGCCAATTTCTTGAAATATGTGTAGATTTACTTACATACCGTTTCATTTGTTTTCCACATCACATTGTTGATCTTAGGTAAACAATTTAAGAAGTACATCACTAAACATATAGCCAATGTATCGAACCTAAAAGGATAGCCCGTCTCTTTGGTTAACTGCACATTCTCCATTAATTGATCCTTTATTCAGTTCGCACAGGTCAAAGTCCTGATCTTCAATTATCATTTTATGAGAGATGTAAATTGCGCCAGCCGATGTTGCTCCTTCACAGTTTCTGTAAAAGATTTTATATGTTATCCTATGCGCAATGTACTTTGTAATAGGATTTTTGATCATAAAAATTATCAGAGCTCTTTGATCTCCAATCACTCTGTTTAGGGTTTCAACTTCTTTGTTCTAGATGGATTTCTTCCTCGGTATGTCTCTAGCTTTGCATAATACAGTCAAACTTTTGATTGCCTCCTTCGTAATAATGTAGGGTTTGTCCAAAATCAAAGTGTCATTGTGCAATCTGTTCAAGATGAATTTCATGAATTTTGCATTCTCGAAATGGGGAAACTCACTCCAAATATCCAATTTTTTGTGCTTTGCTTCATTTAATTGCTTCAATTTGCCGGGCAACAATAGATTTCTCATAGACCCAATATTTTCACTATTATATTCATCTAGAATAATCCTCCTTTTGATTTGTTCCATTTTTATTTTGTACTTAGGGTTTACAACCGCACACCAAATTGTATGAAAATTTCAAAAACAATTGAAATAACTGATGGATTTTGAGTTTCACCAAAAAATTAGCTTCTCTACTTCAAAATTCTGCTACCAGGTGCTCTCCTCCTTTTCTTCGATGCAAAGTGACAAATGAAAGTTACAACTTGTCTTTTATAGCTTGCACAATTGAAATAAATGTGTTTGCCCTAAATTTTTGGATACTCTATTTTCTCAGACAATGAGAGAAAAATTCTTCTGTGGACCTATGACTTCTCTGAATTTTCTTGCTAATGATCTCCAAAATTTGTTCACATCATTGATACACCTTTTTTATCATCCTTCACATTCTGATACCAGATACAAATAGGGGAGGAAGGATTTTCTTGAACAACTCCCCCTGGACCAATGGCCTGAGATCAATTACTGAATGAATTCCTGGAAGTAGGTTTTGGTGTAGTACTCTTTCCAGCATCAGATTTGTTCTTCCTTACCCATGTCTTCTTCATCTGATCTCTTATTTAATCTATAGTCACTTTTTCTTTCCCTTTATTATCTTTTTATATATTTCTTCCTTTGTATACCAGACCTCTTCTATCCATTTTTTTTTTCTACAGAATCTTGCAATGTGACCATATTTATTGCAATTGTAGCACATCGTACTTCCTTGTCCTGACTAATCATTTCAATGGTTTCTTCTTGATCTGCATTGATTAGCAATATGTCCAAATTTTCCACATGTATAACATTCAACATTCCTTCTATTAACAGAGTAACTTGACACATTTTTGCATTCAATTGATTTATGACCAATTTTTTTGTAATTGAAACATTGACCAAAGCATGATGAATCTCTTGATTTCATATTACTTCTACACTGAGCAGCCATATGGCTGAATTTGTTACAAGAAAAACAATAGCTATAAAAATTTTGAGCATTAGGTTGTCTTACCAGATACCTTCCACTTTTGTTCATCTGGTTGCCTTGTTTGAAATTCTTTTGTCCTGATCTCGAACTTTCTCCTTTTTCATATCCAAGACCTCTCTTATCATTTCCACTTTTTTGTCCTTGAGTCGGCTCATCAAGCTTTACTGAGCTGATCTTAAACTTATCCTTGTATTCATTTGCAGTGGTAAGATCATTCCTGAGAATAACAATTCACTTTTCAAGTTCTTCTCCATTGTTTCTGGATCTTTGTAATTCACTTTCCAACTAAGTGAATTCTCCATTTATTCTTCTGCATTCATCAAATTTCTCTTTCAAGGCCTAAGCAAGGTTTTCCTCATTCTTCTTCTTTTCTTCAATCTCTTTATTAATCTTCATCACCATAGATTCCATTTCATGTTTTAGGGTTGCTTTGTCTCTGGCAAGATTTTCACATTCTTCAGTTATTTCCTTCAAGGTTTGATTCAGGTGAGCATCATCCATATTTTTGTTCTCCTTCTACTGTATCTGATCACAAAGATCCTTTCTCTTCTCCCTAGATTTAACAATCTGATCCTTCAATTTCTGAATGAATTTCTTTGCATCTTTAAGATTCACTCTCAATTCCCTAACTTCTTCTTTAGATTGATCAAGGTCATCAAGTGCCACCAAAAGCTGATGTTGAAGACCATCATATTCCATTACATTCCAAGATCCACCTCAAGCTGCTAAACTTCTTTAGAGGAACAAAGCTCTAATACCAATTGTTGGACTCAAGGGAACACTGAGAGGGGGGTTTGAATCAATGTTCAACAAATGTTAACTTCATTAATCTAAAACTTGAAACCATTTCAACATTACATTAAAGGAAATATGCAAGCATTCAAAGTAATCATTCATAACACCATAACACAAGGATTTTTGCGTGGAAAACCTATTAGGGGAAAAACCACGAAGGAGGTTAATCCACAATTTGAGTACTCAAATATAAGTGTTTACAAAAGAGAATGCACTTGCATTCAGGCACACTTCCTAGAGAACACTGCTCAAAAGGGAAGGCTCATTGCCTTAAAAAAGTTCAGATTAAAACCATCTAAAGGTTGAACTAAGATAGTAGCAGCTACTTATGCCAAGTTACAGTTCTGGTGAACCCCATAGATTAGATTTTGAGTCCTCTGTTTGACTCTGCACTTTGCTATTCTTTTATCTACTCTTCACATCGTACATGGATAAATTCACACTATTAATCTGTTGAATTTCACACCATACATTGATATGCTTCGTATTCCACACATTTGCTCTCTTTCACTCCTCAAAATGATAGAACCAATATATATATCCGCTAACAAGGATTTAATCATTCATAAGTCGACAACATTAAGTTCTTTTCAATTGTCGGCTAGATCCTTAATTAAATATTTATGTGTATCCTCCAAATTTGGTTAAAACATAGAGAGGACCTAAACAAACATGTTTCAAACATAAAAACATTTAATTGATAACCCCTTATACATCCGCAATTGCTATACTTGACGAGTCAACTTTTTACCACAGATAACCAACATATTAGTGTACCGGATCTCCTAGATCACATACCAGTGAATGCGCACCAAGATACTCCTTGAATAAGGTATTATAAACATCAAAAACCCTTTCTATGAGATCCACAACTCAAAATACCAGTCCGGTGAGGTAAACAGATCGACATTCATGCCTTTAACTGGATGTCTTGTTCTTTGCTTTGTTCTATCAGTAGAGACCAAAACTAGACTGTAGATCGGATGTATGTCTTAGGTTGCCATCAATGACAACACTTACAAGCCATATGCCAACAATTACCACCTATGAATAGATTAGTCCTATATCCTAAGGATGCAAAGGTTCCACATTACACATATCATCAAACTCTCAGACACAATACCGATGAGTGCCATGCATTCCAATTAATATTGAAAAACTCACTTTCATGGCAATGATTTCCATCGTGTGATTGCCTAGCCTTGTTTCACCCTTGTCATGTAATATTTGTAGAACATTATATTCTCACTATTACATGACCTTTCTCATCACCTACCTCAGCTCATTCTTGTCTCACACTCAATGGGGGCAAGAATCTGATAGCCTTGCCTTAGTAATGCATTTGTCATTGTCCCTTTGCTGCATTATTCACCTTTCGCTTATACAGAGTGAGATTGGGAGGTAGATGACTTGCTCATAGGTTCACTTGCATTTTCCTTACTAGTCTTTTGCATTATTTCCTTTTCATTTTCTTTTGTGTGATTTCTTGTGCATAATGTGATCCCCCATGATGTTTTTTTTATGTTCTCTCTCTTTGTGAATTCCTCTATTTGTACCTTCATTCTTCTTTATGTCGTGTATCTCTTTTTCTCTTTATATTTAGATCTTTTTTTTTTCATTTGTTTTATGTTTTCCTTTTGGGGATGACGCAAGGTGTTGAGACATTCATGTCTCTTCCATGTTGACCCAAAAGGCTTTCTTTTTCCTTTTCCTTTTCTATTTTTCATTTCTCTTGTGTTTTCCTTTTGGGGATGACGCAAGGCATCAAGACATTCATGTCTCTTCCATGTTGACCCAAAAGGATTTATTTTTCCATTCGCCTTTTCATTTGTGTTGTGTTTTCCTTTTGGGGATGACACAAGGTGTCGAGACATTCATGTCTCTTCCATGTTGACCCAAAAGGCTTTTTTTTTTCCTTTTTCCTTTTCAGTTGCTCCTTTTCATCTGTCTTGTGTTTTCCTTTTGGGGATGATGCAAGGCATCAAGACACCCTATGTCTCTTCCATGTTGACCCAAAAGGTTTCTCTTTATTTTCGCTCTCATTGTATCATTCTTCCAGTTCTATGTGTATTTGGGGAATGATGACAGTTCCGAGCTCTCTAAAAATAATGCAGCAAAGAACATACTGACCCCAAATCAATAGATCCCTTATGTGTTTGGTGTTTTCATTTTGGGGGCAACCCCTCACTTTCCTTTTTCTCTTGCATGACGCAACTTTCCCTGGAACCATATGACTTGGTATAGGGCTTTCCAAGTTGGTTCTCATGTATTTCTTCTTGTTTGAATTTAACATTTTCTACTTTAAATTATTTTTTCATAGCATGGTGTTTAGCAATTTCTTTAAAGTGGGGGCATACATTGGCATTATCCTTTTGCATTTTCCTATTCATGGTTCTTGGTGCAGTTCTCTTACTTCATACGATGTGTTTCTCACTTTGTGAATGACATTGGGTGTGATGTACTTCAAGAGCATGATCTATCTTAGCATATTATATTTCTCTTAGTGGCTTGATGTGATACACTGCATTCCCTAAGTTGTGAATCTTCTATTCTTTGATTCCAGTCCTCTTTTAGAGACATTAGACACAATGCTCCCTAAGTTAAAGACCTCACATGAACTAAGCAAAAATCCTTTGAACATTTCCTATTTTGCATTTTGCATTATTTGTTATATGGTCACCTTGCATAACACAACTTGCATGCCTGTGAAGCCATCTTGTTTGTTCATGAGCTCTAAGAATACAATTTTTTTCTTGTCTCATGAAGCTCAAAAATTATTTTTGTGTGGCACCTTATTAAAGTTATCAGGAGGTATAACTTTGGTATGGTTTGAGCAAGAAGCACTGACCGAGGCATGAATTTACCCATAGCCACTTGCACGTGTGTGAGTGCATACCAGTCATGAGTGTATGTGTCTCACCTTTTAGGACTTCTCACCTGACGGACAACCAAAAGTTCCATCGCCTTAGAGTGAGTATGCATTTTTCGGACAAACAACCTCAATCTGATCCACATCATGATGGACAAATGGTTGAAGCTTGCTCTAATTCTTTTATTTTCAACTTTTCATTTCTTTTCTTTGGCAGTGTATGCTTGTGCCTTGTCATTGTTCTTTATATCATTCTCATGTGTGTTCTTTTGTGCCCATGTTGATTCGTCTTGGGATCTTGATTCTAGGGGCTTGACCAACCCTCTTGATTGTTTTTGTCCCATCTTATTGGCATTGGTACATTTGAACCCCTCTTGGTGCGTGTTTGTCTACTTTAATATGAATTTAAAGAGAGTTCATCCTCTCACTAAAGTGGGGGCTAAATGTAGTGTAGTAAAATGTATCCTTTGACATTTTCACACTCGTTTGGGTCCTCCTCGTGGATTTTGGCTTAATGTTGCCTTGATTTAGTGTTGTAATGTGGATAACACATTCACATTAGGTCTTGGACCCTTGTGAGATAATGAAATTTAATGGTGCCTTGCTAAAGTGTTGTGAAGTGTCATAACTCACTTTCACACTTTTCTAGGGTTTTATCAATTAACTAAGCATAATAAACATAATATTAATCAAAATAAACTATAATCTTGTCTTATTTGGAGTGTTGTAACACACTTTCACATTTCTCTAGGCTTGTCATTAATAATTGGGCTTTTTTGTGCTTTAATTGGCCCTATTTTGCATCCACAAGCCTCATTTATGGCATATTTTCGAGGATAATCCCGACACCAATCATTAACCAATCATAATCCAAGTGTTATTGGCTTATGTGGTCCAGATTTAGGGATTTGGGACTTATCCACCACCTTGGGAAAATGGGTCCCACCTAGATCTTTTGGTCTTGAAACACATTTTACACCTTTCTAAGCACTTTTTAAAATATTCCCAAAAATTAGGCCTGGGTGGACTCATTCACCATCTTGGGAAAATGAGTTTTGTGTGGCCCAAATTCATATTTAATCCAAATTTCCAACGAGATTTTATTCTCCTAGATTTGATGTCGGTTTGTAGTGTTCCAATTTCAGAAATTCTTGCATAATTGAGTATAAATACAAGGTTATTTCTCTCATTTTCATACCCAACATTCAAGAGATCACCTAGAAATTTTACAAGTCATCTGGCATTCACAAGAGCATTCAAAGGCATTCAAGGATAGATTATCAAGCATTTTAGAGTATTCTTCAACTGCCAATCATCATGTCAAAGATTGTATTATTCATGTTCGTTATTGTGCTAACAATTGTGATGTAGCATTGATTCAAGCAAGCATTTCAAACAATATCAACACCATTCAAGCAAGAGTCAAGAACCACATCCATTGCATCCATTGCATACATGTATGCAACACCTTATTGCTAGGGTTTGGTGAGTTGCAACATTATTATTTGTTCATTCATCATTCTCCATTCATATTTGCTTTCATTTCAAGGTTTAATTACCAACAAGAGGTCTGACCAAGGCGAACCCCTATCCACTAACCCCACAACATTTTTCCCTCTTCTTATGTGTGATTTGCAGGGCGAGGTTGCAAATTTGTCAAGAAGCAAAGTTGGAAAAAAGTTGTCAAATCCCTAAAGTTGTCAAAGTTGTCATAAAGTCTAGGAGAAGCTTAGAGAAGACCTACAAGTGGAAATCTATAGTTTCAGATCTAGAAATCAGTCAAAAAGAGTAGAGCAGATCGAGAGACACGAAATCAAGTCCTGAACTTTTGAAAAAGAAGAAGTGGACTGATTCGCCACAAGTGGCGAATGACTCCCACTTTATAGGCCTGACAAAGATTTTTAGAGATTTGGATACCCTTTTGGATGAAACCTGTATCTGCACATTTTCTTAGAAGTAGGACTAATTTGCCCAGCTTGGCGAATGAGTCCCAGTCAGCATTAACAGTAGATTTTCCAAAATTCTAGACCTCCATTCTGCTTTAGTTTCTCAGGTGCACACTTTTAGTTTTACAGTTTTTTATTACATGTCATTCATCTTTCTAGGTCATTTAGAGTTTGTTTGAATTCAATCAGGGTTTTGTTTTACATCTTGCATTGCATTGTCCTTTCCAAGTCTAAACTTGGTGGTGAACCCCTCATTAAATCATATTTAGTCCCTAGGATAGTCCCTTTGCAAGATTTCAATCTCCTTTGCATTGAAATCTCAAGGGTTTGTTCTTGAGTGAAGATTGTGAAGATTGTCTCTCTCCTTTTAGGTCCTAAACCCTAAAGGTGAAAGAGAGCCCTAAAACAACAATTTTCTCCTTTTCAGTATTATTGAGATAAACTACATAACCTAGTCTACAAGCTTGCCATTGGGAAGGTCCTTTAATATTTGGTGCATGACAAGTATTATTGTTTGCAGGCTACATTCCATGTGTTTTTGAACAAAAAAAGAAGTTGTGGCCTAGCTTCGGTGGCGCATGAGAATATTAAGTATGAAGTATCTAAACCGTGGGTGTGGGCTAAACCTATTATTGTGGTATCTTAGAAGAGGAAAAAATAATAATTTCTATTGGCGAAATTTTCCTTTTTTTGAAAAAAATATTAGTTTTATTGGCGATTTTTTTACATCACTAAAATTTTGGCGAATCTTGAAAAATAATAGGAAAATGCATTAATTATGATGGTGAATCTATCCAATCTAAAAATAATTCTCATGGAAAAGTAGGGGTCCGAGGGTGGAAATTATCGATAAGTTGAAGGGGTAGACTATAATATTTACTTTCTACCATTGTTTTATAATATAATATAATGACCCTCATTATATTCTACAAGGTAAAATGTAACCATGATCTATAATTCTCATGGGGGCTCAAAACAACTTTTAGATCTTTGGTCTAACAACCCTCGTTGTACACTATAAGGTGAAATTTACCCACAATCTATAATGCTTGTGATACCCAAAATTGTGGGCCCCATGAGCATTACAGATCATGTGTACATTTTACCTCGTGGAATACAAAAAGGGCCATTAGATTATATTTAAATCAATGGTGGAAACTAAAGATTAGAAATATGGTCCTAAAGCAACTAATAGTTATGATATACTATTGATGAATTAATATAGATTTCTCCAATAATTTATAAAATTACTTGGCGAATTTGATCTAATCATGTATCGAATATTGTGGCGAATTTTTTAGTTAATTTTTTTAATAAAATAAATTATTTGGTGATTTAAATAAGACTATAATAACATTTTGTAAAAATGTGGCAATTCAAGTCACATTGTAGCTCGAACTATTAGCCAATTTTGGATTCCCAAATTTCAACTATTAGCCAATTGGCGAATATTAGCCACTAAAAAAATCACTGATGGAGAGCATATTCATGTAGCTTGACCTCTTTCATATTTTGTTGGTTGAATGTAGTTGTTCCCTTCAAAAACAAAGTGGGGAATGTTGTTATGCCCATAATTTTACGCTAGAAAACCCAATTTGTTTTTTCACAAATACTTAAGCTAGTTAACACTCTAAGGGCTTGAGACGTAACACTTAACATGAGCATGAGTTACACACCTACGTGAAGTCACTTCTAAATTAAGTGTGACAATTACCTTTAAAATTTATTAATTATGATTCACTCAACATAATGGCATCTTAAGCTAGTTAACACTCTAGAAAACCCAATTTGTTTTTTCACAAATACTTAAGCTAGTTAACACTCTAAGGGCTTCAGACGTAACACTTAACATGAGCATGAGTTACACACCTACGTGAAGTCACTTCTAAATTAAGTGTGACAATTACTACAAAATTTATTAATTGTGAGGACGTGTCCGGAGGGTACCCCCCCTATGGGATCTGCGCCTTCTCCTGCTGGCATTTTGCGGGATGTGGAGGTTCCGGGCGACTCGTTTGTGCCGACGACTGTGATTCCTCCATTTGCGACTTGGAAGAATATCCTAACTAGTGGGAACCTGGCCTACTCATCTTCGGTCCCCCCTGAGTCGGTCACATTTGCTAACTCTGTGTTTGAAATTCCTGACACGGTTAGTGACAGGATCCTCTCCTCCATGGAGAATGCGATGGTAGGAAGATCCCTCTCGTTTCGACCTACGGTGGATATGGTTCGTAAGTGGGTGTCTGGGAAATGAAGGCTAAAGGGCAGTGTGGAGGTCCGCGTGATGGCTGGCGGCCTCTTCCTCTTTCGTTTTGCTGCTGCCAAGGATTTGGTGCATACCTTGTCGTCGGGCCCTTGGGTTTATGGGAAACACAGTTTGGCTTTGTGCAGATGGAAGCCTGGGTTTGACCCTACTGTAGACCTTAACATGTCAGCCCCTATTTGGGTGCGGCTGCCGGGCTTACCCCTTGAGTTCTGGGATGAAGCTATTTTTAAGGTTGTCGGTGACTCATTGGGACAATTTGTTACTTCGGATGCGGTCACTAAATCTAAATCAAGGTTAGTATTTTCTCATTTTTGTGTTAACATTTGCATTGATAAAGTTCTTCCAAATTCTATCAAGCTTTGCTCCAAGTTGGGAAGCTGGGTTCAACCCGTCTGTTACGAAAACGTAGTGGTGTACTGTCAAAGATGTGCTAAAGCGGGACACCTTATCTCTGATTGTAAATCGGTGATCAGTAAGGTGGTTGTGGAGGCATCTGCGTCTGACCCCAAGATCCCGACTGAGGAGGCAGCGAGGCCGTTGGGTGATTCAGAGATTGTTCCTCCTGAGTCTCCTATGCGTTCTCTGAGTCCTCCTTCACCTGGTGTTTCTCATCCTGTTTCGATACCTAATGGCTCTACGGTTTTGGAAACCTTATCTCGGGAGGGTTCAGGGCCTCAAGATCCTGGATCCTCGACTGCTGTTGCTTTGTCTATTATGGATCTTGATAAGGGTTGTGGCCCTGGCTCTTCGGCTGTTGATCCGCTTCCTGTTACTTTGGGGACCTGTGGGGATCTAGTTGAAGAAGGTGAAATATGGGAGGAAGAGAGTTTCGGACTAGTTGAAGAATCTATTGACAATTTGGAATGCTTAAAGCTAGAGAAAGCTGAAGAGGGAGGGATATGGACCATGCCCAAGAAGAAGGGTAGAAAGAAGAAGGTTGATGTGGGAGGGGATTCCAAGCCTGGGAGACCCTTGTAGAGATCCACTAGAACGCGCGAAACGACAAATGAAATTGCCCTGGGGAAGCAGAGGACATTAGAGGTGTCCTCAAAAAAAGGTTTGAGATGAGGATTTTGTCTTGGAATATTCGAGGACTTAATAGTTCGCACAAACAACGTGCCCTGAAGAACTATATAATGGAGCATAAGATTGATGTTTGTCTCCTTCAAGAAACTAAGATGTTGATGGTAAATTTTGAAAAAGTTATTAAATTTATCTGGCCTAATGCTTCATTTATTCATAGTGATGCTGAGAGAGCCTCTGGGGGGTTGGCTGTGCTTTGGAATCCTTCTTTTTTGCAGGGCCAAGAATTATTCCATTGAAAAAATAGCATTGGGGTTTCACTCTTTGTTAATGGAGTTGTTTGGTCTATAAATAATATTTATGCTCCCAAGCAGAGAAACTCGAGGAATTGTCTTTGGAGGAATATGGTGTCTAAAATTAATATGAATAAGGGCAGGCGATGGCTGGTGGCTGGAGACTTCAACTCTCCCTTATTGCCATCTGAGAAAAGTGGGGGTCTCCTGGATTACACGGACAACATGACTGATCTGGCAAACTTCTTGGGTTCTTCGGGGTTAATCGATATTGACCTTCGGGGCCAGCGCTTCACCTGGTCTAATAGAAGGGCGGGTGCTGGTTTGATTTAGGTTAGGCCTGACCATTTCCTTTGTTCTCCCCATTGGACCAATATCTTAAGTGCCAATCTAGTCGCCCTTCCTAGGACGGTATCTGACCACAACCCTCTTCTGCTAACCACCAATATTCGCCCTTCTAATGGGCCCTACCCCTTTTGATTTCAATTAATGTGGAACTCCCATCCCGACTTCAAGTTGAAAATTGCTGAGTGGTGGAATATTTCTGTCCAAGGGTCCCCCATGTTTAGGCTTTGTTATAAACTCAAACATATTAAACTGATGGTTAAAGGTTGGAACAGGAATGTGTTTGGTGATGTTTTTCAAAAAAAAAAACTGCTTGAGGGGAGGTTGAGGACCTTGCAGCAGGATATGGATAAGGGAGATGTCAGTCAACGGATTAATAATCAGGAAAAGGATGTTAGAATGGAATGGGAAAAAGTTCTAAAAAATGAAGAGGTATTTTGGAAGCAAAATTCGAGAATCCAATGACTGAAGGAAGGTGACAGGAACACTTCCTTTTTTCATGTCTCTGCTGTCAAACACTGGAAAAGGAACCAAATCTCTAAACTGTTAAATAATTCTGCGGAGGTGATTACTGACCAAGCTCTTATTAAGTCCTGTGCAGCTGATTACTTCAAGGAGGATCTTTCAGCCCCTACAGGGGTTCCTAACTTGAATATGGATGAGTGGATGCTCCAGCATCTTCCTGAGTCCATCTCTTTGGTGCACAACTTGAGTATTCTTAAGAAAGTTTCCATGGAAGAGGTAAGGCTGGCTACTTTTAGCATGGGGGCATTCAAAGCTCCTGGCCCTGATGGGTTTCCTCTGGCGTTCTTTCAAATTTTTTGGGATACTGTGAGCTGGGACCTGGTTCTTGCGGCTAGGGATTTCTTCCAATCTGGTAAGATTCTTAAACAAATGAATCACAATTTTATTGCTCTTATACCTAAGATTAGTGAGCCTCTTTCAATGTCTGACTTCCGTCCTATTAGCCTATGTAACACTATCTACAAAATTTTCTCTAAGATTCTTGTCAACCGTCTCAAACCTCTTCTTGACAAAATTATTAGCCACACTCAAAAGGGGTTTGTTCCGGGGAGGCATATTCTGGATGCTACTTTGACTACCCATGAACTATTCCACTCTATGGATAGATGTAATAATGCGGGAATGGCGCTTAAACTTGATATATCCAAAGCCTATGACAAGGTTTTATGGGAATTTATTCATAAGGTTCTTGCTAAGTTTGGCTTTAACAGCCAGGTCATTGAGCTCATTATGGAATGTGTTAGAACTATTAAATTCTTGGTACTAGTTAATGGATCCCCCTGTGGGTTCTTCTCTACTGGTAGGGGGCTCAGACAGGGAGATCCTCTCTCTCCCTACCTCTTTATTATTGTTGCTGATGTGCTTAGTAGAAATTTTACCAGTCTGCTGACAGAGGGCTCCATATCTGGTGTTAGAGCAGCTACCTCCCTCTGTCCGATTGTTATGCAGCAATTTGTGGATGATACTTTCTTATTTGGGAAGGCTTATGTTTTGGAAGCTAGGAAATGGAAAGCCTGTCTTAATAGCTATGCCTCCTGCTCTAGACAGTGCATCAACTACAACAAGAGTAAGATTTATTTCTTTAATTGCTCTCCTAATTTGAAAAACAGGGTGACTGCGATTCTTGGTTGTGTCAGTGACTCTCTCCCGTCGGTTTATTTGGGGCTTCCTCTTACGGTCAAGGAGGTTCAACCGAAGTTTTGGAACTCTATTCTGGAAAGGATTCAGAGGAAGTTGGCTGGGTGGAAAGGATCCTTACTTAGTCATGCTGGCAAGTTGCAACTCATTACTGCGGCCATACAAGGTATCCCCACCTACTTTCTGTCTATCTTTAGGATGCCTATGTATATAGTGGAAAAGTTGGAAAGGATTCAAAGGAATTTTCTTTGGGCCGGGACCGAGGAGAAAAAGGAGATTGCTCTGGTTAAACGGGAAAAAGTCAGCCGGGCTAAATCTAAAGGGGGGCTTGGAATAAGGAAGATTGCTCCCTCTAATAGGGCACTGGTTGCTAAGGTAGGGTGGGATCATTTAAGGAATTCTAAGGACTGGTGTAAAATCCTGAACGCCAAGTATCTTCAAAACAAGCCCCTGATTCATTGTCTTTCGGAACCCCACCCCCTCAGTTCGGTTGTCTGGAGGAGCATTTGTAGCATTCAAGGTCTGCTAAAAAAGGGGACAAAATGGAAAATGGGGAATGGGATCAAAATTAAATTTTGGGAAGATGTTTGGCTCTTAGATTCCCCTTTGGCTGCTTCCGACTTTAGGGGGGTGATGATTGCTGCTCAGAGATTCTTTGGGATTTACATATGTGACTATGTGTTTGGCCCTCCTAGTGCTAGGATTTGGAGAGAGTTAGGCCTTTGTTGCCCCCATTCGCAGGATCTTAGTCATCTTGCTAGATTGATTCAGGTGTTACTATCCAGGTTTAGACTTCCTTCCTATGATAGAGAGGATGAATTCTTTTGGGCCTTAGATAAACAGGGGGATCTCTCTGTCAGATCCGCTTACAGTCTGCTGACGAATGTTAGTATTATGGAAGAACACTGGAGGAGAGTTTGGAATAGGTGCTTGATCCCTAAAATAATTTTTTTTGGTGGACGGCCTGTCACAATAAGATTCTGACCCAGGACAATTTGAGAATCCGGGGTTTATGCTTTCCCAATTGATGCTTTCTCTGCAAAGAGGGGGAAGAAACTGTCAATCACCTCTTGCTTCACTGCCCGTTTGCTGCTGAAGTTTGGGGGATGGCCTATGAAAAATTTGAGGTAGAGTGGGTTATGAGCAAGGATCTTTTATTGTTTATTATGGGCTGGAATGGGCCTTTTTTGCATCCTCTAGTTTGTGAAATTTGGAGGCAGACCCCCCTATCTTGGGTTGGTGTTTATGGAAGGAGAGGAATAATCGGGTCTTCAGGAATACTGAGCAGAGCCCCAAGGAGGTGTTTGGGATTGGTGTTAGGCTTGTAGAGGAGAATATTTTCCTCTTTGATGGAAAACTTCCTGAGGTTGGGTCGAGGGACTTTGAAATAAAAATGGCTAAGAAATGGCACCAGGAGCTAAATGCTAATGCCTTCGACAATAGGAAACTTTTAGCTAGGAGGAACACCAAATGGGTGCCTCCGGATTGTGGGTGGTTTAAAATTAATTTTGATGGTGCTGCTAAAGGGAGTCCAGGAAGGGCAAGTATAGGTGGGATGATAAGAGATTCTATGGGCAACATGGTGGCAGGGTTTGTTGGTGGCATAGGGATTCAGTCGACCCTTGTTGCTGAGGCTCATGCGCTGTTCATGGGTCTCAAAATTGTTGTCTCTCTAGGAATTGTTAATCTTCATATTGAGGGAGATTCCCAGGTGGTGACGGATGCTGTGGAAAAGGAAAGATTCATAGGTTGGAACACCAAGGACATCTTATTGGATGCTAATTTTCTCATGTCTAAATTAAGAAACAAAAAAGTGATTCACATTTATAGAGAAGGTAATAGTGTGGCAGATGCGCTGGCAAACCTTGGCTCAGGGTGGGACTCAGCTAGATGTTGGAGGAAACTGGAACAATTGCCGCCAAACATTCAAGCTTTGATCGTGCGGGAAAAGGCTTACACGGTAAATAATGACTTACAACTTTTGGATGACGAGGACTGACGGGGGGGCCCACTGGCATTTTTGGGTGTGGTGGTGGATTAATGTCTTTTAGGGTATGAAGGACAGGTGGAGTGCCACGGGAAAAGATGAGAGGATGTGGAGTAGGGGAAAGGGCATTCACGTGTTGTTTTTTTGGGATGGGAGAATGGGTATAGCTTATAAAAATATGATGACGAGATGGAAAGGAGGAAACGTTCTTAATGTGATCCAGCCTAGATTTGGTGACGTGATATGGGTTATTTGGAATGCCGAGATTGCTTCTCGGGAGGATGATAGTACTATGAGTATTAAGTTTTGGGAGAAAAGGGTACCTGGTTTATCTCCTAATTATTTTTGGAGATATGAGTGTATGAATAATGATGGGACCATCCAAGATGCGTACTGGTTGTATTCTAGAGGTTTCGCGCCAGCTAATTTAACTAGTGGTTCCTTTGGCTTCGTTTGGTTGATTACTAAATTTAGCTTGCTGGGTTATCTGCATGGGATTTTGTGCCTTTCCTGTCTTTCCGCCAACTTTTGGCTCCTTCTCTGGTATCAAAAAATTATCAATTGCGGTGTCTTTTCTCATGTTTTCCTTGTTCTCCTCCACGCGTGTAAATGGCTTGAGGGATTTAATTGCCGTAAGTCCTGCATTAAACATCCTTATTCAATTTTTGTGCGCAACGTTTGGCTCTGGTTTTTTCTGCATTTCAGAGTTTTTCCTATTCTTCCTGACAGTATGGGTGGAGATAGGCTTCGGACGGAGCCGGATAGCTGTGATGAATTCCGGAATAACCCTCTGGTCTGGCATATCTGCGTTGAGGGAGGTATTGCCCCGCTCATGGAGCGTTTGGTTGGCCATGATCCCATCCTTTCGAGACAATTTGCATGTTCTTGGAAGGATAGAAGGGTTTCTGTTGGGGGGATTTCATTTGAAGTTAGCAAGGAGGTCATTGCGCAAGCCACGGGCTTGAGCTGCGAAGGGAAAAAATACACTAAGCACACCAAAAAGCTAGACCACGAGAGCCTTAAGGCTTTCTTTAGAGGAGAGGAGACTCCGGTCAGGAATCAGGCATGGTTCGAAAGAGCTGAGCTTCCCCAACCGTGGGATATGGTCTGCTTGGCTCTAATGAAATATGTGACATTGGAAGGTAGATACAAAACTTGTTTTTTCTATCACTTCCCTCTGCTTAACCATCTCAGACACAAAATGTTGCTTAGCTTCCCATTTTTTCTTCTTATGGACCTGGAGAACTCGGTGGATAAATGTAATACGACGGCCTGTCGTAATCCTGGTGACCTCCCGCCTCTCCCGCTCCATCAGGGGCTTATCTTTCACCTGTACCACTTTCATCTCGCCCTTTGCCCACCTAAAGTCATCTCTGTCTGTGTTGAGAATATTGATCCCATTTCTTCGATTCACATCTCCTCGGTCGAATCCATGAGCCCTCCTCGAAAGACTATTGCTGATAATGTGGGGAGTATCAAAACCAAAGTGGCCAATAAGAAGCTCAAGGGTGGGTTAGGCTTGGCTCATGCTTGGGCGGTGGAAGGGCTCTGTGAGCTAAAGGCCACCCAGGTTGACATGGTTGCTAATGTCACCAAGCCAAAGATGGGCAAGGAGAAAGGGTTGCAGGCCACGATTGCTAAGGAAGGCAAGGGCAAGGGCAGGAATGTGGTTGGGATCAACTCCAAAGGGGAAACGGTTGTTGGGACCACGGAGCTGACTGGTGGGGAAAGTGGTAGGAGGAGATCGGGGAGGCTGGCCAAGAACAGCAAAAACAGACTAATTATTGAGGACTCAGAGGTGGAGCAGTCGGACAGCAAGGGTTATAAGGAGGAAGAGTCTGACGATGAGATTAATGATTTGGGGGAGAAGCCCCTGCCTAATCCGATGGACAACAAGGCTCCTTGCCATGGCTCTGACTCGCACACTCCGTTGGTGACTGAGCCTGGTGAGATGCAGGAGACTAGGGATACTAGGGAAGATTCGGATATGGTGGCGAAGAGACTAAACAACCTGGATAAAAGATTTAGGGGCTTGACCCGCTTTACTATGAAACTGAGCCACTTTGTTACTAGTGCGTTGTCAAATGTTATAAAAGAAGAACTGGAGGGGAATAATAGCCAGGAAAACAAGGATTGGGTGGGTGATGAGGTAGTGGACCTCCTGATCAAGAATTGGGACGAGGCCAGTTAGCTACTTTTGTTGGTGGTCTATCGGCTATTTTTCGGCTGTCAGTATGCTGTCCCTGGGCTGTCTCTGTGGTTTTTTCGATTTTTTCCTGTTGTTGTTTCATCTCTTTTTGGCCCTAGTGGCTCTTTGTGAGGGGTACAACGCCCCGTAAATGCTGTTTAACTTTTCAAAAACATAATGGCATTCTTACTTAATCTCAACTAAATCGTAATCATAAGATTATTATTCTTTTACAATAACCTAGTAACCAAATTTAGTCAGTGTAATGCCAAAAATTTACACCAGGGTACAAACACAACCAACAATTTTTTTGAACATATGACAACCATACGTGTGTATGGTACATATATTACGCATCAAGAGACATTGCTTGTGCAACATCATTCTTGTCACATCACCCAAGAGTTGGGTAAGGAAATGAAAATGTATTCAAGATGGCTCCAAATATAAGGTTTACTATATTCTTAACTACCAACCCAAAAGTTGATGCTCACTCTCGCAAGAAATTTAATGCCCTTGAAAGACCCCCCCCATTGAATGGGTTCTTGCATTGGAAAACCCTATAAATATCAACTTGATTTAATATTAATCTTAAGGTTTAGTTGATGGAACTTTATTTTTCTTGTTAACCCTACCCTCTTCTATGACACCATGACGATTCAAAAAGAAATCCACCTTTAACATTTCATTTTGAAACTCAAATACGAGTATGGGTAGAATGTTTATAATTTACATTAGCTATTAAATTATTTATTTATTTATATTTTAATTATTAATAATTTAATTACTTATTGATCCTAAATAAATATACATATAAATTACATATTTATATTTACTTTAAACTTTTAAAAATTGCAAAATTTAAAAATAACATATATATAGTTAAATATGTATTCATTCATGCAAAATTAATTAATTTAATTTAATTAAAAAGGAAATTATATGAATAAAAATAATAATAATTAAAAGTAGCCTCCCATTCTTTTTAGAAGTAGTAGTTTTAAGACTTATTCCTATCCTTTTATATTTACATTTTTACGCCGAAGGCGTGTCCTATATGAACTTTCAAAGTTCATTTTCCCCTTCGATGGTTGACAATTCCTTCATTGCTAACTGTTGATCATTTTTCACCATTTTTTTACGCCGATTTTTTTCGCCACTTTTTTTCTTGCTTTCCCCACCGCTACCGACATTACGAGAATTATGACCGCCGCTTTTGGTTTCCGCTCCACCCACTGTTTTTCCCTTCACCACATAGGGTTTCGTAATATTTTGCCTGCAAACTCTGCACTTTTTCCTCGTCCACCATGCGGAAAAGTAAATTGCCTACAAAGTGAATTGGCTATACAAATTTGAAAAGTAAATTTATCTTTTTTATTAACTAATTGATATAGTTTAGTGATTCATATTAAAAAAAAAATTAAAATAATTATTTAAAGAATTTATTTATAGAAAATATCATTTTTTGTTAATTAGAAATATATGAAAATGTGAAAAGTTAAACTATTATTTATATTTAATATAAAATAATGACATAAATAATAAATATTCAATTAGTTCTAAATATATAATCAATAATTTTGTTTTTAATATATAATGTTTTTAATATTAAAAGCAACAAAACAAAGGTGTTGTCCTTTTAATATATATAATGTTATATTATATAATAAAAAAGTTATTACATAAATAATAAATATAATATAATAATTTAATAAAGACATAAATATGATAACATAATAATATAATAATACTTAATACATAAAATTAAAAAATAAATTATTATTTTATAATAAAAAAAAAAACAAAATAATAATATTAAAATCATTTTCTAAATGACCTATCAATTGATTTCATATACTACACAAATATGTGAAAAAAATCATTTTTTCTTAATTGACCTTCCACACCTCTTCGACTTATCCATTGCACAAGGTGCCATAATTAGTATTATTTTCTTTTTTAAGAAGAGGAAGAAGGATTATAAACAAGGAGAAACTATCCCTCTTTTAAGAATTCCATAGTTTTATGTAGACCTTTTTCCCTCACATATTTTCATATTTTAAATTGAAAGAATCTTTGGAAATATATTCATATTTAAATTTTCTTTTTTGTTCTTTGAAGAGTACATAACTATGAGAATGTGACTATTCAGTCTTTTTAATTTTCAAAAGAAAGAACACACTGATTGGAGGTTGACCTTGATTTTCTAATAAACCAGCCAGTGATACAATATAATGAAGGTAAACATAAAAATAAAAATGATTGGACATGGTATTCAGTACATTACCTTTGTAGTGACCTAACAGCTGTATAATAGACCTGACATTCACTATAATGGTTTTAACAGTCAAATTAATAGACCACAAATAATAATACTAATTTCTTTCTATTTGAACGGCATTATTGCAGCACGGTCCGATGGTGACAGAACAAGGTTATGAGAGGAACATCGCTTTATACAGAGTAGTGTCGTGATTTATTCTCTTACATACCAGCACTTCCTACCAACGGTTAAACTACGTGTGCCGCCTATGCCTTTGAGGCTAAGACTTCTCAAGGCTGCAAAAATTACACAAGACACCAACTTTTTCCATAGGCCATGGTGTGCTCACAGACCTTTGGAAAAAGCTACCCACCACAATTTATGGTGCTGCGGTCACGATGAGGTGATTGGAATCAGCAGGTGAGATTTACAGTGGACAAAATTTATTTCCAATAGACACTAACAAGAGAGCATTCAAGACTAAAACTGTATTAATTACTGGACGCCACTCAGCATTACCCCGATCTCAGGTATAACACAAAATCTTGCATTATGAAGTTGATGTTACTACTGGTCATGTCTATCTGATATCACCACCTTCGTAGTGAATATCTGCATAAATCTCCCGTTGGCGCACCCACAACTGCCCTTGATATGCTGTGCAGATTTTAAGAAATTACTACCTACTTCACCTACCTCTGCCATTCATACAGCTAAACTAGAAATATGACTGTTCCTTGCGTATGAAAAGGATTATCACTCTTCTTGCAGGTCGACTCTATGATACCAACAAACGTAGGCTAGGTTGGGCATCAGACAATGAATCATTCTTCAATTCAGATTAGACTTTTCACTTCATACATGGAATGGCGTGCAAGGGATAGGTCTGGGAAGTTACAGCGGAGGTATTTGTACTATGACAACTTTTCCTGGGTACGAGTACAACAGACTCGTGCTTAATGTTATGGGTTCGGTCACTCAGCAGATCGACTTCCTGACAGTAACAAATCGAATGGTAGTCGATGGAGGGAGGGTAGGCCATGACAAGACCTTGTATTTAATGCCTATTCTAAATTCATTAATCCTCTCAAATCCAGACGACCAGCCAAGTGTCAGAAGGCAACCTATAGAACAAGTGACAGTTGTGGTTAGGCACACCAAGCTGAAGAGACAATACTAATAAATGAAGCGGTCGCCACAATGGGTAAGGACCTACAAGTCAGTCTGAGAGTTAATTCGGGCTGTAGTGGATGAGAGCGACCTACGTCCATAGAATGTGGTCAATCCTTCGTATTAATTAGTCTGAATCATGGCAGGTCTTAAGATTGTATTCCTCAAAGCATGTCAGAATATATATATATATATATGATTGATGAAGTTTCCAGTCAAATCTGATATTAATGTTAGCAGATAGAGAAATTGGTGAATAGTTAAATGAGTTGAAACTTGCAATCAATATCCAAACCCTTATAGCATTCACCCTACCATCTAGTGCGTACCTATTCTCAGATTGAGAGCAATTTGCCAGCAACATGAATTGATTGATGGATTTTAATAACGTCCATGAAACCAACCAGTGTATGGGACCCACAGAAAGACACCAAAACCACCTCAACCAAAACAAGAAAGAAAACAACAATAGACCCCAGCAAATTACTTTTTGTTGTTTTCCAACTCTTTGTTGATTATGTTTCTTTTGTTGTGAATTTTGATTAGGTAACTTATTGTTTTATCTATCTTTTCTTTTTCAAACAAAATTGCTAAAAAATTGATTTTTAATAAATATAAGTAATAGTATCGGATGTTCTCGTAAACCTTACACTCCATAATGTAGTGCCATTTTGTCTCCACTAAATCCGAAGAGCATAAACAACAAATCCTATCTTCTCACACCTCTTTGGGTATTTTCCACCTTTTCGTTTTACATCTCAAATGATGTGAGCTAGTTCTTAACAGGGCTATTAGCATTTTAGCCTTCCACTTTATATCAACCCCCATGTAGAATTTTTGCTCATGATCACAAGTAGGGTTAAAATGAGAAACATAGTGTTCTCTTTTGTGGCCAAGTTGTTTCAACCACATGGTATTTTTGAATTTTTCTTTTACGTAACTTTTTTACTTCAACTTTTGTGTTTGGGCACTCTTGCATGTTGATCCCCCATTTTCCCATCCACTTGACATTTTGCTTCATCTACGTGCTCTTCTTTCTAAATAATTTTTTTGCCATCACAATTTTGGGCCAACGGTGTTCCCCCATATTCTCTATCCTCTACAAATAGTCTAATAAACAAATGAACACTGCCATTTCTATTGGGAAGACACCAGCTTCAGCCAAAACAATTTCATACGGGACTGTACTTTTAATTTTGAAATTGTTTGTAATTAAGTGCTTTTGAAGTCTTTCTATTTGTTTCCACTTCACAGTCGACGTGCTACAACCCCAAACTTCGCAGCCATATAAAACCACAGACGTAACAAACAGACCAAATAATTTATTCTTTGTTTTCCAATCCCATAGCTCAGCTGATCTACATCTATTTTGAAGTAGGTAAAGAGCTTTCCAACCCCCTTGAATTCTTTTCGTCCTACAAATCTCCCAATTGAGATTTTTGCAAAAATCAAGACCCAAATATTTGTATTCGCTACTTGCAAAGCGTTTCCCTCAAACTCAAAATGTATTTGCTTCTTAGCCCTTTTCAATGCAAATATCATGACCTTGGTTTTGTTGATGTTGACTTGCATTCCTACCTCTCGACAGAAGAGCTCCAAAGCATTTGATGCTCTTGAAGACTATTTTCCGAATTTTCCATTAAAGTAAGGTCATCTGCATACAACAACAACTTGATCACAAATGTGGCCAAAAGAACACCATCACCACCCCATTTGTCCAACCACTCTTCTAATTTGTCTATGTATAGCCCAAACAAAGTGGGGAACAAAGGGCAACCCTGTTTGACACCAATGTCACTCCCGGAGCACTCAGAAAAACCTTTCTTTGTTCTGATTTTGGTCCACACTTGATCATACAGTCTATGGACAACAACCCTATATTTTTCCGGAATTCCAAGTTGTTTCATTCTATCCCAAAGTTTGTTTCTAGGCACCGTGTCAAAAGCCTTTTTGAAGTCAACAAAAAAACAAAAAACCTCACCACCCTGTTTGTCCCAAACTTTTTCAACCATGTGTCTGAGAGTAATGCAATGATCAATAGTAGAATGTTTTGGTCTAAAACCAGCTTGCCCTTTCACCCTCTTATTCTCCTTCTCGGCCCAACGATTGATTCTTCGCTCTACCATGCTCCCAAATAGCTTCCCAAAAAGAGGATTAATCATTATACTGCAATAATTTGACAGGTTGTTGATATCACCACTCTTGTGGAGAGGGATCATGACGCTCGTGGTCCAATTTGTTGGGAAACCAAGTTGAATGACCCTATTGAAAATCTTTTTGATATGCGGTGCCAAGAGCTCTAAACCCCACTTCAAATATTCAGCCTGCAACTCATCAATGTCCCGAGCCTTGTCCACCGCCAAAGCTTTAATACCACTCTTGACATCTTTTGAGGATAAAAGTTTATCATTAGAATTAATTGTCAAAGGGTAGGTTTTGCCTTGGTCTCTTTCATACAATATTTTTGCATATTCTAGCCATTGGGTGTCCGTGATGCTATTCTTAGTAGTACCTCTAGCTTGTTGCAAATCTCTCCAAAAACCCCTCGGATTGTGCTTTCCAAGAGAAATTAGCTCCCTCCTTCTTACTATCATGTATTCCTCTTTTTTTGGCCTTACTAATTTTTCATACATTTTTTTATTTGCTTGTTCGTTTCCCGATATTTTCAAACTCCTTTTGGCCACTTTACACTCTTCGTCATACCACGGATTTGCTGGAAAGCTGCTTTTAGGATCCCTTTTACCCTTGGCTCTTTTGCAAGCTATGAGAGCTTTGTGAATAATTGTCATCAACTTGTTGTTTATTATGCTTTGACTTCTAGTCGGGCCGCCAACATTTTTTATTTCCTTTAATTGTTTTTCTAGCATTTTTTTGAATATGTCCTGATTCTCAACGGTTAGGAGAATTTTGTCTTGAAGGCCGCCCCCAATGCATGGTTGCAGACTAGCTCTTTGTTGTACAATTTCTTTCATACCAAGATTTATGTAAATGGGGCTATGATCAGATTTCAATTCTATAGGGTAGCTCCCTATTTCCAACTCTATTATCCTTGGTATAATACTTTGAGAACCAATGACATAGTCTACCACACTCTATCCATTGTGGGTATGGCATGTGAAAGCCCTCGAGCTTGGCAAAGTGTTTATTCCATTACAAATGATTAAGTTGTGGAGGCAACAAAAACCCAACCAAAATTTACACCAAAAGACGAAATACCACCTTTTGAGTCTTGAGATACCCTTTGCCAACTTTGATTTTCTTCTTCCTCTAACCACAATAGGTTGTTGTTTTGCCCCTCTTCCTTACCAAAACAAAGAGATTATTTGAAGTTCTTGCATTAAAGTCCCCAAGTAGGATAATCTTGCCCATATCACAATATTTCACTATGTCAATTTTTAGTGCTTCATATGGGTCATCTCTCTCTAAATTCATTTTATTGTATGCTTTAGAGCCATAGGGGGCGAAATAACAAGCTGTGATCCAAATCAAAGATTTACCATCTATTATCTTCACCCATATGTATTGATTATTTGGGTCCTTCTTTTCTATCTTTATGATTCTCTCATATTCTCTCTTAACCAGAATTGTTACTCAACCATGCCCCTTTCCACTCTTCGTTAGCTCATTCCACACTGAAATTTTATTATACCCTTCAAAATCAGGTATCCTACAACCTTCATGTTCGTGTGTTTCCATAAGTGCAATGATATCCTTGCCTTCAGCTATGAGTCGGGCATATATATTATAAAATAAAGTGAATATTTTATTGATATTTAAAATATTATAAAATAAAGTAAATTTTTTAAAATATTATAAAATAAAGTGAAATATTATAAATATTATAAAAATTCATCCATTTTTTTAGTAGCTTTCCTCAGCTATGAGAAGCATGGGTAAGTGACAGAGCTTGTGTTTAAGGCAAATTTCATACAGTATTACTGGAAGGAGTTTAAAGCAAGTAAAAATTGTTCTCGATCATAGTTGCAAACATGCAACAAATTAATCTCCAGTGTCAACATCAGTAGGGGCTCTAACGCTGGCGAAATATTTAATTCCTAAATATTGGATAGCTGGGATGTTTTTGCAGCAGCGTTGCCTAGATTCAATAATAATAATACTATCTTCATGTAGGCTTAAACTCAAAAGGGAAAATCAATATGATAATCTAATCTTGTCAAAGTAAGGTAGTCTTACTTAAATTATCAACTAAATAATAAAAGAGTTTTAGATACGTATGTGTATTAAACATTATTCTAATAACAATACTCATAAATGTATACCATAATAAAATTCAAATTCTCTACCAGCGTGAATATTTTTAGAGGATGTTGTAAATAGACATTATCTTTTTAAAAAAATAAAGTAAACAATTTAAAGGAAAATATTTAGATGTCAATTTATCCAACGTTAATAGAAAGGAAAGTTAAAATAAACAACGTAAAGGAAAACATTTAGATGTCAAATTATCCAACGTGAATAGAAAGAAAAGTTAATTTAAATGATGACTAATAATGTAACTTTCTTTTGGATAATTACTTGGCTTTAAGGAATAATTGTATATATAAAATATATGAGAGTTTTAATTATTTACTATTTGGGTGGTATAAATGTCTGCATTATGAATAAGTGATATAACATAAATTTACTCATTAAATAATAACATCACTCAGACTTAAGCATTTTAATAAATAAAATAAAATTATTGCAAATTAAAGAGAAATGTTATCATTATTAACAATCAGATATTGACTAATTAAAATAATAATATAATTGAGATTTGGTTGGTTAGTAAAAAATATAAAAATAAATAACAATCATATTAATTATATTATAAATGTTTAGTTGCTGATTTACTTTTAATACCTTTAATGCTTAGATTTGAAGGTTTAATAGTGGATTATATAATAATAATGTTATTTCCAAGAATTGGTTGTTAAGCCAATAATGATTGGTTGTTAAGCCAATAATGATTGGTTGTTTATTAGCATTAAGACATAATTATTAATTGAATAAAATAAAAATATTATTATATAGAGGGGAATTGTTGAAGTTAGGCACATTGTTACTAACCTTTAAACTTGGATTAAATAATGGTCAACTTATTGATTAAATAACAATAGTGTTATTACTAGGATTTAAGTGTTAATTGTGTAATAATAACAATTAGTGTTATCATTTACATTGAGCAAAGATTAAATATCAATAACACTTAGTATGAAGATTGAGTTGTCCAATAAACAATAGAATCAATAGTTGATAATTAAAAGTATTGCTATCATCTAAGATTATGGGGTAAAGAATGTAATACTATTAATATTTAGACAATGATATTGTAATCATATTATATATTATTTGTCAATTTATTATACACAATATTGTTAAGGGATTTGTTGATGAGTAAACCAAAACAATGGTTAATTTAATGATAGAAATTAATAATACTTACTTTTAATGTGGAGCATGTCGTCAAGGTGAGGTTAGACACCATTCATCCAAAACATTTATTCAAAACTTAGCATAACCTTAACTTATGGTTTTGGGTCATCTCGTCCTCAGTTGAAGGGTGTCTATGATGGAATTCATGCACTTGATGTCATTCCTTCCCTTACTCTGCTCTCGAGCGATGTGCCACCAGTGTTGGGTCATATGCCACCATGTGATACGTATAGAACAATACCATGTGTGTGCATGGTTAACTTTGTTAACAAAAAAAAATGATGGTTGTGTTTTTGCCTTGCATGCAAAATTTAGGGCATGACACATAGCCTTTCCCTTGGGGACTCTACGGTGATTTTCTCTAATGATCCTAAAGATTTATGCATTACCGACAACCGTATTGACGAGATTGCCCTTGATACCGACAAACGCTCCCTCATTTTGTGTTGCTTGTGTAGGCGTCTGTCTACGACAACATTCTTGGACTGGATCCAAATCAAATAGGGTAACTTGCCCACCTCGTCCATCAAATCACCGAAATTTGGTTTTTTTTTGTATCACTTTTGGCTTTGTTGCAAACTGTGGGTTTGTTTTCTGGAATGGCCCTTGGTTCTTTGGACATTATGGAATCTTCAATTTTCCATGGCCCCCCTTCTTTGAAACAACCTCTACTAAAATCACTTCTGTCTCAGTTTGGATAAAATTTAATCATAAGATAATAAATTAATTTTTTAAAATTATTTTTATTTTTCTATATTTTTTAGTTAATTAGATAATTTTTAAATAATAAATAGTATGTATATATTAATTTAATAATTTACGCCGAAGGCGTATCCAATATGAAAATGATCAACCTAAAACATTTAATCAATGGTTGACATGTTTCAATAGACTTTGCCTACGATCAAAGTGATCGTGGCCATTAATGTTTTTTCCTGTCAGTCTTTTATCTCATTTTTAATATTTGATACGACAATGTGGTTGTATTAGGTGTCCTCCATCCTATCGAAATACAACTTGCATTTTATGGCAGCTACAACAACATCTTTGTATTTATTACAGAAGGGTACATGCTCAGAACTGGCGCGGATTTAATTATTCTGCAAGATGGTGTGTGATCATTGTGCAAGTTGTTCTCCATCTTTACTATTGTGTCCAATCAAATTGAAACTATATGTGCAGGAATTACTTCGTAGCCAAGAATATGATAGCTATCTTCATTTATGAAGCCATTACCTAAAACACTCCCGACAAGCCAATCAAAAACCTAGTCAACATTCACATTCCTGATTATGATTTACAATGCCTGCCTAGACTATATGGTTGTGATGACTTCCTTCAAAGATCAAATGGAAAGTTGTAATGCAATACTAACCTTGGGAGATTTGCGTTGTCATTTAATGGAGAAAATGAACATTTACAAACAAACTCTGTGAGGAAGATTCAAGTCACCTCGTCCATAGAACCATGTGTGTTTGTGGATATTGCTTATCCCAGGCGGCCAAAGTAATCTTATCGCTTGACTTGAAGCTAGAAAATGAGTCAAAAAATTGCAAAACGGTTGTTTTTGTATAGTGATCTTTCGTTCTCACAAATGGGAAAAACAAGTCATTGAATCATCGTCTACCATGTTTGTTTTTGCTCACAAAGTTAGCAGCAATCAGAAAAAGTGTTGGAAATACTCTGCTTTTGTTGACTCTTTTTGATGTTTTGGTCACTATGTGGCATTCAATATGTTAATGGTGATTCATGAAGAACAACATGAAGTTAGCAACAATCAGAGACGTTGTTGGATCATTTTTTCACGTTTTTCCTATGATAGAATTGTATAAACATTTTATTCACTAAAACTTGTATTGACGCCTTTCAATCATCTTTGTATTTCTAATCTGGGATTGAATGGAATTCCAACCTTGATTTGACATGCGGGAATTGATTTTTTCCTGATTATCTTAACCGGATGGAGCTTTTTTCAGGTTTTTGATTTGTCATGCATCTATCTGATCAGATTTAGGCTTTTCTACAATCCAATACCCTTTTCTTTTTCCTTATGTGATTAATATTATTAATTTTGAGAAGGATGGTATATTGTTTGTGTTTCTGGTTATAAGAAAACTATTCTTAGATATATTAGTTGGTGTTTCGTTTTTATTTGTCTAAGGGACATTGGTCATGTACCTGTCAATGTAAAGCCATGCCAAAAGACCAATTGGAGTCTTTGATGATGCACTCACTTTCATTTGACTTTATTTTGAATGCATTAACCTCTCCTAAGTGTAGGGTTAACACTTGTATTGACAGAGAACATGCCACTCCCAAAATAAAATTTAGCTTGGAGAATTGAACTACTACTAAATTTACATGTAGCAGCCCGTAGTTCATTTGTTAAATATTCTAATTTATGCCTTCCACTATCAGTTGTAGTTGAGGAAAGGAAATTTGAATTAGAAGTCAAATCTGGTACGAGTGAAACTGTTATTGTTATATCCCATATCAAAATGGCCTGTATTTTTTTAATTTGTATCGAGTTTTCTTATAGTAGATTGAACTTACCTCAGGTTGTTTGCAAATCTAGCTAAAGTAAATTAGAATACCCTCAGGGCCACTTTTTATGATATTATGTTAAAGGAATCTGTTAGGGTAAAATTTGAAGTGACGTGATTAAGAACTAGTCATTGATGTGTTGTTAAAGTATCTCTTGCTTCTGTATCGTAATTTATTTATTTTATTTTTTCTCATACGCATTACAAAAAACCTATTTTGGTTTAGTTTGTTCTAATCTATCAAACGATTGATAGTTATTTTGATCACTCTCTATGGGCTGATGTCTTTGTCTTTGTTATTGTTTTATCTGTTTTTCGCATCATAGTATCTGAGTCTCTACAATTTATGCATCAGTTGGCTAGTATGTTTAAGATTTGGTAATCTGAAAGCTTGTGTCAGACCATTAAGTTATTTGAAGTTCCCTATCATATATTGAATCTTTTTTTATGTGTTTTTTTATAAAATTATAAATCTTTTAAATCTTTAAGCATCTAATTATAATGTAATTTATGACACATTTTTTAGTTTTAATCAATCTATTTATACAATTATTGCATGTGTATTTCAATCAATCTACTTACACAATTTCAAAATTGTCATACAATTATTAACGAACCCATTGCACACCAAAGTGCAATTGCTAGTTATAATTTAATTTTCCCTCATTCATGGGGTTCTTAAAGCTAATCCTAATTCTACTAGGAAACTAAATGTTGTATGGATGTTTTGAAAAAAGGATGGATAAAGTGAATTTTGATGGGACTTCTAGAGATAATTTGGGTCAATTGGGAGCTAGTTACACTTTGAAAAATCACAAAAAAAAAAAAAAAACGTGTATCTGTTTCCTATTAAAACAAATAATAAAGCAAAAATTAAGACAATTTTTTAGACTTCAAAAAAGATCTTAAGCAAGATATCAAAAAAATAATAAGAGGAAGTTCCCTAGCAATTAATGGACTTCAAGTGGGAGAATTTAAATAGTATATTACAGAGTTGTTTGGACATGTTGAAATTGTTCACCAAGTTCAAATTAAATCATATATATGGAGAGGCAATAAGGTTGCTGACATGTTGGCCAACTTGAAAATTGATGGGTTTGTCTCACCTCTTCGTGTATAAGAGGAAATTCTAATAATTATCTCATCCCAACACTTATAAAATTATGGTTTATGCATACACGATTTGGCTCCAAGACTGGCTACATTTATGGAGGAGGCAAAGAAGGATTACAGCCAATAATTTTGATTTTTAATTCCTATAGTATATGAAATGGAAAGATCTTTATGGAGAAAAATGAAGATCATTCATGATGCATTCATGGAGTCAACGATGGACCAACCTGTGGGCGAAGAAGTGACAGGTTGCCTTTAATGGGGCAATGTCATAGTTGTGAATGAAAGAAAAATTTCAAAAGCAATTCCTCGGTGGTTCTCGAAGCGATGAAGATGGTGCTAGGGAAAGCATTCATGAAAGTTGAAAACAAGGATTGACTTAATTCTGTTGTAGTCTCTCAGTTTGTGGTGGTCATGTTTGGATTTAGGGGAACCTAAAGAAAGTGTGAAGCAGGTTTTCGAGGTCCTTATTAAGTTCAAATGATGTTTTGGTCGGAAATATGTTTCGAAGCATGTGATTGTGGGGCTGGGTTTTTTGAGCATACATGGGGTTTGGCATGTTGTACATCCCAACTATAAGGGCCCTTTAGTGTCGTTTCTAATAGAAGCAATGGGAGATAATGTGGTTGAGTGGTAACATATGGCTCATAGGGATTTCCAATGTTGGTGCTATTGGTTGGTCTTTCACCATCAAATTAAAGCTTGAAGGTTGATGAGGAAGAGGAAGTCATTTTTTCATAGGGTCGAGTTTTTCATATAATTTAATTTTAAAAAAATTATTTGTGTTATGTTTTTTGCATAAATGGTTGTGAAATTGAAGGTAAAAGATAAGACTTTTTGTTAACATATTTAAGCCATTACACTCCATCCTTTGTTACTATTGTAGAATCTCTAAGCACTAATAATGTTGATTAAATATACAAAGGATGCATAGCGTCAACTTCCTACCAATGAATGTGCAAACTATTGGTTGAGAGCAGAAAGTGGATGGAAAACTAGTAATATGCTTACTAATCACACAATTTTATTAGCCTAAATATTTTTTATTAATTGCTAATGGATTATGAGGTCTATCACATGCAAAATCTCTTCAACCACTAGTTGGCCTGCTCACATGCAATTATACTCTGGCCTCCCGCTCAGCTACATGGGAGTTAAATGAAGGTGTTAATTTTATTCATAGTTGGAAAGATAGTTTTAGAAACAACTTTGACATCCTGATAAAGGAGCAAATTTTTGGTTAGTGAATATGGCTAAATATAGAGAAACCAATAAAATTGTTAATTATGCCATTTGAAGACTTCAGTGTATTCAGTATAATTTACATAACAATTTGAACCTCAATATAAATAAATATAATTTACAAATATTTTATCTTCATCATACAAACTATCGTGCTACTTTCCCAAATGAACTGATTGAAAATAAGTTAAATAACTGGTATAAAATTTCAAGAAAATTGAAATCCAAAATGTTACGAGACATAAAATTGGGTCAATCGTCCCATCTTTATATAAAATATTATATTTCCAAAGAGAAAGGGAGTCCTGGGTGCTTCCTCCTAACTCATAACACATCAAACATAGAGCAAATGAAAAGAACTCATAAATGGTCTTTGACATTTTCTGAGCCTCTAAAATTCATTTGTAAGGCATGCAATCAACTTATATATGGCATGATGCCACCTAGTGATAGAAAGGCATCATTACATCCAAATTAAGACCCAAAGTCCAAACAAAACATTATTAACCAAAAATAGCAGATCTAAATATCATTTCCAGGGGTTGGAAGTTAAGAAGCATTAATTACAATCTAATAATTCAATAGAGGAAAGATGTGATGTCTCTACACATAGCTTAACTTTGTTTCCTATACACATAACTTGTTATATATGAAAACACTATGCATGCATTGTAGTGTCTTCCTCACTCTCAAGACAGTGACTCTCAGATAAAAAAAGGGAATACAATATGTTATAAAATGTATAACATGGTAGGGGAGATGTACTAGTAGTCGTCAGGGCTAACTTTGCACATTCGTGCAAAGTGCAAAATAGGTCTGATTTCAAATATTTCTTTTCGGGCTTCTTCGTAAGCGAGTTAGGACCTTAAAAATAAAAATATATATTTTCGGTATTTAAAACGCGCCTTGTCGAACCCGTCAAGAAAAAAGTGCTGAAAAAGGTGTTTTTGGACCTTCGTCTACTACATTTTCATTACTTCGCATACCCGTTCATTATAAATCCATTTTTTTTAAAAAAAAAAACCTATTTACAATTATCAATTAACCTATTTCAAGTTACGTTTGTATGTGGGCCTGGTCAAAATATCACGTGGGTCTGCTAGGAGGTGGTCACTTTAATCTCAACCTCACCACGTTACATTGTTAACCGCGTGCCCCATATGCCTTCAACAAACCACATGTATGAGTTCACCACGTGCCCCATATGCCTTCATCAAACCACGTGTATGAGTTAACCTAACAACAGGTTGTTGGGCAGCTTTAAGCCCTAAACTCATCATCTCCCACAGATTTTTCCATAGTTTTCATTGTGGTCTCCTCTCTCCCATCGTTGACGTGAGCTCATGTGACCATGGCGACTTCCTCCAACTACCTTCTACTGCAGGTAACGTCTCCACCTCTCTTCACCTGCAAGATTGTTTGTTGAACAATGGATTTTTGTTGGCGTCGATGGTGTTTGAGTGCATTTTGGTGTGTTTAAAAATCATTTCTCTGTATGGCATTAAGGGTTTGACTGTAATCATTTCTATTTACATGTGACTAGTAGAAATTTGATCCCTCATGAATTATTTTGTCTATGGCATTGAGGATTTGACTGCTATGATTTTTTTGACATTATTCTATGAACTAATCACATGTAATGTGATTTAAACAAAGCATTGATGAAATTTTGACTAAGTATAATCATGAAATTTAATGGGTATATTGTCAAATGCCAGTATAATCATGAAATTTTATGGGTTTTCAGTTTTTGCCCCAGATTATTGAGGGGTTTCATGATACAGGTTAATGGGTGGACGTTTTCAATTTTCAGTAACTATAATATGCACACATGAAATTAAATGGTTATACAAATTTTGTTGGATTCTCTTCGAATCCCTACATTATAATCATGAAAATTAATGGGTATACAGTTTTTGTCCTAATTTATAAACCGGTTTTAAGATTACAATTTGTAGACAATTATATATATATTCAGTCATGTCGTGTAAGGTTTCATCATATCAAGTTGTGTAGGGTTTCATCATATGAAGCTTCACAGACAATGATATGTTCTAATCACATTGTATAAATATGTTCGTAGAGAATGATATATTCTTTTCAGACAATGATATGTTCTTATCAGATTGTATATATATTTTTGCAGACAATGATATATTATTTTCAGACAATGATATGTTATTATTAGAATGTATATGTATTTTTGCAGGCAATGATATATTCTTCTTAGACAATGATATTTTCTTATCAAATTGTATATATATTTGTAGACAATTATATATATACATATATATTGTATATATATTTGTAGACAATTATATATATACATATATATTGTATATATATATGTATTTATAGGTTCATGTGATGAAACCCTACACGGCTTGATATGATGAAACCCTACACAACATGAGGCTTGATATATATATACATGACATGACTGTATATATATACACACAATTTGATGTGAATATATCATTGTATGCAAATACAATGAAATATTCTTATCAAATTGTGTGTATATATATATACAGTCATGCCCTGTAGTGTTTCATCATATCAAGTTATGTACGGTTTCATCACATGGACCTTAACATGATCCTCTATCAATGTATACCATTTAATAATGCCCAAGTTTCTTGCCATATATCCATATAACTCAATTATCTTTAATAAACACATTGGTATTATCAGTTTAATATCCCTATAACTCAATTTCTTTGCATTTGTTCATATCCTCATGGAAACCCACAGATGCTAAAATATAATCCAACTACCAACTTCTTGAAGAATAAAACAAACCTTAATCTTTGCAAGCATGACTTTAAATCGATCAAAGTCATTTAATGCAACTCTTCGCTTTTGCACAATTAGTTTCCTTCCCCATGAACTATTCTCCCATCCCTTCTGAACCTCGGTTAAATAATAACAATAGGTAGTCATTATGCAACTGCTAACATCCATGGAAACCTCCATATACATTGCATAAAATTTTATACCTACTTTCTCCATAGCCTCAATCAACACATTCTTTTTTGGTATCTTAGGGATGTCAAATTTTCATATAAGTTAAAGAGAGCCTCTTGAAGTCAATTTTGATATCAACTAAAGAGAGCCTTTTGGTACCTTAGGGATGTCAATTTTTATATATATATATCAGATTAAAAATGTATAATCTTATATAGATATCTGATATAGATATATATTCATAGAAGAGTATACATATGTAATCTGATATACATATATATATATATTTATAAATTATATATATGTATGATATTATATGTATAATCTAATATACATTATATATGTATGATTATATATGTATAATCTTATATATATTATATATGTATAATCTTATATGGATAATAGAGGTGAAAATGAGGAAGAAAACTATGGGAGATAATTATAAGTAGGTTTTTTTTCATTCAATGCACTATCAAAATTAGACATAAATGGCCACTGCAGTATGAAATGACTGATTGTTTGGCAGAAAAACTCAATTTTGAAATTCAATCACCACAATTCAATGCATTCAATATACACATTCAAATGATTTTATAAGAAGGAATTTCTAGTGTCATTTTCATTACGAATTCTCCTATTCTTTCACTACATATCCTCTACAAAATTCAGCTCGGTACATATAACAAAACAAAAAATATATTATAATTCATACATATGACTAAATTTATGCAAGCCACCTATTTTGCCAATTAGACCAAATATAAATTTGATTTCCTAAAAGCCATGGCAGAACTGAGGCATAAATGACCACTGCAAAATGAAATGACATTGTTTCCCACGAAGATTCAATTCACACATTCCAATATAATGTAAGAGGGAATTTCTAGGGTCATTCCCTGAATATCCTCTGCAAAATTCAAAGCTTACTAAGGCAACCTATGCACATTCCTCTTAAAAGGGAGTTTATCCATGTTGGTACACCCGAAAGAACTAAATTCATATTTTTATTTATCAGTATACTGGATTTACATTTATGTTGTTTGTTTCATTATCCAATATATACTCTTTTATATTTATGTACTCAATGTTTACATTATTTTCAGGCATACAAATTATTCAGTTTTCAATTAGCTGTTCAAATAAGCATTATCCATTATGTAATCATATCACATCATACAATGATATGGGTTAATTTGTTTTCTTCCACTTGTTTTATGTGTTTCAATAATCAGATTACATATATGTATATGCATATACATGTACATGTATATGTATATGTATGTACATGTACATGTATATGTATATACAAATACAAATACATATACACTATTATTTTTAGCTTCATACTAACGATTAAAACAATGTGGATTTTAATGCTCCAATCAAAACTCTTATTGTTGTGTGTGCAATATTGTAAGGATGATTTGATGTGGGAATGTTATGAGTATCGAGTACTACCCCCATTTATTACAATTATTTTGCAGGCAAGCAAGAGCGTTGAGAGGTGAACCAAGTATGCGGATTATCAACATACCAACGAAGTTGTGTTTGTTAATGTACAATAAACTCTATAGGGAGATTTTGTTCTGAATGCTTTATGATATGTTTATATTTTTTGTTATATCGTGTTCATAAATATTTTGTTCTTACAAATGCTTATTTGATTGGAGGAATATATTTAACTACATTGGTCTCTTAAAGACAGGAATGCGAGGACTTATCTACAATCAACATAAGATATTAAGCATTAATGATAGGTAAAGTCTTTGACTTTACTTTGGCAATGACCTAGTAATACAAAAAAATATGTGATTTTATATATATGGCTGAAAGTTAGATGAATTGAGTAATAGTATAGAATAATTATGAGATTAGTTAGTATTAGATTAATTATATATATGTATGCATATACATATATAAATTGATAGGTATATATGTACATACATATATATCACTATGCATATATGTATGTACATATATACCTATACATATATGTGTATGTATATATATACTTAATCTAATAATTAATATGTAGTTTTGTTAAATTTTGATAGTGATATATTCTTATCAGATTGTATATATATATATATATATACATACAATCTGATAAGAATATATCATTGTCTACAAATATATACATACAATCTAATAAGAACATACCACTATCTGCAAATACAATGATAACTATTTGTAGACAATGATATATTCTTATCAGATTGTATGTATATATATATGCATACAATCTGATAAGAATATATCATTGTCTGCAAATACATATATACAATCTGATAAGAACATATCATTGTTTGCAAAGAATATATCATTGTCTACTAGGAGGTGGTCACTTTAAACTCAACCCAACCACATTACCTTGTTAACCATGTGCCCCATATGTCTTCATCAAACCACGTGTATGGGTTTACCTAACCGTGACTTGTCGGGCATCTTTAAGCCCTAAACTCATCATCTCCCACCGATTTCTTGTCAGATTACAATCTGCAGACAATAATATATTCTTATCAGATTATATGTATATATATATATATACAATCTGATAAGAATATATCATTGTCTGCAAATATATACATACAATATGATAATAGCATATCATTGTTTGCAAAGAATATATCATTGTCTGCAAATTGTGTTTGCAATCAAAGTTTTCTGATTTTTTTTATTGACAAACACTGATACATAGTGTAATTAGTGATAGCATAGAAAATACAAGGTTGAAACCCTCATCAAACGTATAAGAGATACAATTATGAGGTTCCAATAAATAGCAACAACAACATTAGGACATTTTATAATCATATCATAGTTATATTTTTTTATCAAACTGTAATAATTCATTGGGTGGTGCAACAAAAAAACATGATTGAAACATACTTGAAACATATCAAAACATTACTGAAATCTTGTATTCAACTTCTTCTCACCTTAAACATATTTGAGGTTCTAAACATACTAACAACAACATTATCACATCTTATAATCATATCACAGTTATAACTTGAAGCAGATATACAGATCTGATATTCAAAGCAGATCACCAAAATATATTGCTACATCGATCAAAAAACAAAACTCAATACGAACATATTCAGTTCTCCATATTGATAGGAAAGGAGGTGGTGTGAGATATCCGCCAATAGCTGAGTTTGTTCCAATTGTAGGAGGTGATACTTGGTTATTAGAGGATTGAAGGCATGTTGCTATTTGAGAGAGCAATTTCTGGCTTGTATCTACAGTCAGTTCCGTTTGTTGTGAGCCACTCCCAACTTGCATATTATTGATAGTTGTAAAGGATGGTGCCAATATGTTCATAATATCAAGCAGGATAGGGTGTTGGGGGGGTATAGGATTCCCCACTGTAGACTTACATTTTATCCTCTTTGCTCGTTTAGCTTTCTTTTCAGTTTCCTTTTGTAGACGTTCAATCTTCGCCTGCTCCTATCTTATTGATTTCTCCCACATTCTAATCAACTTCTCCTCACCTTCTATTTATTTCCTTGCTTGCTTCTTAGCCCTCATTCCTTCTTTTTGAATTGCTCCTGCTTCACATTTTGTCTTTCTTTGCAACATTTTCTCCTCCTTACATTGTTGCAACTCTTCTTGCCTTTTCTTCTCTACCTCTTGTTCGTTGTACATTTCGATGAAGGCACCGGATGTTAGTACTTGGGACTACCTACTAAGGCCAAGCACTCCCAAATGACCTCCTTGTGATGTTCCTTGCACCCTTCGTACTGGAAATTTCAAGAATTTGTTGTTTGGTCTTGTTGTTTGGTGTCCATCATGTGGGGTGCATGGCACAAACCCAACTTCTTTGTCACTAAATTCATTGTCATCTTCACTTCAACCATCACTATGCTCTTCCCAATTCCTTGCAGTAGTGAAGTAATGTATCACTTCAACAAGATCAATGTGTGATGGGGATGGCATAGAAAGGTTGAATTCTTCCTCAGTCGGATTTAATTGCACTCCAAGGTTTGTGGCTGCTTCATGCATCCATTCCAGTTTGTTGACTTGAGTTGGAAAAATCAGGCTAGCTAATGTAGTCTCTGTATCTTCATTGTAGGGTGCAATAACTGGTTGGACTTTTGCTTGGAAATTTGCAAGAATTGGTTAGATTTCTGGTTGAATGTGTGTTGTAGTTTCAACACCCTCATTGCATTCCCATAGAAAACCATCTATTTTTTCCTCATTGTAACCAAGTAGACACAAGCATGTCTCTGCTGCCATAACATCCACTTCATCTTCCATTGTGCAAGCATCATCTTTTGTTCTAGGACTTGGTACATCCTCTTCAAGGGATGACCGATTAAGTGGCCAAATTCTTGTTCTACGGAACCCACTAACAATCTTGGTTGGTGTCAAATATTTATTGAAAGCTTGGCTTGCAAGAGTTGCCAAATCTTCACTCCCAATATCGATATGTTGGTTGTTTGCTTGCCATATGGTTCTTTTCTCTCTGAAATATGCCTTGAATGGAGAAAAAATGCTGACATCCAATGGCTGCAACTTGTGACTGGTATGAGCAGGAAGCGTTAATAGGTCTATTCCTAATTTTCTTGCTTCTTCTATGGTCTTGAAATCTATATGGCTGCCATGACCGTAAAAAATGAGAAGGGCCATGTTTGTCGGTGAAACCGCTCTGGGGATATTACCTACAAAATGGTCTAACCATTTGACAAATAGTTCCTTTGTCATCCAAGCATGTTCTTGGATTGCCATCAATGCCCCTATCTCACAATTTATGATATAATTTTGCATGTGCCTTTTTTATTTAAACAGGTAGAACCCAGGAATACTTAACCCAGCTGCACTTACACAAGCCAGCACTGTGATCCACTCTCTGCTTTTTGAAACCAAATGTGGTACACATTTTGCACCCAATTTGGCAATAACTCTCATGCCACAGTTCCTACTGGCCTGAATACCAGTCTCATCACAGTTCCAAATTTGGCTTGCTCCAGAGTGGTTAAGGTTGATCATATTCTTAAGGTTATCATAGAATGTTTGCACGATAGAAGGACGAACCATAATAGCTCTTTTATTGTCCACTCCTTTAGTTATTCTAATTTTTAGATCTGGGTGCCTTCAAAATCCTGCCCACCATGACCTCTTGGGGATCCCATTTGTGAATGGATTGGGCCGACTTGCAGTGATTTGGGCAACTGCGGCTTGTATTTGATTGACCTGCAGTCAGTGGCCCAATTCTTCCATGTCCTTGCACCATTGGATAAATTCATCCTCCTCCTCGTTAGATTAAATGGTAAGTGGACCCCTCCTCTTGGTGGTGGTAACTCCTAACAGCCAGACCCTCAAACTGCTAGGTGGCATACCCCACTTGATTGTTGCTGCCTTGATTGACATGTTGTGTTCTTCGACACTTTTTAACTACTCCTTCCATATCAGCATATGTCCAGTGCCTAATGGGTATAGGTGAGGGCAGTTGCACATCAGGTTGAACATCTAACTGAACATGATGCTCAACTATTATTGTGTTGGTGGCTTCATCTGCAAAGTCAGGAACATCTTGTTGTGCGGGAATTGCATGCACTTCCTCATCGGGATTTGATTCAACAAAGTGCACCCCATGAGTGACTCTAATGGTGTGTGGTCCTCTTCTTACAACCCTTTTAGAGATTCTTCTAGTAGGTGCCATTATATTCCACTTAACCTGCACAAATAGTAAAACTTGCATAACTTGTTAGTGCAACAAAGAATATATCATTGTCTGCATAGATATATATCCAATCTTATAAGAACATATCATTCTCTACAAAAATACATATACAATCTAATTAGAACATATCATTGTCTGCGAAGCTTCATGTGATTAAATTTCATGATTATAATATAGGGATTTGAAGAGAATCTGACAAAATTTGTATACCCATTTAATTTCATGTGCATGTTATAATTACTAAAAATAGAAAACGTCTACCCATTAACCCGTATCCTGAAACCCATTAAATTTCATGATTATACTGGTGTATGATAGTATACCCATTAAATTTCATGATTATACCGATGTATGATAGTATACCCATTAAATTTCATGATTACACTATAAAAAAACTCGATAAAGTTCTGTTTAAATCACATTACATGTGATTAGTTCATAGAATAATGTCAAAAAAATTATAGCAGTCAAACCCTCGATGCAACAGATAGAATAATTCATGAGGGATCAAATTTCTACCGGTCATATGTAAATAGAAATGATTACAATCAAACCCTTAATACCATACACATATAAATGATTTTTAAACAAACCATAATGCACTCAAACACTATTGATGCCAACAAGAACCCATTGTTGAACAAACAATATTGTAGGTGAAGAGAGGTGGATTAAATTTCTACTAGTCACATGTAAACCCTACATGACTTGATATGATGAAACACTACATGGCATAACTGTATATATATATATATATATATGTATGTATGTATATGTATATATGTATGTATGTATACAATCTGATAAGAATATATCAAATATATCATTGTCTTTGCAGACAATGATATATTCTTATCAGATTGTATATATATGTATGTATGTATGTATACAATCTGATATGATGAAACCCTACATGGCATGACTGTATATATATATTTGTCTGTAAATTATAATCCAAAAACCGCTCAATAAATTGGGACAAAAACTATATACCCATTAAACTTCATGATTCCTAAAGAGGGATTCAAAATATAACTGTGATATGATTGAAAAATGGGTAATGTTGTTGTTATTATATTTGATGTATCTTGTAAGTATAATGTTTTTGTTATTATCTTTGATTTATGATGAATGTAGGTGAAAAAATGTAACTTTGATATGATTAAATAATGGATAATGCTAAGTTGAACAATTGACTAAAAACAGAATAATTTGTATGCCTGAAAATAATGTAAATGTTGAGTACATAAATATAAAAGAGTATATTGAATAATGAAATAGACAACATAAATATAAAATAGTATGACTGAAAATAATGTAAACATTGAGTATGTAAATAAAAAACAGAATATTGAATAATGAAATAGACAACATAAATGTAAAATAGTATGCTTGAAAATAATGTAAACACCGAGTACATAAATATAAAACAATATATTGAATAATGAAACAGAGAAAATAAATGTAAAACAATAAACAGATAAATAAAAACATGAATTTACTTATTCTAGGTGTATCGACCTGAATAAGCTCCCTTCAAAGAGGAATGTGCAGAAATTGCCTTAGTAAGCTCTAAATTTTGCAAAGGATATTTAGTGAAAGCAGAGGAGAATTCGTAATGAAAATGACCCTAGAAATTCCCTCTTATAAAATCATTTGAATGTGTAAATTGAATGCATTGAATTATGGTGGTTGAATTTCAAATTCGAATGCATTGAATTGTGGTGGTTGAATTTCAAATTTGATTTTTTTGTGGGAAACAATCTGTCATTTCATTTTGCAGCGGCCATTTATGCCTGAGTTATGTCGTGGCTTTTAGGAAATCAATTTTATTTTTGGTTTAATTGAGAAAATAGGTGGCTTGCATAAATTCAGTCATTTATATGAATTATAATATGTTTTTTGGTTTATTAGGGAGCATTACACCATTAAATGTGTGTGCAGGTACTAGAAGTTGATGGAGTTAATACATGAAGATGTGATAGGAAGTGTGGGTGAATGTGAAATTGATAGCTCATAAAGTTGATCAATGTTTGCTATTATGTCATAATGTGCATCATTAACTGTTCATAATAGTCTATATAATGTGAAATTGTGTATCATTAATTGTTCAAATATGCATTTATATACAATGTAGTTGAAGCTTTGAGCCACTTGCATAGAGTGGTAATTGTAAACATCAATGTACTTAAATAAATGCAAAAAATACTTTATTTTCTGCAACTTGTCTTGTGTTCAAAACATATATGTACCAATAGATGTTTAGATTTGTTTCTTTTTTTGGTTAGCTACACATTTAGTAGTGAACATATATTGGTGTCATTTGTAAAAATTTATTGGCATAAATAAAATAATGTAATGACTAAAATATAAACGGTTATTGGGGGATCAGATAAGCATGGAGTAAACAACAACTGGATCATGGGCGACAATTGACACATTTCCCCTATATAATGTAAATGGCTCTAGGAAAATTCACCGCTAGCAATTTACTGGTGAAAAATAAATTAAAATAGGGGAGAAGACCCAGTATCCGCCCCCCATTGAATAACTGCCACCTCCATGCTCACTCCACCCCCCAAAAAAAAAAAAACTTTGATCCATTAAATTTTTTGTTTGAACAAATAAAAATTTACAACACCAATGACTGCTCATAACAAAATGAGTAACTCACCAATCATAATAGACAACTAAACATGCTTTTGCATTTATAAAAAAAGTCAACTTGCACATAAAAAGGCTCATTTACAATTTAATTTAAAATATTTACTGTTGCAAATACCCCCACTTGCAAATCTTTATCCCTCATTACATTTTTTATTTACAACTACACATGCACACTTAATGGTGCTTTACATGACATAATCACAATCTCCTATTAACTCTATGGGATTTGAAATGCACAGTCTTCCACACACTCCCTGACAGATATATGTATTTACTTCATTTCTTGTAGGTACCTGCACAATTAAATACAGGTGTAAGGCTCCCCAAATAAACATCAAATCCAAATATAATGCAAAATTCAGTCATATCATCTCTAAAAACCTACATATCTGGCAACTACAAATTCAAATTTGAAACACAACAACCAAATTGAATGCATTCAATTGTCAGATTTGAATTCCTAAATAAGAGGGGGAAAGCAGCCAGTGTCATTCACAATTGTTATTTGTGAAGAATTATTATTTGTAGAATTCAGAGCATCGTCAGACATCCTCTACACATTCCTCTACAGTTTCAGGTTGGTACTTTATACATTCTGCTTATAGTTATTTTCATGAACTGTTCATTTAACATTTATATTTATGCAGTGTCTTCTTACTTTTCTTTATAAGTAAATGAAAGGTCTTTTTTGGTGACAGGTTTTTACTTTGCTTTGTGTTCATTTTCTATTTTTTGTCATTTATTTCTGCAAATACGTGTATTTGTATTTGTATGTTTTTGGTCATTTGTCATTTATATCAGAGTTTATATTTGTCATTTATTTATGCATATATGTGTATTTATATTTGTTTATTTTTGGTCATTTCTCAAGGTTGGTCATTTATCAGGGTTTAATATGTATATACGTGTATATATATATATTTGTGCATATATACATGTGTATAATATATATGTATATATGTGTATTATGTATTTCAAAATATATACACAGATATATATACAAATACATACATACAGATACACATATATACATATATACATACACAAACACACACACACACACACACACACACACACACACACACACACATATATATATATATATATATATATATATATATATATATACGTATATAACTCTGTTTAAATACATTTTCTTTGGCTGTCCAATACAACAGACTAGCATTTGTTTATATTTTTATACTTTCCATTGCACATACAACAGACCAACATACATATATTTGTCATTTTACATTTTGTGTCTCTTGTTCATTTAGCAAATCGATATATATGTGTGTATCCTTTGCCTATCTTTTGAGAATGCAAACAATGGTATTGGTTAATCATTTTCTTCTGCATCTTATTGAATTTGTAAAAGAATGTGTACAATGTCATTTATATATATATATAACACAACTTATTGAATTTGTAAATGAATGTGTATAATGATATATAACACAACTTATTGAATTTGCAAATGAATTTGTACAATATTATATATAACATTGTACACATTCATTTACAAATTCAATAAGCTGTGTGTTTGAATTTGTAAATGAATGTGTGCAATGTTTTATATATAACATTCTACACATTCCTTTACAAATTCAATATGCTATGTGTTTGAATTTATAAATGACTGTGTACAATGTATTATACATTCATTTACAAATTATGTGTCTATTGTCTCTTGTTCATTGAGCAGATTGAAATATATGTCTATATCGTTTAACTATCCTTTAAAAATGCAAACAATGGTATTGGTTAATCATTTTCTTTTGCATCTTTCACAACCCATGAAAAGTTTCTTCGATGATTGAAAAATTATTACTGCTTGTTTATGAAATAAATCATTCCTCTTACACTCATTTTTACCATGTGTTGTTTGATTTTGTCAGGTCATGGTGCTGGTTTTTTTCCCACATTGTATGTATGTATGTATGTATGTATGCACATACATACATACATACATACATATATATATGTATGTATGTATGTATGTATATATAAAGTTGTTTGTCCATGGTGTGAGGTAACAACAAACATCATTCTCCTTTCAAAGTGTATGTATGTATGCTGGTGTTTTACACATAGGTTCTTTTAGGGTTAAATGATTTCCTCTCCTTGTTTTTTCGCGCGCTCATGGCTTGGTAAAGTCCATTGTATCATGATTTTGTCTGCAGAAATGATAGAGGAATTTAGTGGGTTTGACCACATGTCTGCAAAATAATATTTTTTGGTCTGCTTCAACCTTTTTATAAAAAAACCCATGTCATTATGGGAAAAAATCGACAAACCCATTTAAAATACATATGTATTTGTGAAAACCCTTGCTTGGTTTTTTCCAAATTTATGTGCTTAAGGAATTATTCTCATGAAACCCTTGCCTAGAATACTTTGCATCTATTTGAAAACACACTTCTGTATTCCTACGAGTGAGGAATTATTATTATGAAACCCTTGGTTAATTTCTTGTGCACATTTATGAAAACCCAAGTGTGTAATCGATCTACCTCTGTTAAAATTAATATCCTATTGATGTTGAATACAACACAACTTGTTTCATTTTTTGTATAATGTGCTTTGAACATTGATATATACATACACATATCTACATATATATATATGTATATGTACAGATATATGCATACATGTAACTATGTAATTATATGTATACAAAGATACATGTACACATATATCTATACAAATACATCTATATGTAAACCCAAATTAAATGATGGAAAATAATCAAATACCCAAAAAAAAAACATTAGTCACATGCATCAATCGGACCCCAAATGAAGTCTAATTAGGATGTAATGTGTTTGTTGTCCGATGCTAAAGTAAGGAGATTAATATGTAGGAGTGATTTTTAATGGGCACCAAAATGATTTTATAAGGTGCTAACGTGAATTAGACCCACTGACAATGATTGTTTTTCTAACACTTTATGGCTTACAATGTATAGGATCACTGACAATCATGGCACCAGGGGAAAAGATCGAGTGGGAGGCACTTGATTAGAGTACATCATGGAGTGAAATTCAATGTTCCAGATGTTGTTGATGAAGAACTAGCAACGAACATCAACGAGGAAGATATTTCTGAAAATGGACAATAGACCAATGAAAATGATGGTTTTGAATCTGTTGTTCATAATACTGAGATAGAAATGGAACCACCACCTGCTGACCATGTGACAACTCCAGATCTATGCATGAAAACTTGGTCTATGGATGATATGGAAAAAGTCATTGCAAATGTTGAGGACAATCAAATGTCAATCAAAGGTTCAACGATCAAATGGGGAATCCCACCTAGCAGTTTGTGGGCATGGCTCAATGGTGTGACATCCACAAAAAGGAGGGGGCCACGAATAGTCCTAACTGACGAAGAAGAAGCTAGAATTGTGCAATGGTGTAAAGATATGGCTAATATTGGCCATGGCCTTCAAGTGTCACAACTTAAGTCAATGGTGGCCCAAATAGTTGGAGCAAGGCCTAACCCATTCACAAATGGGATACCAGGGAGGTCATGGTGGGTTGGCTTTCATCAAAGGCATCCCGATCTGACAGTTCGAACACCTGAAGAAGTCGACACAGATCGAGCTATAATGCTACACCCATAAATAGTTTCTTCATTCTATGAGAACTTGGAGGAGTTGTACAACAAACACAATTATGGGCCCAACAAAATATGAAACTGTGATGAAATAGGTGTGCAGGCTAGAAAAAATTATGCAATGAGAGTTATTACAAAAGCATGGATGAAATGTGTTCCACAATTAATTTCTAAAAGTAGAGAATGGATCATTGTTCTAGCTTGTGTTAGTGCAACAGGTCAAGCTATACCCGGTTACTATTTGTTCAAGTCCAAAGGAACATTAGAAACTATATTGTTAACTATGAACCAAGGGCATGCATGGCAATCCAAGAGCATGCTTGGATGACCAAAGAATTATTTATGGAATGGTTAAAACACTTTGCAAGAAATGTCCCAGGAGGGGTGTCACCAACCAATAGACAACTTCTCATCTTTGACGATCATGGCAGCCATGTGGCATTCAAAACGATCGAAGAAGCAAAGACTATGGGAATATATTTTCTCACACTTTCAGCACATTGCAGCCACAAATTGCAGCCCCTCGATGTTAGTGTGTTCTCACCATTTAAGAACTACTTCAAACAACAAAGGAGTATATGGCTCTCTGAAAATCCTGAACTTGATATTGGAAGGGTAGAGTTGGCAACACTTGCCAGCAAAGTTTTTGCACAAGCTTTGACTCCTAATAACATTGCAAGTGGTTTTAGAAGGACGAGAATTTGGCCGTTAGATCGACATGCACTTGACTTGGATATGGGGCCAAGCCAAACTTTCATGGTTGAAGAGGAACGAACCACATTGGGAGCAGGAATAGAGGGTGATACAACTGATGATGAGGCACAATTAATGGCAGCGAAGACTTGTTTGAGGATAGCAAGTTGGAATGAGGAACAAATTGGCTAGTTTGTGGACACCTTTTCTGAGAGTATTCCTCCAAATCTAACAAACGAAGAAGGATATTGCCTAGAAAAAATTGAGGCAACAAAAATTGACCAAGAACCAATAGTTCAATCATGTAATCAACAAGCAAAAAATGAAGAGAGTCTCAATCTGCCATCTAAATTTCAAGATGCAGCTTTGAACCTAGGGGTACATCTCAATTTCAGTCAAGTGGATGAAGGGTTGTCCATGCCATCACCACCAGATGTTGATCCAAAAGATGTCATCCATTACTTCACAATTGGAAGAAATTGGGAGGCTGAAAATGATGATGAGGATGGAGTCGAAGGTAATGACTCAAGCGACGAAGAGGCTGACTATGTGTCATGCACACAAGTCAATGATCAACAACCAACAGGTAGGAGAAGCATTTTTTTGCAACTCCCAATGAAAAGGGTGCACCAATCATCTAATAGAGGTCGCAATGGGGTCCTATGCCTTAGAAGGCAGTCTCAAATTTTGACATCGAATGATTTCTTCAATTTGTTAAATGAACAAGAGGCACAAAAATGAAGAAACCAAGAATTGTAGCAAAGGAAAAGAGAGAAAATGGCTGAAAAAAAGGCAAAAAGAGAAGCAATGGTCGCACAGAGGGAGGCAAAGAGATTGGAGCATGCTGCAAAAAAATAGAAAATTGCAGAGAAGAAGTTGAGGTAGTGACATCAAAAGGAGCTTCAAAGGGAGCAAGCAAAGATTGCTCGATAGTTGAAGGAAAACCAAAAGCAGGTGAAAAGAGCAGAAATAAACAAAAGTAAGAGTACTCCTACAACTCCTCTTCCAAGTCAACATCCAATTTTAAGGGACATGATTAACATTTTGGCTCCAGCCTTTGCTGCTCTTAGCAGTGTACAAAACGGGTCTTCTAAAGGCTGCTCTCCATAGTTACAACTCGCTCCAAAGGAAAATCATGCATTGTTTGCTTGTATAGCAAGTGGCATACAAAACAATATGCAATCCTTAACATATTCTATAGTTGATGCAGACTCAGTTGACCCCCAAGGACACACCACTTCTTAATCAGATATGTGGATGTCTGATTAGGATTTTTTGTTGTCAACTTTTTGACCTCAAAGTGTGGTAGAGTGTTTTTCGTAAAACTGAATGCTAATCTATTGTATTGGACATCCAAAAGATACTAGTATGTTGTACTAGATAGCCAAAGGATACTGGTGTCTAATTTTATAGAACTGAATGGTAGTTTGTTGCCAACTTATTTACTTCGATGTGTGCCAGTGTGTTTTTTGTAAAACTGAAGACTCCTTGTCTTTTTTCCAACTTTGTCTTAATCATGTTTATGCTGTAATAAATTTGATTTTAGCCTAGGCATGTTTTGGGAGCTATCCAAGTTAATGATCTATGCTTTTGTGATTCAAAATTGGTTTTGTGTTGGTTGTATTCATTTATCATTTTGTTGGGTATGTGTTTGTTGTTTTCATCTAACATTGCTGAAAATTTAAATGTACATTAAAAAATGTATGTAATTGAAATTCAGAAAATTATGTACATATATAAATATATATATACCACATACAACTATGTATATGCATACATATACATATATATATGTATACATACGTATATATGTATACATACATATGTATATGTATGCATATACATAGTTGTGTGTGTGTGTGTATATATATATGTATACACAACTAAGTATATGCATAAATATATATATTACTATACATCTATCTGTAGCATATCCATAAATTGTAATTGTAAGTGTAAGTGGAAATCAATCTAATTGTAAATTGTTAGTGTACGTTTACAATGGATAAGAAAAATGAACATCATAAATGAACACAATGTCTACCAGGTCATAGCCAAAGTAAACTCATGAAAGACTTGAACTGAAATGTCATCTTGCAATTTGACATGCTCTTTACAACCTCCCTAGTTGTGTATAAATACATACATATATATAAATACATACATATATATAAATATATATGTGTATGTATACACAACTAAGTATATACATACATATATCTATACATCTATATGCAACATATCCAAAAAATAATCTATTTGAAATTATAATTTTTTCAACACCTACACTTGGAAATCAATCTAATTGTAAATTGTAAATGTAAGTTTACAATGAATAAGAAAAATGAACATTATAAATGAACACAATGTCTACCGGGTCACAACCAAAGTAAAGTCTTGAAAGACTTTACCTGAAATGTAATCTTGCAATTTGACATGCTCTTTACAACCTCCTAGCCATTTTACATGCCTACCACAACAAACAAATATAATAGAACAAACAAACATGGATAATAGTTATTGAAATAAATAAAAAGACATACTAATTAGTGAATAATATAGAAAAATAATTGAAACATAGAGCCATTTGAACAAAAAATCCTTAATTATTTGGTGTGTTGACAAACACATTTACCAAACTGCCCACCATGAACATTGTTGTGCCACCTCTCCTTGTTCTCCCGTGCTTGCAAGAAAATATTTACAACCACGGGTAGTCACAACTGAGGCTTGTAACATACAAACATCATACGACCTTTGAAATAATGCATGTAGAACAACACATAATTAATCAAGTTCAACATATTAAAAGATCCATATGGAATAGATAAATATATGTAAAAACATATAAATGTTAATATAATTGTATACCAAGATTTATTCAACTTATATTCATTGTTTCTCATCAACCTTGGATATATGAGGAATGTGCAAAGGATGCCATTCAATGGTTTGTAGTATGGAGAGGAGATTACTAGAGGAGAATAATTGTGAATGTCGTTGGTTGTTGTCCCTCTTATTTAGAAATTTGAATCCGACAATTGAATGCATTCAATTTGATTGTTGTGTTTCAAATTTGAATTTGTTATAGCATTTGAATTTGTAGTTGCCACTTACGAAGGTTTTTAGAGATGATATGACTGAATTTTGCATTATATTTGGATTCAATGTTTATATGGGGAGCCTTATATATCTGTGACTTTGCATGTTTGTATGCATGCATACAATCATACAAACATAAGCATACATGAAAACATTCATAGAAAGACAAGCATACATGCATGTATTCATATAAACATATATATACATATACATTGCAGAAAATCACTGATATACATTGCAAAGAAAAAAAAATCCTAAATGTGTCGCTATTAACATTTAAATAAAACTATGTTATCATTCAAATCCACTCAAAATTCAATGGGTCTAATTCACGTTAGCACCCTCTAAAATTATTTTGACGCCTATTAAAAATCACTCCTACATATTAATCTCCTTACTTTAGCATCAGACACCAAATACATTACACCCCAATTAATCTTCATTTGGGGTCCGATTAATGCATATGACTAATGTTTGTTTTTTGGTATCCCATTATTTTCCATCATTTTACCACACACTCTCTCTGGAAGGTTCTCACATCGATAGAAGGTATATATATACATACATACATACATGCACATATATATATATATGTATGTATGTATGTATATACATACATACATACATACATACATTCATAAATATATACATATATATATATATATATATGTATGTGCATACATACATACATACATACATATATACATATATGTACGTATGCACATACATACACACATATATATATGTATGTATATGCATGTAATTATGCACATACATACATAGATACATATAGATATAGATACATACATTGAGTAGATTGATATATATGTCTATATTCTTTGACTATCTTTTGAAAATGCAAACAATGGTACTGGTTTATCATTTTCTTCTGCATCTTATTGAATTTGTAAAAAAATGTGTACAATGTGCATACATACATGTATACATATATACATATATATGTATATGTATGTATGTATGTGCATGCATACATACATACATACATACATATATATGTATATGTATATATGTATGTATGTATGTGCATACATACATACATACATACATATACATATATATGTATGTATGTATGTATGTATGTGCATACATACATACATACATACATACAATGTGGGAAAAAAACCAGCACCATGACCCAACAAAATCAAACAACACATGGCGAAAAGGCATGTAAAAGGAATGATTTATTTCATAAACAAGCAGTAATAATTTTTCAATCATTGAATAAACCCATCATCGAATAAAGATGCAAAAGAAAATGATTAACTAGTACCATTGTTTGCATTTTGAAAGGATAGTTATAGGATACATACATATAATTTGTAAATGAATGTATAATACATTGTACACATTCATTTACAAATTTAAACACACATCATATTGAATCTGTAAAGGAATGTGTAGAATGTTATATATAAAACATTGCACACATTCATTTACAAATTCAAACACACAGCTTATTGAATTTGTAAATGAATGTGTACAATGCTATATATATAACATTGTACAAATTCAATAAGTTATGTTATATATCATTATACACATTCATCTACAAATTCAATACGCTGTGTTATATATATAATTAACATTGTACACATTCTTTTACAAATTCAATAAGATGTAGAAGAAAATGATTAACCAGTACCATTGTTTGCATTCTCAAAGGATAGGCAAAGGATACACATATATATCGATTTGTTGAATGAACAAGAGACACAAAATGTAAAATGACAAATATATGTATGCTGGCCTGTTGCATGTGCAATGGAAAGTATAAAAATATAAACAAATGCTAGTATGTTGTATTGGACAACCAAACAAACCGTATTTAAACAGACTTATATACCCATGACCATGCTGAAAGAATTGCTGCAAAACTTAGGAGAATTTGTTTTGTAGATCTTCTAAAGACAACAAAAAAGACCTTCATTTACTTATAAAGTAAAGTAAAAAGACAGTGCATAAATATAAATTTTAAATGCACAACTCATGAAAATAACTATAAGTAGAATGTACAAAGCACATTGTACAGTAAATGAAAGAAGTTGTGCTATATTCAACAACAACAAAATATTGATTTTAACAGAGGGAGATCGATTACACACTTGGGTTTTCAGAAATGTGCACAAGAAATTAACCAAGGGTTTCATAATTTTAATTCCTCACTCGTAGGAATACATAACTGCGTTTTCAGATAGATGCGAAATATTCCAGGCAAGGGTTTCATGAGAATAATTCCTTAAGCACACAAATTTGGAAAAAACCAAGCAAGGGTTCTCACAAATACATATGTATTTTAAATGGGTTTGCCGATTTTTGCCCATAGTGACATGGGTTTTTTATAAAAAGGTCGAAGCGGACCAAAAAATATTATTTTGCAGACATACATGGTCAAACCCATGAAATTCCTCATCATTTCTGGAGACAAAATCATGAGATAGTCGACTTTACCAAGTCGTATTTAATCATTTAACCCCAAAAAAAACCGTATTTGGAAAAACAAAGCAAGGGTTTTCACAAAAATGGTGTATACTAAATGGGCTTGTCAATTTATGCCCATATTCATATGGGTCTTTTATAAAAAGGTCGATGCAGACCAGTAAATCATTTTTTGCAGACATGTGGTCAAACCCACGAAATTCCCCTATCATTTTTGAAGACAAAATCATGATACAATCGACTTTACTAGGTTGTGAGCGCGAGGTAAAATGAGGAAAGGAAATCATTTAACCCTAAAAAAACATGTGAGTGAAACACTAGCACCATGACCCGACAAAATCAAACAACACACGATGAAAAGGCATGTAAGAGGAATGATTTATTTCATAAATAAACAATAATAATTTTTCAATCATCGAATAAACCCTTCACGGGTCATGAAAGATGCAAAATAAAATGATTAACTAGTACCATTGTTTGCATATTCAAAAGAGAATGATGTTTGATGTTACCTCAAGGCGTGCAAAGTTGCAGGAGCCATGGAGAACCGTCGCCATTCACTGCCATCATCGTGAGAACCTTCCAGAGTGATCGCGGTAAAATGATGTAAAGAATGGGATACCCACAAAAAAACATTAGTCATATACATAAATTAGACCCCAAATGAAGATTAATTGGGGTGTAATGTGTTTGGTGTCTGGTGCTAAAGTAAGGAGATTAATATGTAGGAGTGATTTTAAATGGGCGCCAAAATGATTTTATAAGGTGCTAACGTGAATTAGACCCATTGACTTTTTAGCGGATTTGAATGATAGAAGAGTTTTATTTAAATGTTAATAGTGACACATTTAGGTTTTTTTTATAACAAAATGGTGTTTATAGCTGGTGGGTACTGGGACGTTAGGTGGCGGTGAGCAGACAACACCTCTAAAAGGTTTATTTTTGACCTCTACGTGCATATCCAACGCTCCCGCACTCTACCGAATTGCCCAAAAGCCAAAATCTTAGTTATAAGCTCTTAACTCGTGAGCAAAAAAAAACCCATAATTTTTTTTTTTTGATTTGACGTACGGTTTGGATTCTACGGTTGCACGAAGTTAGCCCTGGCAGATACTGGGTCTTCTCTCCTACCTGTGACAACTTGGCGGAGATCAAGAATTGTGCTACTGTGACTTGACAGGGTGCACAGAGTAATGGAAAGCTAGAATGGTACAGGGAAGAGGGCGAGGACAATGACATTTATTGTCTATCACATTCCAACGATGTGTGGCTAGTGCAAGACATTCAAATATTTGGAAAGGATGGTTGAGGAATTAATACCATTGCAAGTTGGCATGTTTGTGGTGTATTAAGTAGGCGTTGGTGGAGGTATTTTCCAAATAAATTTTATTTCATGCTTTTGTTATTTTGGCTGAGCAAGGGTGGTGGCTCTAAATCGTTGCAATGGAGACTCCCATTTGACTCATTGCATCACAGAAGCTATGGTCATTTTTGGGCAAGATTACAAAGACTCAACTCTGCTCCATTTTCAAGGAATGGGACCCTATGGTTTTGGGGGCATTTGAACTGGTGTTGGGCAAAGAATTTATGGTCTCGATGGGGCGATAGCAGATGAATGCTGATATCGCCTCACATTTTGTTGCAGTTCTTCTTGATTTGGAATTGCCTAAATCCATGGTGCTTCTCATGGCTCGAAAGCTAGTGATGACTGACCTGCTTGGTGGGGTCGAGGAGTTGATAATTGTGGTAGAGTTGGGGGTTGGCATCCTGCGACCCTAAGATATGGCACACGTGTTGCTTCCTGATATTCGAGTAAACAAATACCTGTTTCTCCTGGACATTAAGAGGAATGAGTTGCGAGAACATGGAATTTGTGCCTGACGAGGTGTGGACTTCCTAAAGTTGTTTATGTACCTAAAGGAGGCGTTGAAGGCTGGGTGGAATGGCAGTTTCCATGAATACCTCTGAGAGGAGGAGGTGTTAGTCGAATGAAGACAGAAGGGGTGATATGTTGCTATTATTTTGGTGTCGAATCTAGTGTCTCGACAAGTGGCGGGATGGGTGATGGTGTACTCAATGGTTTTTTTGGTCTCTAGTCATTTATGCATTGCAATACTTTTATCTGTGTATGATGGGTTGCAACCATAAATTTTGCTAAGGGGTTGAGGTTGTCTACTAAGGGCTTGGGTGGTGTCTCAGGTCAGTCCCGTGGAAGTAAGGTTGTGGCTAGGTAGTGGGGAATGGAAGTGATGAGCTATCATCCCACAATGGATAATGTACTACAAATTTTGATATCAATACAATACAATACTATTTACAAACCAAAAAATAAATTAAAATATATTAAATGTTGAAATGTATTAAACTAGTATAGATATCTTGAAAACATCTATCTAAAAGGTGTCGAGAGATATCAGTCTTGAGGTGCCTATCTATTCTCAAAAACAATTTAAATATAGACGTCTCGAGACTGATATCTCTCAGCATCTTATAGATAAATGTATTTAAGATATCTATGCTAGTTTATTTATAATATATAATGTATTATTTAAACCTCTTAATAAAACAATGCGTGTCTTTAAAAAAACTATTCAAAAATAAAATATAAATTAAATAAGTATTATAAATATGAACAATTTTATTATACACAAATTCAGAACTATTTTATTTATTTGAGCGTTATTTTATTTTAATTGGAACTATTTAATTTATCATTACTATTAAAAAAAAATTATTTTTTAATTATAAATATATTTTCTAAAAATTGATTACATTTTTCTTAAGGACTATTAATTATTATTATTTTAAAGCTATTTGATAGTAAAATTTAGTTATGAAAAAATAGATTTTTTTCTATATTTTTAGTTAATTAACTTTAATTTTTAAATAATAAATAGTATGTATATATTTATCTAATAATTATAGTTTAATTTCCCTTCATAAATAGTACATATATATTATGTTGATTCGCCCTTCATAATATTGCTCCTACAAAATCTTGTGGTAAGTTTAAGTTCAACCCCCTTTGCATCTTCAACTTCAAACAAAATTCATCATCCTTTATTGCTTTGAGAACTATATGTGCACTGCTACATAGCCTCCATTTTCCATAGGTGATGAGGATGTTGGAAAATATCATGGGATTTGGTTTTACACTTGCAATTGCTTGAAAGCTTCTAAACCCTTTTCAACACATCTATTTTGTGCAAATTTATAGTCATTCACTCCATGGGTTGGCATCTCCTTGAGGCATTCTATCAAACATTAGAAGGATCTCTCTCTTTATCTTCCCATATATCTTGCTCCCGAGTAAAAGCCCTAAAGTCAGTTTCCTCTCCCTCGACGCCCTGCCTTACTATTAACTATAGTGTTAGGATGAGCATTTCTTGTTTTGATGAAAGAAGAATCGGTAACCCAATCTATGCCTACGACATTCATCCAATTTTTTGAAGTGCCACAGTTAATGCTTAGGAATCCTGCATAGAAAGGAGAATCAATGTTAAAAGATTGCAGACCTTTTTATTCAATAATAGTAGTATTAGATGAAAAAAAACTACCTAAAAATTACCATGTGGGTTTGAGGGTGTGCAAGAAATGCATAATCTAATGAATGTTGTGATAAGTAACAAGGTTAGGCTTGTGAACTTCATGATGATGGATGCAACACAAGTATATGAAATGATATGATTTGGTCTTACTATCACCCGCAATATATAAGTAGACAAGGAATGATCATTACACATACACTCAATGGAAATGAAAATAGGGTAGATGCTTCGTTTCCTCTTTCCATTATATTTCTTGATAGTTCACTAAGTGGGGTTTTGTACATTCCAACCTAATATTCATGGGAAAAAATGTAAGTTTAGAAAGAAACATAATACGAACAACCCACTCACTAGAACTTAATTATTAAGCTAGGGTCCATAGGTTATTTACAGTGTGGTGAATTGAGCCTTGACACAGATGGGTTACCTATTGAACAAGACTAATTGATGGTATGGCATAGGATTTGGGTAAATTTTATTGGCAAAGCCCTAGAAAAAAAAGGCTACTTTTGAAAAGACATTTTAGTGCTTGACTAGAAATTTGAACATACCCTGTAAGTCTATGTCATGTCGTGTGCTGCTACATTCACCTCATACAAACAAGTTTTGAGTCAGTTAATTAGTTCCAAGAGCTACTATTCCAACAAGTTGTACAATGCCTACAAGAAATGCTTTACAGTGAACATACACTTTGAAAAATGATTAGTAATCCAACATTTTATTGATGTTTTCTTGTAAAAGTAAGATTTAATGTTGATTTACAAAAACAAAATAAAAATTTCAATTAATAAATCTTCAAGCCATGCAAGTGGGGACAATATCAATATAAGTCATACCAGAGACATGTACAAAAAAAATCTCGCTTATACCGTCTTTATCTACCCTATAACAAAATAAAAACTAAACTTGTAGCCAAAATTATAACTACAACCTATCAAGCAATTTAAAGAGAACATGATTTTAGATGCCAAGATTCCAATCTTTGACATCTATTAGGAACCTATCAAGCAATTTTAAGAGAACAAGATTTTAGATGCCGCAACAAAAAATGTGTAGTTCATAAAATAAATGCATAACAATTGGGTAGTTTCCCACAACTAAATTGCATGATAGCAGAAATTAAAAAACCGAGTTTAAAGAGGAAATTGAAGCAGATTTGTGTCACAAATTTAAACAGATAAAGAGACCCAATAAAACTGCAGATACATTACCATCATCTAGTTAATTTAAAGTTATATTTCAAAAATTTCAAGTGAGGAATAGACAATTTATTGTTCTAAACACTGAGAAATATAATAAAATAAATCTAAAAAATAGAATCGATAGTGATAAGTAAATTTAATATGAGTTTGTATGATTTTCTGGGTCGTATCAAACTAAAACAAATTTAAATATTGACCAATACAGTGACTTAGGAACAACCACAATCAAATTGGAAGAACAGTTTATTTAATTTCTCAACAGTTCTTAAATAAATACAAAATAGGTGATCTGGAAATGCATATCTCAACAAACTGTTAATTCATTTGAAAACTAAAAGGAACAATGTTGACATAATCACAAAGACAAATTTTACTCAAGTACCTAAAAAGGAGGATACAGTCCTGTACAAAGGGCATATTGATAGGAGGTTCCCAAATGAAAACACCTGCAATGTGGATGATTCTTTGTTGTTGGCACTCCCTATAGGGTTCTTTGTTGCACTCCACAAACTAGAATAATATAAATATGCCTTAAAAGAAAAGGGCTCGTTGTTGCAATGTTTGGCACCCAAACCCTACCCACCAACCTTGTTATCTGTCAATGGCTCCTAAGTTCTTTATATTACATATATTTGTAAGTTATAGGAGTATGTTTATTTTTACATAGAAAATGTCTTTTTGGTAATGGCATTTGATTGTGCCTTAAAAAACTACAAATCACGACTATATACCTGTAGCTCCAAATAATGAATATGATCATTATGTGGTCTTCCATACTATTTTTTTTTGTAAAGCAGTCCTCCCATTTCTAGAGCCTCGTGCTTCTTTTGGAGTATATCTTGCATTAGGAGGAAGATAATCATCTATTCCCACTTTAAGTTCCTAAGTTGCTTGCTACATATTTTGTGTTGGAATTTACCTATGTGTTTTGATGTTGTGATGACTCATTAACTTTCTTTTATTATCCTTGGACATCATTATCCTTTCTCTCTTTTCATCCAAGTGCAACAAATTCTATTGAGTTGGTGCTTGTAAAACTTGTACTAATTTTCATTTTTTGAAATACTTGTTTGCGTTCACATATTTATTAATTAGAAGATTTAAATTCATATCTTGTTAGTCATAAGTTCAAAGATGAACCTAATGTAGCTAAACATGTGCTGGATAAAGTTGTTGGGTGCCAGTTTTTCTTTGAACTGTCCATCATAGTGAATTCATTTTCTAGGAAAGAAATACAAAGCTTTGTAATAATTGAAATTCAACTTATATAAAGCTTGTAAATACCTCTTACTATCCACAATGCTATATATATTTTTAGTATATGATACAACTTTTGTTATGATCAATATGATTGTCTGTAACCATGGGTGCCTACAATTTAAAATAAATTGCAATACAGTCTTTTTTGATCCCATAATGTTATCGTTTACACTTGTATGGTATTATTCTCTCTTCTTATTTTCAATCTATGCATTCCAATGAAGTTTGTGTCACTATGAATCGTTGTAATTGCAAGCGTTATGGCCGACCATATTTTATACAGGTCACTATATTATGTACACAAATTCTATGCACAACAACACAAAGTTTTAACACAACACCCTCACTCACACATAGTTTTTTTAAAATTCTATTGTCTTTTCTCAATGTGAAAAGTTAATGTCACACACAAAAGTTATCTCCTGCAAATTTCTCTACATACTTGTGCGTTTTGTTTCTACTTTTTTTGTATTGCTGAAAATTAATATTGCATTGCTTTGATCCCCAACAACCTCTCTATCATGGAAAACCAAACAATTTTTTTGCAAGAAAAGCATTCTTTCTGTAACCAACTGCAACGATTAAGGTACCATGCAAAGAAGGATTCTATTAATAGAGGGAAACGATAAAATCATCACAACCTCCATGGAGGATCTTCCATGTCCACAACCCCTCCTTCTAGTAACCCCTCCCCATTACAAGCACCCACAACTCATATGCAGTCTATATTACAACCCAACTCCCTCTCCCAAACCCAAAATCCTCCACTATTTCCTAGAAACTATTACACCGCTAGGAATTCCTTCTATTCAAAGATGGACAACCTATCAAACATTTCAACATGCCAAGTATGCATGGAACAATATCTAGGAATAAAAACTAGGCAATTCAATGGTAGTACTACTTGTTCAAGGTGTATTTCAGAAAAAAAATGACAATCGCTTCTCAAGGTGGAACAACATGGACCCTAGTGAGCAACCTACTTGTTTGCAACACCTAACTCAGATCGAGGAGATGCTTATAGCAAGAGTCAACCATGTCCTCCAAGTTACTTACATAAGAGGGGGCCAGTTAAAATACAGTGGCCACACTATTTGTTTTCTTCAGGGTATTATTGTAATTGCAACTTATTTACCATGACATATACATGATCTAGATATACTCATAGTTAACAAAAAAATATTGCTTCCCATCGATATAGCTTATATTTTTGTAGATCATGTGTTCACGAGGCTTTACAATATATAAGATCTTTAATGACCCTTAGTACAAAGATGTACAATTAGATGATGCATCTCTCTTATGCTTGCATATTGCCCCCACTAACATCTCTAACCTTCTACATGCAACAACCTCAAATTCAAATCCCTCAAATGTATGTTTCATGGAAACAGATAATCCAGACAAAGAACACTTGCAAGATAATTTGCAAGAAACAACATCGTTTGTGGCAAACCTACCCCCTTCCTATACAAAAGTGCAAGAAATGCAAACCTTGTTGCAGCTAGGGGAAGGACATCTGACTACAATTGGCCACAATTTTCTTTGACACCCATCAATGAATACTGCATTGAAGGATTATTTGTTATGGAATTTGTAAGACCCCGCTTTGCATATGATTAATACTAAACCTAATTTTTTATATGTTTTTGTAAATATATGGTAATTTATACTGCGAGCAATAAATAATGTGATTGTGTGACCGTATTCTTGTATTTCATCTTGACATTGCTTCATTGTCATTGTCATGAAGGTGTATGGACTAGTAAATTGGGAATATGAAAATTGAAATTTGTAAATGTAATTATTGTACAATTAAATCTCATTTTAGCTATCAAATTCATGTGATATATTATTGTTCTTACAATTGCATTGGTAATGTGCAAGAAAGAAAAGTGTTAGTATGAGAAGGGAAAACCATTGAGTAGATTAAAATCCATCTCCTTGTGATCATGAATTTGACCTCCTTTCTGGAGCTTAGAATCGAGTAAAGATAATGCGTTGATAAGTTAAGGTGGTGAGGGTTGTTGTTAAAGGGATAATTGATTATGTGCTATGTGAATGTAAGTGGGTGTAATTGTTAGGAGCCCCTATCCAAGTGTGAAACTCATATGGAATCTTAAATGGGATTTTAAAGTGGGTTGTTGGTCAATTTCCTCAGTTGGGATACAAAAATAAACCCCTTAAAGTACATACCATAGTGGTAGGGGCCAAGTGGCCACACAATAGTGTCCCAAGGAGATGATTTGACCCCTAAAAAGTCCTTATATTAGAGAGTGACGAATTTTGATGAAGGATGGGGGTGAAAAGATTGAGGGGTTGTCCAAATCCATGTTACCCTCTTGAATAAGAAAAATACCCTCATTAATGGAAGGAGGTACACTCCACACCTTCCCATCCAAGGGGTTGCAAGTTGAAAAGTCCTATATATTTTGGGAGAAATAATGAGGGTGTCACCCACTTCTCCTCTTGGAGAAATTTAGTGGAGAGGGTAAAAAGAATGAGAAGAGGAGAGGAGTCCACATTTTGGAGGGGGATAGTGATCCAGATGAATTGGCTTGCAGAGTAAAGATGGATAAAAGAGTTCAACCCCTTCACTTAATGAAAAGAGATAAGTTTTTCCTATTTCCATTTACCCTTGTTTTTGGTTGTAATAAGGTGACATATTGTATGGATCATGGATGAAAATAGAGAGTAGAGAACCTAGATGTATGAAGTTTGTGCTATGTCATTTTTTTATTCCATGTAAAAATGAGAAAAGGCTCCATGCATCATCGTAGAGCTAAAATAATTCCTTGCTTTGGGGTATGGCTAGAGCCCATGAGGCTTCATGATGCCATTATGGTAGGGTGGAGAGCAAGCCTAATCCATTTGTGTGTTATTTATTGCCTTTCTAGGTATTGTTTATTAAAGGTTAGAGAAATGTTTAAATGAAAAGAGCGAGCCTATTTCATACGAGTGTTATTCCTTTCTACCCTAAATAATGTGTATTATAAGTTGGTATTTTGTGATAGAAGGAAGAGTTGAAATAGAGAAAGTTGTGGTTGTAATTCGTCTCCAAATGGGTGTAAGTTCTAAATGAAATTTTCTTTGGAAATCAAGATTATATATATAAAGAACATATGAAAGGAAGTTCTTTGGTTTGAACCAAAGAAAATAATGACAAAATTAATTTTAAATTTGTTTTATGATATGATTTTATGATCTAGTTATATATATGGTCCTAGAAAACGTGTCCATTTTACTTGCAAGTGAGTTTTGTTATCCTACTGTCCAACATACACACCTCATATAGCTAAATGTTTAGGTTCAAAGAAATATTTTATCCAAATTTATAACCTTTCTTTTATAAGTAAATCTTTGAATAGAAAAAGAAAGGGGCCTCAATGACAATAAAAGTGTTTAGAAGGAACCTCATATCTGTAACATAGGGTAAGTATTCATGTTAGTTTCATTTAAACAAACAAAATCAAACCTAAGTAAACAATAAAGAACAAAGGAAATATAAAATGAAAATTAGGAAAGATCTCACCCAATCTTCAAATCTCCATGATTCACCTTCATTGTACCTTCTCTATATGTTGCAATATGGAATGTGCCCTCATATTTCTTTGTGAGCAACTATGATTATGACAAGACCTAGCAAGTTTTGAAGGATTTGATCTAAAATGTATGTAAGAAACTAATCTCTACATGTAATGTAAAAATCTGCAAAAGACAAATGTTAGACAAAAAAAATGAAGTGAGGAAGAAAAAGAATTCAAAGATAATAAGAGGTTCCAAAATGAAGACAAAATTGATATTTTATAGAAAATGCAATTTTGGATGGACGGATGAGATGAGCGATTGAGAAATGCCCTAGAATCAATGGTTAAGATTCAAAGTGACAACTCTCAATTAGGGTTAAGGTAAAATTCTCAAATGTGTGGACAAGATTTAATTTAAAAAATTAAATCAATGGTGGAGAATAAACGTGACCTTGAGATGAAATTAGTAAAAATTAAAAGATAAAGATTGAACAAGAAGAAGATATTTAGAAAATCAAGTTATTTTAGAAATAACTTACTTTGTGAAGAGAAATGCTATTTTGAAATTAATATTTTAAATTAATTTCAAAATGATGAATTCATGTGACAATAAATAATAATAATTTAAAATTATTTACTTGGAAAAAGGGAAGTTTTCAATTTAAATAAAATGCTTTTATTTAAATTTAGAAAGAAAATCAATAAAATAATTTAATAATTAAAATTATTCAATTGTGGAGGAAAATTAGAAAGTGGGTAATTTTAAATAAATGATTTTATTTAAAATTAAAAAAAAAGTTGGAGAGGATTATAATTAAATAAATAATAAGAATTTATTTAATTATGAAAAGACATAAATAATTAATAACGTATTAAATAAATAAATAAGATCTATTTATTTAATAATCATGAGGAAGTAATAATTAAATAAATTTAAGAATTTATTTAATTATAGAGTGACATAAGCAATTAGCAACATATTTAAATAAATAAATAGTCAGGAGCAATTAGCAACATAAGCAATTAGCGACATATTTATTTAAATAGTCAGGAGGAATAAAAGACGTGAATTAATCAAATAATTAAGAATTATTTAATTAATAGTTGACATTGGACTATAGAAAATAATTAAATATTTTAATTATGTTGAGATGAAGCATGATATAAAAAAATGTGGTTTGCGGGTCTAGACCATTTTTATGTGTCTACAATATCTCCCTTACAAAATAAGCATGTGTATGTAGATTTTGAATATGGAATTGAATATGAACATATATACAAATAAATACATATATATTTAAGAAAATAAAAAAAATAAAAAAATAATGAAAATATGTGTTTTAGCTTATGAAAATTTAAAACATATATGTTAGTAAAAATGTATATCGTTCAAAGTTGTTTTAAGAATTTAAAACATGTATTTTAATCGAAATGTTTGCATTAAGAGTTTAAATATTAGAATTTCAAATCCAATAATTAAATTTTAAAATCGACTCAAGCATTTAATTTGGGGCTTGCGCTTAAAGCTGAAAGAAAATGTTGAGTTGGTTTTAATGTCTGCAGATTTGTCTCCAGTAATGGAATGATGAATGAGAACTCTAATTTGTCGCATATTAATAGATTTAGTACTATGTTTATCTCATTGAAACAAATTTAATACAAAATGTTCCCTAAAGCTTACAAGTGCACAAATGACCAAATTTTCAACGGAAAATCATTGTTAGTATGAAACTTCATATTTAAATCGTAACGCCACAGCATGCAAGAGAAAGATTTGTGTTCTATCTGCATATCACACACTCAAGAAACCCAGTTAGAATGCTACTGCAAATGTTAGACGTGAGTCAAAACTGGTCTGGCACGTCTGATGCGCCATGATAAGACCAGTAAACCCACCAACCATGCGACTCACTAGTGGTTGAATGCCCCATTCTCAGTACCCATACCTACCCAACAAACCAGAAGATAAAATAATATAACGCTGAAAATGACCGCAGTGATCATGGCTTTGTCTTCATATCACTGTGCACCCAAAATACAATCGATAATTTTTTTCCCAAAATCGTTCGCAATAACAGTGGAGTCACTTTATCGTTGCTTATGGAGAAAAATTGCATGCCCATGCCCGATTCCAAAGCGGCAGTAGCGGATGCAGCGGCTATTCAGTCCCAGGATGCAGCAGCTATTCAGTCCCAGGAATGTACTGGGGCATGGCATGGATGAATGAATGGATTTTAATGACATCCACGAGACCATCAGTCTATGGGACCAGTGTCGGAACTTTAACCATTTTCAAGTTATTTTCCATGTCCTCCTTTCTATTAAAGATCTTGACTAGGAAGCCAGTAGTTTTGAGGAGCCTAGTCTCTCTCAAGAGCTCATTTAGATTGTGCACCTTCAAATTGTCTTCATATTGGATACAGATATCAGCATAAGCAACACACTCAATGATGAAGTGGCATTCAATCTCCACGACCCTTTTGTTGCAAAAAATATAAGTTTTTTGTTCCCAAGTTTCTTTGGGGACAACCCACCTACTAGTTTCACACCGAAGATGGTGTGACCCAGTTTTCAATTGAACGATCAAAATCCTAGCCTTGCCTTTAATTGCAACCTTTAGATAGTCTTTCTCATCGTTCTCCCATGGATGCCTGCCTTATCCATGTTGTATGCTTCATCCATGTTACGACCGACAGTTTCTTGATTTTCTCGATTGGTCGTCAAACTCCGTACAAACTCTCCAACATTTAATAAAAAATGTCATAATTTATGACGTTTTAAAAACAAAAATTTAAACATTTTAAATATAAAAATTTAACATTTATTTAAAAAGATAAGATTATATTTTTATTTTTTTTATTATATATATATATTTTGTAAAATTTTCAATATTCAATTATAATTTTAAAATTATTAAAAATATTAATAAAATTTTAAAATTTTATTTTAATGTAAAATATATATAAATATTTAGTATAAAAAATATTTAAATTTTCAAAAAATAGTTTCTATTAAATTAACTTAAATTGATATCTTTAATATAAATTATTTAGGTAAATCTTTAAATTTTAAATTTTTTAATATAAAATGAATATGAATTCTAATGTTTGTTTAATTTTTTTAGAATAGTAAAAGCTGACTCGCATTTTGGAAAGAGATTACCGAAGCAGGTTTACACATTTCTTCACTAAGCCGCAACCACCATAGAAGACACCAGCATATTTATAGTCTATATGATATCAATGCAATTTCAGACTATGTGGCGGCTATCAAGCGTTGTTTTCCTACCGGCAACAGTAAGGAGGAGGTTTGCAAAATTAACATGTATTCACAGTCATATAACGGCCTTGGCATGCCGCTCAACACCTCAGCATCGTCTAGTTAACTACAATGTTTTATTTCCAATAAAATATAACTTAGATCTCCTTTATTCGTTCATTTACTCCTCTGTGTGTTATCATAGCTCAGTTGCTTTAATTTCCCCTTGTTTTATTTTTATTTACTTCTACTGTAAAACACCAAGAATACAACATCATTGCATTCTCGAGAATATTTGTTTGGAATGGAGATTGAGTTAATTTGGTTTCCTTGTTTGCCATCTGAGTTAAAAGAAATCCAACTTTTGGTTCTACGACAACGATATATTTTTGTTTAGCCTGATAAAATGATGCTATACACCACAAATGGAAGGGAAAATATTGGGTTTAATATTTGGAACATGGTACATTACCATTGTTTAAAATTGCTTTCATTGTGGGGGCGTTCAGCACCAGCTACAACCTGTCACTTCTAACATTCAGATAACTCTACAATATTGTGAAGTTGAGCAACTGCGTCTGACATCTTATAAAGCTTGTCAGGTGACGGGTTACTGTGAGGGATAAACATTGTGCAGACAACCAAGAGCTGCGCCCAGGCGAGGAGAGCCATCCCAACCATGGACTTACACCTCCATTCGCTTAAATTTCAAGATAGAGAGAAGGGCCACTATGGTGTAATTGCAGCCATGAGGATGCTCTGCAATCTATGGTTATCAACACCAAGCTTTCTAGTCTGATACTAGGTCTCTCAACACCAAGCTTTCTAGTCTGATACTAGGTCTCTACTAGAGGCATTACTTGCACATAAATACTGAATATTTTTATTTACAAACTGTAATCTATTACTACTAAGTAAGAATTTAACGAGTAAAAACCCCTTATATATATATATATACAGAGAAATAGCCACTGTGCCCTTCTTCTTTTTTCCTACCAAGAAGATGCAGAAGTCTGTGTATTTATACTAAATTTGGATTCTTTTCTTCTTTTTTCACAGTTTTTGAATACTATTATGAATGAGGTAACGATAGCTTTAAAATCAAATGTACTCCATTATAAAAGTGGAGTTAAATCTAGAAATGACTCTCAAGACATACGAAACTGTATTGACACATGAACCCCATGATTCATATAAACATTAACCACATAAGTACCAATACTCATAGTACAAAGTTCTCTTTGTACATAGAATAAAATCAACAAAACCTACAACATTTCCGGAACACCTACTTTTAACAATGAAACAACCAACAAGGTTCCTTACAAGAAATTTTGATAGAGAGTAGGTTATTAATCACTCTAAAATTTAGGATTGCAAGTTTCTTATCATATTACATCAAAGAAAAAATATTGTTCTTTCATCTTTTTTTTTTGCATCAGATATTAATTTTCAATATTACAACAACATTTAAGAATGTGATGAATACCACACAAAAGGGTAATGTTTTCTCTCCACCCTACCGTAATGGCGTCATGGAGCATCGTGGGCTCTAGCCATACCCCCAAGCAAAGAATTCTTTCAACTCCATGGTGATGCATGGAGTCTTTTCTCATTTATTCTTCTTTTCAAAGGAATAAAAATAACACAATAGTCTTATTGTATACATTTAGAATCTTCTCCCACCATATTCAACAAGAATCCACACAAACATATCACTCTCTTGATGCAACTAAACAAGGAAAATGGATATAGTAAAACTTATCTCTTTGCTTTAGGTGCTGGAATCTAACTCTTTTATCCTTCCTTCATCTCCAACCAAGCCATTTGGATCATTCTCCCCTCAACATGACTCCTCTCATCTTCTCTCAAGTTCTCCAAAAGTAGAAGTTGGTAACACCCCACTCATTCCTCCTCCCCAAAATATATAGGAGTTTCAAATTGAAACCCTTGGATGTGGAGGTGTAGAGTGTAGCTCCCTCCCTCAATGAAAGTATTTTCCTCATTAATGAGGGGAACATGCACTTGGACAACCTTTCAATCTTTTCACTCCATCATCTTTTCAAAATTCGTCTTGTCATCATGAAGACTTTTCAGGGGTCAAATCATGTCCTTGGGGCATTATAGTATGCCCACTTGACCCCTACCACTATGATATAGACCATAGGGGGTAGTTTTTTTTTGTATCCCAACCAAAAATATTGCCCAACAACCCTCTTTAAATGCCCATTTAAGGACCCTTCAATCTTTTCACTCCATCATCTTCTCAAAATTCGTCACTCTTCATTATGAGGACTTTTCAGGGGTCAAATCATGTCCTTGGGCATTATTGTATGCCCATTTGACCCCTATCACTATGGTATAGACCATAGAAAGTAGATTTTTTGTATCCCAACCAAAAATATTGCCCAACAACCCTTTTTAAATATTGCTCCAGACAGAAAGCCAAGCAAGTGTGAAATGAGTTTTAACTTATTTTTGCACTCAGCAACAACCGAAGGATCCAACGCAGGGGGCGAAAGACTACTTTAGGAGGCACAACAGATTGCCCAAGGGGATTGAAACCTAAAATTTTCTTAGGAAGGCGGGAGCGAGCCTCAGAGGCACCAGATTTGAGAGGGTACCGATGACGCCCATCTACGACCTCTGTTCCGCGACCTCCCAAAACATTCTTTCATTACTTGTCTTTGTTCGTGGCATTACGCCCCTTCCTGTCGTCGCACCCGTTCTTTTCCTCCACGCAGTAGTACAGCTTCAGGCCCGAGCTTTTTTCACTCATCCTCTTCACCATATTTAATAATTGTTATTATAGGACAAAAATAGTAAGAATTTTTATATATTAAATAACCATGTAATTTGTTAAATAAAAATATAATAAGTAATATATTTTATAAAATAAATTAATAAAAAATATAATAAGTTGATTAAACTAGTATAGATATCTTAAATACATCTATTTAGATGTTTAAAAGATGTCTATATATATATTCAAGTTATTTAAGATAGATGGGACCCTCAATCTAGTTATATCTTGGTGTCTTTTAAATAGATATGTTTAAGGTATTTATATTAATTTATGTAGCTTTTAGTTTTATGTTTGAAACCACCAATTTTTATAAAAGTTCAATGTAATCACATTTTTGTCATTCCATCATAAAGTTTAATAGAAAAATATTAAATTATTTTATATTTTCTGGCCCACTTACCCCAAAATATTTTAATTTTATCTTTAAAACCGTCACTTTTATAAAAAATCTAATGTAATTACATTTTTGTCATTCCATCATAAAGTTTAATAGAAAAATATTAAATTAGATTAATTCAGTATATTTTATATTTTTTGGCTGTTATACCAAAATTTAAATTGAGTTCTTTATTACATCTTACATCTATTTAAAATGTCTCTTATCCATTCTCATAGCATTTTGATCTTAGATTAGATAACACCTATAATTCAATCCCCTAGATTTTATTGTGGGAATGATCTTGTCTTCACTCTCAAATATTTGAAATGATTGCATTACAAATCCAACAATATCAAGATAGATTCTTAATTATTGGCATGCTCACCAAAATATTTGAATTGTGTGCCTAGGGCATGTATTTAAATCTATCATCTTAAGTCATTTTAATAGATAGGATCATTGATTATGGAGAGTATCTAACTAAGACAACACACTTACATATCTGTCACTAACACTTTTAGGTTGTAGCCATTGACCACAACATAACTATTAACAAGGGAGTCTATCTCTCTTCTCTAATAATATAGTAAGTCTAGACAATTTTTTTACTATGACCTAGTATTTTATTAACCAAAATATACATTAAGAAAAATCCTTAAGCAAGTATCAAAGGTCTCTTTCCACCCTATATGCATAAAAGAGGGCGGATTTAGGCTCTTGAGGTTGTGCCATAATAGGCTATCAAGGTTTTCTTGATACATCTAAAACTAAAAGCTAAACACCTATTTCATTTTTTATCAAGACTCATTTAAAAAAATAAAAAATCAACTAATTAAGAAAAGATCCTCATAAACTATATTTTTTCTCTTCAACTATCATACGTCATTGACTTGGTAGTGGTTAAGAAATAGATGTGACAGATATGAAAACATGAAGTGCCCAAGTATTTTTAGACTGGATCGACAAGAGTAGTGAATACCCCATAGGCATAACGTACACCATGGACCATATGTTATTACAATCAATATCTTGCTCACCATAGGCATAACATGCACCATGGACCATATATTATTACAATCAATATTTTGCAGAGATCTCATCTCTTTAAAATATATGTATATATATTTGAAGATGAGAGACTTTTTTGTCTCTCTAACATGCATCTATATATGTTTTACTTGGATCTAATCTCCCATATGTATACATATTGTGAGAATTTCAGGAATACTAGTAGAGTTGCAAATTATAGAATTGCACAAATTGAGATGAAAGATAAATTATGAATAAATGCATTCAATATTATTGATTAATAACTTAGGAATGAGTACAATATATAAAGAGTGATAAGAGCCATCTAGAATGACAACTGCCAACTAGAAAATAGGCATGCAACTCCATGCAAGATTTCACAACTAAGCAATCATTATCCTAAAAATCTAACAACTAGGAAACTTATCTAGAGGAATATTTTAGGCAAAATATTCTACGCTAACACCCCCCTTAAGTGTAGCTAGGTGAGTAGAGAGATATGCAAAAAATGCTAGGATGGATGAATGAAAACATAAATGGGTCTCGGCTACAAGGCCATGTTAGGTACCCAATTACAAAGAGGAAAGGATAAACCTAGTGGGAAAAATTCTTAAACAAAAGATACAATAATGATATCCATTACAAATCCAATCAATCTCCATCCACACAAAGGATGACAAGTGAAGCCATACAACCCCCTGCATAATGAGATAATTTGTTGCAAAGAAGCACTAGAAGCACACTTGTGGAGCAACACGGGAATCTTTAATCCGACAAGCAAGGACAAATAATTTGTTTGCTAGAAACCATAATAGAGTCACTGAACAACTCAGGTTGGAATCATGATAAAATAATAGTAGACCCGATGCCAAGGAACACTCACAAACTGACATAACTTTGGAATCTATGAAGCAATAGTTGATTAAAAAATGATTTTGAACTGAAATGATGTACAAAGATCAAAAAGAAAAGGAAAACCTAATGTATGAAAATAGAAAAGAGTGCATGCAGTAATCAATAATCACAACTGCCTCCATGATTTTTACCCTGCAATATAAAACAAATTTTCACTCAAACTAACCATTACTCTGATACCATGTGAGACCCCATATTTGATCTAGAAGGCTAGAAAACATACATGCAACACATATGCAACTGAAAAAGTAGATGTTAAACCCTCATAATCTAGTTTTTTTTTCACAATTTTCTAATTCTCCAAATCATTTGAGGATGCAAGAGAAGAGCATACTATTTTTCTATAAAAAATAATAGATTTGAACTCAATATTTCTAAAAAGAAATCCTCTCAATCATGAAGGCTCTGATACCATGTGAGAATATCAAGAATACTAGTAGATTTGCAAAAAAATCATAATTATACAAATTGAGATGAAAGATAAACTATGAATAAATGCATTCATTATTATTGATTAATAGCTTAGGAATGAGTACAATATATAAAGTATTAGAAGAGCCATCTAGAATGGAAACTGCCAACTAGAAAATAGACATGCAATACCATGCAAGATTGCTCAACTAAGAAATCATTATCCTAAAAATCTAACTAGTTACGCCAAAGGTGTCTTTATTTGAGCTTCTCAAACTCTTTTTGTCCTTCAACAACTAAAAAACATGGAGGCTCCAGGGAAGATGGTTCAGTTATTGGCAACTATTGATCCTTGAAAGGGAGGCAAGTAAGTCGGCATAATAAAAAGTATTCTTCACATCACGCCTGCAAACAGTGTATCGAATTTAATTCATCCTTTGGCGATATAACCTACAAATAGTGTATCACACTTAATTCATCCTTTGGTGATGTAAATATCAATCTGCCAGTCAATCAATTCCAATTGCTTTGCATTTAATTTTTCCTTGCATTTGGTGATGTAAATATCTAAAATTGTAGTAATGCATTTTTTATCACCGCCCTTCCCTGACAGTCACCATATGTGGACGATAGCTATGCATAAAATATTTGTCTTCCTAAAATATCTCCATATCTTCCTCCTCGGCACTACTGACACCATTTATGTAGAATCTTGAGGTAAGTCACTTCTCATTTCATTATGGGTTTTTGGAAACTTGCACACACTCACCTTAGTTTTCATTAAGTTTAACATAGTTCTAACACTAATGTTTTTTTATTTGCATGCAAGTGGGTGTCGTAATATTATTCCTAAAAACTCTGCACATTTTTCACCCTGACGTCGTTGACATAAAACACAATTAGTGCAGAATCTTGAGGTAACTCCCTTTCCCTTGCTTCAGAGAGCTTTCTATGAAATGTAGAGGGTTGGTGCATTTTTTCAAACAAAATTCAGGGTTCCCTCTATGAACGAGGCAAACTATAAAAGTTTATTGACGACTATGTTGTGCTCATATCAATGAGCGAGTAGATTCAACGAAACTCAACTGCTCATCATTTTTTGCCAGATTTTTCAGCTATTTTAGCCTATTTTTGTTGCTTTCCTAGCCGCTATTAGTTTTCACTCCTCCAAACTCTACCCCGCTAGTATTAACCTTTCACTTCTCCAATTTGGCAAGTTGCAGCCTAAAAATATGTCTCTCTATCAAGGCCTTGAACATTCAAACTAAAGTTAGAAAAGGCAACTTTTAGGTATCAATCTATGCAACTCGTAGAAAACGTTTTGAATAAAATATTCAGTTAATTTTTTAGCATTATTTAGTTCTCTCAATGTGAGAAAATTTTATAATTCCTATTTGGAAGATCCTTATAATAAGAAACCAAAAAACCTTGCATGCCAATCACATTATAGAATAACAAGGAAAGAGGCCAAGTTGTTCTTATTGGAAATTGTTAACTTTAAATAAGCCTCAATGCTGAAAATTTTGCATTGTGTATCCTTTCATGATTCTAGTGAAGGTAATCTATCACCAATTTCTAGGCATTCTAGGTTCTCTTAAGTAGTGTTGAATCAAATAGATTAAACTCCTTTGCATGCCCAATTATATTGCTAATTGAAGTAATCCCCCTTTTCCTTGGTTGTGTTGGAGTGTCTATACTTGGTGTTGGATTAGACTCTGTTGCATAGCCTCTTCACCAGTTTACCTAGCTATCCATTTTCCTGTAGGAATGCACATTGAGTTCTAATATTTGTGATGTTTAGGTTGGCTTTACATTTGTAAATTGTTTGAGAGTTGAAAAGACACGTGTAATAAATATTTTTTGTTTCTATAATTTTGATGACCCAATTTTATTATTTCCACTTCATGTTGAGCCAAATAGTGAGTTTTCTTCTTTAATATGAAAGATCTTATTTTTGTGCTCACTCACTTTTTGCACAGTTAGATCATGGGTGATGACTGAATTATTTGCAATATTGACCAATAAATTGCCTCTTAGCTTACATTATTCCTTAGTTTTTCTATGTAGACCACATAAAGGTAAGATGTTAGAAGGAGTGAATTGGTTTAGAAGGGCTTCTCCTAACACAATAATTTCAAAGCATATATGAATATATTCACCACAAACTTATGAAAAAAGATACCAAATCAAAGTCACCCCACCATTATTAGAAGATTTTTTTCTCAATTCATATTCTTTTTCAATTGCTTCCCAAATTATTATAAGATTGTGAAGGGTAAATTTTCCTTTAAGAAAGCTAGAACTTTCTATCTTAAATTCACCTTGAAAATGAGAAACTTAGTCCTCTAAGCAAGTGCTTTGACTAGAATTTTGTAATAAATATTAAGGTGTGTAGTAGGGTGCAAGCCATAGGTCATTTCTTAGAAGTCATTTCAAATTTCTTTAGCACACCCATTGGTATCTATACAAATATCACATTTCTTTAGCTTTCACAGTTTGGATAGCAGGTACATTTAATTTTTATGTGATTCTTTAGCATGCTCATGTCAAACAAAGTGATGCCATATTATTTACATATATGTTGTTAATTTTGTTATAATGTTATTTTTATTTCCATAGCTTTTATGGTCAATTGTATTTACTTTCGAGTTAGTTTTTTTTTTCTCATTCATTATTTACTACTTATATAATATTTTACCTAACTCATCTTAGGAGATGGCTAAAAAACCAAATACTATGCACACACCCTATGTCTCTATGGTTGCCCAACCCATGGTGGCAGAGTTTTGTGCATTCATTAATAGACCAGACAACCTTGGAATTGATGTTGCACATCTCGCTGCTACTAAAAAAAATAGTTGCCAAAACATTGTCCATAAATTTAAGAACATTTTCCAAACATTGCCCTCAGTAGAAGATGTGGACATTGAACAACTTTTGGAGACACTTACCTCTTTCTAGAAGAGTTGCGCTAAATTGGAGGGCCTTTTCACTTTCCTTAGGGAAATCTGTTATGATTGCCAGTACCAAAATGATGGAACGCCCTCTTTGGTACACACATATAAGGTGTACCTACATAATATGTCATAGTTTACTTTTACTTGTTGCTATGTAACCTTTGTACAAATTTGTATGTTTATACTCTTAGGCCAATCGAAAGGCCTATATTTTGATGCTATGTAGCTAGCATATACATATCCATGTACATAATATGTCCCTCTTTCCTATACTTATTAATATTTAAGTGTCCTACACGTTACTATGTTCACTATCTAACATGATTAGGAGGGTCTCTACTTTTATGCTATGTAATATATAACAAAAAAATAAAAAAAATTACTTGCTCTCTTATAATTAATATATGCATATCCTTTACATTTAATGCTATGATGTTGGATTTAGTGCATACTTTTAAGCTCTTCAAATTTACACTTGTTGATCCTTTCAATTGAATATAATGTTGATTTAATTCGAACATTATTAAATCGTAGATCCAACTTTTCTATTAATATGGATAGTTCACAACAATTGATGTTTATTTATGCTACCATAAGAACAAACAAAAGACTAGCACAAACCCTTGTAATCTTAACTTATGACATGTACAATATGTTTTGATATTCTCCTTAACATTATATTTAGGCATTGCATATCCCTTCTACAAATACTAAATGACCACTTATAATTTTTTGGTGTTATAATTCTTGAATAACCTACAAATAGAATAGGAGCCAAAACATCCACCTTGGTGTTTCCCCCAACCCCAAGTAATTCAATTATTTTCATATTTGAGTAAGATATTTCAATTTCACTCATATGGAAGGTTGTACAAACCATGTTGCACTTCAAAATTACTACTATAACATTTCTTGAATTCCTAAATTCCCTACACTTGCTTTGCTTGTAGGCTAGTCACTTCCAATGTCTTCCAACATCGTCCTGTCATCATTATTTACAAATGCCATTTTCAACATCCTTTCAGGCATGCCTGATGTAGATCCCATTCTACAAGTTGCATCTATTGACACCATTGAACAACCTCAAACTATGCTTGTCAAGTACCATATATAACTATCAAATGGGATGCACACACATCTTGCATTGCTACCCACCCAGTTCAATGAGCTTATCTTGGAGGAGGCTTTAGTCAAAGGTTCCATTGTCCACCTCAAAGAATACATTTGCAGAAAAATTCACAAATTCACGTATGTTTATAATTAACTTATATTTTTTAGTTCTTATTGTTTTAAGCATGTACATTTCATTCACTTTCAAATTGTCCTTTCATTACATGGCTATCGTAATCCATAGCTTGGGAATAATAACAAATAAACTGCTATTCATCAAGCAACAATTTGTATGCCCTATAGCAACTCTCAGGGGCCATTGGCCACCACTCAAACTCCTAGCACTTCACTTGATGATCCTACATCATCAAGTGAAAACTACACACTCACACCATAGCTTGGGAATAATAAAAAATAATGCATCATGAATAATAACAAATAAAAAATAATCCATGGCTATCGTAATCCATAGCTTGGGAATAATAACAAATAATGCATCAATGATTGGAGCTCCAATTGCTATTCATCAAGCAACAATTTGTATGCCCTATAGCATCTCTCAGGGGCCATTGGCCACCACTCAAACTCTTAGCACTTCACTTGATGAGCCTACATCATCAAGTGAAAAGCACACACTCACCCCATCTGAACCAAATCCTATTGCAACCTTAACCCCAAACCATAAGCATTGGTAGATATTGAGGGTCGTGCCTTGACTAAAAGTCCAATTCATGAGTATAAAAATGCATGTAATGATGGGAAATTCTTTGGGTTCCATTTCATAGATAAAGCAGGGTATGAGATACATGTTACCTACTTTAATGAACTTGTAGACATGTTCTACCATGTGATCGAGTCAAATAGTACTTATATGTCATCTCAAATGGCCGCATCAAAGTCACACACAAAATATAGCAATAGCACAAACCCTTATGAAATATTCCTCAACAACTCCTCAACCATAACTCCATCCACATGTGTAGAGTCTACTATACTCATGCACAACTACCATATCAAAAGCATTGAATCGTTAATATCATTACCTATTAATTCCCTTGTAGATTTCATTGGTATTCTTCTATCTAACTTCCTTACATCAACCATAGGCAAGAGGGATGGATCCAAAATAATAAAGTGTATAGCTACAATCATGGACATGTCAAGTTGTACCATTGATATCACACTTTGGGGTAGCCATTGCCAAATTGCGAGGAAACAACTAGTTGACCTTCCCCTACAACCCAACCCACCAATTATTTTGATTAAAAATAATCAGATAAGCTCATGGTTTGGAAAATCTATAGATATTATCTTTCCAACTACAATTGTAATCAATCCAAACTTGGTTGAAGCCTCAACATTACAGACATGGTATTCCACTTCAAGGATTGCCCAGCCTTACATTTCCCTCTCAAAGAGCCATTTGTCAACCCACAAATTTGAAAATCCAATTCCTATTTCAATTATTGTTAAACCAAGCTCTCTTGAAAAACATAATGTTTGTGTAAAGGCCACTATTAGAAAGCTCCACTTAGACAAATTCTACTACCAGTATTTCCCTCACATGTTGGAAAACAAAAAGTGTAAGAAAAAGGTTCTCCAAATTCCCTCGATTGCATTTAATTTCCCTAAGTGTTCTGCGGAGATTGCTACATGTGATTTCAGCTACATGCTCAAGATGGACTTGCAAGATGGTACAAGTCATCTTCTTAATGTTACTGCATTTGAAGAACCAACGACAATGTTGTTAGGAGTTTGTGTAGAAGATTTTCAGCTCCTACTAGTAGAAACTAATGTTGCTAGCCAAATTTTAGACACAATTGTCAACTGTGAGTTTCTGTTTGCACTTACCATCCAAAAAAAATCTTTTGATGGAAATGAAGCACAAAGCATTGTTACTACAACTATTAAGTGTGCTTATCTTTTTAATTGCATTCTTTATCAGTACAATTGTTATTTCATGTGCAATTGTGCATATTTTTAAGCACGATGAACAATTACAAAACACATATATACATATTTACATTACGCCAAAAAAAAAACCAAAAAAATGTTATGTTACATGCTTAACTTGCACATACAGCTATTTTGTAAGCTTTTCCATTCTTAAATTGCAAACCACTCTATTGCGTACATGTTTCTAACATTTAATTTCACACCTTTTCACATTAAATCACATGAGTACTTGCATTATATGAGCATCAATATTTTATGGTGTCCCTTTGTGAAGAAGTATACCTCCAATTCTATTATCGTACTTCCAATTGCATTGGAAAACATTCTAGATATTTACAGTTTCATATCCATTTCAAGTTTCAAACATGCAATACCAAAAAAACCTAAAACAAACATTTATTTATTCTCAGATCTTGTTGTTTCCTAAGATTCGCAAAGCTTTACTTCCAATTGCGATTATTGCTTGCTACTCCATGTATTTTGTTTTCACATTAGTATTAATTTTATATTACTTTCCCCTTTTAGAACAGTTAGTTGTTTGTGCTTTTATGATGTTACTCCCACTAATGTTGCACCTTTTATGTAAAATTACAATGGCATACAATCTTCTTGTTTCCGAAGATTCCCAATGCTCTTCTTCCAGTCGATGTTATTTCCTATTGCTCGATGTAATTAGTTTTAATTATATTACTTTTACCTTTTAGAAAATTTACTTCTCTAATATTTTATGATGTTAATCCCATTAATGTTGATCCTTTTATGTAAATTTACAAAAATAACTCAATGGAATTGGAAAATTCAAGATTGCAAGTTAAATGAGCCTATCGTAACCAGCAACAATGCACCAGCTACCATGCAAGGAAAGATGCCATCAATAAAAGAAGATGAGAAAGCACACAAAGCATTCTTGTTGGAACCTCCACATCTACACTTCCCTCCTCCACTGACCTCTGCCATGTCCATCCGCCTCCAAAATTTCCTCAAAACTTTTTTGCTACTACAAATTCCTTCCATTCTATGCTAGATAAACTTGCAAACATGTTGACTTGTCTAGTCTGCATGGAACAATATCCAGGTATTAAAATAAAACTATTACATGGACTATCTACTTATTACAGATGTGCAACTGAAAAAAATGGTCATCACTTCTCCAAATGGAATAACATGGGCCCTAGTGAGCAACCTTTATGTTTAAAAAGACTAAATCAAGTTGAAGATATTTTAATAGCAAGGGTCAACCCAATCCTTCAAGTAACCTATGCAAAAGGAGGCCAACTAAAATATAGTGGGCACACTATTTTCTTTCCTCAAGATATTTTTGTGATTGCTAAACAAAAAAATCCACCAGGTATGAATGGTAGCACACAATCTTTGCATATATCCATGGTTTCCTTTGGCTAAAAGAAGCACTTGATATTGGAAAACTATAATGGAATAACCTTCAATCAATACGAAATTACCTTACATACACTGAAAGGCATGTCTTTGCATGGAACCCCCAAACACTACTATCGAGGAACCAGGTGATTCATCGATCTCTTGGCGATGACCCATGTTTAATGGACAACAAATTTATTTTGCAATCTGACCCTCTCATTGACTACACTAAACTGGTAAATTGTGTTCAACGTCATACAAAGTGTACCTTACAAACATGCCTTAGGAGGAAGGCCAATCCCTACAATATCGTTATAAAGCCCCTTGGGCCATGCATGAACTTTCTACCCTTGCAATTGATGAGACTAGCCAACCAAAATTCATCACTACTCGCAAGACATCCGCTTAAATCTACACAAACCTTATATCCTCTCTATTTAGATATCTAATATCGATTGCCAACCTGTTATCTCTATCCATGTAGTCCTCAAATATATTGCAATGTATGAAACAAAATTTGAAAACAAGTCTGAAACATACCATGTAATGCTTTCTCGTATTTCAACCAATATAGAATTTGACAAACCCGCCCCAATAGCTTTTAAAAAAATGCATGTTGATACACTAGTGGATCGTGATATTGGAGCCCAGGAAACTTGCCACCTCCTGCTTAAACTTCCACTCTCCCTATCTAGCAAGACTTTAGTCTCTTTAAATGTGAACCAAAAAAAAATTCAACGAGTTTGGCTCTCATTTGAATCAACCACCACCTCCCCAAATAACATTGATGCTTACATGGTTCATCCAATAAATTTAGAGGTTGTCACTTCTTGAGGTCACCCAAAAGTGGACCTACAAGGCATCTCAAAAGAAAATTCAATGGAAATAGCAGTCCATTAAATCCATTGTTCATGTCTCACCATGCTTCACCTCCATCCCTATAAGAGACGACATCTGCTTTGAAGAATTTTGTTGAAGTGAACTACTACTGTACAAACCATTTTCCAACATTCACAATGAATTTGCTTTGTCAACTCATATTATAGAGTAGTGGGATAGTTTCATAGGAAGTTATCATCCTTGGCATGTGCTCCACCCACCATCAGAGCCTTCTAAAGGAACTGACTCTAGCTCCTCTTCTACTCAAGAAGTAATAATGCAGGACAAAAACCCATTTGAATGGCAAGTATTATCAAGCCTATACCCAAGCCTTCCTTTTCACTTTGATAAACTAGATATGCTTGGTCATTGTGACATTGACTTGCACCATGATTAGGGTTCTTCCCAACTCAATCCCCACCAACAAGTTCATGCTACTGCCTACATAGAATCCAACCGTCCAACATTTCTAGTCCCCCATCTTCCCACTCGCCCTACCTAGCATGAGCTCTCTGTCTAGCAACAAAAATCATTTGATATATTTTTCTCGCATCTAAATTTGGGTACTTTGCAAACTCCTTTAAAAATTATTGTTCAAGGAACTGTTAGAATAGTTAAATCACACCTAATAAAAAGACATCCAATCCGCACTCAATAATTCATCCCAAAATGACCCATCACCATTATTACTTCTTGCACCTATAAGTGTAGCAGCATTCAATATCCAAGCATCAACAATCCACTTATCCCTACAAATAACTATCAAAGATACTACCCCCCTACAAGGCCAAACACTAGCAAGCTTCCAAGAAAAATTGTACTTCATTTGCTAAATATTTATAGATGAAATGAGCTTCATTGGTTCCAAGTTACTTCAAAGCATTGACATGAGGCTACATGAAGCATTCCCCAACCACAACCAATTTCCATTTGGGGGACGCTCAATCATGCTCTTCGGTGACCTTGGCCAACTTCCACCAGTAAGGGAACATTCCTATTTATGCCTCGACCTCATACATGGATTCTCTATTGTGCAAATTCACAAAAGTAGTAACACTAAGAAAAATATTTCATCAGATCGGCGAGAAACCGACACAAATTACCTTATGCTCTCCTCTCCAATTTGTGAAATGCAGAACCTTGTAATGTCCCCAATTTTGGGAAGCCCTAAATCTAACATAATTTATCAATTTCAAATAGTCAATTTGGTTTTGGGAATGTTTATAACTTGATTGGGTCCCCACAAGACCAAATTAGATCACAAGATAATATTATATGACGTTTTCATTGGAATGTGTAAAGAAAATAAGGAAAGTAAGATTATTGATGCAACTACCTGTTAAGACCTGGAAATATGTTAGTAAACATTTATAAATAGAGACAATATCATATTATAAATATATTGGAATTCTTTAGGTTTTCTAATTCATTCTTCCTGGAACAAAATGGTATGATAGAGTGCCCAAGAAACCCTCTACCCTAGGCCCAAGAGCAATACACCCCTCTTGGCCCCATGTGGCCTCTTGCCATCCATATGGGGTGGTGTGCCTAGTGAGGTGTCATATCATCGTTCCCCTCATCAGAACCATTATTGCTCAATCAATCATTATGTTGGGAGGTTAAGGGTGCAACTACAACAAGGTGTCCCAAAAATCACTCCTTCTAAGCCCAAGGGAAGTACACCCCTCTTGGCCCCATGTGGCCTCTTTCTATCCATATGGGGTGGTGAGCCTAGAGGATGACCCCAACATTGTTTCCCATCCTCGTAGGCCCTCAACTCCCTTATCAATACAATCAGATTATCAAAATGCAATCCATATTTTAATCTTATATATTGAATTGGTCCATATAGAGATCAATAATACATACACTATTTCACATTTAGCAATATAGGGAGAATCAAACTTATGCAGGTGTTTATACTTACCTAGGTTCAATTTGTTGGAGCTCTTCCTAGTCCTCACAACCACCTATCTATAGAACTCCCTCGTCCTTTATCAATCATTATGCCTTTCTTATCCCATGTTTCAATAGAATAATATATATAGTAATTGCCTTAAGTACTACTGAGGTGTGCAAAGCTATAGTCTATCCTTTCTTTTCCGATGTTTGATAGTCTAGTGTGCAAGATATCTTCTATCTTTCTTTTCCCAAATTTTGTTTTGAGCACTCCAGTGATATCATTATCGTAGATCAAACAGATAAAAATCTATTATTGTACTTATATTAAAGCATCATAAATTCTTATAAGGCTCAATAATTGTTGCAAGCATCATTATTATACAATCGTAAATAATAAATATATATCTATTCCATATAAATAAGTATATATCATCATTTCTAATTGACTTCGATTTTTATATATAAATATGTATATATATTCTATTCAAATATGTATACATCATTATATCTAATTGACTTTAATTTATATCATTATTTCTAATAAATATTTATATATCATTATGTAAATAATGTATATATTCTATATAAATATGTATATATATATTTAAATATATTCCACGTGTATATATATCTATATATAATAATATTAAACTTACTACTCAATGTATTCTTGACAATATATTTTATGATTCCTTGTCAGATTCATGATTCCTCTCTTTCTTATTTACCTTCCTTTCATTCCTTGCTATTTGTACTCATATTTCTAACTCCTTATCTTTTGTTCCTTTCATTATCTTTGTCATTCCCTCCTTTGTAGGAATCGCTGCATTTACACATAAGACAAAGTATCTTCCCTTTCGAATAGGACAAATTTTTGTCTTATTTGACTTCTCTCTTCCTTTCTTTCTATTTCTCGTCCAATGCCCCTTTGTTTTGGACTCTTCTTCATTATTATAACCTATTTTTGCCAACATTTACGGTTGTTGCTTGTCAAGGGATGTAGCGTATCACTTTAGAAGGGTGTGTCAAATTACTCTTCAAACATGCGATGGAGAAGCTATAGGAGATGTTGATGATGATGGAGACCCTAACGGAGGTTTTTTTTCCGTATGAGAAGTCTTTGGTGGCTGCGAATGGTGATTTCTGGATGTGGTTGCGAATTTTTTTCCGTCTGAGAAGTCTTTGGGGGTTGCGGTTGGTGATTTCTGGCTCGTTGTTTCTGATTTGGGGCGTGGTGTTGTCGGGAGGGTAAGCTGCTTATTTCTAATCTAGGTGAGGTGCCTTCCCTCTTGGTCTGTGGTGAATGGATTTTGGAGGTGGTTGAGGTTTCTGCCTACCCCTGTTTTTCTCGTTGGCGTTGCTGTGAGAGGGTGTGGTTTTTTGCACTCTTATCCATCTATGGGGCTGTCTACTTTGTTGTGGGAGAGCTTTGGCCTCTTTGAGGACTGTTGGGTGTAGAATGGACAGATCTATGTTCCTATTCAACATAATAGGAAGGCTTGGTCGTTCCTCTTGCTTGTCTATTTTTTTTTTGGCCTCCTCTTGGGTGTATTTCGCTTCTGCCTGCAGCTTGTTGGGTGGCTGATGTTGTCGAGTCTTGTGGCTCTTGGTGTGGGTGGAGGCTATTCTTCCCTCTTACCCTTTTTTCCTAGTGTTTTGTTTGTGTTGCTTTCCTTGCAGCTGGTGGGTGTGTGCACAAGGTTCTCTAGGGTGGCTTGGTGGAAGGATGGGCCTTTTCTTGTTCCTATTCAGCATAATAGGAAGGCTTGGGTGATTTTCATGCTGATATGTTCTCCTACTTGGGTCCTCTTGATGTCCCTCAGCCCCTTCTGGTTGTTTGTTTGGTGGCCCCCTTTTGGGGGTTCTTTCTCTAGGAGAGTTTTGGCTTCTGGTATCCCTCTCGAGGAGTGTTGGTGTTTGGTTCAGGATGGTTCCATGGTGTTTCTACCTTTTTGTGGCTCTAACCGACATGTTAGGGTAGCTTGATGTTTTTATTGTTTGGCCTTCTTCATGTTTCCTTCCTATCTGGGCTCCTCTTTATCTTTTGGGGCTTGTTTGTTGATGCTCTCTTTAGGTGTGGGTCTCTGGTGGTCTTTTGGCCATTGCTTCTTTTGAAGTTTTGTGTTTCCTCCTTTTGGTCTAAGGAGGAGTTGTTGTTTGGTTTTCTCATCTTGTTGGTTTTATTTACCTAGTTGAGTTTCTTGCTATTTGATGTTGTGATGGATTTTTGGCAGTTGTTTTTGTTCCCCCTCTATTTGGGATTGCAGATTTTTTTGTTTGGCCTTTTGGTTGTGAACCCCCTGAGTTGGTGAAGTTTATCTTTATGCTGGAGGTTGTTCTCTAACAATGGTTGTTTTGGGGCTCTGGTGGAAGATTCTTGTTGTTTTTATGCTTTGTGGGTTGCCTGATGCGGGTTCGCTAATGGTTGGATTTTCTCTGTTGGCCCAGTCTTTTTTTGTTATGTGTATTGTTCCTTCCTGTCAGTTCCTATGGCTCATGATGCTTAAGGAGGATGTGGTTGTCCTTCCTACTGAAATTGGTTGTCGTCGGGTGTTTCAGCTTAAGTCTCCTATAGAGGGGGAGATTGTTCCTTTTGAGATGGAACCCTATTCTATTAAGGTGAAGGTCATAGTTGTCATGTTGAGGTGGAGCTTTGGTGGGAAAGAGCGTAGCGATTTTGGTGGGAAGGTGCTCCTTTTCTTTCTCTCTGCTAGAGGAGAGCCCTATCCTTTAGAGGTAGATTTTGGGATGGCTGACCGAGTGGGATGGTGTTGTAGGGAGGTGAACAAGTACTCTGCTTGTTTGGACTTAGTTCTAGTTGATGAGCAGATGGTTTGTGGAAAATCGGTTGCTTGGATGCCTGACTATTCTAGGTGGTTACTAATGTTTCTGATTAGGGGTATGATGGTGTATTACACCATCATGCAAATTATCTTTCTTGGCTTTGGGGTGTCTTCCATGAGCGGTTGGTTTGTTCATGCCTGACAAATGTAGGTGGGTTATGTTGTATCTAAAAGGGTTACTGGTCCCGGTTAAAACCAGGTTGTTTAAGGGTATCTAGCCCTTGCTTGTCTGTTAGATGTAGTGTGTGTAGTCTTGATCTATCTTTAGTGGTTGTTGTGGGACTGTTGATGGTTTATGATGCATTTTAATTGCAGCTTACCTTTCTTTGTTCTAGGTTCTAGGCCGCATCAAAACCTATTTTTTACCGTTAATCAAAACATATCATACAAAATTTGATACCAATGCAATAAATGGAACAACAATAACAAATGAATGGCTAATATTTATTTTATTTATTTACTTGTTTTCGAATTCTTTATAGCTTAGTATTACAATTTAGGGGACATGACAGTCCACCCCGCCCAAGATTTCTTGTCCTCAAGCAATCACAATTCCAAACATCTTTTCACATTTGGAGCCACGTCCATTCACAACTCCTCCCTATGCTTGAGGGCCTAATTTAAGTCTTTTGCAAGGTTAACTAAGGTTCTATTGTTAATTGGATTCTTCCATTGAAATGCTCTCTTTTGTATCACAAATTTGAGTGAGCCACACCTTTTTACTTCAATAATCACAACTCTTTATTATTGCATTTGGATACTAATAATAATTCAGTTTTAGATAAGTTAATTTGTTAGTGTCTCTTAATTCAAGAGGTATTTTGATAAACATCCATGGAGTAATATTTGTTGCAGGCACATCTGGAATGAAGCAAACACATGGATATACATGTAGTATATGCCAGAATTCATGTGGGTTACAAAGTATACCCATAATTATGCATAAGTCATAAAATGTGTATGCACGCAAGTCACAAGATATACAGATGAATACAAGATGCATGATCACACATAAATCATAATGTAATCCACAAAGTATTCAGTTGAATGCACTTGAATACACATAAGTCATAGTATGCACTTGGATACACTTAAATACACATAAGTCACACGGTATACACTTGAATGCATTTGAATACATAAGTCACAATTGAATACACTTGAATACATAAGCCACAAGGTATACACTTGAATGCACTTGAACACATATAAGCCACACTTGAATGCATAAATCACAAGTTATAAACTTGAATGCACTTAAATACACATAATACATAATGTGTACATAAGAAGCATAAAGCATACACGTGAATACACATAATACATGAAGTATGCATATAAATACACATAATTTGCATAGATACACATATACATATGAGTACACACAAGTCATAATATACATTTTCTAACTTAAAACTACATAAATCAAAAATTAAAGGAGACAACCAAGTAGCTCAACCAAGCAAGTACCCAGCTCAAACACACGACAATTAGCTCAACCAGGCAAACAAGTAGCTCAAGTAACCAAGTAACTAGCTCAAGTACACAGGTAAGTAGCTCAACCACACAAGCAAGTAGCTCAAGCGAAAAACAAGTAGCTCAAACAAGCAAGCAAACAACTCAAGTACTTGCCACACAGGCAAGTAGCTCAAGCAAGCAACCAACCAACTCAAGTACACAAACAAGTAGCTCAACCACATAGGCAAGTAGATCAAGTAGGAAAACAAGTAGCTCAAGCAAGCAAGCAACTGACTCAAGCACATAGGCAAGTAGCTCAAACAGGAAAACAAGTAGCTCAAGCAAGCAACAAACCAGCTTAAGCAACTTGACAGACAACTTTTTAACATTTCATAGTTTTTTTAAGCATAAATTAATCATTAACACAATGATGAGTTCAATCATACATCACAAATACATAGTGACTATCTCTAACATTCATCACATACAATGGCTAACTAGCACATCATAATGGCTGACACACACATGTCTATATTTCTTTCGGTCTTCTACATCATTGGGCCAAGGGAAGAGGATTCGGTGCATCCCATGCTACACCACAAGCTTGTCCTCAACCCCACAAGGCTAAGTATACAGTTTGATAATTGAAAAGGGGATTTGGTGCATCCCATACTACACCGCAGGTGCGTCCACTATCCCAACGTCACCCAGTATACATGAGCACACAATATACACTTGAAGTCACAAAGTATATACACATAGTTGTTAAATACATGCAGGTCACAAAGTATATACACGAAAGGCACACGCATATGGAGATACATTAACATAGGTTGGCAGGAACATGCTTTGATACCCACTTGTAATGTCCCCAATTTTGGGAAGCCCTAAATCTGCCCTAATTTATCAATTTCAAATAATCAATTTGATTTTGGGAATGTTTATAACTTGATTGGGTCCCCACAAGACTAAATTAAATCACAAGATAATATTATATGATGCTTTCATTGGAATGTGTAAAGAAAATAAGGAAAGTAAGCTTAGTGATGCAACTACCTATTAAGACCTGCAAATATGTTAGTAAACATTTGTAAATAGAGTTAATATCATATTATAAATATATTGGAATTCTTTAGTTTTTCTAATTCATTCTTCCTGGAACAAAATGGTTTGATAGGGTGCTCAAGAAACCCTCTACCCTAGGCCCAAGAGCAGTACACCCCTCTTGGCCCCATGTGGCCTCTTGCCATCCATATGGGGTGGTGTGCCTAATGAGGCATCCTATCACTGTTCCCCTCATCAGAACCACTATTTCTCAATTAATCATTATGTTTGGAGGTTGAGGGTGCAACTACAACAAGGCACGTCCTAAAAATCACTCCTTTTAAGCCCAAGAGTAGTACACCCCTCTTGACCCCATGTGGCCTCTTTCCATCCATATGGGGTGGTGTGCCTAGAGGATGATCCCAATTTTGTTTCCTCTCCTCATAAGCCCTCAACTCCCTTATCACTACAATCAAATTATGAAAATGCACTCCATATTTTAATCTTATATATTGAATCAGTCCATATAGAGATCAATAATACATACACTATTTCACATTTAGCGATATAGGGAGAATCAAATTTATGCAAACTGTATTTATACTTACCTGGGTTCAATTTGTTGGAGCTCTTCCTAGTCCTCACAGCCACCAATCTGCAGAACTCCCTCATCCTTTATCAATCGCTATGCCTTCCTTTATTATCCTATGTTTCAATAGAATGATATATATTGTAATTCCCTTAAGTACTTATGAGGTGTGCATACCTGTAGTTTTTCCTTTCTTTTATGATGTTTGATAGTCTAGTGTGCAAGATATCTTCTATCTTTCTTTTCCCAAATCATGTTCATAACACTCCAACAATATCGTTAGCGTAGATCAAACATATAGAAATCTATTATTGTACTTATATTAAAGCATCATAAATTCTTATAAGGCTCAATAATTGTTGCAAGCATCATTATTGTACAATTGTAAATAATAAATATATATGTATTCCATATAAATACGTATATATCGTCATTTCTAATTGACTTCAATTTATATATATGTATATATCATTATTTCTATATAAATATGTATAATATTCTATTCAAATATGTATACATCATTATATCTAATTGACTTCAATTTATATCATTATTTCTAATAAATATTTACATATCATTATGTAAATAATATATATATTCTATATATGTATATATATATTCCATGTGTATATATATATTTATAATAATATTAAGCTTACTACTCAATGTATTCTTGACAAATATTTTATGATGCCTTATCAGATTCTTGATTCCTTTATTTCTTATATATCTTCCTTCCATTCCTTGTTGTTTGTACTCAGATTTCTAACTCCTTATTTTTTGTTCCTTTCATTATCTCTGACATTCCCTCCTTTGTAGGAATCATTGCATTTACACATAAGAAAAAGTATCTGCCCTTTTGAATAAGACAAAATTTATCTTATTTGACTTCTCTCTTCCTTTCTTTCTATTTCCCATCTGATGCCCCTTTGCTTTGCACTCTTCTTCATTTTATAACCTATTTTTTCCAATAGTTATGGCCATTGCTTGTCAAGGGATATAGTGTATCACTTTAGAGGGGTGTGTCAAATCATTTCTCTCGTGTCTTGCTATTGATGGTATTTAGGAACCAATGCTTTGCTTGGCCTTACAATAATTAATAATCGATGCATTATGAATCGATACAATGCTTTGTGATAATTATTTATTTACAACCATATTCAGATTTCTTAATTTCTATAAAGAAGAAAATTGTGGTGCTTCACTAGGGTTTTAGGACCTAGGGCAACAATATTCCACATTCACTTTCAAGAACAAACCCTTCAAATTCCAATGCAAAGGCAATTGAAATCTCGAAAAGGGTGTGTTCTAGGGGATGTAATGATGTAAATGAGGGGTTCACCACCAAGTGTAAACTTGGAAAGACAATGAAATGAAGGGTGAAATGCAAAAACCCTAATTTGATGCAATGCTTCAATGAATAACCTAGAAATGCAAGCAAACAACAACAAAAAACTGTGAAACTGGAGATGTGCACCTGGGAAACTGGAGAATGAGAATGAAGGTATGAAACCCTGGAAAATTCACTATTGAAGCCAACTAGGACTAATTCGCCAAGCTAAGAAAATCAGTCAAGTTCCAGGAAAATTGTGTCGGAAGAAGTTTCAGACAAAAGGGTACTCAGATCTACAAAAATATTTGGCAGACAGCAGTAGTGGGACTCATTCACCAATAGTGGCAAATTAGTCCACTTTCATATTTCTAGAAATTCAAAGTTGTATTATGTAGCCCTCGGTCTACATTGATGCTCCCAATTTAGATCTAGGTTTGAAACTGCTAAATTCAACGTGTAGGTCTTCTCCAAGCTCCTCCAAGGTTTGTTCACTATCTTGACAGCTTTGATTTTCTTTGACAACTTGATGACAACTTTTCCAATCTTTCTCTTTGATAAATCTACAACCTAGACCTACAAATCACATGCAAAGAGAGGGAAAAATGGTTGTGGGGTTAGAGAATGGGGTTTTTTCTTGGTCAAACCCCTTGTTGGCAATTAAACCTTGAAATAGAAAGCAAATGAAAAGGAGAGATATGAATAAACAAAAGGTGATGTTGCAACTAGCCAAACCCCTGCAATAAAGTGTTGCAATTTTGCTTGAGATGGCCAAAATGGATTTGGTTCTTGATTCTTGCTTGGAGGAGATAGATTTTGAATGCAAAGCTTGCTTGGATCATGGACTCTACACCACAATTGTAAGCATGATGACAAACATGATGAATTCCATCTTTGACATGATGATTGATGCTTGAAGAATATTCTTGAATACTTGATAATCTACCCTTGAAAGCCTTGAATTCTCTTGCTTAAATGCTCTTGTGAACTCATTTTTCTATTAGGATGAGGACTTGAATGCTTGGGGGTTAGGATGAAAATGAGTGAAAGAACATTGTATTTATACCCAATTATGCAAGAATTCTCGATTTTACAAAACTGCAAGCCGACATTGGATCTTGGAGAATAAAATCCCACCAAAAAAATAAATTTTATTTTATTTTTGAGTTAAGAGGGACTCATTAGCCACCTTGGGTGAATGGGTCCCACCTAAGGGGACTCATTCGCCTAGAATGGTGAATGAGTCCCACCTTAGCAATTTGAGGTGGGTTCTCAGATATTCGATGTTTTAAATGCCATTTGTTGGGATTATCCTTAAAAACATACCAAAATAAGGCTTGTGGATGCAAAAAGGGGCCAATTAAAGCATAAGAGAGCCCAATTATTGATGACAATCCTAAAGGAATTTGAAAGTGTGTTAAAAAAATTTACAACACACCAAATAAGGCAAGGCTCAAAGAAATTATGATGGAAATAAAGTTAATTATGCTTAGAAATCCTAGAAAGATGTGAAAGTGTATCACAACACCTTTACAAGGAATCATTAAAGTACACTAGTTCACAAGGGCCCAAGACCTAATGTGAATGTGTTATCCATATTACAACACTAAATCAAGGCCAAACTAAGCCAAAATCCTCAAGAAGGAGCTAAACAAGCGCAAAAAATGCTAAGGACCCTTTTTTTGACGTTGCATTTAGCCCCCACTTTAGTGAGAGGATGAACTTGCTTCAAACTCGCACTAAAGTAGACAAGCACACATCAAGGGAGGGTTCCAATGTACTCATGCTAGTAAGATGAGATGAAAATGACCAAGAGGGATGATCAAGCCCCTAGGATCAATATCTCATGACAAACCAACACGAGTAAAAAGGAACACACATGGAAGTAATATAAAGAACAATGACAAGGCCAATCATACAATGCCAAAGACGAGAAAGAGAAATGAAGGAGAAGGTCAAAACAAGGTTAGACCATTTTTCCAACGTGATGTGGATCATATCTAGGTTGTTTGTCTGAGAAAAAATGCATACTCACTCTGAGGCGACGGAACTCATGGTTGTCTGTCGAGTGAGAACTCCAAAAAGGGTGAGAAAAATACACTCATGGTTGGTATGTACTCACACACACACACAAGTAGCTATGGGGAAAGTCATGTCACTAGTTGGGCTTCCAGCTCAAACCATACCAAAGTTATAGCTCCTGATAACTTTAATAAGGTGCCACACAAAAAGAAGTGATTTGGTTTCCGAGCTTCATGAGACAAGCAAAACTTCGTATGCTTGGAGCTCATGAACAAACAGGATGGGTCTATAGGCATGCAAGTTTTGTTATGAAAGGTGGCCATAGATACAACATAGGAAATGTTAAAAGGATTCTTTCTTAGTTCATACAAGGTCTTCAACTTAGGGAACATTGTGTCTAATGTCTCCAAGAGATGACCAATCAAAGAATAGAAAATTTTCAATTTAGGGGATGTAGTGTGTCACATCGGGCCACTAAGAGGAATGTATTATGCTAAGAGAGATCACGCTCATAAAGTACATTACACCCAATGTCATCCACAAAGCGAAAAACACATCGCATGAAGCAAGAAGGTTGCACTAATAACCATGAAAAGGAAAAATAAATAATAAATAATGCCAATGTATGCCCCCACTTTAAAGAAATTTCTAGACACCATGTTTGAGCAATTACTTTAAAGTAGCAAATAAAAAATGCTAACAAGAAGAAAGACATGAGAGCCAACTTGGAAAGCCCTATGCCAAGTCATATGTTTTCGAGTAAGGTTGCGTCATGCGAGAGAGAAAAATAAAAGAGAGGGGTTTCCCCCAAAATGAAAACACCAAACACATAAGGGATCTATGGATTTGGGGTTAGTATGTTCTTTTCTGCAATATTTTGTAAGGAGAGCTCAAAACTGTCATCATCCCTCAAATACACATAGAACTGGAAGAATAACACAAAGAGAGTGAAAACAAAGAAAAACCTCTTGGGTCAACATGGAAGAGACATAGGGTGTATCGACGCCTTGCGACATCCCCAAAAGGAAAACACAAGAAAAGAAAGATAAAGATGAAATGAAAAAGGCAGAAGAAAAGAAAGCCTTTTGGGTCAACATGAAGGAGACATGAGGGTATGTGCAAGATCATGATAGGCCAAAAAGTGGCAATGAGAAAAAAATCGTGTTTTGGATCAACTCAAAAACGCGGAAATGTCGAGTTGACTTTTCTAGGTTCGGGTGTCAGTACATTTACCCGAACCAAAAACCAAACCTAGTTTCCACAAATCAGATATCCGATTTCTAGAAACATTATATAAAAAACAGTCGACTCTTACAACTTCATTTCTCACAGTTTGCACGCGGGCGCACAAGGAAAAACCAAAATCCGATATCCGCTTCGATCAGATATCCGATTTCAAAGGTAAGTATATGGTTTTTTCAATCTTGTAATCGATTTTTCAAGTAGATTCTCTTAAGTTTAAGTAGGTTTTATTAAAAGAAAATTCAAAAATAGGGTTTTCTATTGATTTTTTTTTTTAAACTAGAGTTTACATTATTTTTTTATTAAAAAATAATGTTATCAATGGATCTTGATTAAAAATTAGTGTTGTTGATGTATTTTTATCAAAAAATAGAGTTTGTTATTGATTTTTGTGAAAAAGTATGGTTTTTTGGGGATTTTTATTAAAAACTAGGGTTTTCTTACAGTAATTTCATTTATATTGTGTAATTTCAATTAGTTAAATTAGTTTTTAACTTTAATCAGGTACTATGGCTGCAAATGAAAATCCACAAATGCCAAACGCTCCACCACCTCCATAGCCAAATGCTCCACCACCTCCGCAGTCACCAATTGAAGACTTAATTGGTGAAAAATTGGGGCAATTGAGGGGCATTTGTGAAGTTTATAAGACAATGCCTCGATTGAGAGATATGACAAACACATTGAAGGAAATAATTAAAAAAATAGAAACCCTCTCCACCCAACATAATTCCTTTTATTCGTGGCGAGAAGACATGAGGGAATATTATCGATGTGGATTGTCTTACGATGATGTGAAAGATCTCCAAATAACCAAAGCCCAAATAGCCTCTTTATTCATTGACCCCCGCACCGGTTTGCCAATGAATGTTAATAAAACAAAACTTTCCATAAAATGGTGTATACATAGGGACATTGTAGCTAACTTTTGGGATCATTGGTGTATGGTTTTTGATAAACCACCGAACAATAATTCTGATATACTATTTTACTTTATTAAAAAAATATATGTTGAGTTTGTGTTAGGGCATCATGTCAATTACTTTGACATTAAACCTTTCCAAGGCGTCAGTGGAGGTATGCCCCAGGATAGACCAGGGGAAGTTAGAGTAGTCCTATGCCCAAATGTTCCCCTTCCTCCCCTTCCTCCACCACCTCTAATATATCATCCAGAGATTATTTAGGATGCATCCACACAGACTATTCAGGTTATTCAATCTTTGAGTGGTCATTTGGTTTCACATGCTTCTACAGTAGCTCAGACACATTTTGGTGATGTTGGCGAAGGCTCGAGTGCTGCTGCATCATCCTCCTCAGGTCCACATATTTGTGTGCCACATACTTGCACTATGTGCCGCCAGATATTTTTGGGTCCTCTTGTACAGCCCACTGAGCATCCCTTGGACACTTTTGATTATGACCTCCATGATGTGGACATTATAGATCAGTCGTAGGGAGTGGAGCGCACCCTACAAAGTCCTCTCCTACTAGAGAGGGAGATGCTGGAATAGTGACACAGGTAAGATTTAAGTTGTAATTTCATAACTTGCATTTGTTTTTAAATGAATATTAATAAGAGATAGTATCAAGTACTAATATTTATTTACATGGTCTATTTAACAGTTGATGTCTGAGGAGGAGCTCACACGGGTGACTGATAGCACCCTTAGGGCCATTTCATTTGGCTTGGACACACACACACAGTATATATTTTTGCACTGACTCGTTTACATTTTATATTATATACTTGCTTGTCATTTGAATTTTCATTAATAAAATTATATAATAACTTATATGTTTATCTTGTTTTCCTCTTGTAGGAAATACCTAGTGCGAGTGAGGTGCAGCCTTGTCCAGACTATGGAGGCACAAATCTAGATAAGGGGAAGGTAATTGAACTCAAATTGGATTGAATTAAGATTTTTAAGATCTTATATTGGTTATACATACGTCGACATAGATTGGTAGTTTCATATGTACTTGTCAATTTTATGTATAGGTAATTATGAGCTATACAGATATGTTGACAAGGGACACACCGCTTAAAGGAGTAGGTATTGGAACACCTCAAGGAGTAGGTGTTGAAACACCTCAAGGAGGAGGTGTCAAAACACCTGAAGGAGATAAAGAAAAAGATCAACCTAAAGAGGTATGTGCTTATTTTATTTTGTGTTTGGTAAATAAGTTCCTATTACCAATAATTGTATGCTAACTTGGATCAATTTTATATTTTTGTTCACATATATAGATTGGCATTTCAAAAGTTGATTTGGTATATTTTAGGACTCCTGACCCTTTGAAAAGATGTATATTTCAGGTAATCAAGATTTCAATTTTAGAGTTCAATTAAAATTCAATGTATATTGATTTTAATGTTAATTATTCGATTTTAAATTATATAGTATAACTAATCTCAATTGTGGTTTGAATTTTTCTTGTGCAGATACCTTCAGAGCCAATGAGTGCTTCAAAGAGGCTCCATTTTGATGATCCACCAGTAGTTTAGGATGAGATAGACATTTTGGCATGTAAATTTTGAATACATATTGAGATGGCATATGCCACATTTTGTAAAACTTTGTTTGAGTTGGCGTCGATGCCATTTTTGTATATGGACATACACTTGATTATTGGATAATTTGATATATAAAATTTGACAATCGAAATTTAATTCGTTCCTCATGTGCATGATTAAACTCTTTAAAATTTTATCTTGAGCAATGGTTAAATATCAATGTACAATAGTTTAAAACTGAATGGTTATATTATGTAGTTTATATTTATATCGCTGATTACATTGCATTACACATCTTTCAAACTCAAATCATTACTTCACATTGCATAAGTAACAACTAGATGTTCATAGATGAAAAAATTTCAATTACAATATAGTTCTTACAAAGTCAACCTAAGCAGTTATGCAATTACTTCACATTGCATAACTAAAAATTATTAGCAGTTGTCAATTGCATTTGTTTGTCATTGAATTCTATGAGACCACATTTCTTTGAAGCTTTTTTTCAAATAGTCCACTGCCTTGTCTATGCTACGACATTTTTCATACATGATAGCGATCACATTAAGTTGTAATAAATTAAATGATAGCCTATGTCTATTTAATTTATACTCATTTTATTTAAATGGATGAGGCCGACCTTCCTTGATATTATTTTGTAATTTATTATTTTCAAGAGAGGTTGACCTCCTTGAAGAGTCACCTTATTATGTATAAATATGAGGTGATGTTTGTTCATTTCCTCAATCAAGTTTATTCAGCATAATTTGCATTCCAAGCAAAAGTTTGCACTTGAGCAGCAGCGCTTCATCTTGCAGCAGCAAGCCAATTTCAAGGAGAAGCATATTCGATAGTATCTTTGCATCTAGGAGAGGTGCTATTATTCATTGTATCAAATTCAGCCATGAGCTGGGCCTGAGTTGTAAGCAAATTTCTTGTTGTGTTTATTGTCTCATGTGTTTCATTTTTTGAGTGCTTTCAGTTGTATTATCTGATCTCTAAGTCGAAGATAGCGAGATAAATGGTCATATTATTGATGACAAAGATTTGACCATGTTGGCTCTTAATGGTCTTCCTTCATCTTGGGAGTCTTACATTCAAGGAATCAACGTGAGATCGAAACTTCCCAAGTTTGATCGGTTGAGGGTTGACTGTATTCAAGAGGATTCAAGGTTGGTTGCGAGAGGTATTGGATGAAGCCCTATAAATGTATACATTCATGTTATTTTCGCTCAATCCTCGAAGAAGGAAGGAAAAGGAGGAAAGAAAAGATGCTTCAAGAGGAATGGAGATAAAGGGTCAGATGGTGCTCTTGCATTCAATAAGAAGTGGGACCTCTATCGTGTTCACTGGGATACGATTTTCTCAAAGTTAGTCAACTTGGATTTCACATTGGTAGCTCTGCAAACCTATTCAGAATAGAGTGATCTGAAGAGGACATCCCTAAATCTCTACAGAGGTGTAAAGTTGCAAAGTGGTGCAACTTTCATTCTCGAACTCATATGACCCAACGGACTGTTCCAACACGTCTATATCGGTACGTTTACGTTACGTATGGTTCTCTTTTGCACCCAAATACGTTGAATCACTCTGAGCTGCATTGGAGCAGCGTTTTCCCTTAAGAGTCCAAAGTGCTAAAAGGAAGCAATCTTTGACAGACTATTTCTCGAAAACTGTGATGCTTACAGACTCTTCGTCTGAGGATATGGGATCATGTTGAAACCATCTACAATAACCTCTCTCGGTTTTTTCTATCTCAAAGGCGTTTTCCCGTGGTGATGAGTTTTCAATTGAGGGAAAAGTTGCTAGATGCAAGCAGTATAAAGTTGCAAAGTGGTGCAACTTTCATTCTCGAACTTGTACGACCCAACAGACTTTTCTAATACGTCTGAATGGATATGTTTACGTTAGGTATGGTTCTCTTTTGCACCCAAATACGTTGAATCGCTCTGAGCTGCATTGGAATGGCGTTTTCCCTTAAGAGTCCAAAGTGCTAAAATGAAGCAATCTTTGACAGACTATTTCTCGGAAACCGTGATGCTTACAGAATTTTCGTCTGAGGATATGGGATCGTGTTGAGACCATCTACAATAACCTCTCTCCGTTTTTTCTATCTCGCAGGTGTTTTCCCGTGGTGATGAGTTTTCAGTTGAGGGAAAAGTTGCCAAATGCAAGTAGTGTAAAGTTGCAAAGTGGTGCAACTTTCACTCTCAAACTCGTACGATCCAATGGACTGTTCCAACAAGTCCAGATGGGTACGTTTACGCTAGGTATGGTTCTCTTTTGCACCCAAATACATTGAATCGCTCTGAGCTGCATTGGAGTGGTGTTTTCCTTCAAGAGTCAAAAGTGCTAAAAGGCAGCAATCTTTGACAGACTATTTCTCGGAAACCATGATGCTTACAGCCTCTTCATCTAAGGATATGGGATTGTGTTGAGACCATCTACAATAACCTCTCTCGGTTTTTGCTATCTCAAAGGCGTTTTCCCATGGTGATGAGTTTTCAGTTGAGGGAAAAGTTGCCAAATGCAAGTAGTGTAAAGTTGCAAAGTGGTGCAACTTTCATTATCGAACTCGTATGACCAAACAAACTGTTCCAACACGTCTGGATGGGTACGTTTACATTAGGTATGGTTCTTTTTTGCACCCAAATATGTTGAATCGCTTCGAGCTACATTGGAGCGACGTTTTCCCTTAAGAGTCAAAAGTGCTAAAAGACAACAATCTTTGACGGACTATTTCTTGGAAATCATGATGCGTACAGAATCTTCGTCTGAGGATATGGGATCTTTTTGAGACCATATACAATAACCTCTCTCAGTTTTTTCTATCTCGAAGGCGTTTTCCTGTGGTGATGAGTTTTCAGTTGAGGGAAAAGTTGCCAAATGCAAGCAGTGTAAAGTTGCAAAATGGTGCAACTTTCATTCTCAAACTCATACGATCAAACGGACTGTTCCAACACGTCTAGATGGGTACGTTTATGCTAGGTATGGTTCTCTTTTGCACCCAAATACGCTAAATCGCTCTGAGCTACATTGGAGCAGTGTTTTCCCTTAAGAGTCCAAAGTGCTAAAAGGCAGCAATCTTTGACGGACTATTTCTCAGAAACCGTGATGCTTACAGACTCTTCGTCTGAGGATATGGGATCGTGTTGAGACCATCTACAATAACCTCTCTCAGTTTTTTCTATCTCGAAGGTGTTTTCCCGTGGTGATGAGTTTTCAGTTGAGGGAAAAGTTGCCAAATGCAAGTAGTGTAAAGTTGCAAAGTGGTGCAACTTTCATTCTCGAACTCGTACGACCAAACGGACTGTTCCAACACGTCTGGATGGGTACGTTTATGCTAGGTATGGTTCTCTTTTGCACCCAAATACGCCGAATCGCTTCGAGCTGCATTGGACCGACATTTTCCCTTAAGAGTCCAAAGTGCTAAAAGGCAACAATCTTTGACGAACTATTTCTCTTAAGAGTCCAAAGTGCTAATGTCAATGAAATGTGGGGGCAAAAAGATTTAAGGTTGGATCAAGATTCTGCAAGTCCTAGCTCTTGCATCAGAAAACTCTTACCCAATCAACTTGAATCAACTACATGGGAAATGAAATTCACAATGAACTTTTTACTTTTTTGTTTTTTGAAAAAGTGGCAAGCCACTACAATTTTTTATATATAAATAGGAGATATTACAAAACCTTGTTCAAACGAGCATACCGACAGGAAAGAAACAGGAAGAAAACCTCCAGTTGTAGCTCGATTAAGTACACAAATCTTTTTACATTTTAAACATACCCTTTATACAATGTCAGAAATTTGAACTATATTTCAAAAAACATCACTGGATATAGATTATGCCTATACACAGTCGTAATCAAGTGAACTTTCCATTGTGTAATTTTTCATGGATATAGTTTGAGATAAAGGAGTTAGATATTGTGGAACCCATGTATCCACCCACTCACTTGACTCGCATTGATCCCACTCGCACTGAATACAACTCTAACAAAAATAAGCCAACTGTCGTGTCCAAATGGTCCATGTGCTTGCATCTGAGCTTTGAAACAAAAGCATCTTTTATTGTATGACAATCCAATCTGCCTCCCACTGTACCCTCCTCAACCAACCAAAAGAATTTGTGCACTGTTGAATCAAGTGTCCCTCCTTGTGACAATTTTGAACTATACCAATCAACAATAGAACGTGCATCACTGAATTTTGCTCCTGAAATCTTCAATTGCTCCTTAACTAGAGCTCTCTTTACACATGCACCTACTCCATCATGCTCCCCTTTCCCATGCCCAGCTTCAAAAAAACTCCAAATATTAGGTACACCCCTCTCTACATGCATTCTACTCAACCAATAAAACATACGAGCATTCTTGAATTGACCTGTACAGTTATCTGACCAAATGAGATGTCGGCCCAGTGCTATATCATGCTCCTGCAAGAACTCAAAAAATTCTCGAAACAATGTTGGACATACTCGGACGAGTGAGATCTATCATTACTAATATGAAAATGATACTCTTTGATTATCTTTCGATCCTCCTTTGTACTATCAGGTGCATGTCTAAACATTATGTGGATAAAAATAGCAATGTGAATGGAATTGTAATACTGAGATTGTACCTCATTTTGTGGTTGCAATGTGTAGTTTTCAACAAAATCAACCATTGATATAATAGTTCCAATCGGAAAAGAGTCCTTACATATCCTGAATTGTTGATCCAACCACTGAGACCTATGACTATGCCTTGCATATTTGTAGAAAAGATTGTCCTTAAAATCTGAAATAAAATCAGCAACACTGCATTCTTTTGTAACCAACTCGCATCTAGAACCTTCACCTCCACTCTGCAAAGTATATTTGACTATCTCATATCTCTTTTTCTCAACAAGATTCTTTCCAAATTCATGTTCAGAACCCTCATGAAAACATTGAACAAACTTTAACAAGCCACCACATTGTGAGCACTTCGCATTTAAACAATCATTTCTATAGAAAAAGGAACCATCATCCCTAGAACCTAAAAAATAGATCTAGCAAGTCCCTTGATGATTTCGGAAGATGCATTGCACCACACTCCTGCAACATTTCATTAGTATGCAAAGTAGAACAGATATGGCATAATAGTTTATGGTACATTGAAAACTCCACATGGTATTTTCAACAACAAGTATTACGAATCTTAAGAGGCACACAATAAAATGGCTTCAAACCTTCAAAAGTTCTTTGCGAGATTTCCATATTTGGATGTGTTTGAATAAATTTGTTGAACAAAATTGTTTGGCTTGATTCCAAGAAATGTTTAGGATGCGGTGTACGGTCTCGGCTGCCAATTCTTAACTCTAAAACATCCTTTGCATTGGGTGATACTCTAGAGTTATCATGTCAAAATTGTTGAATTGCCTGCTTTACATTATCGGTTAGCTTCTTATCAACACGTGTAAGCCTTCCGGCAAAATCCCATGTATCATTTTGAAGAGGATCGTCTATTCTTTCTCTTCTTGCAAGTGCTCTATCCAAAGTTTTACGATTTAAGTCAAAATCAATACAAGTTTGTCTCATAAAGCAACCCTTTTTCAATTGATGGCTTACTAGGGCGGTGGTAATGACTCTCCGAGCAGCTCTCTTATCTTTTTCCTTGTTATTTTTTCCAATAGACTTGAGAGCATTAAAAATATTTTTAACAATAATAGATTTTTTTTCGGTCCTCTTGTTCAGACGAATCTTCAATTTGGCTAGCAAAGGTCTCATCTTTTGCATTTTTAGCAATTGTACAAAAAATTGGCATTGCTCGGTCAATGTCTTATCACTAAAATATTGGTTGAAAAATATTCTAGCCCACAACTGAATAGTTCGTGTTGACCTCTTGCCTTCAAAACTGTTTATAATGTTATCATCAATTTCAACTAACCATTTAGGGGTCCTTGAAGGTCTTGAATTTGGAATACGTCTTTCTTCCACACGAGGTTCTTCATTTCTCGTGTAATCTGGTGAAACATAATTTACACTTGCTTCAATATTATGTTCAACACCTTCATTTCCAACATTTTCACCTTGAACAATTTCATTCCCAATTTCAATATCATGTTCAACATATTCAATTCCAACATTTTCATTATCAATTTCAATATTTTCATTCCCAATTTCAATATTTTCATTCCCAATTTCAATATTTTCATTCCCAATTTCAATATCATGTTCAACATCTTCAATTCCAACATTTTCATTATCAATTTCAATATCATGTTCAACATCTTCAATTCCAACATTTTCACCTTGAAAATTTTCAATATCAATTTGAACATTTTCATTCCCAATTTCAATATCATGTTCTACATTTTCACCTTGAACATATTCAATTTCCTCTTCACTTGAAAGACCATAGGGCTCAGGTTCACCAATATTTAACATACCTTGTCTTTTCTTCCTATGACCTTCTCTATCTCTTTGTCTATATCCTTCAATTTGTTCTTTTGTCAGCTTTCTCTTACGTTTTTGTTTCCGATGACTTGTTGCTCCCCATTATACCAAATAAAATATGCTAAAAAATCATTATGTATGACAAATTTGAGTACAAGATGCTCCAAAAAGTTTATCTTTGTCTCTTCTTGTCTGAAACTGCGCGTTTGTCGCCTGCAAAGTGTTGCAAACAGAATGCAGGGTCCGTTGGAATGCACAAAAACGACCCACAAATCCGATATCCGATTTGTAAAACATGTTTTGCAACGGTAAGATTTCACCTCTGCACGATGAAGTTTCACAAATCAGATATTTGATTCAAATCAAATATCCAATTTGTACACACATAGACCTAAGGGTTAATGGTAGGGAGTGGGAGAGTGATAGGGAGAGGGAGAGGGAGAGGGAGAGGGAGAGGGAGAGGGAGAGAAGGAGAGACAGAAGGAGGGAGAGTGGGAGGGAGAGGGAGAGGGAGAGAGTGAGAGATAGGGGGATTATGGAGAGAGAGAGAGAGAGAGAGAGAGAGAGAGAGAGAGAGAGAGAGAGAGAGGAGTGATTGAGTGAGAGACTTGAGAGAGATAGAGGTGGAGAGAGCGAGAGGGAAAGAGATAATATTTAAATATTTTATAAATTGGTAATATATATATATATTTAAATATTTATGGATTAACTAAAATATTGAAATAATATTAAAATATTTATAGATTAACTAAAATATTGAAATAATATTGAAATATTATACATTTAATAATATATTATATATTAAATACATAATTCGGTAAGAGATTATCATAAATTGTATATTAAATATATTACATTATAAACTTTATTGGATATTATATATATTAAATTATAAATTTAATTGCATTTTTAAATCATATATTAAAGATTGTATAAATTGTTTTAAAACTGATCTAAAAGATATCATATATCGAATTCAAATCCGATATCGGATTTGAATCGAATATCCGATTTGAATCAGATATCTGATATTCTGACACAAAATTTAATGCCTAGGGATTAGGCTCGGTATTAGGCTCGAGATTTGGTTCGGACCTGCCAATCCTAAAAAGTCTACACGTAAAACGTGTTTAACAACTAACCTTGCTTTTCCAGACTTCACCCATGTGGCTGACGACTTTTATTTTACCTAAAATTGATGAAACGAAAAGGGTTTGTAAAGGAGCTTCTCAGCTTTCTACCAATATAAATTATATTTTACTTAGAATTTAATAAATAATTATTATTTATTTTTTATTAGAATTACGACTAAAGTCCTGATTGATATTCTAATAGAAAAACATCTATAGCTTTCAAACGGTATCACATTTTTTGAATCCAAAACATGCGTCACATTTTATGCTTCGCATACTATAGGATTAAAAAAAAATGAATTCCATTAAGTTTTGACCAAGTTAAGGTGGTCAGACATATGAGTTTTTATATTTTTAAAAAGTTGTAATAAAAAATTCATAATTAATTATTTATTTGAAAACAAATTACTAAAAAATATGCATCACATCCAGAAATGAGTCCTCTACTTATATCTAAAATCTTATAAAAAAATATTATGATTTTATTATGGTTAGGGTTGTCAGACGGACACCTACTTCTTTTTTTTCCCCTGAAATTTTAGTACTACTGCATTGAAATTTCAAATTTTCACCAAATAGATTTTTTTTTTACAAAAATTAACCTAGTAGTTTAGAAACTACATTCAATTTTCCACAGATTCTATTCTTACATATTTTTGAAATAATATAGATAACTTATTCAAATTTTTATGTCAAGTTGCACAACTCTGATTTTCTGAATTTTCATTGCCACTGAAGGGCCTATTTTTTCCATGATGATCCTGCACATACCCATGAATGTCTCAATGCCTTGTGTCATCGCCAAAAGGAAAACACAAGAAAAGAAAGATAAAGATGAAATGAAAATGGCAAAAGAAAAGAAATCCCTTTGGGTCAATATGAAGGAGACATGAGTGTTTCAATGCCTTATGTCATCCCAAGAAGGAAAACACAAGAAAAGAAAGATAAAGATGAAAAAGCGAAAGTGATTCACGACATAGAGAAGAATGAAGGTACAAATAGAGGAATGTCACAAAGAGAGAAAACACAATGTTATGGGGATCACATTACACACATGCAATCACACAAAATAAAAATGAAAAAGATATAATGCCACAAGACTAGTAAGGCAGATGCAATTCAACCTATTAGCAAGTCATCTGCCTCCAAATCATGTTTTGTGTATAGCAAAGATGGGCGACTAGCCAAAGGGACAAGAGAAAGCATCGAGCTAGGAGAAGCTCCAGGTTCAGAAGATTTGTCATTTAAGCTCACGGAAGAGGAAAACAATGTGTTCAATTCATTATGCACCTCTTCATCAATTTTGGCATCCTCGTCATCATCATCTAAGTTAATCACAATAGGAGGTTGAAGGATAATATCCATAGAATAGTTCAACTCTTTTTGTGGAGGATGCATGGAAATTTCTTGATGTGATTGGGGAGGAAGAATGGCATGCATTGCTTTAGTCAAGTTTGGATCTTGATTTTTTGTTAACTCATCATGGAACTTGTGAGCAAGGGCATGACGTTTACGTCTGCGCTCCCTAGCACCTCTATTTCATTTAGTTTTGTTTTCAAGTTGTATAGGAGTGGGTTGATCAACCATAGGTTGCTTTTCTTCCCTAGAAGGAGGAACAGAAGGAACCTTGGGGGGTTGTTTAACCTATTTCTCTTTGAATTTATAAACTTGTTTTATTCTTGGAGGTGTAGCAAGGTTGGTTTCATTGTTTCTCGGTCGCTTGTAAGAGGTAGGTAAGATTTTTATTTTAGGTTGGTCTTGTTTGCTTTGGTCTTGTTTAGGTTCAAGCAATGTTTCATCAAGGATGGTAGGCTCGGGGTGGATGGGGACATGTTTTGAAGACATAACTCAGTTATCTTCTTTGCCAAGTGAACTTTTGCTAGGACAAGAAAAAGAAGTGTTCTCTTGGCTTGATAGGTTTCATGGGCTCAGGCCAAAAGGCATCTATGGAAATTTTTCGTCTAGATGACAAGGGGTTAAAGCCACTACGGTGAACAGTAAATATCTCATTATCAAAGAGAAACTTCAAGCATTTATGCACAACCGAAGGGACGGCTTTCATGGAGCATATCCATGGGTGGCTAAGCTTCGCATGAAATTGGTCCAACTATGGGATGATGGAGAATGTAACATCTAATTTTTTTGGTCCTATTTATAATGGTAGGATGATCGATCCAGTCATAGCCGCATGCAAAACCATTATGTGTCTTGATCCATGCTCTCAGTTTGTCATAATCATCTTGATAGATCTCATGTAAGAGTAATAATTCCTCAGTGATCACGTTCTCTCCACAAGCGGGATCTATTGATATCCCATTAGTGGGCTTATCATAGATGCGGTCGACTATGTAAAGAGGACCATTGGGTAAATGTTTAAGTACGTCTTTAGAGGAGAAAGCAATATCAAGAGGACTCTTAGTTTGACCCTTACGAGGGATGACGTCTATCACCTCTATCATTTCATCAATAGGATTGACATTAATAGCATTACTTGGAACATAATCAATATGTTCACCAGTTGTATCGACATTCATTACATCATTCTTAGGCATGTCGCTAGCTTTAACAAATGAGATATTATGTTTTGGCATGGGATTGGTAAAGATTTGTAAGTTTTGGTTTAGAGGGGCAACGGACTTATTGCCTTGCTCATTAGTACTCACAACGAATAGATGGCGGGAATCAATGAGGTCTTGCACAAGATGTTTCAGATGCTTACAATGTTTTGTGTCATGTCCATTTTGTCGATGAAAATGGCAATAAGCATTTGCTTTAAAGTTCGAAGGCAAAGGCTTATTAGGGTCAAGTTTTCTAATGGGAGGTAAGGTAATCATTTGTTGGTTCAGGAGTTGGCACATGGTATTATGAAGGGTGTTGGGTAGGGGAGTGAATTGTATTTTTGGATCTCCATAACTAAAGGGCATTGTGGCTTTGACAGCAGCAACTTGGTTATGGACATTTTGAGTTTGTTGTTGAGGAGGGTTGAACTGAATGAACCCTTTATTTGGTTTTCTAAAAGGTTGAGAAGTGTTTTGGTGTACATTCTTGGATCTTTCAACTCAGCTAGAAGTGGACTTTGTATCACGACTAGAAACGGAATTTTGGTAATCACGGAGAGCAGTACACAAGTGCATGAAGGATGGTAATTTCATCATGGTCAACTTGTCTTGGATTTTATTTTGCAATTTTTCTATAAACATCTTTTGAATATATGGTTCGAGGATCTCAACATCGACTTGGGAATAAAGCGATTGATAGCGGGAGACAAAGTCAGTTATCTTTTCTTCCTCTTTTTGCAAGTACATCTCATCAAGTCAGCTAAGGTCAGCGTAGGATTCATCTACACTTGGAAACGATTTATAAATACCTCAAAAAGTTCATCAAATGAATGAATCGAGTTATTCGGTAAAGAAGAGAACCACCCCAAGGCAGTGTCTTTCAAGGTCCTAGGAGAGAGGTTTTCCAAAAGTTTATCATCAAGGACAAAGTCACTACATAAGGCAGTGTATGCATTAACATGGTTAGAAGGATCTTCCTTCCATCTATATTTCTCAAATCTAGGCATCTCTACACCGTGTGGCATCGGTGTGTGTAGTATCTCCAAGGATAATGGACTACTCTTGACATAATATGTGGGTGGACCATTTTGATTTTGGTTAATGGTGGAAACTTGTTTTTGAAGGGATGACATGGTTTGGAAAATTTGATGTATGATAGGGTCATTGCTTGTGTTATGAGATAGAAATGAAAGTGTTGATGGAGTGTATGTGTTTGTGGAACAAGTAAACGAAATACTTATAGGTGGGAAGGTAGTAGGAGCTATAACATGCAATGCCACATAGGAATTAGGGATGCTAGCTGGAATACCCAGGGAAGGAATCACATTACTAACTTGTTGCATTGTCGTGACTTGAGGAGGGGTGTATGTAGGAATTGAGGGTATTATTGTGGGAGGAGGAATTTGAGATCCTCCTTGGCTTGAAGCATTTTTTGCAAGCAAGGGGCAACTAGTAGTTGAGGGAAGATGCTTGCCAAATATTTGCACTATGGTTTTTACAAGGTCAAGGACATCTTCAGTTTCAAGCATATGGTGAATGTTTTCAATTGTAGGAATTGCAGTGGTTGAAATTTTTTCAAGGCTAATTTGATGTTGTAAGTTCACTAGGTTCTCATGAATGTGAATTATGTTTTCTTTCAAAATGTTAACATTCTTTGGTTCATCTTGCATGCTACTTGAAGGCAAAGAGTTACCTAGGGTGTTATCCATGCCTAGTGTACTAGTGCCAATACTAGGAGTGGAAGCTCTAGATAACCCAAGATCCACAACAATTGTGCTATTGCGGGATGACATGAGTCTCGAACTTCTTCTCACTATGGTATTAGCAATAGGATATCAAACACTCATGCAAAGCCACTAAATGCAGTGTGGGTGTAAATGCAATGTAAACTAATAAGAATGAAATGCTTATAACTGAAATTCTAGAAAGCAAAATTGAAATGCAGAAACAGTAAACAAAAACTCAAAAAGTGAACTAAAACTGACAGAAAATGCAATGAAAAATATGCAAAGGGACTGATTCGCCAAGGTGGCGAATGAGTCCAGGTATGGATTTTTTTGAAAAATTTCAGAATTTTTGAATTGAATTTTATGATTTTTATGTTTTCTAATGTAAATATAAGATGCACATGCAGAATTTTATTGATTTTTAATGAAATTAAGTGCAGTAATGCAAGCTATATGAGCTTTTCACTAATGCAAAAATTGAAACCCTAGAATGCAAATTAAGCAATGCAAAACCTAATGCAATGTTAATGCAAGTTGAATCTAGGATGTAAATGCACTCCAAAATAAGAACTATAATGCTCTAAATGTAGGTTCACCAAAATGTAAAGAAGAAAATTGTGGTGCTTCACTAGGGTTTTAGGACCTAGTGCAACAATCTTCCACATTCACATTCAAGAACAAACCCTTGAGATTACAATGCAAAATTGATTGAAATCTGGCAAAGGGTGTGTTCTAGGGGATGGAATGATGTAAATAAAGGGTTCACCACCAAGGGTAAACTTGTAAAGATAATGAAATGAAGGATGAAATGCAAAAACTCTAATTTGATGCAATGCTTCAATGAATAACCTATAAATGCAAGCAAACAACAACAAAAAATTGTTAAACTAGAGATGTGCACCTAGGAAACTGGAGAAGGAAGAATGAAGGTCTAAAACCTTGGAAAATTCATTGTTGAAGCCAATTAGAACTCATTCACCAAGCTGGGCGAATTAGTCCAATGTCGGGAAAACTGTGTCGGAACAAGTTTTGGACAAAAGGGTACTCATATCTGCAAAAATCTCTAACAGACAACAGCAGTGGGACTCATTTTCCAATAGTGGGGAATTAGTCCACTTCCAGAATTCTAGAAAATCAAAGTTGTATTATGTAGCTCTCAGTCTGCTCTACTGCTCCCAATTTAGATCCGGGTCTGAAACTACTAAATTCAACCTGTAGGTCTTCTCCAAGATCCTCCAAAGTTTGTTCACTATCTTGACAACTTTGATTTTCTTTGACAACTTTTCTAATCTTTCTCTTTGATAAATTGCAATCTAGACCTGCAAATCACATGCAAAGAGAGGGAAAAATGGTTGTGGGGTTAGAGAATGGGGGTTTACCTTGGTCAAACCTCTTGTTGGTAATTAAACCTTGAAATAGAAAGCAAATGAAAAGGAGATTGACGAATGAAAAAAAGGTGATGTTGCAACTCACCAAACCCTTGCAATAAAGTGCTACAATTTTGCTTGAGATGGCCACAATGGATGTGGTTCTTGATTCTTGTTGTAGGAGATAGATCTTGAATGCAAATCTTGCTTGGATCATGAACTCTACACCACAATTGTAAGAACAATGACAAAAATGATGAATGTGATCTTTGACATGATGATTGATGCTTGAATAATGCTCTTGAATACTTGTTAATTTTCCCTTGAATGCTCTTGCTCAAATGCTCTTGTGAACTCAATTTTCTATTAGGAGGAGGACTTGAATGGTTGGGGGGTTAGGATGAAAATGACTGAATGAATCTTGTATTTATACCCAATTATGCAAGAATTCTTGAAATTACAACACTACAAGCCGACATTGGATCATAGAGAATAAAATCCTGCCCAAGATTTAAATTAAATTTGATTTTTGAGTTAAGGGGGACTCATTCGCCACCTTGGTCGAATTGGTCTCACCTTAGGAATTTGAGGTGGTTTTTTGGGTATTTGATGTTTTAAATGCCATTTGTCAGTATTATCCTCAAAAATATACCAAAATAAGGCTTGTGGATGCAAAAAGGGGCCAATTAAAGCATAAGAGAGCCCAATTATTGATGACAAGCCTAAAGGAATGTGAAAGTGTATCACAACACTTTATGTAACACCTTTACAAGGCATCATTAAAGTACACTAGTTCACAAGGGCCCAGGACCTAATGTGAATGTGTTATCCACATGACAACACTAAATCAAGGACAAACTAAGCCAAAATCCACAAGAAGGAGCTAAACAAGCACAAAAAAGGCTAAGGACCCTTTTTTCGACATTACAATTTCTTGTTAACACATACTTATTATTATTTTTATATTAGTTTATTTTAAATTATTAATATAGAATTGTAATACATTTAAATATAATGATTAATGATGTTTAAATTTTTAGTACTTACAATTATAATAATATTTAGGATGTTAATATTTATTTTTAAAAATATTATATTTAATAATTATAATATTATCTTTGATAATTATAATTATAATAATAATGAATGGCTAATATGTATTTTATTTATTTACTTGTTTTCGGATGCTTTATAGCTTAGTGTTATAATTTGGGGGACATGATAGAACCTACAATAGAAGATTGGCAATTTCTAATGTCATTCTCTAGCTCATCATTGGCCTCTACAGAGCAATTTGAGTTCTTGTCCTCAATATATCTTTTTGCAAAAAATTAAATGGTCTCACTGCATAACCAACCAATGTTATTATATTTGGCAACACTCATTGCCTTTTCAACGGTAGAACAACTAAGGGGGTCACCATGTTGCAATCCAAATGAAGAACAACTACAATCTAAGGTACTTTTGTGTGTTCAACAAAAAGTAATGTTATGTTCAAATTTATGGGTGGAAACAAGCCTTGTCAATGGTGAACTTGGGAAAGTCCAAGCTATAGTCTACAAGGATAATAAAAATATGCCTTCACTTCCCTTGTTTGTTGTAGTTCAGTTCAAAAATTACATAGGCCCTACTTGGGATCTCAATAACACAAAAAATATCCCTATTGCTCCTGTGATTGGTGGTCTCCATTATCAAATCCCCCTAAAAATGGTATGGGCCTTAACAATACATAAATCACAAGGCCTTACACTTGAAAAGGCAACTGTCGACATTGACTGATAAGACCTTACATTCACAACTATTTCTAGAGTTCGTGCACTGGCAGTCCTGCAAATCAAACCAACATTCACATTCCAAAGATATGCACACATGAATCAAAGTCCATTTGTAGCTCGTTGGAAGCAAGAGGAGGAATGCTTATTGACATTGTTTGAAACAAACTCTTGAACGAACAGTAATACTGTAAATAAATACAGGTTAGTTCCTCCACATATGTCAATTGCTTATTTAAAAAATCCATTTTATGCAACTCCTTCAATGCTTACACTTCACACAGACTATTTTGTCTACTGAAAAATTAACAAGCAATTCACTAACCTTATCTACACTTCCACATTGTGCATACATGTCTACTATACCATCTTCTGCTAGCATATCAAACCAAACTCTCATTTCTTTTATGGTTTGAAATATTTATATACCCTATCCTAAACCTATCATTTTTTTCTGTAAGTACTAAATCTAGATATTGAACTTCATACATAAATATTTCTCCTTTACTATCATTTACAAATAAAATACAAATGTCTATATCCACCTTTATTATAGTTCAATAAATAGAATTAAACTATATTTATATATGATACAATAGGATTACATAGGAAATCATGTTTTTAACATATTCTGATTTGGGTAACCGTCTTCTATTGAATTGAAAAAGAAAAAATGTTTGATCATACATCTATTAGATCAATTAATGCCAATTGTCTGATAATAAAAATGTATTGATATGTCTTATATCTATAAGATATAAATCGATATGAATAATATAGATATATTCTATCCTTTTGATCCACTTTTATACCATCTTCTGCTAGCATATCAAACCAAACTCTCATTTCTTTTATGGTTTGAAATATTTATATACCCTATCCTAAACCTATCATTTTTGCGCATGTAGGGAGGATCTGCTATCAAAGAAATCGTTCTATGATCATTAGTCAAACCAAAAAAAACAAACTCACGAATACAATTCTTTCACATTAAAATTCTAACCATGGATTTTCATTCAATGTAAAATTAAAGCAAACTACATGGTTTACTATTTCTCCAAGGAAGAAAATGGAATTTGTAGGGTATGTTGTGCTTTTCTTTTCTAGACCTTTTGGTTCAATATGGCTTTATAATTACTATGGCTCGCAAAAACAAAAACGTGTAGCAATTAAAACACACTATGTCTACTGCTCTTGTTATTTCAGTTAATACCACCCATTACTCTATTGCTATATATATTTTCTCAGTTTCAACTCAATTATAGATACAACTGTTGTATTGTGAGACTATTATTTTCTACTTTTTGCTTTGTCAAGAAATTGATTTTATATCAATGGTTATTAATGGATTTTTTGTATTTTATATACAAAAGCATAGTTTGTTTCAAATATCTATATCGATAGAATTTATTGTATACAAAATTAGTAAAAAAATACATAGAATGGATATTAATAAAAGGCATTATGGTTGCAGGCTCTTTACATGGCAATGCACAGATACAATTGAAAAATACAATGCATTTTTACATTTTTTTTTGTATACTTGTAATATCTCTGACAATTCATTCCCTGCACAATGTATCCTCCTCAAAATATCTACTCCATATGAACAGCTATTTCTACAGTTATGTGATTATGAGACACAAATTTGTATGCATAACTATTAGAGGGTGAACTTATAATGCTTGGAAAAACACATTTTTATTTTTGGACAGCAATTTCAATCTCAGTTTTATATGCATTACAAAATCCCCTATGAACTTATAATCCTCAAAAAAACACATTTGTTTTTGGATAGTAGTTTCAATCTCAGTTTTTTGTATTGGACCATCAATGATTTCAAATTATTGTTATTCTAATTCATATCAATATAGTTGCTCAAAAGGTGTTTGTATGTGTAAAAAAAATCTCCTTCGAATGCTTCAAATGTCATCAAATTTTTTGTCATTATGGGAAAAAGTTATCATTTTTTTTTTGCATACATTTGTTTACTACATGAGATCTAATGGTAGATCATTTAGCAATTATGCATTCACTTACAAGGATTGAAACCCAACTGAAACCAAACCTTTGAATTAGGAAGATATTAAGACTCCATTATCAATATAATTTATGCACAAATACTTTCAGCCTTGAATGTAATGGGAAAATAAAAATTACAGATATTCCAGTTTCATAATGCATTTAGTCCATGACAAATGAAAAATCCAAAACAGCTCACGCAAAATACTTACTTCCAAAGAATAAGATTTCTAGTAACTTTAATACTTACTCAATTTGTCTGTGAATGGTTGAAAATCCTCGAAAGGCTCTCCAAGGTAGTTAAACAAATCTCAATCGTTCATCATTTTTCACCAATCTTTCAACTATTTTTAGCCATTTTTTACTACTTTCCCTGCCGCTATTGGTTTTTGCTCCTCCAAACTCTTCCTCACTAGTATTGGCCTTTCACTCCTTCAATTTGGCGAGCTGCCTGAAAATAAAGTTTCGAAAAAGATTTTAAAGTATGTTTATTAAAATTAAAATTACGGCCAAGATCTTAATAATGAGCACACTTAATTTTTAACGTTATGATATCCTTTATCCTACGTAATTAAGTATATATTAACATAATTAATATATAATGTAAATTCTATATTTTATATAAAATAATAATAATTATAAATATATAATTATATCATTTATTATTATTATATATTATATTCTTTAACAAAACTATTATATATATATATATATTACTAATTAATAATTATTATATTTTTTATAATTTAGTTTCTAGTTTTGATTGTGAAGAAATTTTTTTATCAAAGTTTCAACTCACACTCCGTGATCCAACATCAAGATGAAGAGTGAAATTTTTGCTCTCTTCATCCTGATGTTGGATCACGACATGTGATCTAAAACGTCGATAAAAAAATTTCTACACAATCAAAACTAAAAACTAAATTATGCAGCATGATGGATTGTGGAAACTTGATATCTTTATTATATTCTTATTTAATACAAAATATAATTAACATACTATATATTTTATATAATAGAGAAAACTATATATATGTTAATATGTTAAGAGTATGTGGTGAATATATTAGTTAACACATATAATAAAATAAAGATATATTTAAATATAATTATATAATAAAAATATAAAATACTAATAATAATAATATATAAATAATATCATTTTTAAAATGATTTATCAATTGACCTTGTGTATTACACAAATGTATGCAAAAAAAAATCATATTTTACACCTCTTCGGCATACCCATTGCACACCAAGGTGCGATTGCTAGTATAAATTTAGTTTAGAAGAAAATATGGCAACTTTTAGTGATGAATTTCTGAATTTTTATAAAAAGGAAATTAACGTACAGTTGAATAAGAAAACTCATCTTATAGATTTGCACCGCAAGCACAACCTACGAAATGCAGTCTAATTTTGTCAAAAATTAGAAAAAATCAAGAGTGATTTACAAAGCAGTCATGATGCAGATATTCTCATTCGGATTGCTATGTTCAATATCTCCCAGAAGCTCAATGAGCTACCCATCAAATACAATACTTTATCCAAATTCCCTTGCGACACGAACTCTAAAACCAATACTTTCTGTAAGATATGATTTGCCAAAAAAAACCAAAAACTCTTACTAATTGCAATACTTTCTGTAAAGGATATGATTTGCAACAAAAAAAAAAGGAAAAAAAAAAAACTCTTCCTAATTGACCTTCCACAACTCGACCTAGACCTACCTATGTTTCTGGTAAACTTATCTAAAAAATATTTCAGACAGCATGTTCTATACTAGCACATATTTGAAGCTGATGCAATCAAGAACGTGGATGTATAGTGACTGGCAATCCGTGGGCGAAACTAAGCGTGATCCCCAACTGTGGCGTAGAGATGCGATCTTTGTCGACCAACTGGACTCGATATCGAGACATAAGAGAAGCCGCAACCCATTTCATTTGCAGGAATGCGAAATCCTTGCCAAGACACGCTCTCGGCCCTGTGTTCAAAACCGGGTATTTATATCTCACTTCACCCACAAACACGCCCTCTCTCAGCCATCTCTCCGGCTTGAAATCTGCACAATCGTGACCCCATATGCTCTTCATCCTTCCCATGGAGTAGATGGGTAAGATGAGATTACTGCCCTTCTTCAAGCGCGTGCCGTCAGGCAAAACCTCTTCTTGTGTCGCCTGCTTCCAGTTAATGGGGAGCGAGGGGTACAGCCTCAATGTTTCCGTCAATGTGGCCTGCAAGTAATGCATCTCTTTCACCTCCTCCACGGAAAATTTGGCTCGGTTTCCTCTGATCCGCCTGATTTCGACCAGGATTTTTTCTTCTGCGAGTGGATGTTTCGAAAGCAGGAAGAAGAACCAGCAAAGAGCGATGGAGGTGGTGTCCCTTCCTGCCAGTACGAAGCTGAGTGTGGCGTCTCGCAGGGCTTTGTCTGTCATCTCACACTCCGTATTTTCACTTTGGCTTCGCATCATTGAGGACAATAAGTCTTGCCCTTGGAAATCGCTTCTTCTCAGTTCCTTCCGTCTGGCCGTAATTACACCGCCAACAAATGCATTAATAATTTGCAGAGACGCTTTCAGCTTCCCTTCGGTGCCCATACCCAGATATCTCATGCTTTTCCATACAATAGACGGTATAATGAACCTGCAAGGTCATTTAAGTTCAATTTTATTATATATCGTGGATCATCTTAAATAGGCGGTATAATGAACATGTCTTAAGTTTATTGCATATTGTGGATCGTTTTAAACATCTTTTCAGTTTTGATTTGGTTAGGTGGTTCATTTGAAATCACACTTTCTAACATTTTGATAATGAATTACAAAGTGTAATCTCAAATGTTGACACTACAATCAAATTTAAAAACAACAATCACACTCTCTTCTTCTATAGTACCCACCTATTAATGTGATTTAAATTGAGTCATCTAAACAAGTCAATGCTTAAAATATGTTGCATAAAATGAACAAGCTAAAATGCATTGTATAATGCAATTGAACTGAAAAAACATGTTCTAAGGTTTGACTTAAATGGCTCATTTGAAATACTTCGCTAACATCTTGATGATTGATCATAGAATGTGATCCAAACGTTGGTGCTAAAAAATCTCACAATTGAATCTAGATACAATGACAACAATCACGATTTCTGTTCCAGCAAAACCTATTTATTAGTGTGATTTAAATTGAGCCACAATAAACAAGTCAAAACTTAATGTGTTTTGTGTTAAACCAAAATGCATGAAATGAATCTATAAGCTCATACAGGTTAAAATATATTGTATAATGCAATCAAACTTAAACAACATAATCTTAACTTTGACTTGTTTAGATATTTATCTAAAATCACACTCTCTATAATATCGTGTTGGTGGATCAGATCCAAAACATTAATGCTAAAATATCTCCTACAATCAATCGAATCTAGAAACAGCAACCACAATCACTCTCCTTCCAATAGATCCCTCCTTAATGTGATTTAAACTTGGAAGGGATTGTTTATACCAAAATACGTAACAGATATTTGAAATTGAGAAGGTGTTCACCTGTACGCTGTCGTATCCAAGGCTTGTTCGATGGCTTCTGCAATCTCCGAATGTCCATTTGTGGTTGCCAAGCTTCCTGCATCCACGCCCAAGCTCAGCATAGTCATGTTATCCAAGCCAAAACGCACGAGAATGCCCTGAAGATCCACCGTCTCCCCTGTTCGAGAGAGGATCTCCACCAGCGGAAGCAGCTTGTTGTCAACTGATTGTTGGATGGTGTGGATCATCTTGTCTTTGAAAGTGAGAGAATGGAGACTGGAGCTCATGCTCTTTCGGGCGCGCTCTTGAGAGCCGTCTATGTTGAGGATGCCATCGCCGAGAAGATCAGCAGCGACGGATTTGTAACGGTCACCCTTTGGGAAGCTCCCAAACTTGGTCTTGAGAATCTACTCGATGTTCTTGGGATCTGTGGTGACGAGAGAAAGCATGTCAGACATCCAGGGAGGCTTGAACCTCAACGTCCCCTCGCACTCTGCCAATATCTGCGTCATCCAATCGTAAATGTCATTCACATGATGAAACACAGAGGGAAGCATACCCGCCATTGGCCACACACGAGGTCCACAGCTCCTCGTCCCATACAGGGCATGATTGTAAAACCATGCTAATAATAAGCTTACGATGACAGAAATGCCCACAGCAGCAGATACCCCAAAAGGAAACTTGTCACACATGGAAGATGTGTCCAACATCATCATCGTATGCAGGACATTCTGCACTGTCCTTGGGCTTTTGTAGAATATAAAGCCATTTGAGAAGGCGTTGGAACCATTAAAGAAGCTACCCCAAGGGGATAAGGCTTAGAAAATCCTTAACTAACCCTAGTTAAGAGGTGTTACATTCTAAAAAATATATGGGACCAAGCTGCGGATACAGAAGGTGAAAATTCTAAGATTTCCACCCTACAAACTAGGCCGCCCCTGAATACCAGGCCACCCCATTTGCAACCATTGTATTTACAGCTTTAGCAAAGTAGTTTATCTATCTTATTAAATAATCTATATAAATAATTGAGAAAAATATATCTTTGTTGAAACGTTTATTTGTATAATATTATTTAACATAAGATTAAGAAATTATTTTTTCTAAAATAATTAAAAATAATACAAAAATATAATATTAAATTAAATATATTATATTATATCTGTTATTATTATTAGATAATTAATTTAAAAATTAATTATTTAAAATTCATTTATTAAAATTGATATTATATTTTATATTATTTTATTCTTATATAAATTTTATATTTAAATAATTATATTTTTCCCTTATAATTATGTTATATAATCATTTGATTTTATTTATTATTTTATTTAACATAAATCAATAAAAATAACTTATTATTTTATGTAACATAAATTAATAAAAAAAAGTAGAAATAACTTTCTTTTAAATGGTCACGCGATTGGAATTCGTGTAACACGGATCGGTGTACCCTTTTTTAGGTGCCCAGTATAGTGATTATTTTTAACGACCACTCGCTCTACTTTGTTAGGCTTAATAAATGAAGCTCTTGACCGTATCGTGTTGTTTTAATTTTAGATGTTTCATTTCTTCCTTTCGGCGTGAATATGAATTTGTGTAAACAGATGATGTGCATAGTATGACTGTAGAGGAAACGTTTTCAATCATCGGTTACGTTTTATTTTTTTGGAGAGATTTAAGAGGCGTTTTTGTGTATACGGATTTGCTCATCTCACTCTCATGTTCTAATTGTAGGAAAGTCTTTCGGCATAACTAGCATATATATATTTATTAATAATATATACTAGCAATCGCATCTTGGTGTGCAATGGGTACGCCGAAGAGGTGTGGAAGGTCAATTAGGGAAAGTTTTGGTCTAATTTTTTGCATACAATTGTGTAGTACATGACGTCAATTGGTAGGTCATTTAGCAAATCATGTTGTTTATGCAACAAAGGTCTCAATGGAGAAATGAGTTTTGAATCAACTATGCATTAAAATAAAGCCTCTTAAGTAAGAAGATATTTTATTTTAAAATTATGAGAAGAAATGGTTAGTATAAATATGTTTAATCTTAATATAACTATTAATTAGCAAAAAATATATATTTGTAATAATAAAGTTATTATAGGAGTTTAGTTTTTTTTTCTCTCTCTCCACCTCTCTATATCTTGTCTTTTTTCTCCCTATCCCTTTTCTCTTCCTCTCTCTTTTATGTCTTTCACTCTCTATATGTTTGTCTCTCTATATCAAATGACATACTACCTAGAGCATAACTCCTCAAGGACACGTGTCATTCTTAGATTGTTGGCGTGAAACAAGTAGTCAAAAGTTATTTTTCCTTTTATCTATCTCACTTTCCCTTTCCATATCTTATATTTCTCTCATTCTCTATCTCTCCTGTCTATTCTTCTCTCTTTCAATTTTTTTCTCCACCTTTATTCTCTTTGTCTCTATCTCTCTATTTTTCCCTCTTTCCATCTTTATCTCTTCTATTATAATTTAACAAACTATATAATAATACACTTTTATACTATTTGTAATATAATTATTTACCTTAGTAAATGTAGAGTAAAACTTACAAGTAATTCAAATGGTTAGTCATGTCTTGAATGGCAAAACCAAAGATGATGTTTAAAATTTAACTATAATATTTATTTTATTTAATGTAATTTGATAAAAGGTTATTCATTTTATTTTTTGAGGGGTACTTAAGAAACATGATTTGATTTAATTTTAGTTATTTAATTATTTAAAAAAAAGATGAAATATTTTTTCCAAAATGAGGCATAAATAAATTTTTAATAAAAGTGGCTGAAAACAAACGTCTGCAAAGGTTTCAAGCATCTCCCAAACGATATATACCGTTGATTGAACATTTTAGGTTGGTCAAGTTCATATTGGATATGCCTTCAGTGTAAATAATACGTCGAGAGATGGTGTCTATTTTTTTAATCAATTTCCTACATAAAATTGCATAGATGCCTTGAAAAGGATATTTCTCAGCGTATTATATATGTCTATGCGTGTTAGTAGCATTTGTAGCACAACATGTAAAACATTAAATCAATTAGGGTTAGGGTTAGGAATAGTGTTAGGGTTAGGATTAGGGTCAAGAATAGGGTTAGGGTTAGGGATAGAGTTAGGATTAGGGTTAGAGATATGGTTAGGTTTAGGGTTAGGATTAGGATTAGGTTTAGGGTTAGGGATAAGGTTAGGTTTAGTGTTAGCTTAGGTTTAGGGTTAGGGTTAGGGATACAATTAGGATTAGGGTTAGTGATAGAATTATAGATAGGCTTAGGTTTAGGGTTAAGGTTACAATTATGGTTAGGTATAGAATTAGAGTTAGGGTTGGGGTTTGATTTAGTTTGAAATTGGGATTCGAGTTATGGTCAAGTAAGAATTAGATCAAGGGTTGGCATTAGGGTTAGGGTTAGGGTTAAAATTAGAATTAGGTTTGGGGATAAATTTAGGGATGGGGTTAAGAAAAGGGTAAGAATTAGAGATGGGGTTCAGGCTAAGGTTAGGGTTAGGGATAGAGTTACAATCAATGTTATAGCTACATATAGGTTTAGGTTTGGGGTTTAAATTAGGGTTATGGTTAGGGTTACAATTAGAATTAGTGTTAGTTTTAGAATTAGGATTAACATTAGGGTTAGATATAGAATTATAACCATAATTTTGATAATAAGGCTAACCTTAATGTAAAGGCTAATTTTGATCCAAACTATAACCTTCATCCTAACTCTAACCCTAATCATAAGTGTAACCCCAATCTTTATCCAAGAACGCTAAATATAATATGAAATTAATAACCCTAACCATAATCATAACCCCAAGCTTTATCCAAGAACCATAAATCTAATTGTAATTGAACACTCATTTAACTATAACCATAATTGAGTAATATAACCTTAAGCCTAATAATAACCATCATTGAACCCTATATGTAACCCTAAGTGAATCATAATCCTAACCTAACAGTAACCCTAATTGAACCCTATATGTAGCCCTAGTTCAATCTTAACTATATTTGAACCCTAGCCCTAATCGTAGCCATAATTGCACTTTATCTATAAATGAACCCTAACCCTAACCCTAACTGATTATGACTCTAACCCTAATATTAACCCTATTTGAAGCCTAAACTGGACCCTAATTGAATCCTAACCATAACCCTAACGCTAAGTGAGCATTAACCCTAATTAAACCCTAACCATAACCCTAATCCTAAGTGAATGCTAACCCTAGTTAAACTCTAAACCTAACCCTAATTGAACCCTAACCATGATATTGAACTTGACCCTAACACTATTACATCTTAACCCTAATCCTAACCATAATTCAGCTCAACAACACTAACACTAGTTCAAGTAAGTTTAGGGTTTAATTACTGTTACAACTCATGTAGGGTTAAGATTCAATTAGAGTTATGTATAGGCTAAATTAGGGTTAGGATTGTAGTTCAATTAGGGTACAATTAGGTTAGGGTTAGGATAAGGGTTAAGGTTTTATGATAAAACTTTGGGTTAGTGTGAGGGTTCAACTAGGGTAAGGGTTAGTATAAGGGTTAGGGTTATGGTTCAATTAGGGTTAGTATTATGGTGATCCCACAATACTGGTTTACATTTTTTGGCCAAACTGGACACTAAAATATTTTTTTCTAACTAAATCTTCACTTTTAGGCACCTATAGCGGCTAAACCATGAGGAATTTGAAGATGATGAAAACTAGTGATTTGTGACATTTTGTCTGTAGATTTTTTTAAAAAAATTTAAAAAAATTGGAATCAGATTGCACTTCTTTTTCCATCTCCTTTGAAAACTAGTTTTTTCAACAGATAACATTTTTAAGGAGTGATGTTCACCGTATACAACATAAATTTTTTTCCATGAAGGATAAAATTATAATTCTTTCAAATTTAGATTTGTAACTCAAATATCTAGTGCTTCCAATTGGTCTCATAGTTTTGTATTGAATGTTTTTTTCCTTAATCAAGTTTTGAAGCCAAACCAATTACAATTCAGCCATAGGCAGACCGTATACAACGTAAATTTTTTTGTATGTATCGAAATTCAATTTATTTTTTGTTGGATCAAGGACTTCAATATCTGGTGCACTCATTTTTTTTATTTTTTTGGCTATTTTTCTAGCATCATCCAGTTGGGTTTGTGACATCTCCTCCATTTTCATCCTCAACCCGAACTTCAAAGCGTAAAATTTTGGACTTTTTTGGTGCCTGAGGGGGAGGAGGGAAAGGGGGGGTTCACTCAAACCAAGGTTCATCTGAACCCCCGTTCAAAACATGTTTTCTTTGTGTTTTTTGGCAAGAATGGTGGGACCTTGTATTCAACTGGTTCACTCGAACTAGCGTTCATTCGAACCCTTTTTTGGTTCTCTCAAATCGTTGGGTTCATTCGAACCCCAGAAACCATTTTTTTTTGCATGGGGTCATTTTTTGCAAGTTTTCCTTCCTCACTCTAATTGTAAACCACTTTTGTGGGTTTACCCATTAATGTTAATTTTTAATAGGGTTATGTTTAGGTTTAGATATAGAATTAGAGCTAATTAAACCCTAATTGAACTTAAAAAATATCTAACCCTAACCCTAACCCTAACCCTAACCTTAAACCTTAATTGAATGTAAATCCTAATTGAAGCCTAACACTAACACTAACACTTACCCTAGTTGAACCCTATAACACAAACCATAACTATAACCCTAATCTAACCATAACTATAACCCTAATCCAACCCTAACCCTAATTAAACCCTATCCCTAACCTTGAACCCTAATTGAATCCTAACCATAATAGAATTGTAACCCCAACACTAAACGCTACCATAATTTAAAACTCTAACCTTAACAATAACCAAACTTTAATTTAACCCTAATTAAACCCTAACCCTAACCCTAATCCTAACCTAATTTAACTATAATGTTAACCCTAACCCCAAGCTTTGTTGTAGAACCGTAACCTTAATTGAACCATAATTAAACCCTAACCCTAATTGAACCTTAATTTAATTGTGACTCTAATTGAACCTTAATTTAACTCTAACCCTAACTGAACCCTAACACTGACCATAGTTTAAACCTAACCCCGCTAAACCTTGCCCTAATTTAAAACTCTAACCCTAACCAAACCTCAATTGATCCCTAATTAAACTATAACCCTAATTAAACAGTAACCCTAATATTAATCCTAATTGAACCCTAATGCTTATCATAACCCCAAATTTTATTGTAGAAACATAACCCTAATTAAACCCTAATCCTAACCATAATCAAAACCTAACCCTAACTAGGACTAAAACCCAAACCCAAACCCTAAGCTTTATCCTAGAACCTTAACCTCATTTGAATAGTAAACCTTACCTAATTAAACCCCTAACCCTAATTGAACCTTAATTTTATTATAATCATAATTGAACCTTAACCCTGGCCATAGCTTAAACCTAACCCCATTAAACCTTACCCTAATTTACTCTAACTCTAGAACCCTAACCAAACTTTAATTGAACCCTAATAAACCCTTTCCCTAACCATAATTAAACCCTAATGCTAACCCTAACCCTAAGCTTTATTGTTGAAACATAAGCCTAAATTAACCCTCATTAAATGCTAACCCTAACCATAATCAAACCCTAACCCTAGCTTAACTATAACACCAACTTAAACCCAAACACAAACAATAAGATTTATCCTATAACCCTAACTATAACTCTAACCATAATTGAACCTTTTAACCCTAACCCAGGGACACTAACCCTTGTCCTAATCAAACCCAATTTTTAACTATAATTGAATCCTAACCCTAACCCTAATTAAATGTTGACCTTATTTGAATCATAACCCTTACCTAATTAAACCCTAACCCTAATTAAACCTTAATTTAATTGTAACCCTAGTTGAACCCTAACCCTAAGCATAGTTTAAACCTAGCGGGCTACTAAACTTTACCCTAATTTTAGAGTATAACCCTGACCCTAACCAAACCTTAAGTGAACCCTTATCATAACCCTAATTGAGTCTTAATCCTAATATTAACTCTAGTTGAACCCTAATGTTAACACTAACCTGAAGCTTTATATTGTAGAACCATAACCCTAATTGAACCCTAAAGATACCCTAACCCTAACTGTAATATAACCCTGACCCTGACCCCAACTAAAATCGTAACCCAAACCATAAGCTTTATCCTAGAACTCTAACTATAATGCTAACCATATTAGTTGAACCTTACCTTAACCTTAACACTAACCCTTATCCTAATAAAACCCTAACCCTAATTGAACCCTAATCTATCTCTAATTAAACAATAAACTTATTTGAATTGTAACCCTTAACTAATTAAACACTAACCATAACCATAATTAAACATTAACCTTATTTGAATCATAACCCTAACCTAATTAATCCCTAACCCCAACTCTAACCTTAACCCTCACCAAACCTCAATTGATCCCTAATTAAATTGTAACCCTAATTAAACCCTGGCCCTAATTGAACCCTAATGCTAACCCAAACCCCAAGCTTTATTGTATAATTGTAACCCCAATTGGACCCTACTTAAACCCTAACCATGATCAAACCCTAACCCTAACCCCAACCGAAACCTAAGCCCAAACCCTAAGCTTTATCTTAGAATCCTAAATTTAACCCTAACCATAATTGAACTTTAACCTAACCCTAGTACTAATTGATATTATAATTAGTCATATAATAATTAAATAATCAAATCACCACAATATTTGAACTTGGAGAAAAAAAATCACAAAATGATGTTGCAGGTTGGGGAGCGTTGGTGTTGTGTAGGCATGGTAGCCCACAGCTTGTGAGGTTGTGGCTGCATGTCACCTTCCTACTTTTGCATGTGTGTTTCCTTCTGCAAGTTGGTGGTAGTGAGTTGTGTAAGGGTGTGGGGGTGTTAATTCTCTAGGGAGGTCTTTATTTTGTTGCTTCATTCTAGGTTTAACTTCCTTTGCTTCGATTGGATGGGATTTTATTCTCGATTTCTCTGCTAGTGTTCACTTTATTTGTCGGTTCAATTGATTGGATCTGGTGATTGGGAGCGAGTTTTTGGCATAGGGATCTCTTTATTTAAGGATTTTTGTTCAGTCTTCTCTTTGGCAATGGATCGAGGGGAAGCTTCGGGGGCCAATCTTGCTTTGGATTTTTGATCAGTAGTTGGAGTGAAATCTCCATCACATGCAATGAGGGTTTTTTATAACAACCTATTTTTAATTATTTTGGGAATGGAGGAGTCGCTTCATCTAGAGGTCCTCATATTTTGAAAATTAATGGATGCTTGGAATGAAGCAAAGATAGGTCGATACCAATGATTCGACCATAATCGATCGCAGAGGATATTGAGTATTACTCGAAGCATGCTTTGCTCTACAAATTCTTGTGAATGAGGGTTTCACTTCAATTTTTGGAGTTGTGGGCTCATTGTACCTAGTCCTTAGAGTGTGAGATGGAAATAATTTTGTTAGCAAATAGTTACTTCATGGTGACATTTAATTGCATGGCAGATCGCAATAGAGTGTTTGAAGGCGAGCCTTATTTCTACAACCAGATTGGTTTATTTATTATACCTTGGCATTCAGTTTTGGATCCTTCAGAGGACCTTCTGAATTGAGTTTCGGTGTGGGTTCGTCTCCCTAGATTTCTAGTTGAATATTGGTGCAATGATATCTTGCATCGAGTTGCTTTGTTGTTGGGGAAACTGGTGGGTCCTTCTCAACAAACACATGATATAAAGGTAATGACTTTTGCTCGCATTTGTGTTGAAATGGATTTAAATAACCCTCTTCCAGATTATTTTGAAATTTGTGTGGGTTCATACTCCTAGGTGCAACATCTTGATTATGAGACATTTCCCTTTCGTTGTTGTCTCTGTCATGAATATGGCAATCTACAAAGGAGATGCACGAAGTCTAAATCTTTTATGTCTTAGGCTGCTCAGCCTCCTCGCAATCCTCCTAAAGTTGACAAAGGCAAGAACCCCATTCTTGGTGAGGTTGTTGGCACAGAGGGTTTTTTTCTTGCTAAGAATCATAATAGGAACCAGGGTCAAAAGAGGACTCTTAAGGAGCGTCAGGAAGGAGATACCTTTAATAGTTTTGAGGTTCTAGATGATATTATTCAACAGGAAGTGAATCCAGGAATGTTGTTTATGGATCAAGGTGTTTCAAACAGGGTTCGGGAAGGAATTATTCCATATTTCAACCAAACTTCTTAGGAAACTGGGGCTTTGCAAATGGAAACAAATTTGAGTTTGGTGGTTCATGGGAGGTCTGAGACTCTTGTGGATACAAAGATGGGGGAGGGAGAGATCTCTACTCCATTGGTGAAAGTGGGGTTTGATTCGGAAAAAGGTAGCAAGGCTTCTCCTTTGTTGGGAATTCTTCAAAAATACCGAAGGAAAGGGGTTGTTGAGAAGCCTTCTAAAGTTGGGAGAAAGAAGGATTTGGAAAAAATAAAGATGATGGGGGAGACTTTGGTGGAGTTTGGATCTGCTAAGACCTGAGATTCCCATTTTTCTAACCGTCCAAAATGATCATCCTCTCCTAGAATGTAAGGGGCTTGAACAGTGGACCTCAACAAAAATTTGTTCAAGATTTGGTGAGAACTCATTCTCCCGATATTCTTTTTTTATAGGAGACTAAGTTAACTGTTGAAGGTATGATTGGTTTGTTGCCTAAGTTGTGGGGATGGGGAAATTGCCAATGTATTGGGGCTCATGGTAATGCAGGAGGTGTGGCTTACCTGTGGAACCATTGAAGATCTGTCCTCTTTGGTGGATGTCCTCCAAGTCTTCCATCTTTGTGGTTGCTTCAAGTTTGGAGTCTGGGGAAACTATTCTTCTTTCAAACATCTATGCACCTATTGATTTTCCTGGTAAGTAGTTATTGTGGTCTCATATTAATTTTATTCAAAGCCTTGCTCCTTTTTTCCCTTGGATTATGGCGGGTGATTTCAATGCCATTATTGAGTTGGATGAGAAGAAGGGGGTATTACAAGATTGGAGCCCTCTACTTTCTTTTTTCATGATAACATTTTTTCACTGAATCTGGTTGACATTAAGCCCTGTAACGGTCAGTTTACTTGGAAAAATAGGAGAATGGGAGAGAACTATATTGTTGAGAGACCTAACCATTTCTTGGTTTCATATTTCTAGGTTGGTGGATGGTGGTCTACTTTCTCTAAGATTTTGGAGTAGAGGGGCTCGGATCACTGGCCTATTAAGTTATCTGCTACTTCAACACGTTTTTCTTGGTCCCCCTCTTTCAAGTTCCAGCTTATGTGGCTAAGAGATTCTTCTTTATAGGAGCACATGGTTGAATGGTGGAGGAGAGGAAGACCTGCATATGGCACTGCTATGTATTCTTTTACCAAATTTTTGCAATATGTAAAATATCAACTCAAAAGGTGGAATAGGCAGTGCTTTGGCAATATTTTTCATGCTAAGGTTGTTACTTAAGCTGAATTGGATATCATCACTCAGGAGATAAGGGAGTTTGGTCTTTATGAGGATTTATTCAGGGAGGAGGCAAGGGCTTTAAAAGCTTTGGAAGAGTGGGAGCTACGCAAGGAAATTTATTGGAAATAAAAAAGCTCGAGTTGAGTGGTTACAGGAGGGAGACAAAAACACCAATTTTTTCTTCAACTCGGTGAAAGCCAGGAGACATGGTAATTCTATGCTTGTTCTTATGAATGACAAGGGTGAGAATTTACCTTCTTTTTGCAGGATATGTCTAGAGAAGCTTCACAGATCTTTACTTCTTTGTTTAGGGAGAATTCTCAAGATGGTTTGGCAGAAGAAAACCAAGTTTTATCTTGTATCCCCTTTTTTGTCACTAGGGAGATGAATGAGAATCTTTTGGGCAATATCTCACTGGAGGAATTAGAGGCTATTGTTTTTCAGATGAAGAAAGGGAAAGCCCCAGGCCTTGATGGCTTTCCAGTTGAATTTTTATCAAGAATTTTGGGATATCATTGAGTTGGACCTTTTGGAGGTGATTTGTGAGTCTCAAAGGAATAAGCAAATGCTACGAGATTTGAACTCTACTTTCCTAGCTCTCATTCCCAAATGTGAGGGGGTGGATCATCTAAGTCAATTTCAACCCATTTCCCTTTGTAATGTGGTTTATAAAATCATTTCCAAGTTGATTGCTGAAAGGTTGAAGCGATGGCTTAGAGGGCTTATCTATGAGGAATAGAGTGGTTTTGTGGAGGATCGACAAATTCTAGATGGGGTGGTCATTGCTACTGAGACCATTCATTCTATGGCTTCCTTAAAATAAAAGGCTATGTTCATCAAGTTAGATATAGCAAAGGCCTATGATAGAGTGAAGTGGTCCTTCTTGCAAAAAATTCTTATTGCTTTTGGTTTTGCTAAGGAGTGGATCTAGTGGGTTATGTGTTGTGTTGCTTGTACTTCTTTCTCGATGTTGACAAATGGTGAGCCTTCTCTTTTTAGTGCTTCTAGAGGCCTTCGCTAATGGGATCCTCTCTCTCCTTATTTATTTATTCTTCTTGTTGAAGGCCTGGGAAGACTGGTGAAAGTAATGTTGAGTTGGGTTTTATCTAGGGTTTGGGGTGGGGAAATGGTTTGCCTCCTCAATCTCACCTACAATTTGTGGATGATATTGCCTTGATGGGTATGGCTAAGATCGGAGAAGCTTCAAGTTTGCATAAGGATTTTGATATCTATCTTGCTGCTTCTGGTCAAAGGATTAATGAAGATAAATCTTCCATTTTCTTCTTTAATACTTTGAGGCTTATTCAACAAAGAATTTCTAGTATCTTGAGGTTTCAAATTGGTTCTCTCCCTGTAAATTATCTTGGTATTCCTATCTCTATTGGTAGACTTCCTAGGGAATCATGGAAAAATATTTTGGACAAGTTTCATGCGAAGGTTAATCATTGGACTCATAGATGGTTGTCCTTTGCTAGGCGTGTTCTATTGTTAAAGTCTGTGGTGCAAGCTCTTCCTATTTATCGATGCATGCTTCAGGTGGCTCTTATTGGGTTTGTGAAGGATTTGGACTCTATGGCTAGACAATTCTTATGAGTGGGTAGCTTGTCCTCTTCTTGGTATTCCTATCTCTATTGGTAGACTTCCTAGGGAATCATGGAAAAATATTTTGGACAAGTTTCATGCGAAGGTTAATCATTGGACTCATAGATGGTTGTCCTTTGGTAGGCGTGTTCTATTGTTAAAGTCTGTGGTGCAAGCTCTTCCTATTTATCGATGCATGCTTCAGGTGGCTCTTATTGGGTTTGTGAAGGATTTGGACTCTATGGCTAGACAATTCTTATGAGTGGGTAGCTTGTCCTCTTCCAAGTGGAGCCTAGTAAAGTGGGATATTGTGTGTAGCCTAAGGCAGTTTGATGGTCTTGGATTGTGGCAGTTGACTTGGTCCGGGTTGGTATTGGCTGCAAAGATTTACTAGAGGTGTTGTGTGGAGAAAGATCATATTTGGGCTAGGATTTTATCTCACAATTACCTTCTGGTGGTTTTGAAGGAGGAGCTTCCTAGGTATCCTCTGGTGGGGAAAGGTTCTGTGATTTGGGGAATTCTTAAGAAAGGGGTTGTGTTGATCAAGGAGGGCATGTTCTGGATATGTAATAGGGGAGCTGAGGCTCTCTTTTGGTCTAATTCTTGGGATGGATTTTCCCCCATTTTGTGTCAGTATCCTAATTTAGTGAATCTTTGTCAACGCTTCTTAGAGGCTGGTTGGTCAAGGGTGAGTTATTTTAAGAATTTTTATCCATGTGGGCAACTGGAGGTGGTAGCTAGGTGGAAGGACCCTTGTGATTGGCCTGCTATCGGGTTGGAGGAGGATTGTGTTGAGCTTCAAAATATTTTTGCTAGTAGGCAATGCAGTTCCCTTAGGGATAAGGATATTATGGCTTGGAGCCTAAATCCTAAGGGTGTTTTCACTATGGCTAGTGGATATCAAGAGTTGTTGTCTTGTAAGTTTGGGGGGTGGAGGTCCCTTGGTGGAAACATGTGTAGAACAAGTTTTCATGGCCCAAGTGTAATTTTTTCGTGTGGACTTTGGCTTGGAATATATATTTGACTTAAGATAATCTTCGGAAGCGAGGATTCCAGGGTCCCTCTATTTGTGTTATGTGAGACTACAATGAGGAGGATTCATCCCATTTATTTTTCTATTGTCCTTATTCTCAGCTACTCTAGCATTTGTGGTGGGATGTTTGGAAACACTCGTGTGTTCATGCTTCTTCCATAATTGAGTTTTGGAGGAATCTAGGAAGACCCCCTTCCCAAGCCTCTTTCCTTCAGATTGTGTGGTACATTGGTCCTACATTCATCCTTTGGAAAATTTGGTTAGAAAGGAATTGTAAGTTTTTCGTGGGGATAGGCCGATGGTTCAACAAGTTTGGTACAAAATTGTTGGTATGATCCAAGAGACGATGGAAGCCAAATGTGATGTGGCTTTTTCGTTGGAAAGAAGTGATGATGAGATTGTGAATAGATTGGGCTTGCAAGGGTTGAATTTGATCTCTTCTTGTGACAAAAGAGGAAGGAGGGCTAAAAATAATATTTAAAGGGTTGGAAGATGGTTGCCTCCTCTGATGGATTTTCTAAAGATTAATACAGATGGTTCCTCTAGGGGTAATCCTGGGCCTGTTGGGATTGGTGGAGTTGGCTGCGACTGTTCTGGTTTGATTATTTTCTTTTTCTCCATCCATAAAGAGTGGGATTCTAACAATTTTTATGGAGGGGTTGGAAATTCTCTCAGTTATTGAGCATGCTTGTGCCTTGGGTTGGCGTAGGATTACACGTGAATATGATTCACATATTATTGTTAATATGTTGCATGAGCAAAAGGTGGTTGAGGTTAATTGGCAGATTGCATTGGTGGTTTGACAGATTTTGCAAAGGTGCTCTTCATTAGAAGTGGTGTCTTTTGCCCACAGTTTGCGAGAGTGGAATAGGGTTGATGACTGTTTGGCTAAGTGGGCTTCAGAGCATGTGGATGATTGGACAATTGAGGGGTGGGGACAATTATCCCCTGATTATTGTCATGATTTAGAGAGGGTCATTGCTGATGATATGGAGGGATAATCTATGTGAGTGGTTGTATGGATGGTGGTTCATATTTTGGATGCTTGTTCTGGTGTTTTCCTTTGTGGGAGCCTTTGTGTTCCCTGATCCTTATGTACTATTAATTTATTGGTTTCAATAAAAAATTTACCCCTTTTATTAAACAAAAAAAATCACCACAATATTTACAAAACTTAGATTTCATTCTAAAATTAAACTAAATTCTATTTTCTAAAATTCATAAAATATTTATTATCTAGTTGTTAAATTAATAATTAATTAAATTATAACGATTATCTAATAAAAATGACATAGATAAAATTAAATATATTCATTTTAAAATAAATATACAATTACTAATTATAATTTTAAAATAAATCAAAGACTAAAATCATATATCATATTAAATTAAAAATATATAAATTAAATTTTAGTTGATATATAACTTATTTAAATTTAAAATATATAAATTATAATTTCTAAAATTTATAATAAAATTAAACTAAATTCTAATTTATAAAATTTATAATATAATTAAATTAAAATTTGATATATAACTTAGATTTCATTCGAAAAAAACTAAAGTCTAATATATAAATACTAATTTCTAAAATTCATAATAAAATTAAAGTAAATTCTAATTATTAAAATTCATTCTAAAATTAAACTAAATAAATTCATTCTAAAATTAAACTAAAATTTGATATGTAACTTAGATTTCATTCTAAAACTAAACTAAATTCTAATTTGTAAAATTCATTCTAAAATTTAATTATATATCAATTAAAAATTAAATAATTTGTTGCATATAAGTAACCATTGTGAGAAACGAATGATAATTAGAGTGTATCAAGAATAGTGAAAAGTCTTATTATGTATGAGAGTCCAAACATAATATTAAGATCTAAGATATTTTATATCAAATTAATTACAACATTAAAAAATACATTATATTAAATTGATCACTATTCAACTCTTAATAACTAAAGATTTTAAAATATTTAATTAATATGTTAAAGAGCACGAGAGTGTATCATTCCTTTAACATAGGATCAATATATTATAAATAGAGCATTCAGCTTGAAAGGGACAATACTATACTTGCTTTGCTTTATTCTAGTATTCATTACCATTATGAAAATTAATAATAAAATATAATATAATGCTTTTTTTTTCCCTATGGATCAAGATTCTTTATCATTGTATTGGCATTAGTGATTCCAATTATGTGCTTGTCAGTTATTGAACGAGCTAAAACTCAAATATATTTTAAGCAAGGAATTCTTTAAAGAATCGATATTTTATTTAAGTTTTTTGCAAGCTTCAGCATATGTAATTTTTTGTATCTTTAGAAATGGTCAATATTTTTGTGAAAAATTAACGATAATGTCTTGTGTATCAATTTAAAAAAAGAAAAAGAGAATATGATTTTACAGTCCGAAGAAAACCTAGTTCGAACTGTAGAGGATTAACAGAGAAAGCGACTAGCAGTAGTTCCAAGCAACTATAAGAGCATAAATTCCTAACAAGTTAATTAAAAATTCAAAGGCAAGTGGTTTAATAATTGGCATAAGAAAAATGAATGTTGAGAGAAGAAGAAAAAAAGGTTCTTTATAATAATTGTTATCAAATTTCATGGGCATTTTGTGATCGCATAGACGACAGCTTTTGGATCTGGATTTAATGTTGGGTAGTGATCTTTCAAATACACAACATATTCTGGATCCAGAGTCGGGTCCACATTGGGATACAGCCTATGCACTAGATTCTCACAGTGTGCTTTTCCAATTGTGTGCGCCCCTGTTTTGCAAAACCATTTTTCTTTAAAACAGAGCAACCGAGAAAGAAAAATTATCAGATTGATTATACAACATACATTTAACTCATTCAAGAGCTCTTCGATTTATTGGAAGAGATTGGACATCCCAACGAAAACATAAATTCATTTACCATGACGATTCCATCCTAGCAGAAAGAGAAACAATGTCAGCATAGGAGACAACTTCAAGGCACTCCTTCTCAAGTGTACTCTTAATTGTATTCACATACTTAGAAACTCCTCATTCCAAAGTTTTTGTTTGGTGGCTTCTTAGACACCACACTCCCACTCTTATCCAGCAACACTGAAGCATCACAAGACTGCATTAAGACCAACGTTATTAAACTCCAATTTACAACTAACCCATTAAAAAAAAAAAGCTACCCATAGTCAAAGAGATCGAGATCTTAAGAAAATACCTCGACCATGCAATCGTGGAAAATAGCTCTGAGCCAGGAGACAACAGTATTTTCATTCTTTTGATAGAGATTATTCACTTGCTCTTTCACAATATCCTCTACTCTCGGGCACAATGCTACATAGTAGTTATTCAATCGGTTTCTTTGTGCGCATAGTATGAGGGAAATATTTTTTTGACAAATCTTTCCCTTTTTAAAGAACTGATACGATGCTTCCTCTTTGACCACTCATTTCGTTACTATCCGTTGAAGATTTCAATTGCCAATGCCAACCACTATGTGAGTTGTAACACCAGTAAAGTTGCAAGATATTTGTATTCATAACTGCCACCACTAATCACTACCACGAGTTATAAAAATGGAAAGTTTCCCATTCTGGCAACGTAAGGATACAAAAGTTGTTTTTATATCTTCATTTCATATTTACCTTTCTTACGTTTCGCATGCACTGCAATCACTCGCAGTCGTTACAAAGGTTTGGTGTTACTTTCTTACATGCAAGATTCAAACCACCATGTGCACGTCAAATTAAACACTTCAAATTTAAATTTAAATCAAATTTAAATTTTCAGCGAGATTTTATTCTCCTAGATCTGATGTCGGCTTGTTATGTTGCAATTTCAGGAATTCTTGCATAATTGATTATAAATACAAGGTTCTTTCTCTCATTTTCATACCTAGCATTCAAAAGATCACCTAGCAAGTTTACAAGTCATCTAGCATTCACAAGAGCATTCAAAGGAATTCAAGGGCAGATTATCAAGCATTTTAGAGCATTCTTCAAGTGCCAATCATCATTTCAAAGATTGCATTCTTCATGTTTGTTATTGTGCTAACAATTGTGATGTAGAGTTGATTCAAGCAAGCATTTCAAACAAGATAAACACCATTCAAGCAAGAGTCAAGAACCACATCCATTGCATCCATTACATAAATGTATGCAACACCTTATTGCTAGGGTTTGGTGAGTTGCAACATTGTTATTTGTTCATTCATCATTCTCCATTCATATTTGCTTTCATTTCAATATTTAATTATCAACAAGGTTTTTACTAAGGCAAACCCCTATTCGCTAATCCCACAACATTTTCCCCTCTTCTTGTGTGCGATTTCCAAGGCTAGGTTGCAAATTTGTCAAGAAGCAAAGTTGAAAAAAAAAATTCAAATCCCCAAAGTTGTCATAAAGTCTAAGAGAAGCTTGGAGAAGACCTACAAGTGGCAATTTACAATTTCAGATCCAAAATCCAGTCAAAAAGAGCAGAGCAGATCGAGAGACACAAAATCAGGTCTCGAACTTTCAAAAAAGTAGAAGTCGACTAATTCGCCACAAGTGGTGAATGATTCCCACTGTATAGGCCTGAAAAATATTTTCACAGATCTAGATACCCTTTTGCGTGAAACTTGTACCTGTATTTGAGTGAAGAGTGTGAAGATTGTCTCTATCCTTTTAGGTCATAAACCCTAAAGGTGAAAGAGAGCCCCAAAACAACAATTTTCTCCTTTTCAGTATTATTGAGACAAACCAAATAACCTGGTCTGCAAGCTTGTCATCGGGAAGGTCTTTTAATCTTTGGCGCATGGAAAGTATTGTTGTTGGTAGGCTACATTCCATGTGTTTTTGAACAAAAAAAGAAGTTATGGCCTAGCTTCGGTGACACGTGAGAATATTAAGTATGAAGTATCTAAACCATGGGTGTTGGCTGAACCTATTATCGTGGTATCTTAGAAGATGGAGAGCATATTCATGTAGCTTGACCTCTTTCATATTTTGTTGGTTGAATGCAACTATTCGCTTCGAAAACAATGTGGGGAATGTTGTCATGCCCATAATTTTATGCTAGAAAAACCCAACTATTTTTTTTCACAAATACTTAAGCTAGTTAACACTCTAAGGGCTTGAGACGTAACACTTAACATGAGCATGAGTTACACACCTACGCACAAATTCACTTCTAAATTAAGTGTGACAATTACCTCTAAAATTTATTAATTATGATTCACTCAACATAATGGCATTCTTACTTAATCTCAACTAAATGGTAATCATAAGATTATTATTCTTTTACAATAACCTAGTAATCAAATTTAGTTAGTGTAATGCCCAAAATTTACACTAGGGCACAAACACAACCAACAATTCTTTTGAACATCTAACAACCATATGTGTGCATGGTACATATATTACACATCGAGAGACGTTGCTTGTGCAACATCATTCATGTCACATCGCTTGAGAGTTAGGTAAGGAAATGAAAATATATTCGGGATGGCTCCAAATATAAGGTTTACTATATTCTTAACTACCAACCCAAAAGTTGATGCTCACTCTCACAAGAAATTTAATGCCCTTGAAAGACCCCCCATTGAATGGGTTCTCGCATGGGAAAACACTATAAATATCAACTTGATTTAATATTAATCTTAAGGTTTACTTCATGGAACTTTATTTTTCTTGTTAACCCTACCCTCTTCTATGACACCATGATGATTCAAAAAAAATCAACCTTTAACATTTCATTTTGAAACTCAAATACGAAAAATGGATAGAATGTTTATAATTTACATTAGTTATTAAACTATTTATTTATATTTTTACTATTAATAATTTAATTACTTATCCATCCTAAATAAATATATATATAAACGACATATTTATATTTACTTTAAACTTTAAAAAATTACAAGATTTAAGAATAAAATATATAATTAAATATGTATTAATTCATGCAAAATTAATTTATTTAATTTAAAAAGAAAATTATATAGATAAAAATAATAATAATTAAAAGTAGCCTCCCCTCCTTTTAAAAGTAGTAGTTTTAAGACTTATTTCTATCGTTTAATATTTACATTTTATTATTTTCTTTTTAAGGGGAGGAAGAAGGATAATAAACAAGGAGAAACTATCCCCCTTTTAAGAATTCCATAGTTTTACGTGGACCTTTCTCCCTCACATATTTTCATATTTTAAATTGAAAGATTTTTTGGGAATATATTCATATTTAAATTTTGTTCTTTGCAAAATATAAAGACTAAAAGAATAAAGAAATATAAGGATTAAAAGAAAGTTTATTTAATGAACATCACTGAATGCGACTATTCAGTCTTTTTTAATTTTCAAAAGAAAGAACACACAGATTGGAGGTTGACTTCGATTTTTCAATAAACCAGTCACTGATACAATATAATGAATGGGACTGCTCAATATGACAGATAAAAATAAAAATAAAAATGATGGATCTGAAACGTTGATGCAAAAAATACAACACAATCTAAGCCAAAAACTCTCAACAATGACCTAACAGTTGTATAATAGACTTGGCATTCACTATAATGGTTTTAACAGTCAAATTAATAGGCCACAAATAATAATACTAGTTTCTATTTGAACGACATTATTGCAGCACAGTCTCCAACATTTGAATAATGTTTGTTAGGCAGACTAAGCTAAGTTGGAATGAGGTGTAGAGCATGAATTGGTGGAATGGCTTAATTAATGCAGATCTGAGGGATCCCAATAAAACAAATATTTTATTTCTACTATCCTAATTTTGCCGTATAGAGTTAAGTCTCATATTGTAAATCTAAAATGATACATAGAAGCTATGTATAGGGGAGAGGAGCCGATACGTAAGCGGGGCCCCTAACATGCGATGGGACATGCGCTCGTTGGGACCCACACCTATACGCTAGTCCTCCACAACTTAAAACAAAATTCATCCATAAATAGGCACGATGACATCAAACATAAATTGGATATAAAATGCACACTTAATAGCATTAATTTCAAAACAAAACAAGTACACATTGGCAACCAAACATGATGAAGTGTATCCAACTTGTATCTGACATATAACAAGTAGCATTCTGACATGGAATTTAAACAACCCAAACATTAAGACATGCACCCTTCCCCGTAAACTGGTAAACCCAACTTTCGCACCAATGCAGGCGTCACTTTCACATTAATCACAACTACACAACATAAACAAGGTGCCAAGTCAACAAATTTGAAACCCATCTGACCCATCTTTGATCGACTGGCGAACCCATTAAACAACAATTTTCCCCATCGTAGCATAACCAAACCAACACACAAATGCATTCGCCTGCCTCGTCTACCATGAGACCTACAACACGTATTAGCTTGCATCTGTCTCATCTCCCCAAGTAGGGTGCGGACGTATTGGAGCCAAACCCAAATATCCCACTTGCATCCATTTAACACTCCTGTAAGGCCGCCATTATTCAAAACAAAAACATGGAAACAATTTCAAACAATCCACCGAACCAATCAAGTCAAGAATTAATGGTTGAAATCAGTCAAATTTCCAATTCATATGAAACAAAATTCAAATTCAAAATAAGATAGCAATTTATTTCACCACACCAAACAAGCATCAATCAAATTCAAATAATTCCCAATTCAAATAGCCGTGAAAACCAACAAGTATTTAGTTATTCTGTAGTGAGCGACATAAGAAAAGGAGGAGTGACAAGCACAAAATTGAACGAGTTAACATCGAGGGGAGGTAACATCCCAGATTCCAGTGCACCAACATCCATATTGTTCCAGGTTTTCCTTTTCACACTTTTCCATTCATTTACTTTATATTGTTCCTCATTATAACCATTACTATTTTCCATTTCTAAGCTTTGTATTGATGTTTATTACAACCATTACAGTCATAGGTTTTTGTTTATGTTTCTCTAGGGTTTATATTGCAAATATTACAATCACAGGTGTTTCTTTATGTATCGGTAAGGTTTATATTGTAAATATTGCAGTCACAGGTTAGCATATGTGTTCCATAATGTTTATAATGCAAATATTACAATCATGTTTTATCATTTAAAGCTTTCCCTAGGGTTTATTTTCCAAATAATACAGTCATTCGTTAGCATATACATTCCCTAGGGTTTATATTGCAAATATTGCAGTCACAATTTACCATTTATGTTTCCCAAAGGTTCATATTACAAATGTTACAGTCATAGTTTACCATTTTGGTTTCCCTAGGGTTTATATTGCAAATATTACAGTCATAGTTTACCATCTTTGTTTCCCTAGGGTTTGTATTGAAAATGTTACAGTCATAGTTTAGCCTTTCTGTTTCAGTAGGGTTTATATTGCAAATATTACACTCATAGTTTAACATTTCTGTTTGATAGGTTTTGCATTATCATTCACTCTGATTTTCATGTGTCTCAATGGTTTTGCATTATCATTCACTTTTCTTATCGTAGTCTCATATAGGTTCTGCATTATCGTTTATATGGTAAATATTGGTCATGGTTTACCATTTCTATTTCATAGGTCTTGCATTATCATTCACTCTGCTTATCCTATTCTCATAGGTTTTGCATTATCATTCAATCTAGTTATATTATTCTCAAAGGTTCTGCATTATCATTCACTCTAGTTATCTTATTCTCATAGCTTCTATATTGTCATTCACTCTGGATATCTTATTCTCATAGGTTCTGCATTATTAGTCACTAAAGTTTCTATTTTTAGAAGGTTTTTTTTTCAGCATTTTCATATGTTTTTGCTTCATCAATCGACAAATATTTATGCCTGTCAATGAGTTTGTCATAGACAATATATGTGAGCTTTGTTAAACTCTTATTGTTTTTCATTCGTAAGCTTTCTATTGTGTCATAGTTCAAACATGAATGTGGTTTTCACTTTGATGTGCATTAGAATGTTAATGTTGTAAACGCTTAAGAGATATGAGATGTTCTTAAACTCTAACTCCCTTGCATAGTTTGTAATTTTGTGCTTCTTACTCCTCTACTTCCTTATGTCGCTTACTCCAGAATAGATGTAACTCTCTAAACTGTTGCAAAAGATAATCTCAATTGAAATGCAACAAACTAAAAAGGTAACACATACACAAACTAAATAATCTTTTGTTCAAGCATCACTCTCTTCATACATATAATGATAACTATTAAATCATTTGTGTTTCATAGTTTACCATTTATCTTTCCTAGGTTTTGCATTATCATTGACTTTGGTTATCATATTCTCATATGTTCTACATCACAAACTAATTATTCTTTTGTTCAAGCATCACAACACTCTCTTCATACATATATAGATAATTGTTCAATCATTTGTATTTCATAGTTTACCATTTATGTTTCATAGGTTATGCATTATCATTGACTCTACTTATCATATTCTCATATGTTATGCATTACAAACTAATTGTTTTTCTATTCAAGCATCACAGTTTTGATTCTAGTTATTTCATGTAGATGGCCAAGGGCAATGCATTGGTGACCCGTAGTGGGAACAAAAAAAAGAAAAGAGCCACGACAAGGTTGCCCACCAAGAAACAAGGATGCAGATTCCCCCTTGAAATAGATCATGTTGCACAGGTAGACGAGGTTTCTACTCCTCAAATACCGTAGATTGAGGTTACTACACCTCAAATACCGCAGAAGGTAAAAAAAATACAAAAGTTGTGGTATGAGGATGACATGAAAAGGGCACTCTATGACGTTGAAGAGAATGACATGTCGATAATGGGGGCTTCCAAAACGTGGTCAATCCCAATAGCCACACTGTCCAAGTGGCTAGGGGGTCTAACAACAACTTCCAAGAAAGGTCCGCCAACAGTCCTCACCGAAGAGGAAGAAAAGCTTATTGTGGAATGGTGCGAGCAAATGGCTGATATTGGTCATGGTCTTGAGATGGTCAATCTTAAGTCTGAGGTTGCTCAAATATGTCAAAATAGGCCAAACCCTTTCACCAATGGCTTCCCAGGGAAGTCCTGGTGGACAAGCTTCAAGCACAGACATCCTCAACTCGCATTACAAACTGCTGAAGGCCTAGACAAAGATAGGGCATTCAATCTTAGAGCTGATGTTGTAGATGCATTCCACAAAACACTGTCTATAGCATACAAAGCCATGACATATGGTCTTGATCACATATGGAATTGCGATGAAACTGGAATCCAAGCAGAAAAAATGGTTCCATGAAGGTGCTCGCAAGAAAAGGTAGCAGGAATGTCTCTTACATTATCCCAAAGAGTCATGAATGGATAGCCATGCTATGTTGTGTCAATGCTGCTGGGCAGAGCATTCTAGGATTCTACTTGTTCAAGGGGAGTGTGAACATAGATAATTACATCATAGATTGCGAACCAGGTGCTTGCATGGCAGTCCAACCACATGCATGGATGAGCAAAGAATTGTTCATAGATTGGTTGACCCACTTCAAAACCTCAATTCCAGGTGGTGTCTCGCCCACCAATAGGGTCTTGTTGATCTTTGATGGCCATGGAAGCCATGTAGCACTCAAAACCATCCATGAAGAAATAGAAATCGGTGTAGATCTGTTAACATTGCCATCACACACATCACATAAGATACAACCGTTGGATGTGAGTGTGTTTGCACCTTTCAAAGCTTACTTCAAATCAGAATGTGCAAATTTTTTGTCAAGGTTTCCAAACATTGAAGTGAGGAGGAGAGAACTTGCAATGTTATGCAACAAAGCAATGAAAAGAGCTTTGACAGTTGACAACATCAAAGCTGGGTTTAAAAGGACTGGTATATGGCTATTGAATCCTAATGCACTTGTCAACGACATGCGTCCCAGTGAGACATTTGTGCTCAACGAGAATGCTGACGTAGTTGAAAAAATTCTCAACCTTTCTGGACTTGGTGTGTCAAGCGATGATGTTGCAATATTGCAGTCCACTCTTCTACATGGACACATGCATCCTGCAACAGAAACACAACACTCACCTCATAGCTATCATGTTGAATCAGTTGCACAAGTGGTGGTTAATGAACACACCCCTCCCATGGTGGACAGGGTCGATGATCAATTCAACCAAAGTTTAGATCTTCCATCACAACAAATCCAACCATCCTGGTTGGTTGAGGGAGCAATGAACTTGGGCATTGATTTGGAAGTCCCAAAACAATAGGATACCTATACTTTCCCATCACCACTACCAGAAATTGACCTTTCTCAAGTTGTGCATTACTATGCTCCTTCTTGCATTTCAGATTTACAAGGCAACGAAGATGTACCACAGGGCTCACAAGTAGTGGAGGAGGTCATTGACACATAGTCAGATGGGACGCAAGAAACACAAACAATTCCGCACATCAACAAGTTCCTCAAGTTGCCTATGCACACTGTCCATCAAAAGAAATCCAAAGAAAGTGTAATTCGGATCAGTAGACAGTCTCAATTGTTGACATTTGATGACTACATGAGGTTGTTAATGGAGCAAGAGCAAAGGAAGAAAAAGGTCGAGGAGATAAAAGAAAGAAAGAGACAAAAAATGAGGAGAAAAGGGCAACAAGAATTGTGGCAGTGGAGTTGAAGGAGAATGCTAGAATTGAGAAGGACATACTACAAAAAGAAAAAGAGCAACATAAATTACAACATAAAAAGGATAAATATGTGAAAAAGGAGCAAGAGAAGCTTCGCAAGGAACATGACTAAAAGGAAAAATAGATTGAGGAGGCACAAAGGGATTTACAGAGAGAGAGGCAGTTAAGGAACACTTCTAATACGTTGTCTCAAAGTAATGGAGTCTTCCATGATATTCTCAATATTAATATCCCTCAGTTCTCCACAACAATGAATTATTCAAGTCTCTCCCAATCTGACTTTAGGGGCAGTTAATATCCATATCAATTTGGCACTCAGGATGTACAGATGTGTTCACCACCACCCCCAACACATGTCACTTGCACCCAATTTACCTCTCCAAGTCCTACTCATGTATGCAGCAATCCCCGTTGACTAGAAGGGGATGAGAACATGGCAATTGGCACCCCAACCAACCAAGATCCTTTTCACAACAACACAACCAGATTACAAATGCTAGTTTCATAGACTTTAGAAGTATTGATATTTACAAATGCACCAAAATTGTGGACAGTTGTAATTTTTTGATAAGTACAGATTGACCATTATTGTTTTGGTTTGTGAAGTAATCTGATCAGATTCAAAAAAGTGTTGTATGTAATTTTCAATCTGTGTTATTGTTTTGATTTGGAATGTATGCTTCTTCATTGACAGTTTTAAATATATGAAAATTATAGATGCATCATTATTGTTTTGATTTGCAATGTATTATGATCATATTGCAATGTGTGTTCTATGTAATTTGCAATGTGTCATTGTTTTCATTTCAAATGTTTGCTTCTTCATTGACATTTTGTCATTTTCTATTCCTTTCCAATTATTTTTTGACGTGGGAGGTCAAAATTTGTCCAGGACTTTAAAAAAAATGCAAAAATGACCCGTCGACCGATGCGTAGGCACCTTGGTTGCTACTTCCTATGTGGCTCGGTGTCCAAAGTTGACAGCCTTGCCACATCAACTTCTCTCAGTCTGCCACACTAAGAATCCACTACGTCGCATTTATCACTCGCCACCACTTCCTTTTCTTATCGACTGTCGTGTTCAATTGTTGTCACCTCTCCTAAGCTCCTCACCACCCCGCAATTTTATTTCAACCAACCTATACATATACATATACATATACGTATGAATATAAATATACATATGAATATACATATATATATACATATCCATATACATATGTATATGCATACATACATATACATATACATATACATATACATATACATATCTATATACATATACATATGTATATACATATGCATACCTACATACATATACATATGCATATGCATATGCATACATATACCTATACATATGTATATACATACATATATACATATGTATACATACATATATACATATGTATATACATACATATATACATATGTATAGGTATATGTATGCATATGCATATACATATCTACATACATATACATATGCATATGCATACATATACCTATACATATACGTATGTATATACATATCTATATACATACACATATACATACATATTTTTCGAGCCAACCTGCATTGAATGCTCTCCAGTGCCTCGCTCTTGTCGCCAACGTTTCAGCCTTTCATTCTAGCAAGTTGTCATTCTTTCTTCACTTGCAGGCCACTACCTGTTTGGTTCATTGTTTGCAACCTTAAAACCTTTACCAGAACCTGCGATGCTCAGAGATCGGTTCGTATTTGGGTAGAAGCCGATTAGGAGATAGGTACATGCCAGTTACTGAACGTTACCAGCGACTCCACTTCCGCCATGCAAGCAACTAACGGGTTCCTCGCCGCCATGAACGGGTTCCATATGTATATGTATATACATACACATACACATACATATACATATGTATATGTATATACATACACATACATATGTATATGTATATGCATCTATATACATATCTATATACATATACATATGCATATGTATACACATATACACATACATACCAATATACATAGACATAGACATATACATATTCGTATACAATTAAGTCGTGCAACTATTCTATCTTTTTCAGGTGTCATTGATGAATTTGGGGGTGTTTAATTTTTCATAGGTGATGCTTCATTTTCAATTCAATGTAAATGAATGCATATATATTATTCTGCTGTGATTCAATTCATTCATGGAAATGAATGCATGTAAGCAATGCTGCAATTTTTTCATTTCAGTAACAAACAATATAGTTGGTTGTTTTTATGTCATTCATAAACCTGGGGTTGTTCTCTTTTTTCATAGGTTCTGCATGTAAGCAATTCTATATACATATGCCCATATATATACATATATGTATATGTAAATATATATACATGTATACACAAATATACATAAATGTATACATATAAATATATATACATACACATACACATACACATACACATACACATACACATACACATATACATATACATAAAATTGTATGTTGTTTCTGTGTCAGATAAATTTGGGGTTGTTTAATTTTTCAAATGAATGCATATAAGCAATGTTGCAATTTGTCATTGTAGTAACAAATAATATTGTTGGTTGTTTCGATGTCATAGATAAATTTGGGGTTCACTTTTTCATAGGTTGTGCATGTAAGCAAATCTATATACATACACATACACATCCACATCCACACTTGTATATACATAAAACATAGACATACAAATATACATATAGGTTCTGCTTCATCAATTAAGTCAACTAAGCAATAGAGACATGTTTTAGGGAGACTTGATTTCATGAACGCTCGTTTGATGGCAACCTATGCTGCACAGGTCCACAAGTCCATTCGAATTGTGAAGTGTTGCATAGGTAACCATGTGACAATCCTTCACAAAACCAAGTCCCCTAAGCCATTCAAATACAAAGCTACAATAGTTGCATGATTCAATTGATGCACCCTAACCTATTAAAAAGATAACACCCCGAAATGAATCAAAGCACCTATAAAATAGAACACACTTGCACTTAATCAAAGACACCTAAAATTGATATAATTGTTGCAGGGCTGATTTGATGAAGGATAACCTATGCAAAAGAGAACCCCCCAAAAATTATTGAATAGTAGAGTTTCATGTTCAAACCATGAAAAGAATTGTAAATTCCAACCATACATATATTAAACACAATTTGCAGTGTCAAAGTATGTGCAATTGTTACAAGATGTAATGGTTTAGGGAGACTTGGTTTGAGGAACGCTTGTTTGATGGAAACCTATGCTGCATGGGTCCACAACTCCATTCGAATTGTGAAGTGTTGCATAGGTAACCATGACAAGCCTTCACAAAACCAAGTCCCCTAAGTCATTCAAATACAAAGCTATGGTAATCTATGTTGCACTTTGTCCACAATTGGACCTTTCAACTGTGAAGTGCTACATAGGCAACCATGAAAGGCCTTGGGAAAACTAGGTCCCCTAAATACATGTAAAAAAGCTTTAGTGCTCAATATTGATCTATGGTAATACATGTGAATACTTTAAAGTTTTCATGGCTATTTTTATTGGGAATTATTTGAATCTGATTAATGGTTGTTTGGTGAATTTGATTGATTTCGGCCATTAATTATTCAGCTGATTAGTTTGGTGTATTGTTTGCAATTGTTTCCATAATTTCGTATTTAATAATGGGTGCCTTACAACTTGTAAAAATAGAAGCAGATGGGATTTTGGAATTCACCACTACTACGTTCGCATCGTACTTGGCGAGATGGGATAGATTGGTGCTGATATGTATTGTAGGTTTCATGATTGATTAGACAAGAAGATGCATTTGCTTGTTGGTTTGGTTATGCTACGATGGGAAACATGGTTGTAATGGGTTTGGCAGTCGCTCAAAGATGGGTGAGATGGGTTTGAATTGTGTTGACTTGGCACTTTGTTTACATTGTGTAGTTGTGATTAATGTGAAAGTGACGCTTGCATTGGTGCAACAGTTGGGTTTACTAGTTTATGGGGAAGGGTGCAAGTGTTAATGTTTGGGGTGTTTAAATTCCATGTCGAAATGGTACTTGTTATATGTCAGATACAAGTTGGATACACTTCATCATATTTGGTTGCCTCTGTGTACTTGTTGTGTTTTGAAATGAATGTTATTAAGTGTGCATTTTAAATTTGATTTATGTTTGATGTCATCATGCCTATTTATGGATGAATTCTTTTTTTAGTTGTGGAGGACCGGTGTATAGGTGCACATCATATAAATTTGAGGACACCCCCGAATTAATCAATGGCGCCTAGAAAAGATACAATTGTTGGAGGTCTGAATTTATGAAGCATATACATAGACATACACATATACATAGACATAGACATAAGTGAATTAAACACGACTGTAGAGAAGTATAGCAAGGGGCAATGAGTGATAAATGCGATGCAATGGAGTGTTAGGGTGGCTGACTGAGAGAAGTATATGTGGCAAGGTTGTCCACTTAAGACCTCTTCACACATCTATACACACACACATTTACACATACACATTTACATATACAAATACATACACGCAGACATATACATAGACATACACATACACATACACATACACATACAAATTTACATGCACATAGACATAGACACATAGACATAGACATACATGTAGACATAGACATAGACATAGAGAAACACATACACACACATACATTGCCATCATTGTGAAGAAAAAATGAGAAGTTGCTAGGATGAAAGGTTGTAAAGTTGACAAGTGTGTGAGGCACTACGAACATTGGATGTAGGTTGGCTTGAAAAATACATAGGATGTCGTGAAAGTAGTATATGTATATGTATATTTATATACACATATACATATGCATAAATATATAGACATATTCATATTCATATACATATACATATGTATATACATATACATAAACATAAACATATGTATATGTATATGAATATGTCTATACATATGCATATATATATAAGTAAGATGCAAAGACCTTAAGCATATACAAGTTGGATACACTTCATCATGTTTGGCTGCTAGCGTGTAATTGTTTTGTTTCAATATAATTACAATTACGTGTGCATTTAATATCTAATACACATATACATATGTCTATGTATATGTCTATACATATGCATATACATATGTATAAATGAGTAAGCGTGCATTTAATATATATGTCTATGTAAAGGTACAATATATGCATGACTGATTTGATGAAGCAAAACCTAAAAAAAATAGAACACCTCCATATATTTCCAAGGCACGAAAAGAAGGTACAATAATTGGATGACTAAATTGATGGAAAACAACCTATGCAAAAGATAACACCCCCAAAATAATCAATGGCACTTAAGAAAAGATAGAAAAATTTGCATTACATATTTATTGGAGTAGCACATATGATAATTGTAACACCCCTATATTTATCAGTGAAGACTAACCATGATGAAGTTGGGTATTCGTTTTTTGATAATGGGTTTTTTTTTAAAAATGCTATTGGTCCACGTGGCTTGCCACGTGGACTGTGCAATTTTGGGTGCGTACGTATCGGCTCCTCTCCCCTACCTAATCAAGTAGATCCTATTAAAAAAACAAGACCCCCAAATTTTTGTAATGCAAACAAAAAAAGCTCCAATAATTGCATGTCTGAATTGATGAATCCTAATCATTGGGAAACATAACACCCCCAATTTAATGAATGTCACCTAAAGAAAATAACAATAATGAATGAATGAAATAGCACGTATGAAAAACCTAAACCCCTAATTTTATCAATGGCATGTAGAAATGGTACTCAACAACATTAATCAAAAAGTGAACATTAACCCATGACTGTAATGAAGAACAATATAAAGCTTACGAATGGAAAACAATAAGAGTATAACAATTATCACATATGTATATGACTGAATTGGTGGAGCAGAACCCAAAATAAATAACACCAACATATTTATGTATGGCACATAAACAACATAAATTTTTTAAGTGATTGAAAAGATGAAGCAAAACCTAAAAAAAGATTAACCCACATTTTTTTTTTGGTTAATGAAACAAAGAACACAACCTAACTCAATGATAATGACCTATGATAATACGATAAGCAGAGTCAATGATAATGCAAAACCTATGAGAAAAGGATAAGCAGAGTCAATGATCATGCAAAACCTATGAGAAAACAATAAGGAGAGTGAATGATAATGCATAACTTGTGAGGTTACGATAAGCAAAGTGAATGATAATGCATAACGTATGAAACATAAATGGTAAACTATGAGTTTAATATTTGTAATATAAATAACACCAACATATTTATCTATGGCACATAAACAACATAATTTTTTTAAGTGACTGAAAAGATGAAGAAAAACCTAAAAAAAGATTAACCCACATGATTTTTTTTGGTTAATGAAATAGAGAACACAACCTAACTCAATGATAATGCAAAACCGATGATAATACGAGAAGCAAAGTCAATGATAATTTAGAACCTATGATAATACGATAAGCAGAGTCAATGATAATGCAAAACCTGTGAGATTACGATAAGCATAATGAATGATAATGCAAAACCTGTGAGATTACGATAAGCAGAGTGAATGATAATGCAAAACGTATGAAACATAAATGGCAAACTATGAGTGTAATATTTGCAATATAAATAACACCAACATATTCATCTATGGCACATAAACAACATAAATTTTTTAAGTGACTGAAAAGATGAAGCAAAACCTAGAAAAATATTAACCCACATGATTTTTTTTGGTTAATGAAATAGAGAACACAACCTAACTCAATGATAATGCAAAACCTATGAGAATACGATAAGTAGAGGGAATGATAATGCATAACCTATGAGAAAACGATAAGCAGAGTGAATGATAATGCAGGACCTGTGAGATTACGATAAGCAGAGTCAATGATAATGCAAAACCTATGAGAATACGATATGCAGAGTCAATGACAATGCAAAACCTATGAGAATAGGATAACCAGAGTAAATGATAATGGAGAACCTATGAGAAAGAATAGGATAAGCAGAGTATATGATAATGCAGAACCTATGAAACATAAATGGTAAAACTATGACTGTAAAATTTGCAAAATAAACCCTAGGGAAACAAAAATGCTAAACTATGCGTATTATATTTTCAAAATAAACCCTACTGAAAGAGAAATGCCAAAATATAAGTGTAATATTTGCAATATAAACCCTACGAAGCAGAACCCATATAAAGAAAAATACAACTTCATTTATGACATGGAAACAACAAACATTATTATTATTGAAAGAAGAAAACAACCCCAGAAATTTCAATGGCAAGGGAAACAACCAACTACATTATTATCTATTATATAAACAAAGCGATACTTGAACACAAGATTAATTTCCAAAGATTTAGTGTGTTTATGAACACAAATAGGACAATGTTCATAAACACTAAACTTCAACAAAAAAAACGATATCTGCAACACCAAAAAACCAATAAAACAAACTGAAATTGCAAACCAAACTCAAACAACCGAATAATGGCGAGCCTTAGTGAGCAAGCTCACCTGGGTCGAGCACGCAACAAACCCATTCGTTGCTTGCACCTTCATGGCGGCGAGGAACTTGTTCGTTGCTTGCATGGCGGAAGTGAAGCCGCTGGTAACATTCGGTAACTGTCGTTTACCCATCTCCATATCAGCTTCTACCCAAACACGATATGGTCTCCGAACATCGTAGGTTGTGGTGAATAGATGAAGGTTGTAGACGACGAAACGAGCAGGTACTGGCATGCAAGTGGAGAAGGAATGTCTACTTGCTAGAATGAAAGGTTGAAAACATGGCGAGAAGAGCAAGACACTGAGAGCATTCAATGCAATTTAGCTCGAAATAAACGCAAGGTGACGTGGAGCTTAGGAGAGGTCACAACAATTAAACCCGACAGTTGATAGGAATAGGAAGTGGTGGCGAGTGATAAATGAGATGTAGTGGATTCTTAGGGTGGTGGACTAAGAGAAGTTGACGTGGCAAGGCTGTCAACTTTAGATGCCAAGCCACGTAGGTAGTGGCACTCGAGGTGCCTACGTATCGGTCGATGGGTCATTTGGACCTTTTATTAAAGTCGTGAACAAATTTCGACCTTCCACATGGCAAAATATTTTGAAATTAAAAATAAATTTTTTATATTGTTTAATATCCGTTTTTGCATACTGAATTATTTTTAAAAAATGCTATCGATCCATGTGACCTGCGATTTTGGGTGTGTACGACTCCTCTCCCCTACTTGTATCAAAATTAGAGATTAAGATTTGTTTTTTTTTTTAAAAAGCCAATTCATATACGGGATGTGAATGCCCTTCAGTGAGTGTGTGAGGACGTTACAACCGAAAAGAAGGCAACTCGACAGCCTTCAAGGAAAGCAAGTGGTACAGGAAGGCAGGTCCGATGGTGACAGAACGAGGTTATGAGAGGAACATCGCTTTACACAGAGTTGTGTTGTGATTTATTCTCTTACACACCAGCACTTCCTACCAACGGTTAAACTACGTGTGCCATCCTATGCCTTTGAGGCTAAGACTTCTCAAGGCTGCAAAAATTACACAAGACACCAACTTTTTCCATAGGCCATGGTGTGCTCACAGACCTATGGAAAAAGCTACCCATCATAATTTATGGTGATGCGGTCACGATGAGGTGATTTGAATCGGCAGGTGATATTTACGGTGGACAAAATTTATTTCCAATCGCCACTAACAAGAGAGCATTCAAGACTAAAACTGTATTAATTACTAGACCCCACGCAGCATTACCCCGATTTCAGGTATCACACAAAATCTTGCATTATGAAGTTGATGTTACTACTGGTCATGTCTATCTGATATCACCACCTTCGTAGTGAATATCTTCATAAATCTCCCGTTGGCGCACCCATAACTGCCCTTGATATGCTGTGCAGATTTTAAGAAATTACTACTTCACCAACCTCTGCCATACAGCTAAACTAGAAATATTACTGTTCCTTGCGTATGAAAAGGATTATCATTCTTCTTGCAGGTCGACTCTATGATACCAACAAACGTAGGCTAGGCTGGGCATCAGCCAATGAATCATTCTTCAATTCAGATTAGATTTTTCACTTCATACATGGAATGGCGTGCAGGTGATAGGTCTGGGAAGTTACAACGAGCAGAAGTAGCCCAGCGCATGCATTTGTACTATTGACAACTTTTCCTGGGTACGAGTACAACGGACTCGTGCTTAATGTTATGGGTTCGGTCACTCAGCAGATCGACTTCCTGACAGTAACAAATCTAACGGTAGTCGATGGAGGGAGGGTAGGCCATGACAGGACCTTGTATTTAATGCCTATTCTAAATTGATTAATCCTCTCAAATCCAGACGACCAGCCAAGTGTCAGAAGGCAACCTACAGAACATAGTGATAGTTGTAGTTAGGCACACAAAGCTGAAGAGACAATACTAATAAATGAAGCGGTCGCCGCAATGGGTAAGGACCCACCAGTCAGTCTGAGAGTTAATTCGGGCTGTAGTGGATGAGAGCGACCTACTTCCATAGAATGTGGTCAATCCTTCGTATTAATTACTCTGAATCATGGCAGGTCTTAAGATTGTATTCCTGATAGCATGTCAGAATATATATATATATATATATATATATGATTGATGGAGTTTCCAGTCAAATCTGACATTAGAGTTAGCAGATAGAGAAATTGGTGAATCGTTAAATGGGTTGAAACTTGCAATCAATATCCAAACCCGCATAGCATTCACCCTACCATCTGGTGCGTACCTATTTCCAGATTGAGAGCAAGTTGTCATATAACATGTAATTTGCGAGCAACATGAACATGAATATGAATATGAATATATATATATATATATATATATTATAAAATAAAGTGAATATTTTATTGATATTTAAAATATTAAAAACAATTCATTCATTTTTAACCGATAGGTTATATATAGTATGAATTTTGAGCGGAAACAAGTCTCATGTTTGAAAATTCCTTCTTGAGAAACAAGTTACCACTCATTTATTTGCCGACGTGTATACTGTCAAATAAATGTAGAGTTGTAATGCCGACATACGATAGAGTTTGCAATTTAATATGAAATCATATCAAATTCAGTCTTCTTCCATCAATAAAATCTTCTTTGATCGTTTAGGAGTGCACGCATTTAAAAAAATTTAAATCTTATCAGTGCTGGTAGATTGGATGGGATTGCTATCCCCAAGTAAAAGCGGTATTAGGATCAATCTAATTATCTGGTAGTCGATTAGATTGCAATAAATGTGAAGATATCCATTTTTGTCCACCTTTGCCACTGCCCTAACTCCTACCGACTTTAACACCGCTTAAAATTGTTCTTACAAAGATATTAAATCTACTTATTTTGCAACAAATGTTTTGGAGTGCATTTTTTTTAGGGGGATTAAGGTTATGGAAACTATTTGTGCTGTTAAGCCTCATTTTTGTTTTTTGTCTACAAATTTTTTCACAAGCTACCATATTCTTGTGGTCTTTTTTCGATTCAATAATATCACTTTACATGAAAAATGTTTTTTTTCTAAAGAAATTTTCCCAAGGAAAAATTATCACAACGTTGCGGTAGGCAAGGTATTGGAGAAGAACATCAAGAGTATGTTTTGTTTTACTATTTTACTTTTGTTTCTTAATTATTTTATGTTAACTGTTTCAGTTATATGCGTCTGTTCTTGGTAATAGTAGTAATTATGGTCATAGTTTTCATTTCTGTTTTTTACTTTTACACCTGCCTGCATTATGTAAAAACTAATAAACCTTCAAACCTCAAAATAAACTGAAAATTTTATTTACTTCTGCCTATTTTCCTCACATGAATGGTAAAAATTGAAATTTCAGTTTATTTACTTCTGCCTATTTTTTGCACATGGATGGTAAAAATTGAAATCTTTTAGGGAAGCTCTTAGTTATGTACAGTTCAAGGCAAGGTCCAACAACACCTTTTCCTAGTAAATTATTGAAAGAAAAGACAATAAATACAAATAGAGACTCAAAAGCATATAATTACTTCAAAAACTATGCTCCAACAAATAGTGCTCAACTGTCATCTTTTGAGCTAGTTGTGCCTCATAATGATAGCCCTGAGTTCCCATATGGCATCGAGTTTACTATTGGGATCAAACAATTGTAATGAAATTCTTTGTATTACAATTAAATCGCCACAAAATCACAATTTATTGGAAAACATTTGGGAACAAACCTTCTAACACAATTTTTTGCCAATTTGTGGGTTTAAATTGTTTCCTCGTCCAATTTCCAAAAAAGATGCAATTTTTGGCAATATTTAAACAGAAATGACCAACAAAAGCTTGGGGAATAGGCATGATAGAAGTAGGCCATGCAATAGAAGTGAAAAAAAAAAGAAATTAGCAAGGCTGTAGACAAAAACAATTACATCAGCGGGGTTAAGAATGTAAACTAAGCTACCTCTAAACCAAACATAGTCTAATATATTGTTATTTTGCACTTCTGCAATGGAGATGAAGAAAATATTTTATCAAACAAACTGAGTCAATTACTAGCTAGACAAGACTAGCTTTGACTAGCAAAGGCCTGTAGCACATTAGAATTTATAATTCTCTTTGGGTTGACTTACTTTTATTCACAAGGCATTCTATGTTGGGTAGACTCTAGCCAGAGAATCTAATTTGCATCTCTGTATTTTATTACAATGGGTCTTCCGTGGAGATAATAATTATCAGCAAGACCAACTATTAATTGTGGAGGCCAAGGGAAAAATGATCGCAATCTTCTTGCAACCATAGAAATAATTAGTACAAATTTACTGGTCGAGTTCTATTTTCCACTGAAGCTATATGGCACATCTATGCAGATGCCCTTTGCTTTTCTGAGACTGTATGAACAACCCATCGAAAGGCCCACGTTCTTGAAAGCACTACGACACATGAAACCCATTATGTTAAAATCTCTATGCAGCCTGATTTTAAATTTTGTGCTGAATTCAAATTAGATTTTATTTGGGCTTACCTCACAACTTCTAATATGATGTTGAGGATGAACGAATTGATCCTTGCTTTCAACATGCTTATTTGGGCGGTGAGCAGTTTGGATGGTGCATTGTCTTCCCTCGTCCATGGATTGCTTGTTCTACCCAACACTCTTGCGACCTTTGTTATTAGGAAAGTTTATGTTTTTCCCCTTACCACATTGCAAATGGTTTTGGCCCCCACGTTTCATAATAGCCTTCTACGTGGCACAAAAATACTCTTAAGATTTGATACCTTTCCTGTTAAAGATCCGTACATTTACAATAACTTAATACATGCATCTACGATGTGTCATAAGGTCAAATGCAAGTTTTCAGCTTTGGATTTAATGACATCTACCCTTCTGTTGAGTTGTCTTTAGTGATTTAAAAAAAAAAAAATCCTTCCATATCCAAACTTTTTAATTCTTATAGAAATTTAATCAATTGTTTTTCAAAATCCCTGGGTGATTGATCTTGTACACTTAATTCACTTAATTTTATATAAAGTTAATTTCCATTTGGTTTATATAAATAATTTTACCTACATTTAATTGTGCACATTGAGTTTGTGTTTTCATATCGACAATTTTATATTCACAATTTTCTAAGCATAAGAACAATTACTTTATATGCATATTCAGATAGCTCTTTTAATGGATATTCACAAATGGAAAGCAGTCCATACACAATTATCAAGAAAAAGAAAGAGCTTTGACTACATCTGATTTCATTATGAGCAGTATAGGTACACATTTTTACTTTTGAAATTCTCTACATCAAATTTTACTTAATTCTTATTAATATGCTCTTCATAGTATATGCTTTACACATAAATTACAAACTAATTTACTCACATCTTCATGGTCTATAGGTGGTTGCTTAATAATTGTAGTTCTTTTCATTTTTGGATCAAGTGCACCTAAGATGCCACCCAAAAGAATATTCTATCTCCTATTATGATGTAAGTGTTTTAACTTTTTCTTTCCATTTTTAGGAACAAATAACTGGACAACAAAAGCTTTTTGATGCAGACTCTTTTCATACAAGCATGTGGAAACATCAACTATAAAAGCATCACAGATGAAACTACTATGAATCATTCCTTCAAATGGCTATATCAAAAATTATAATTCAAAGCAAATTCTATTTGTTCCAAACATTTGTTAAAAAAGTATCTTTTGTATATATTTCAAGCTTCTATTACAAATTTATATGAACACTACAATGAAAGCTACTTAGCATGTTTTCTTACATATACTTCTCTATCGGCGTAACCCTTGCACCCCTTCTAGTGCAAGTGTTAGTTTTATAGCTTTCCCCAGCTATGAGAAGCATGGGTAAGTGACAAAGCTCGTGTTTAAGGCAAATTTTGTACAGGTATTAGTGGAAGGAGTTTAAAGCAAGTAAAATTTTTCTTGATCATAGCTACAAATATGCAGCGAACTAATTTCCAGTGTCAACATCAGTAGGGGCTCTAACGCTGGCTGAATATTTAATTCCTAAATATTGGATAGTTGGGATGTTTTTGCAGCAACGTTGCCTGGATTCAATAATAATAATACTATTTTCATGTAGGGTTAAACTCAAAAGGGAAAATTAATATGATAATCTAATCTTCAAAGATTAGTTCGCTTGGGTTCTTGTGAATCACTATTCATGAAACATGGGTCAATGAGTTTGACTCGAAAACTACATGGTTGAATCTTGATAGCAATATCATAATTTGACATGCTGTGGAAGAAACCTCTTACTTATCAATCTAATCTTGTCAAAGTAAGGTAGTCTTACTTAAATGATCAACTAAATAATAAAAGAGTTTTAGATATGTATGTGTATTAAACATTATTCTAATAACAATACTCATAAATGTATACCGTAATAAAATTCAAATTCTCTACCAACGTGAATATTTTTAGAGGATGTTGTAAATAGAGACATTATCTTTAAAAAAAAAAAAAGGAAACAATTTAAAGGAAAATATTTAGATGCCAATTTATCCAACGTGAATAGAAAGGAAAGTTAAAATAAACAATGTAAAGGAAAACATTTAGATGTCAAATTACCCAATGTGAATATAAAGAAAAGTTAATTTAAATGATGACTAATAATGTAACTTTCTTTTGGATAATTACTTGGCTTTAAGGAATAATTGTATATATAAAATATATGAGAGTTTTAATTATTTACTATTTGGTGGTATAAATGTCCATTATGAGTAAGTGATATTACATAAATTTACTCATTAAATAATAACATCACTATCATTCAGACTTAAGCATTTTAATAATTAAAATAAAATTATTGCAAATTAAAAAGAAATGTTATCATTATTAACAATTAGATATTAACATCACTATAAAAGAGGACTGGAGGGGAACAATAGCCAGGAAAACAAAGAATGGGTGGGAGATGAGGCGGTGGACCTCCTGATTAAAAAATGAGATGATGCCAGTTAGTTGCTCCCGGTGCCTGTCTGTCAGCTGTTGCTGTGCTGCCTTTGGGTTGTTTCTGTGTTTTTTTCGTTTAATGTTAGCTGTTTAGTCTTATCCTTTTTTTGGCCCTAGTGGTTCGTTGTGAAGGGTACAACGCCCTGTAAATGCTATTTAACTTTTCAAAAACAATAAGATATTGACTAATTAAAATAATAATATAATTGAGATCTGGTTGGTTATTAAAAAAATAAAAAAGTAAATAACAATCATATAATTATATTATAAATGTTTAGTTGCTGATTTACTTTTAATACCATTAATATTTAGATTTGAAGGTTTAATAGTGGATTATATAATAATAATGTTATTTCCAAGAATTGGTTGTTAAGCCAATAATGATATTATTATTATTATTATTGTGGATGAATAATGGTAATATTAGCATTAAGACATAATTATTAATTGAACAAAAAAAAAAAATTATATAGAGGGGAATTGTTGAAGTTAGGCACATTGTTAGTAACCTTTAAACTTGGATTAAATAATCATCAATTTATTTATTACATAACAATAGTGTTATTACTAGGATTTAAGTGTTAATTGTGTAATAATAACAATTAGTGTTATCATTTACATTGAGCAAAGATTAAATATCAATAACATACTTAGTATGAAGATTGAATTGTCCAATAAACAATAGAATTAATAGTTGATAATTAAAAGTATTGCTATCATTTAAGACTATGGGGTAAAGAATAATACTATTAATATCTATACAATGATATTGTAATCATATTATATATTATTTGTCAATTTATTATGCACAATATTGTTAAGGGATTTGTTGATGAGTAAACCAAAACAATGGTTAATTTCATGATGGAAATTAATAATACTTACTTTTAATGTGGAGCATGTCATGAAGGTGAGGTTAGACACCATTCATCCATAACATTTATTCAAAACTTAACATAACCTTAACTTATGGTTTTGGGTCATCTCGTCCTCAGTTGAAGGGTGTCTACGATGGAATTCATGCACTTGATGTCATTCCTTCCTTTACTTCGCTCTTGGGTGATGTGCCACCAGTGTTGGGTCATATGCCACCATGTGATACGTATAGAACAGTACCATGTGTGTGCATGGTTAACTTTGTTAACAAATTTTTTTTGATGGTTGTGTTTTTGCCTTGCATGCAAAATTTAGGGCATGACACATAGCCTTTCCCTTGGGGACTCTATGGTGATTTTCTCTAATAATCCCAAAGATTTATGCATTACCGACAATTGTATTGACGAGATCACCCTTGATACTGGCAAACACTCCCTCATTCTACGTTGCTTGTGTAGGTGTCCGTCTACGACAACGTTCCTGGACTGGATCCAAATGAACTAGGGTAACTTGCCCACCCCGTCCATCAAATCACTGGAATTTGGTTTTTTTTTGTATCACTTTTGGCTCTGTTGCAAACTGTGGGTTTATTTTCCGGAATGGCCCTTGGTTCTTTGGATATTATGGAATCTTCATTTTTCCATGGCCCCCCTTCTTTGACCCGACCTCTACTAAAATCACTTCTGTCTCAGTTTGGATAAAATTTAATCATGAGATAACAAATTAATTTTTTAAAATTAATTTTAGTTAATCAGATAATTTTTAAATAATAAATAATATGTATATATTAATCTAATAATTTATGCCGAAGGTGTCTCCAATATGAAAATGATCAACCTAAAATGTTTAATCGACGGTTGACATGTTTCAATAGACCTTGCCTATGATCAAAGTGATCGTGGCCATTAATTTTTTTCCTGTCGATCTTTTATCTCATTTTTAATATTTGATACGACAATGTGGTTGTATTGGGTGTCCTCCATCCTTTCGAAATGCAACTTGCATTTTATGGCGGCTACAACAACATCTTTGTATTTATTACGGAAGGGTACATGCTCAGAACTGGCGCAAATTTAATTATTCTGCAAGTTGGTGTGCGATCATTGTGCAAGTTGTTCGCCATCTTTATTGTTGTGTCCAATCAAATTTAAACTATATGTGCAGGAATTACTTTGCAGCCAAGAATATGATCGCTATCTTCATTTATGAAGCCATTAAAACACTCCCGACAAGCCCCAAATTTCTATTCTTAATTAAACTATATACCTGGAAACACGGTAGTGAAAGTGGTACAACTCAATTTCCTTGCATCGCTGCAAATATGAGGTTAAGTTTACATGAAGATCAATTCGAGCCAATCAAAAACCTTGTCAACATTCACATTCCTAATTATGATTTACAATGCTTGCCTGCACTATATGGTTGTGATGATTTCCTTCAAAGATCAAATGGAAAGCTGTAATGCAGTACTAACCTTGGGAGATTCATGCTGTCATTTAATGGAGAAAATGAACATTTACAAACAAACTTTGAGAGGAAGATTCAAGTCACCTCGTCCATAGAACCATGTGCGTTTGTGGATATTGCTTATCCCATGCGGCCAAAGTAATCTTATCACTTGACTTGAAGCTAGCAAATGAGTCAAAAAACTACAAAAGGGTTGTTTTTGTATGGTGATCTTTCGTTCTCACAAATGGGAAAAACAAGTCGTTGAATCATTGTCTACCATGTTTTTTTTGCTCACAAAGTTAGCAGCAATCAGAAAAAGCGTTGGAAATACTTTTCTTTTGTTGACTCTTTTTGATGTTTTGGTCACTATGTGGCATTCAATATGTTAATGGTGATTCATGAAGAGCAGCATGAAGTTAGCAACAATCAGAGACGCTGTTGGATTGTTTTTTCACGTTTTTTCTATGATAGAATTGTATAAACATTTTATTCGCTAAAACTTGTATTGACGCCTTTCAATCATCTTTGTATTTCTAATCTGGGATTGAATGGAATTCCAACCCTGATTTGACATGCAGGAATTGATTTTTTCCTGATTATATTAATTAGATGGAGCTTTTTTCAGGTTTTTTGATTTGTCATGCATCTATCTGATCAGATTTAGGCTTTTCTACAATCCAATACCCTTTTCTTTTTCCTTATGTGATTAATATTGTTAATTTTGAGAAGGATGGTATATTGTTTGTGTTTCTGGTTATAAGAAAACTATTCTTTGATATATTAGTTGGTGCTTCGTTTTTATTTGTCTAAGGGAACACTTGTATTGATAGAGAACATACCACTCCCAAAATAAAATTTAGCCTGGAGAATTGAACTACTACTAAATTTACATGTAGTAGCCCGTAGTTCATTTGTTAAAATTTCAAATTTATGCCTTCCACTATCAGTTGTAGTTGAGGAAAGGAAATTTGAATTAGAAGTCAAATATGGTACGAGTGAAATTGTTATTGTTATATCCCATATCAAAATGGCCTGTATTTTTTTAATTTCCGTTGAGTTTTCCTATAGTAGATTAAACTTACCTCAGGTTGTTTGCAAATCTAGCTAAAGTAAATTAGAATACCCTCAGGGCCACTTTTTATGATATTATGTTAAGGGAATCTGTTAGGGTAAAATTTGAAGTGACGTGATTAAGAACTAGTCATTTGATGTGTTGTTAAAGTATCTCTTGCTTCTATATCGTAATTGGAGCAAGCTAGCTCCTAGACAAAATTCACCTATGTATATAATGTTGACGCAAGATTTTGCAGGTAGCAGCAGTCTCATGGGAAACTTAGCTACATAGTGCGCTAGCTAAGTGACCTCCAGGGTTTTTTTAAAGCCGACTCTTCGTTTAGTGGGGGAGGTAAAGGGTTAGAAAGACAACAAAACATGAAATCTAAACTACAGGTGATGCGCCAAAATCATGAACGAATTTACCATAGCACAGTGTTGGATGCAAAGGCTCTAACCACCAAATGTCATTTATTAAGTAAATTTTCTCAAAAACACTTTAAAACATAAGAAACACCCTCTAATTGCATAACATAATTTGACATAACTTCACCCAACACAGAGGAGTCGAAAAACATGATTTATATTTATTTAGCTATGAAAGATCACAAAAGTTGAAGAACAAGCATTCATACATTATAGAAAAATAACACAGACTAATAGTCTTATCAAATACATGAAAAATAGAAAGGCCGAATGATTGACATAGTCTGTGAACTTCAAGTTCAATAAAATATTACAGAGGCTTTTCCTAGTGCTCGGGAGTTTTTTTATCAACTTAACAACAACCTAATAAAAGAGATGCAAGGCAGCCTATATAGGCTAGCCCACCGCCTAACAACCATGAAGAAAGATGCCTTGATCAAACATCGACGCCCCAAATCTTCTCGAGTCGACATCGAACAAAAGGAACGCTCAACAATGCGCTAGCACAACCGCCTCAGAGAACATAAGGCCATGCAGCAGAAGAAACGAACACACAACATCGAAGAAGAAAACGCGGTGGCAAGCAAGAACAAATCGGCATAGCAACAACTCCCATAAAATCAACGCACTAGAAAATGCCACGCGTCGAGCAGACGGAGGCTGACAAAAAGAATAACAGATGCCCAACGAAAAGCTCCGAGAGGCAGCCATGTGGGTGACGCCGAGTGATAGTAACTGGATGGTGGGCCCAACTCAACAAGTGACTACAGAAAGGAACGCGTCACACACACAGAACTCGACAAAAGTGAAGCGATACAGAACAACTAAAAGCTTCATTAGGAGGGCATGTGGCGAACGCCAAAGGTTGCGAGTGATAAAAGATAAGGCGCAACCACGAAGGAAAAATAATAATAATCACGAAGGTCAGCTGTTTTTTGTGGAACAGTTTGGCGACTCACAGGGACATTTCGCCTGCGGAATGACGAACCCCAAAAACCTTGGTTCAACATCCCATTATCGCTCACAACCTTGAGAGGGCAGCTTGCAGACTGGTCCAGACCTCACTTGATGGTGCGAAGAGGGCTTGCAGATTTTTGTGTGCCATTTTGAGATCGATGATTGCCTTAAAAGGCAATCCGCCAGATACCTTCGCCTCCAATTCCAGCTGGAAGAAGAGCTACACTAACTGATGTACGATACCTTCAATATTTCAATGATCGGGGACTGATCAAAATATTGGAAAACAAAAAGGTCCTGCTTCTTCTCTTCGATCTTTACAATTATGTGCTCGACACCTGCTACTGCCTGATCAACAATGAAGGGCGAAGGGAGGCCTCGCTGAGTTAAGCAAATTTTTTTTTCTTGCATGTCACTGGTAACTTGGTTCAATCTGGCTCTGCATTCTGCCACCTGCTAGGCAGCCTCCTGCATGGAAATGAGAATGTTCACGCCCATGGCCACCTTTGTCTGGTCCGCTATACCTACGCCGCTCAGAGCCTCATTTGAAGTCGTATAAAACTTGCTCAACAAAATCCTGGCCTCCAGAACTTTGTCAGAAGTCATCTCCTGCACCTGCTAGATTGTTTCACTGACTTTTCTGCATAGATCAGTTGCCTGCGCCATAAACCTTAGGGTGAGCTGCAAAGTAAGGCATAATGCCTTGACCTTATGCCAGTAGGACGCGTATAACTCCTTGGAAATTTCCAACGAGCTCATCTGTGGTGCAAGAGGTTGGGCCCTCAAAATATCCAACTCCGCCATTCTGCTGCTTAGGTCTGCCCTTAGCTCCGATAAGCTTCCATCCAATGCGAACACTTGGCTTTATAGAGTGGAAATTTCCTTCTCCTTCTCTTCCAAGGCCAATTCGGCCTACTTTCTCTCTTTAATTTCTGACTCTAAAACGGAAATCATCTCATTTACTTCATCACTTGTGCTCTGTCGGAGCTGCTTCATACCGTCATTCAACTGTAGTATGCCAGTACAAAGTTTTTCTTCGTTTTCCCGACTCCGCTCAACCTCATTTTGTAGGATTAGAACAATCTCCGCGCCCATTACCTGAAGCTCTTTGATTTTGCTTTCAAAAGCGCTCCTCTCCTTTTGTAGGCGATTTATCTCATTTTCTTGGGCTTTATACTTGTTTACCCAGATATCAACCTTTCCCTTTAGCTCCGATAACTACTCCTCTCTTTTCCTTGCTTGGCGATTGAGCTTGAGGTAGTCGATGGTCACTATTTTTTGAGTCTCTTCCATCAACTCGAACTTATCCCGCGAACGAGCTTGCTGCAGGTCCAACCCAATGGCGTTGATAGAGTAGTCACTTAGCAGCATCTCTCCCACTAGCTTAATCATGTTGGAAGTGATCTTTGCAAACATCAATAAATTTTGACTCTCATTGAAGACAGTTTGTAAGAGAGGTTTTGCCTGCCTGCTTGCATCCTTTTGTCTCCTCTTTTGAATTTGGCTAGCTCGGGCTCTCTTATTTGCCTTCACCTATGAGAAATATTCCTGGGAAGAGATACCCAGTCCACTAGCAAAAGGAAATTCCCGAGAGACTGCTAGTGGGAAAGATAGCGTGTTGAGCGAGTTAGTGGATTTGCTAGGCCTTGTGATAATGGTCGGGGAAAAAGGTGGGATGAATTGACCGCTTAGAGGTGATGAAAACATGACAGTGGAAAAAGAAGAGGAAGCACTAACTGATATGCCAGGCCTCGGGGATAAAAATTGTTGGCTCATTAGGTCAAAATTGGCGACCATTTGTGTCCCAGGGGCATAATTGAAAGCAGATGATGAAAATGGAAAACCAGGAGGGAAAGGACTAGACTGCCCGGGATACCTAGCGATAGAGAAAGATGGTGCCGATGAAAAAGCTGGGGCAGACGAAGAGGAGACTAGAGATATAGTAGAGAGAGAAGAGGGAGGAAATAATACCTGAGGCTCATGAGGAGCTACAGATGATACAACTGCTTCCTCCTATTGTTGCTCTTCCTCTCCTCCAGATTCTCTCGTTCGCAACCGCTTCTCTTTCGAAGAGTCCTCAAGGTCTACAATGACCTGCCATCTATGACTGGTAGTCCTTGGCCTCTTCCTGGTTGATTTAGAGGAGCTAGATGGCTCCAACATTTGTGTGCTTGGCGAATCCCCTTGATGTGCAGGCTGCTCATTGACATCCTCCCTATGCATTGGATCTTCTCCTGCAACAGGGGCGTTCTGGGTTACCTCTTCTCCGGGCTCCGTAGCATCTCCTCCCTTCTCATAGTGTTGCTCTGACGTTGAAGGGTTCATATAATTCTCATTGTCTGGATGCTCATTCTCCCATATGTCATCAAATTTGTCATCTAGAGCCATCTCTTGGAAAATCCCATTTGTTGTCTTTGTCTCTTGCATGTATATCCAGAAGTCTCAAATTTTTTCGGGCTTCCATTCAAGCTTATTGAATTGGCTGCACAGGGACTGGTTAATCTTCTAATTTGGGTTGGGCCTCCCTGCAACATAGTAAAAATTCAGCCATGGTGGTCGATTATCCTCTGAAGGAAAATATTTAAGGCCCACATAAAATTTCAAATTTCCCTCTTCAATATTTCTCCGAGGGTCCCAGAATGGCCGGGGCTGATGCAAAATTTTTATGCCAATCTCCGATAGATTATTTTTGGGATTTATTTCCAGGTGTCATTTATAATCACCAACCCAAGATGTCCCAACTTTGAGTACAGAATCTCTGAAGTATTAATCTTCGAAGTCCTTTTCTTAACCAGTGATACGAAACCAAACATGACCGACAATATCAAATAGGAAGTTAAATGCCTTCCTCCCCAGTAGTCATTATCAATATTACATAATTGTCTTAACGCCTCTAAGAATTAAAGTCTGTCAGAAAGAAAGTGTGGGAGTTGGAAAGGTTCCCGGACAAAACCTCGCATGCGAAGCATAGTGAAGTCTATGGCAAAGAACCAATCAGAAGGCGGCAAAAATTTTCCCAACCATGATTTTTGTCTTGGCGACAGGCGCGCGAACATGCTGCTCCCAGATCCTTCTAAAGCCTATAAAGTTGGAGCTAAGAACGAATCCGTGAACACATAATAATGAAAAGTTTTTGACAAGACAAGAGTTCATGTCGAAACTGGCTTCCTTGTGGCAGTCTCGTCGAAAATGACCAGAGACATAAATTTCTGGAAATAATCCAGATTTTGATACAATATTAAGTAGGCTAGGAAAGAGGAATACCTGGAAGTCCTGCAGCTGCTATTTCATGTCATCAACAATAAACCTTGCAAAGTCCATAAGTGGAGGTACGTTGTTCCACCTCAGCATAAAGCTGAGACACATTTGAAACTCAAAAACCTGTTTGTCCGTATCCAACCCGCAAACCAAAGCCAACATAGAGCAGACAGAAGAAGACCCCAATTTTAAAGCACCCAGAGAAATTGGGAATCTGGGAGGTGCTGAGACATTTTTTGGCTGAGCAGTTTCAGTGTGGTAAAACTATTGCACCATTCTGAGCGTTCCCCCCTTAGCATGCATCTTTTTTATTTCAAAAATTTCAACATTCCGGGTCAAGGGGAGAGGGATGCATAGCATATCCTGAAGGGCTTCGGGGCTGATGACTACCTTCAAATTAGGGCCACTTATTACTCCAATCTGAGGGTCAAAGTTTTCCACGCATGCTGCCACAATTTCTGGGCAATAATGCACCAGAAGAACCATGTACTGGGGAAGCCCAGAGTCCCATAGACACTGGTAGAAAGGGTCTGTTAATTTCTTCTTTCTCTCACATGTAGATTCCCTAAGGCTTTTGGGATCCTGAGTTATTATCCCAATCCTCCGATACTAGAGCTTGGTTTCTATGAGGAACCACGACTAGTGTCTTCTGGTCTGGTTGTCTAGTGAAGGGCTAGGATGGCTTTGTTGGGATGCCTAGAGTAGCATAAGACTCTTGATCGTATATGTTGACAGGGGGTGCCTTAAATATTCGCTCATTTATACTCTCTGGGATCACCGCTTGCGTTGAACATCTTGCGATTTCAGCCATTTATGAGTATTCGCAATATGCTTCGCAAGCTTTGCAAATGACTTAGCTTCTGAAAGACTCTTTCTTTCTTTGCGAATGACTTAGCCGTTTTTATCTTTTGATAAATCCTTACAATAAATGCACCTTTTTGCATGTCAAACCTGCTTTTTGGTTTTCATGAAAAATGGCTTAGCAAGTGTATGCGCCAACCTTTAATATTTAGTTGCCCAATGCATCTCCAGCTTTTTCGAGCGTGTGAGAAGATCGCCAACCTGTCAAAATACTCTTGAAATTTAAGAGACATGACATTTGAAAGAGGGCCGCTTGCTTTTTTTGGGACAACACACCATGACAACCCTGCCATATCCTTCGCAAATTCTCTTGCATTTATTGATCTCCTGATTGTACTTGGGCACAACGCCCAATGACTTTACCAAAAGATTTGCCTTGATTTTATCGAGATGACAAATCCTCATGCATACACCTGGCTCAAACTCTTTAATCCGGTAGCTTGAGTGAAGCAAGTTGCGGCAGTACCTAATCATTCACATCAACTCACACGCTGCGACACTGATTATCAAGGCCAGATAGCTCTATTTGCTTCTGATGTAATTATAGCTTGCCTCGTCGGTTGAACCCTAACTTTAATCTATAAATAGCCCCCCAACAACTTTGTTAATCACAATTAGCCTCAACATTCCACTTCAGTAGGCTCTAGTTAACTTAGCAATTTCTTAAGTTAGAGTAGTAAGCAATAATGGAGACACCGATTAGGTTGGTTTGCAAGAAGACCCAGGCAACATTTTTAGGAAAAATTAGGTGTAGGCGCCTGAAACAAATGACAGGCGTCCAGAACCTGTTGTATGTGATAGTGATCAAATGGGTCCTCGACCGAGACTGCATAGAATATGGGGATCAGTACAGGGTGAACACTAGCATTTGTTCTCACTTTATCGCCTCGCTTCTGGACATTAGCTTTTCCAAGCATAAAATCCTGAAGCCGACCAAGCGAGTGTTCCCTCAGCGCTACCTCGAAGGACTGGAGCAAGTGGTACAGGCTGCCATCTTTGATTGTGGGGTCCCCTCTGTTCGCAACCTTTGTCAGCTGTTGCTACATGGAGCACCCGTGCCAACCAGGCCCTTCCTGTTCGGCTTTGAGTTGGAGACCCACAAAGAGCATTGCGCCAAGGTCCATGTGCGGATACATTACATTGAACCATTATGAAACTTCCAGTGGTACGAGGACTTTGAAAGAATGGTTTTTCCTCATCTTGCACCACCGGTTGCTACCATTTCTGGTCCAGCCAATGCTTGATATTTTGAGAAGAAAGATAGTCCTCAATTTCGCTTTTCTACCTTTTTCCAGCCTCTGCTCCCTAGTGGATATATGTATATATTTTGATACCAGGCCACTGGCCTCTATTGTATATAATTTAAATGTCCCGACAATAATATAATACTTATTTTTTTCATATCTTGGCTCATTTACAATGTATTTCAATTTCTTGCAATACTGTTGTTGTTTTCAAAAAGCACTGAGAAAACCCAAAACTTAAATCAGAAAAATAATTACATATTTACAATTTACAAACCCACTGAATGGGTAGAACTAATTAAACTTCTTAAGATGTATCCCATTAATTGGAATACTCAAAACATTACCTTCCTTGTCCTCTAACTCAAAAGAATTAAACTGTTTGCATTGAACAATTTTGAAAGGCCCCCTCACAGAGGCTATCGAACTTTCCGTGTTGGTCAGGCTTTGCCCCACGCTCATTGAATTTGAGCACGAAGTCCCCACATTTTAGCTCTTGATTTGATGCCTTTTTATCAAACCACTTCTTTATCACCTGCTGACGACTGTTCATCACCTCAAGAGCATGCTCTCTCTTCTCCTGAACCTTGAGTAGCTCGAAAAACCGTACCTTTATTGCTCCATTATGTTCAATTTCTAGATATTTAAGCAACTGGAAGGCAGGGATTTCCATGGTGATAGGCAACAATGCCTCCTTCCCGTACACCATCTCATAAGGAGATGTCTTTAGTATCTGCTTGGGCATGATTCGGTCTGCCCACAACGCTATCCAGAGATTCTTATGCCATTCTCTCTGGTGTTCCGAGCCTATCCTCTTGATTAACCTGATGAGGTTTTTATTTGTGGACTCCGCGAGGCCATTCCCCTAAGGATAATAGTTAGAGGAGGTTTTCAAGAAAACCTCGTATTTCAATGCAAATTGGCTCATCTTAGAGCCAAGGAAAGCTTTGGCATTGTCGGAAATAATTGTTTTTGGCGGGCCAAATCTGGCTACCAACTCCTCCAGGAATTTAACTATCTCTACTTTTGATGCATTCTTCAATGGCGCTGCTTCTACCCATTGGGTGAAGTAGTCGGTTGCTGTCAATATCCACCTGTGTCCAATTGAAGAGAAAGGGTTAATCATTCCATTGAAGTCTAGACCCCATTGACCAAAGGGTTCCTCTACTACTATAGGCCTTAATGGCATAGCAACATTCTTTCTCTTTCCGACATAAAATTGACATTCATTGCAAGACTTTATTAATGAAAATGCATCATTGAATAGAGTTGGCCAAAAGTAACCAGCACATATAATTTTAATTGTTGTAGTCCTTGCAGAAAAATGTCCTCCAGTTAAGCCATTGTGGTATTGATCTAATATTCTTTTAGCCCATTCTTCATTTACACATCTTAACAGGACACCATTAAAATTTCTTTTGAAAAGTACACCTTCCAAGAGAACATAATTGCTATTTTGTAAATGATAGAAATGCCTCTTAAAAGAAGGGAGATTGATTGGATACCTTCCTATTTGCATGAATTTTATCCTATCTTCCAACCAATCTCCCTTAGAGATTTCTTCATTCAGTAACACAGGTTCTGGGGCTTCAAGCTCTGTCATTGATTCATTGTTCTCGGTGAGATACTCACACAGTCCTTTTCCCTAAACAATTTTAACAGGCCTGATCTCGATATCATACTCTAGGATCTTGGTAATCCAATTAGCTCTTTTCTCAATGATTTCTCCTTCCATGATATATCCCGCACACTAGGGTGCGGTACACAAACAATCACCTTATTGTATGATATCAGGTGTTGAAACTTCTTAAGCCCTTTCACAATAGAAAATGCTTGCTTTTCTACAAAATTGTATTGTACCTCATACTCCTTTAAGGTGCATGAGTAGAAAGCAACAAGAGACTCCCTTTTATCCTCAGCATCCTTTTGCATAAGCACAGTGGCAATACTATTGCCACTACCAAAAACATACATGATAAAATCTTTAGACAAGTCCAGGTTAATTAACACAGGGGCAAAATAAATGACCTCCTTTATAAGCTCAAAAGCTTTTCTGGCCCCCACTGTCCATTTGAAAGTCTGGTCTTTTTTAAGCATCAAGGTAATTGGTCGAACAATCCCTACAAAATGTGCAATGAATCGGCTAATGAAGTTGACCTTACCTAGAAATGTTTGCACTCCCTTCTTGTTTATGGGTAATGGAAGCTCCTGGATTGCATCAACTCTTTTAGGATCAATGACAATGCCCTCCTTTGAGACAACATACCCCACTAGATTCCCCTGGGGAACTCTGAACACACATTTCTTCGGGTTTAGAGAAATCCTGAATTCCTAACACTTTTGGAAAACAAGCTCTAAATGATCAAAGTGATCATCAACTGATTTGGAAAACACTGTCAAATCATCCAGATAGATAAGTATAATCTTATGAATTAAATCTTTAAAGGAAATTTCCATATCCCTCTGAAAAGTGGCTCTAGCATTTGAGAGGCCAAAAGGCATCTTAGCATATGCATATGTTCCCCACTTTACATGGTGAACGTTGTTTTGTGTGGATCTCCTTCTTTTACCCGAATCTAATTGTAGCCCGAAAAGCCATCCAACATTGAAAACATTTCAGAATCAGCTATGGTTTGTAGAATTACCTCCATTGAAGGCAGGGGTAATGATCATTTAGGGACGCTCTATTTAAGTCTCAAAAGTCTACACACAGTCGTATGTCTCTATTCTTCTTCCAGATTGGTACCAGGTTTGACAACCAAGTGCTTTGTTTGATTGGAAACACTATTCAAGATGCAATCAATTTATTCAATTCTTGTGACATAAGAGATTCTATCTTTGGGTTTACAAGCCTCTGTATTTGACGAACCGGCTTCGCTCCTTCCGATAGCTCAATTGTATACTCAATAATCCCGGGGTCGTATCCCTTAAGGTTATCATATGACCAGGCTACTACGCTCGGATATTCCTCAAAAAAGTACCTTAGTTTGTCTTTATTCTTCTGAGATAATTCTTTCCCGACCTTGAGCTTTTTGTCTTCTTCGATATGCAAATCGGTGTAGTCACCTTTGTCAGCTATGAGCTTCCTTTTGTCTCTCGTTGCATCATCGGAATCAAACAGACTCTACAGAGTGACCATGCCTCTCAGAAGCTTGTTGGATTTCAATTGGATAACTTGATCCCCATAGGCTTCGACGATCTTTGGTTGCAGTTGATCAGCGAATTCCCCAGATGACTAGAGAAATGATGTAATATGAGCATCACTATCGAACACTTGCTAGTCTTGATTTTTTTTTGGAACAACAAGTCTTACAATTACTCTCACTGCATGTTTATTTTTCAATAACTTGGAGGCTGGCTCAAACTGAGCCCCGATAGTTGCCATCCGGTTGACCTCAAAATTCTTCTCTCTCTGTATAGCCTAAATATTAAAAGCCTCAAAGTTGTTAATAAGATCCCAGACTCTATGTTGGTAGGACCGCATACGAACATTCTTTACAACAAAAATCCCTCGGATTTGGTTGACCACCAACTTCGAATCTTCGCACACACTTATTTGCTTCGTGCCCATTTGTTCTGTAAGGCTCAAACCATGGACAAGACCTTCATACTATGCTTCGTTGTTTGAGCATGAGAACTGGAAGCGATAAGACCTCAAGGTCTTTTCTTCGATGGGGATGTCAAACATATCCCCGCTCCATCTCAGGCTCTGCATCTCGCTCCATCAAAGTGCAAAGTCCATAACTCCGAGGGTGTTTCACCTCCGAACTCTTTAGTAATTCTGGGCATAGACTTCCCTTCCTCATGTATGACATAGGTCCCGAGCCCAGTTGCGTGATAATTCCCAAAAGGGTCTGTATCTATAAACTCATTCAACAAAGTCTCTTCATCCTCCATTCGGGAGCTAATAGCCTCTTCTTCTTCCAGAAATTCCATATTGAACCTCTCTTTCTGGGTAATTGAAGTATGTGCGGCTTCAAAATTGAGCAAAGCCTTGTCAACAACATGTTCGGAATGCAAAGTTTCTGACAGTAGTTTCATCTTGGCTCCATGTTTGGTACTCAAGATTAGGTGTGACCAGTCTAGTGCTAGATATCCTCCGACATTTTTTGTGAACTCTCGGGACAAAAAAATCCCAAATAGAGGAGGAATATCAATGAGTACGATATCCTGATTTACAGTGATACTGGGGTAGGAAAATAATGTCATAGGCAATCCCTTGATTACCCCGTCGATATCAACCTTATTTTCATCTAGCTGCATGACTCCCTTATTAAGAGGCTCATATTTTAAACCCAAAGCATCAACTACTTGCTTAGGAATGACAGTGGTGCTAGCACTAGAGTCGATCATACAATTATGTAATAGCTTGTCGCCAATGATAAGTGTTAGAAAGAAAGACTTAGGTTTAGGCTTACTCTCTTTTTCAACTTCGAACTTTTCTTTTGGTTGAATTGTTAGCACTTTATCTAGGTCCGGCTTGGATATTTTTTCTTCATTGGGCTGACTAGGCACCTTCACATCTTCCTCTCCCGACAATGCTTTTTGTAATAGCACCTTCTGCTCCGGAATAGCCAGGACATCCCACAAAGAAGTGTTGGCAGATGAATTCTTCAGTTGTTCCACCACATTGAACCAGGCTCGCAATTGATGAGCCACAGTTGCTTGCTCCTTAGGTTTCACAGTTGGTGTAAGCCTCAGAACTGGTACATCCGACTGTTTGGAAACATTCGGGACGGTCATAGGAGCCTTTGCCTTTAGAGGAGGCAGATTCAGAGAGCTGGGAGGAGCCACGTTAGTCTATTGTGGGATTGAGGATGGGCCTACCAGCGGATTAGGCATCAACTAAGATGGAGCATTAATTGGCAGAGATGTGAATTCTCTGGTGAGCCTCTGCTTAGAACGCGTTTTGTAATCAGACTGCACCTATGGCATTTGAGTCAGAGGAAAGTCATTCAGAAATGCTGACTCTTCTCCTTCCATCCATGAAAAGAGCGCTTGGTTTGGAACTATGTCTAACTCTTGCTGAATGGACATCCCTTGCATTTGAGCAGTGAGGACTGCATTGTCCATCTGCTGAGAGGTGTATGATTGGTTGTCGGGATCAAGTGCGCTACCTTGGCTACGTTGTTCCACAATCTTTTGTTGCAAATTTCCCCGCGGACAATTTCTTGGCATGTGAGCATCATTACAAGGAAAACACCACGAATTAGCATCTTCGGCTAAGTTATTTTGTCCTGCAATGAGCTCTTTACTTGAACTAGGATGGACGGTCTGCATCGGCAAGGTCACTGGAACAACTTGGTTATTCAGTTGTGCCTGAGTATTTCTACGTGATCTATCTTGCCACTGATTTGATTGATACAGAGCTTTTCCGCCTTGATAATTTTGGTAGGCTGACTTTTGATAGCTATATTGCTACCGCTTCATGGTAGTCAATTCATTAGTCATGGCCCACATTTGTTCTCTCATCTCGTTCATCTTGACCGCCAAGGGATTAGGCACTGAAGCCACAATCGGAGCTACGCTCGAAGCTGTTCCTGGATACACATACATAGATTGGGGAGGAGAGGCAAGCGTGTTGGTCGAAGGAGCTTCGGCTTCCACGACATTGCACTCGGGGAACAATGGCATGATAGGTCTTGGTGCCAACTTCCCAGTAGCAATCAGGTTATTTTTTGTAGTTACAACCAAGGCATAAGCATTAGGTAGAGTACTTCCACCTCGATCCTATAGCATCATGGAAATATCAGGTTTGATGGACTTCAAATAGAACATGAACACCAGATCCGGAGGTGGTCAACTGCCAACAGACACTCTTTGCCAGTTGAATGAAAATGTGTATTGAAATCACGCAGAGCTTCATGAGGAGCTTATTTTTATGCTGGTTAGCTAATGATATAGCGAAGACCTATCACCAACATTTAAAAAACACTCATAAAACGGGGTTCCTAGCTCGTCCCAAGTAGCAATAGTATTAGCCTCAAGAGTTCTATACCAGTTCAATGCCTTTCCTTGGAAGGAGGCGACAAATAATCTAAGAGATACATTTTCATTTGACACACCATGTACCAGACATACGTCTGCCACATCTTGTAGGTGTTCCGTCGGTGTCTTCGACTCATCCTCAGAATACTTAGGGATAACTTTTAGAGCAGAAGCAGGGATTGGGGCCCATATTGCAAGAGGCACAGGTGCTACTAAAGGACTGCCAGCATCCCAGGCTACATAATTTCTAGCGGCCATAGGTGTAGGAAAAGGAGGAGATGGTGGAGAAGGAGGAGACAGAGGAGGTGAAAGACTACCTTGCCGCCCTCTCGGGTGAACAGAAACTAAGGGTGGTACGAGCAGGCCAGGGAATCTTGCAGTTTGTGACCTAGTTACAGGCCGATGGCTCATACAAACTTATATAATTAGGAGAACATGCTAGTTCGTGTCCCACCGAGCGTGCCAAAAAAGAACTGTTGACGCAAGATTTTGCTGGTAGCAGTAGTCTCATTAAAAACTTAGCTATTGGGGGACATAGTGCGCTAGCTAAGTGACCTCCGGGGTTTTTTCGAAGTTGGCTCTTCGTTTAGTGGGGGAGGTAAAGGGTTAGAAAGACAACAAAACATGAAATCTAAACTACAGGTGATGTGCCAAAATCATGAATGAATTTACTAGCGCACAGTGCTGGATACAAAGGCTCGAACCACCAAATGCCGTTTATTAAGTAAATTTTCTCAAAAGTACTTTAAAACATAAGAAACACCCTCTAATTGCATGGCATAATCTGACATAACTTCAGCCAACACAGAGGAGTCGAAAAACATGATAAAATAAAAAGGTCAACTATAGATGTGCATCTAGGTCTAATGAATATTAAATTAAGACAGGTAAAATTATATCATAAATGAAGCAATCTATACAACAATTCACAACTCGATTCTAAATTCAAGCTACATTATTTGGCACTACATATTATAGACAAATAGGAAAACTATAAAAAAGATACTAAAAAGACATTTCCTATGTAACAGTTCCCTTGTCAATTATAAGGTCATAATTTTTTTACAATCCTTATTCACCAATGGGCAACATTTAAGAGCATCCTTTGTTGAAAAGGTAAGCTTCATGTCATCATTAAAAAACTTGGGCAAATCTTCTCTATTTTTCTATAATATTTAGTGCCAAGTACATCGAGAATAGAAAAGGTGAAAAATATTACTAACCCTAGCCATATTTTTGTGACGAAACAAATAAGATTTAACTGTAATTGTTCATATGGTAATGATTATAACGCCAATGATGCACATAGATAACTACAAACAATAAACGAAGGGAAAAAAGTATATGTCTATGTATGTATACATACATACATACACATATATATATATATGTATGTATGTATATGTATATGTATATCTATATGTATGTATATGTATATATATGTATATCTATGTATATGTATATGTATATGTATATGTATGTGTATGTGTATGTGTATGTGTATGTGTATGCGTATGTATATCTATATATATGTATATGTATAATGTTGATCTATATAATTCTCTTTTGAGCATTTTACTGTTTCGCTCTTTCTCTATATTGCTTTGACAAATATATAGTCTTTTGTACATTGCATTTTTTTCTTAGTATATTATAGGACCCCATCCAACTCGCGAGGACGTGCTTGAGCCTCTTCACAAAAGTGGTGGAGTTTCTTGAGCACAAGGGTTGGCGGTAATGGGCTTGGTTTCCTCGTTCAACAGGTACAAAATGGTGAAAACCTGCCATGCACCTCTACTGGTTGGCATATTCGATGGTTTAACAAGTGTTGTGTTCTATAATCTACACTGTGTTGTCCCCCCTGCTGTTGTTGTAAGTTGTTTTCCCACTATCTTTCTAACCGTTCCATATACATCTAACCAATGATATGTATTTTGATAGATTGAAATAAAACTTTGCTTTATAGTTATACGATGTTCGCCTTGAAACAAGCATAGAAGGGCAAGGAGATACAAAGCCTATCTCTAGAATTATCCATGCCTAAAAGATGCCCACAACTGTAACCATAACCAAGGTTTGTTTTATAAATTTATATTTTGTTGAATTATACATTCACCCCTTTTCTTCCTACAGGGCTACATATGCTCCTGTACATACCAAAGTTATACACTCAACCTCTTTGTTTCTGCAAGGCTAGGTATGTTCCAGGACATACCAACATCAAGTATTTTTAAAAATTTATTTGTATACATTGTATGCTTTGAAGCAAAACCTTTGTTATTTCTTTGATGTCTTCCTTTTAATGATATTTGTGTATTTCATCTATGGAATTCGTTCTACTTTGAAACAAGACCTCCTATATATTCCGATTTTCCTATATTTATCAACATTATAGACAAATTTGATCTTTCATAGTTCTTTATCAACATTTTGTTTTTTGAAAAATTTATTGCACCAAAAAAAAAAACACTAGGAAAAGCAATCAATATATTGGAACATGTAATATTTTAGCAACATTTTCATTGTGTGATATATGATGGAATTGCATCAAATTTGTCATCAGTGTTTTATGCTTTGCTTGGTTGATAGTTTTCCACAAGCCCATGAGGCTTCATGATGGCGATGTGGTGGGGAGGACAACAACTGTGTGATTTGCGCTTTTTCCTTTCCTTGCCATATTAGATATATATATATTTACATACAATGTGAACTGTATGTGAAAATCAATCCTTTGAAACATAGACAAATACATATACACATATATATTTTGAAGACAAATAAAGTATTTATATGAGAGGTATTAGAATAACACTTATTTGTTACTAAATACTATACACAACCATTCAACTTCCGTGTGTCGAGGACACCAACTCCACCATCGCCAACCCATGTAATTACCAAGCTCCACGTTGCCACAAAAAAACCTGGTCAAGTCCCCACTAGCCGGGGCATCTGTGACACCGACAAATCTAATTCATGACTGGGATGACAAAAAAATCTAGTGGAAATTTCAAGCAAATTCTTAGGAAATGACTATTTCGACAATGCAACTTAATCAAAGTATACTTTCCCACACTGTAACACTCAAAATTTCATTTACTACATCCACCCACATTTACTTTATCTACACCCATCATAAAACAATGACAAAATGCATTAACACTCCCACGAGAAAACACTTGCCATTCAAATTCGGTGTATCGAGGTATCTCTGGCACCAACGAATAAAAAATTCGCTTGGGCTGAACAAAAAAAACTAGTGGAAACTTGAAGCAAATTGTTGGCCAATGACTGTTTTGACAATACAACTCAATCAAAGTATACTTTCCCACACTGCAACACTCATTATTGCATTTACTTTGTCCTCCTGGAAAACACCTATTGTGAAAACACATAAGAATCAGAAGAAAATGACAGACGTTCTCAAAACCACATTAAATAGAACTTTAAGATATGAAGAATAGAAGAGGCAAACTACAATAATGAACAATTTGTAATGGGGAATTGATGCACAAAGATAACTAAAACAATAAAGGGAGGGTGATAAAATTACTAACCCTAACCATATTTTTTGACGAAAGGAACAAGATTTAGCTACAACTGCTCCTATGGTAACGAGTATAAGGCCAAAGATGCACATAGATAACTACAAATAATAAACGAGGGATGGGAAAATCACTAACCCAACCATATTTTTTGATGAAAGAAAAAATATTTAACTGCAATTTCTCCATCCATACACAACCATAACACCAAAGAGCAATGTAAAACAACTTACAAATTCCGGACAACAACAATTTTAACATAAACAATAAATAAATCATTTATGCAAAACACCCACATGTAAAATGACTTACAAATTGTGGATAATCTATCCAAAATGCGTATAACACCAAAAAATTCATTGGAAATTTGAGCTACATTGCTTGGTATTCAATATTATGGACAAATAATTTATGCACAATACCCATGTAAAACAATTTACAAATTCTAGAGCATAACAGTTTTAAAATCCTCAAATCTGCTATAGAACATACCTAGGGGCGGCGATTCTTAGAATAGTCTTATACCAAACCAACACCATAATGGCTCTTTTGACAATGCAACTTAATCAATATATTTTATTGGTAAACAAACAAAAAAAAAATCAATTAAGAGTTTGTTATAAGGAGCTTCAAACAGACGAGGGAAAAACAATATCATGCAATATATTGGTACAAGACAAGCAGTCTATGTAATAGTTGTAAGAGGTATTAGGATAATACATAACAATCAGACGTATGTGGTTCTTTAGTGTTTGGGTAATAGTTCTTTTACAATTTACCTATTTATGTATAATATTTAGTGCCAAATAATGGAGCTCAAATTTACAATATATGCATATATGTATATGTGTGTGTGTGTGTGTGTGTGTGTGTGTGTGTATCATTTATACAAAACACCCATGTAAAATGACTTACAGATTTTGGAGAGCAACAGTTTTAAAACCCTCAAATTTTCCACACCAACAAGTAAATACAATATTCAATGTTGCAATGTGGGAAAGTATAGTCCAAAATATGCAAGAAAAAATATAGATTCAGTTGTATTGTCAGGAGAGCCATTGTGACATTATGAATATTGTACACACACTGAACGATTAAATGCTCTGTTCTTAACATTTCAATGCTATATCATTGAATGTTGTGGCTCTATTGTACTAATTTTCCTTGCAACGTACAAAATACTTATACATACTATTTTGTTGTGGCTCTATTGTATTGACTTTTCTGACAACGTACAAAATACTTATACATGCTATTTTATACTCTATTTAAAATCACACTCTACATAAATACAAATAAACATAGTATACAAATCTATTTACATATACATTGATGTTGCATTCTCAAAATGACCCACAGTGCTCTTCGTCTACATGTATCGATATGTATATTTTCCTACATGTATATTTTTATATATCAATCATCGAATTGAGTACACATATATATGTGCATATGTATTTGTCTATGTTCCACGAAACCAAATACAATTTTTCTTTCTGTGTATAATATTTAGTAGCAAAAAAGTGTTATTCTAATACGTGTTATACAATTCCCCTATTTGTCTTCAATGTCTACTACTAAACAATGTAGCTCAAATCTTATATTGATATGTTTCATGATATTCTTTTTCCCTCATCTATTTCAAGCCCCATGAAACAAATTACTCGCGGCTGCTTATGACAACCGTAGAGCTTCCTTTGTGCATACGCTGGCGATGTTGCAATTGGTTACCTTGATACACAGAACCAGAAGGCAAGAATTTGGTCGTGTCAAAAATTCTCATTAGGCAAGGCAACACTTACACAGACTTCTTGAATTGTATCAATATGTTTCATGTGGGTTTCAATTATCTGACATCTATCTCTAATCCTCAAATTGCTTTCCTAATAGTTCTTTTACAATTGCTCTATTTTATCTTATAACTTGAATTTTCAATTGAGAAGCCAATTGTTACATAGATTGCTTGTTTTGTATCAATATCTTTTATGATATTCTTTTATCTCAGTCCCCCAAAGAAAAATGTGCATTATGTATCAGTACACGGTCCATGTAACAATTGGCTTGTCAATTCAATGGCGATTTTTACTATATTCTTCCTTAGATTGCAGTTGTGTTTTTAATATAGGTAGATTTAAACTCATATTGTGAGGTTAGATGGACGTTTCTACTTATTGTACATTGTTCTATACATTCCATCTATCCATCTTCTTGTAGCCATCTTCAAACTCCATTATGCTAATTCTTTACCAGGATATCTACCTTTCCATGAACTTGTCAGACCAAAAATAATCCAATATTACAGAACTTGTTTCAAAACACCCACGCTTCCCCAAGTTTTTTATTGTGTGCTATACGGTAAGAGTCCATGAGATTTTCTATGGACCTTACCTATTTTTTTGCTCAGGAGTTTGGCTAGAACCCATGAGGCTTCATGATGCCAATATGGTAGGGAGGAAAACGAGTGTGGGTTTATGTGATTATGGACATGAATTGAACACCGTTGTCATGTGCTTCTGAGAGGACAAACAATTTTATCCCAAGAAGCACATGGAAATGGTGTTTATTTCTCCATTCAACTAAACCATTTACAATGTCATGGTTGCCTTGGTTCCCTTTTTCTATATGACTACATCTTTTTCCTTTTTCCTTTTTGGTTTTTGATTGTTATATGTGCCCATTTTTCGTAAAAAAAAATCTATTTACATTCAATAGTGCTAACCTCTTTTATTGTATATGTATATTATTTCTTTTATATTGTTGTACAAATGTAATAGGCATTCAACAAAATTAGCATATTGTACACTATTTATTTCAAATTCTTTCATGCTCCTAGTATTTGATCCAATGCAACTCATCCTTGTTAAACACGATCAACAGTGTTTGTAAGTACAAAACCTTCCCATTGTTAATAGACATATTTTGTTAACCAATTGTACAAATTATTGATTATTTTCAGCTTCACATTCTATATATTGATTTTTCTTGCTCACTTTTTATCGTTCCTTTTTTTATTTTGCTTGCTTGTGCATTAACATACCCTTGTATTTCATTTGCAGGAACTAGGTATAAGCATGCAAAAGGATTTGCAAACTAGGATACCATTTTTCTTTAAAGTTGCCACATCAAAGAAAAGACAACAATATCAGATATTATATATGAAAACATCGAAGTTTCCCCAAGTTTTTTATTATGTAATGTATGATGAAACTCCACGAAATCTCTCATGGCCGTTTCATCCTTTCATTGCTCGGGAGTTTGGCTAGAGTCCATGGGGCTTCATGATGCCGATATGGTAGGGAGGAAAATGAGCGTGGGTTTTGTGGTTCTACTTTTAATGCCATATATTTGTTGTTATATAGATTTATGTGTACACAAATCCTCGTATAAATTTAGCTTTGACAAACATACTCTATAATAACATGTTTTCCATGTCATAGCAAGTTGTATTGAAGCAAAAATATCTTTCCCACTGTCATACTCTATAATAAAATGCAACTCATCATTCTTAAACACGATCAACAGTGTATGTAAGTACAAAATTTCCCTTTGTCAATAGACACATTTTGTTAACTAATTGTGCCAATTATTGATTGTTTTCAACTTCACATTGTATATATTAATTTTACCCATATACTTACTTTTTATCATTCCTTTTTTATTTTTCTTGCTTCTGCATTAACATACCCTTGTATTTCATTTGCAGGAACTAGGTATAAGCATGTAAAAGGATTTGAAAAGCAGGATACCTTTTTCCCTTAAAGTTGCCACATCAAAGAAAAGACAACAATGTTAGATATTATATGTAATATCTGAGTTTCCCCAAGGTTTTTATTATGTAATGTATGATGAAACTCCATGAAATCTCTCGTGGCCATTCCATCCTTTCATTGCTTGAGGGTTTGGCTAGAGTCCATGTGGCTTCATGATGCCAATATGGTAGGGAGGAAAACGAGCGTGGGTTTTGTGGTTTTACTTTTAATGCTACATATTTGTTGTTATATAGATTTATGTGTAAACAAATCCTTGTATATATTTAGCTTTGACAAATATACTCTATAATAACATGTTTTCCATGTCATAACAAGTTGTATAGAAGCAAAAATATCTTTCCCATTGTTATACTCTATAATAACATGTCTCTCATGCTCCCTCAAAACAAGGTGTTCCTTTTAATTCAATTACTCTAGCAATGCAAAATATGTGTTTCATTTAATTGCATTCTTCTTCTAACCCATAAATTAGAAGCACAAAAATGATTTTATTCCCAAAATTATGGAGTAGATATTACTTATAACATCTTTCTTTTTTGAAAAGGTCATTTGTGATGACCACTATAACTAATATTCAAATAAAAATGACTTTTTAAAGAAAACTTTTTTACTCAATGTTAGTAATAAAAAAATGATTATACTAATGGAATGATTTTTTTCAAGAATACTTTTTTATTCAATGTTAGTAATAAAAGAGATGGCTAATAAGTCTTTAAAAAGGATAATCCTTTAATGTTCCATACTTTTATGGATATGTATCTTAAGATAATTAAATAACAATCAATCAATTCATTGATTAATCTACACAAAAAGGTCAAATATAGATGTGCATCTACATCTAATAAATGTAAAACTAAGATAGAACTAAAATTATATTGTGTCTGAAATTTTGAACAAATTATTATTATTTAACAAATTAATTATTCAAAATTTAAATTTTACTTACTTTTTCAATTCTCTTTTTATAAGGAAATTTTCTTTTTCATACCTAAAATTATTCATTAAAGTGAAATTTAAAGAACTATTCTACCTCAAATTATTAAATATTACATATTAATAAAAAAAAGTTATTGATGATTAATTACCTCAAATTAAAATTAATGGATAGATTGCAAATAAGAACATTCGTTCAAGATGACGTATAATTTTATTCTAAAATTTCATAATTAATTTTCAACTGCTAGATTTCCATTGGGAAACACAAAGACCATTTTACCATTTTCTATGCAAATGGTTCTTAATTTCACATTATAAGAACAAACAAATATTTTTTAATTTCTAGTTGCACTCAAAAAAACAATTCTACTGCACATTTCCCATTTAACAACAATTATCAGTGAACCTTATCGACTGATCGTTGCATGCCTGTGCATACGACTACTAGTTTACACTATGAGACAAAGAGGGTCCTGGATTAGGAAGCACTGTAATCTTCCTACAACCACATTTCTTTGAGGCATTTTGTCAAATAGTTCAGTGTGTTGTTTGTGCTTATGCATTCTGCATACATGTCTGCTGTGAGTTTCGCTTACGCTTGCCAATTGACATTTTCTTGAAGTTTTGGAAGACTTTTCAATAAATCCATCTTGTACTTAACCTGCAATCGTGACTTTTCAAGATTCTACATTTCTTGAGTCTTCCTGTCAAATAGTTCACGTGCCATGAAGGAGCTAAATCAAATGAATATAAACTGCTATTATCAGCATCTCTTAGTTCGTCAGATAACTTGCAATTCATACATATAAATTAAATTTTCTTAAATCGCATATAAGTCTCATATGCGATCTCGTACATACGGTTATTAGGTTTAGGAATTAAAATGTACTAGTGATTAATGATCTCATATTTTTACAATTCATATTATAAAACAATATTGTTTCAGAATTTGATTGTATTCGTATTTTTGCATCAATATTTTGGATCATCAGGATAGAAACATAGATGCAAAATATGAACACAATCGAATCCAGAAACAATACTATTTTATGTATCAGTGTTGTCCAATGAAATGCACGTATATGTGTATGGTAGGAAAATAGAAAGTCTACTCAGAAACACAATAATATAGATGACAAGTTTTTTGTTCTTGTTGTTTTATTTGCTAAAGATATTATATTCGATCCCAAGATTCTATTTATTCCCTGGTCCAAGAATTAACTCCTACTTCTGTCATTCAAGTTCATTCTTGCATGTTTTGGCATAGAAAAGGATGTGGAGAAAGGCTGTGATATGCGTGGTCATTGCATTCTTATTTTATTGTGTGATAATAGAAAAAAATAAAAGAAAATAGATCTTTGAGTCATTCTTTCAAGACTATACTTAAGGAAGCGTGGGAGGATAGCATTTGCATGGTTTGTAGAAAAGGGGTAGTAGAGACATAATGAAATTTTATCATGGAGTGCATGGAATATGAGGATATTCATAGTCAATATGAAGGCAATTTGAAGATCAGCAATCTGCACGCACTATTTCACGAAGAAAAGATCAACAAGATTGCCAATTTTCTGATCAAAATTCATAGGAGAAGATCCAACATCGAAAAGTATTTGGAGATTTCATAGTTTTTGTGGTTTTCGATCCCTTAGACTTTTAGTTTCATGGATGACATTAAAATCCCTCATTCATTCATTTGGATCATCTCAATTTCAACGTATTGTTTTAGCATAAATATCTGCCAAAAGAGTTGCAACTAGAACATCTAGAAAATTCATCTATCTCTTACACATTGATCAATGCCCATATCCCATTTCTAAGTTCTCATTTCTTGTTATTTTGCACTGTGAGACATTTGAAGGGTTTTTCCTCATGAAGAAAAAATTGAGTGAATGCTAAGGGTTACGTCATGTAATCACTCCAACTATGTTCTTAGTGCATACAAAATTTTAATACATACCTAAACTTGATGGAATGACCCACTGTAAATAAATTGACCTTTATTTTCAGCCATCATACTATTTGTTTGTGTTGTACTTCACTCTTTTGTTTCTCCTTATGTGTTTCCGATGTAGTTTTATTATAAAAAAATCACCGTTCTATTCTTAAATGCATAAAGAGCCTCTTGATTTAAACTTAAATATATTGGTATGTAATTTATAGATAGAAGTATACAGTTGAATAAGTAATACTTCATGTCTAAATAGATGAGTAATTTAAAGAAGTAAAAACAATATAGACTAAAATATGGAGTAGGTATAATGATAAAAAGTACAAATATATACTTGTAAGGGAAAATAAATTTTTGTGAAATATTGAATCATTTGATCAAATATTGTGTGTATATTTAAGCATAAATTAAATTAGATTACTAACTGATAATTTATAATTGATAATTGAGCAATAAATGTTAATTTAGAAAAAGTAAATTTGAGATAATTAGTGTGCTTACTTCTGGAGATGACACATGAAGATAGGTTTTGTCAAGTAAATCCTTTACTTTTCCTTTGTCATCAAACTCCAATGGAAAGGGTAATCACCAATAGTCAGATGAGATAGTCAACATTTATTTGAACTCACTCCTTGTAGGTTCTATTAAGTTTTTCTTCTAAATCATGTTAGGTAATGGCTGCAATTTTTGTATTGTTTAAAATCGGTTGATGAATAATGTTAAGTGTTATCCTTATTACCAATTGTTAATATTCAGTTGTAAAGAGAAGAATTTGTGATAGATCAAAGTAATAGTAGATAATAGTAAGGATAATAATTATTGTATTGTATGTAGACCTTTAGGTTGGGATATGGTTTTCAATAGATTATGGTTAAAGATGATCTTTTTATGATTGAAATTTTTAATTGGCAATATCGAGATCTTGTGGAAAGGTTAGGTTGCATTAAAGGTCGTTTGTCTACGCATGCTCATACATCGTATTTAAACATCTACTAGGGATTTTTAAATACACAAAAAGGGCATTTACATGATCATTAATAGTCATTCTAGCTATCATAGAAAGTTATTGTTTAAAATGGGTGACCTTGTTAGAGCTTGTCTATTTTTGGATTCATTTTGGTTTATTTTGAAAACTTGTTTTGAGGGTATGATTAAGATTCTTACTTTACATGCAACTAATCTAGATCTATTCCTACACTCATGAAATGATTTTCTAAGCTATTGAAAACACAATTGAAATCCTATGATTATCACAATAAAATTCAAAATAAAAGAAGAAGTTACCATCCCATGTTAGAGTGCGTTCGCTTGATGTCGGGTTATTCATATCATTGCGGGGTAAAAGCATAAAGTTGTGTCACACTTTATAAAAGAAATGACCAACACTGATCCAACTTTTAAACTTGAATCACTAAAAAGTGACATATATGCTTTGATGTTTGATGATAATGATGCCGATGATGTGAAAATGTTATTTAGTATGTGTGATAGATGTTAGGTCAATTTTACATGTCTACATTTTCCCCCTCTTTGATACAAAGTATGTGTTGCTTTGTTTCAAAGATTCGATGTTAAAATCAAATTTTATAAAAAAATTATGCCCTATTGTGCCTCGACGATTAGCGGAATTTTGGTAGGACTCTATGCTACCCCTTTGAGAGATTGGCTGAAAATTTTGATTTTGGGGTCAGGCTCACAACACTGTTCTATTTCAGTTCAGTTGTGTAGAGAACGAAAAAATTAGGTCTATAGGTTGCACATTGCTTGTTTCAATGTTCCTAAGAAGTCCTAATTTGAACATAGGAAGGTTCCCTAAGTAAAATTTAGGGTATCCTAGGTAAAATCTATGGTTTTTGAAGGTTAAAATAGGTAATTAGGGTTCTAATTATCTCATTTGCATTTTGATCCTATAGTGAATTCTTGTCTTTAGATTTTCGATTTTGTTAGTTGTCGAGGAGCAATGCCTAGGATTTAGGGAGCCTCACATCATTTGGATTTGGTTTGAGAGTTTGGACGACTCGTAAGCATTAGTGGCCCGGTATGTACTCTCTCACTTCTCGTTTTGGTCTTTTCATGTTCTCATTATTCGTGCACAAAGTCAAACTAGTCAGAAGTGAAGGTTTTAGGATTTTAGCACACTTGCATCGATTTTAGCGCATTTGTCATTTTTGGAAGGTTGCTTTTGCTCTATTTTTGTGCACTCGACTTAAACTTGCACCTTTGACTTGATGTTTCGCTTTTGAAATACACTTTTTCTATAAAATTTCGCTTTTGATTGCTCTATTTCCTTTTGGTCACTCTTGATATAGATTTTTGCCTTTGAGTAAGATTTTCGCTTTTAATTTTGGCGCTTTTGAGATTTTCCATCACTTAAAAATTTCCTCCCACTTGCCTTTTACCTTCGCTTTTTACTAGTAACTTCATCTCTTTTGTGAAATTTTGCTCGCTTTTGCCTGTTTGGAACCCTAAGTCTCATTTTTCATTGTTTTTATTTTATTTTGCATGTTCAGAATGAAACCCTAACATGGTGGGTTAAAATGATTGTAGGTGGTCCTTAAACCATTACAGCTGAGGGAGAGATGATCGTAGGATCTATTTGATCCAATTTCCCACTTTGATGTTTTGGAGTGAGATTTCCTAGATGCGGTCAGATTACGTCATATTTGTTACATGCCTCCCATGCAATATCATACGACAATGATGATCATGCTCATGGAGTGGTGGCATTCAAAGACTTCTTCGTTCCATTTACCTATAGGAGAGGCCACCATTACCTTCGAGGATGTATGGAATATTTTTTTCATTCCTATCCGTGATGAGCTCGCGACATACCATGTTCGATGGCGTACCTGTGCCATACAACATGTGCTTGGTGTCAGACACTTGGAGGTTCACCACTCTGAGATTGATTTATTAGAGTTCGTTGGTAGTGTGGACCCTATTTCCCCTGTTCTTAGCGGTTTGATTTTAGGGCTAGTTGTTCTTGGTAAGAGAGTTCATCAGTTCTTTATTGGATGGGGTATTTGTATTGAGGGTATGTTTGAGCATGGGACCAGATATGCATGGAGTCTGTATCTTCTCACCCACCTCTACAAAGATATGCATGAGGTTATATATTAGGGTGGGAAATCTATTTCTATAAGCGTTTCTCTCTTACATGTATGGGCATGGGAGCACATTGCATTGATGCGACCCAATGGTATACATGATCGTGTTGATGGTGATCCATACTCCTATCGTTATGAAGACTTTCTTCATTATACCTTGCTTGGGGATCTTCCATACTGGCGACGTGTGTTTGATGACATGATAGGTTTTTTTTGGAGGCCTTATATGGATTGTGATGCATGGCGAAGGATCAAGAGCAACTAGTGTATTGTTGGCAAACCAGATGGTTGATTGGTCACTCTCACTCCCTTCTAAAGAAATAATTACCTAACAGAGTGTGTAGGCAATTTGGAGAGAGATAGGGCCAATTTCTCGATACATATGAGGCTCAGTTTGGTTGGACTACCAAAGAGGTCTGAGTATGGGGTCATTTGGTAGACAAAGATGTTGTGATTGTTTCTTTTAGAGCTCTTTCCCCAGTTAGATGGGGTTTTCTGGTTGGTTTAGCAGATCTGGGTACTACTCCTAATTTTGATTAGTGGTGGGCATGATGCTTGCCATTGAGATTCACAGATCCTAGCAGTGATCTCACATTAGGAAAAGCAGGCATTATAGGTCGGTGTGGGGAGCAACAATGTATTGAGGTTCTAGCAGAGCAACTTGGTAGGGCTCGATAGGATGGTGCCTAGGGTGGACAATATGAGTAGATGCAGGATCAAGGATAGGTTCTAGGTCCCCCTCCACCAGTTGGAGACAGAGCAGTATTGTTAGCACAAATGACAGCCATGCAAAATGTAGAGGTAGTATGGTGATAGGTTGTGGAGGCTCAGGTTGCTACCATTAGTGCTAAGAGGGATAGCATGAGGGCAGAGCAAGATAGTGAGAGCGGGTGATGACATGTCGTAGAGGCTCAATTATAGGTGATTATGACGAAGAGAGATACTCTTAGAGCAGAGTGTGATACCCTTCATACAAAGTGAGATCAATTGTTACAGTGGGATACCTACTATTAGACTCTTTATGATGCCTTTGTTCCTTAGGCATAAAGACGATCAAGATTTGGAATGACGGGTACCACTACTGTTGGTGTATCAGGTAGTCATTTTGTTAGATAGCTAGATCTAGATGATGATTCACAACCTGGTCTATAGGGTTCTTTCTTTTCCACCGAGCAATGTTATATATGTACTTGATCTTTATGATGTTATATATATATATATATTATTTTGTATTATCCTATCACCCTTGTTTTCATGATGATGGTGTACTATGACATTCTCCCTTTTTTGATGATGATATATATGAGATATACCTTCTTCGATTCAGATTTATTATGTGTTTATGTGATGATCATGGATGATGATGTATGATGATGCATGACTATATATGTGTTTTTGTACTTTTCTGATGTATGCATATGATGTGGATGGATGAATCATAATTTATATATATGATGTTTTATTATGGATGATCAATATATCATTTTTGATATATCATGTTTATATGATGGATGTATGTTGTTTATTCATGATACATGATGTTTTCATTGCTTTCATTATCATCATGATATGTATTGATGACATTGTGGATGTGGGATGGATGATATTGATGATATTGTGATGTAGGATGGATGTTAGTTTAGAAGAAATATTTGATGATGGATAGAAATTTGATGTTGTTAATAGTTGATGAGTTTTCTTTTGTTTTGCTTGGAGACTTCACAACTTGAACAATCCTATTTGATGTAGAAAACAAATACGATGCACCAGGGTATTAATGACCAAGGTGACTTTGTATCCATTTCGTGGACTTTGATTCAGCATACAAAGAATATTATTGTTCATACCAGACATATGAAAACTTTATTTAAAATATATAGTTGAGTTGTGTTAATTTATTTTGGACCACTTATATAGAGAGGTATAGAACACCTAACATGCAACTGCTTCATGAATTGTTTCAACACAACTTTCATACTCTCAATAAAACAAGTATTCACCATGGTAACATTACAAAACTATCTTACAAACAACAAATCAAAATGACACTCAATTGTCCCCATTCCTTCTCTAAATCCTCGAGAGATCCTGAGAATGAGTCAAGAAAATAAATTGAAAAGACAAGACTATAAAAAGATAAAAATAAAGTTGCAGTATCACTTGCCATATCTGTTTGAGGTTTTAGGACTATTATCCATTGTTGATTATATCTATCGTAGGAATGGATCCTTTAAGGCATATTTCAGGATGTTTGTGAATTGTCAAAAGATAGGTAGGCAGTACTTTGGCATTGTTTTTGTCTGTTTTACAATCAAATCTTTGAGATTATTTTGCTTGAAAGTTCTAACTCTTGATGTTTTCTTTTTTTGTTTGTATTTTTTGTCAAAGGGTGAAGGTGACGACTTGTTTATTATGGGTGAAATGTTTATTGCGGTTTGTGATGATGGAGATAAGACTTTTTTTTTCTAACTTTTATGATGTTTTTTTTGTTTTCAGGGGACTAACCTAGGGCCTCGCGGGCTCATCAAAGATAAGCTTTTCCTACATTGTACACACAGAGACTCGTAGTTTGCTTGGTTTGGATGTTTTTGACCTTTTCTATTTTGTGAATGTTTTTGGATTTTTGACCTTTTGATTGTTTTTTAATTTTGTATTTTTTGACTAAGTTGAAATAAAGCATGATAGAGACCTAAGGGGACTGACCTAAGGCCTCAGGAGCTGATCAGAGACAAGCCTTGCCTACGTTGTACACACAAAGACCATGTAATTCGACTGTTTGATTCAAAGCATAAACTTGTTTTTGGGATAAACAACATTGATAACTTGGATTGATATTCCAATTCCGTGTCTAGAGGATATGTTGCGGGAAATCTACTTGAAATAGCTGTGGGGTTTAAGCAAATTTTGATATCTTAGTTTTTTTGAGTGAAATAATAATCCCATGATGTTGTTTTATTTTTTATGTTTTTGAAATGTTTTTGATTTTTGTTGTTTTTCTGGATGTTTTTTGATTTTGTTGTTTTTGACCATGATAGGACACACAAAGATCTAATTCACGACCAACTTCAGGAAGTTTCCCCCAGTTTGAGACAAGACGACTTTCCTAAATCAGTATCAAGTCATGGTTGGACACACTTTATTATGTGATGAATGAGTGAATGCTTGTGGATTGTACCGATAGATAATGATGCTAGTCTTATTCAAACATAGTGTTTGTTTGCCAAGTTTTCACTATGGTAAATGTTCTATGAGTGCCACAAAGTGGTTTTCACTCAAGGAATTATTTCTCTTTACTATTTTTCTTGCTTTTTGATTTTTTTGCTCTTTTTTTTGTCTTTTGATTTTTTTGGATTTTTACCCTTTTGCCTGGGGTGTTCTGACATGCTTCATGTGTAGAGCTTCTTGAGGTGTTTGTTGTTCAATGGTTCAGCTAAAGGTTCTCCTTCAGGAGTAGCCAACTGATATGCCCCAGAACCATATCTTGTTATGATGATAAATGGGCCTAACCAATTGGGTTCAAATTTGTCTTTGTCATCCAAATTCAGTTGTACCTTCTGATTCTCCTTGAGGACCAAGTCACCAATTTGAAAAAAAAATCTCTGATTTTTTTATCATAGTTTTGTTTGACTCGATTCTAATAAACCTAAAGATGGTTTAATGTGCTCAAATGCCTTTCATCTAGGAGCTCCAATTCATTTAACCTGGATACCCGATATTCTTTGCTGCTAACCATGCCTTTTAATGAGATTCACAATGAGGGGATTTCAACCTCAATAGGTAAGACAACCTCTGATCTATAGACCAAGGAAAATGGTATGGCACCTGTAGGTGTTCAGATGCTTGTTCAATAAGCCCATAGGGATGGGTTTAACTGCAAATGTCAATCACGATCAGCTTCAATAGCAATATTTTTGAGTATTTTCAATATGGTTTTATTAGACGCCTCAACCTAATCGTTTCCTTGGGGATAGTAGGGCATGGAAAATCTATGTTGGATAGAAAATTTGGAACACGACTCTTGGACATCTTGATTCTTGAATGGGGTTCCATTGTTCGTTATGATAGTCTGGGGAATTCCATACCTACAAATCAGATAGTTCAAAATGAATTTTGATATCTATTTTCCAGTGATATAGGTCAATGGAATTGCCTCTATCCATTTAGTGAAATACTCTATTGCTATGATAATGAACTTGTGCCCATTGAATGAGTTAGGAAAAATCTTACCTACTAGGTATAATCCCCATTGCGAGAAAGGCCATGGTGTTGTGATGGGTCTTAATTCCTATGTTGGTGCATGAACTAGGTCACTTTGCTATTGGTATTGAAAAAACTTTCTAGAATACTGAATGCATTCATGTTCCATGGAGGGCCAATAGTACCCCATTCTAAGTAGTTTTTGGACTAGGTTAGGTATACTAGAGTGGGGCCCACACACACCTTCATGAACCTCTTATAAGGTTGGTTTTGCTTCTTTTGCATTAAGACACTAGAGTAACATACCATCTAGACTATGACGGTATAGGGTATCTCCTAGGATTGTAAATTGAGAAGTCCTACATGTGAAGATTTTATTTTGTGTGGTCATTAGGTCAAGTGGTATGATATCGTGCTAGATATAGTCAAAGGTGTCTTGGTACGATGGGGAGTTAGAACCAACAAAAACACATACTAGTTCTGATTATGGGATGTCGAATGTAGGTACGAGCAGTTGCTCGACGAGGAACTCATACTAAGGAACATTTTGTGGAATATCAAGTAGTGAGCCTATTGTTGCCATTGCATTGACAACTCTATTGTTGATTCGAGGAATTTTCTCAAAGGTTATTATCAAAAAGTATTCCTTGAAGCTTTCCACCATCCTTTTATATGGCATCAACTTGTTGTCTTTTGTCTAGTACTCATCATTCACATGTATGATCACTAGCTGAGAATCTCCAAAGACTTGTAGCTCTTTTATTCTCCATTCAATAACCATTTTGAGCCCTGTGATAAGAGATTCATATTTTGATATATTTTTCATGCATGGAAAAGTGATCCTATATGCCTTGGGTATACTATCTCCATGTGGTATGAGAAATAAAACACCTGCTCTAGGTCCATGTTGAGTGTGGGACCCGTCAAAGTATAAAATCCAATGGCTTATTTGTTTTGTCATCAGGATACTCTCATCTGAGAAGTCCACTGTGAGAGGCTTGTGATCATCTATGGGTGCTTCAGACAGCTGGTCTGCTATGATTTGTCCCTTAATGGATCTTCTATCCACATACTCTATATCAAATTATCTTAGAATCATCACCCATTTAGCAATTCAGCTTATTAGGGTTTCCTTTGCTAGTAGGTACTTTAGCAGGTCTACTTTTGAAATCAACTTTACCTTTTTGTTTAAGATATAGTGCCTCAGCTTTTGTCGCAAATACAACTTAGAGGCATGCTCTTTCTATGGGAAATAAGTTCAACTCGTAGCCCACTAGTGTTCGGTTGAACTAGTAGACCACTCTTTCTTTGTTGCTATCATCTAGCTGGGCTAGGAGAGCTCCTAACACGGCTTGTGTGGTAGACACATAGAGCACCATTTCCTTGTCTGGGATAGGAAACATGAGTATAGGAGGAGTAAGTAGGTACTCTTTGACTTGTTGGAATTCTTGGTCACATCTCCCGCCCTACTTGAAGGTGATATCCTTGTGTAGAAGATGAGTGAAAGGGTAACATTTGTCTGCCAATTGTGTGATAAATCGCTTGATGGATAGCATCTTTCCTTGTAAAATCCTCACCTATTTTAGTATTTTTGATGGAGGAATCTCTAGTATTACCTTTACTTTTGTAGGATTCACTTCAATCCCCCTTCTTGACACTATGTACCCTAACAACTTTTCGGATGATACTCCGAACACACACTTTTTAGGGTTGAGTCTCAGATTAGATTGTTCAAGCCGATCAAAAAACCTTGCAAGATTTGACAAGTGATCTTCTCTTTTGATAGAATTTGCTAGAATATCATCCACATAATATTCCATGATGGTGTGTAGCATATCATGGAATATGGTTGTCATTGCTCTTTGATATGTTTCTCATGTGTTCTTTAGGCCAAAGGGCATTACATTCCAGCAAAAGGTCCCCCAAGCACAAGTAAATGTTGTTTTGTGTTGATCATTTGGAGAGATCTTTATTTGGTTATATCCGGAAAAACCATCCATTAAGGATATCATCTCATGCCCTACTATTAGATCCACGATCATGTTGATACTTGGTAATGGAAAGTCATCCTTCGGATAGGCCTTATTCAGGTCTCTAAAATATGTGTAGATCCTTATGCCCCCAGTAGGTTTTGACTCTGGTACTAGATTTGATATCCATAGTGGATAATCGATGGGTTTGATAAAAACCCACATCTAGTAGTTTCGTTAGCTCTACCTTTACGAGTAATGCTATTTGTGGATGCATTGTTTTGAGTTTTTGCGTGATAGGATTTGCTCCAGGGACTACAACTAAATGATGTACCACTAATATTGGATCTAGTCCAAGAATGCTAGCATAGCTCAAGGAAAAGTTTACCTTTTTGTCATTGATTGAATGCGATGAAATTTTCTTTCTCTTTAGGGTGAAGTGATGTCATGTGGTATGTGATTTTTGGATTCTTTGTGGTGCCAACATTTATGGACTCTACTTCTTCTACTAGGAGTGATGATATTTCTTGGTACTCATATATGGGGAGATTGAACCCTCCATCCTCAAGTGCCTTTGGGAGGTTTTCACCTCCAGATGCATCCTTTATTTTCTTCTTTTTTCGATTCGATAGAGCCAAACTGTGGTTTTATCTAGGGTATGTCACTTTGATCTTTATATTTTCCTTTTCATTTTTGTGACTAGAAGGTTCAATCTCTCCACCAAAGTATGTATCTTGTTCGAGCTCCATGAAAAACCCTTCTTTATGATCTCCCGTTGGTATGTCTGTTCGAAGTCCCATGAACTTCATGATTGCCTCATCATTTTGGAATTGATCCAAAATAGGTGTATATTGTTGGTGGTCCCAATCTATCAGTTGTGGGTAGCAGAGTGGGAGGCTATTGTCATTTTCTGTAAAGCTTATGAAGGTTGGTGAAATGGTTAGTATTGCTTTGATATCTCTTTCCCACTGGGTGTCCAGGTCATCATTACTAGAAGTGGGGGAACTATCTCCAGTGACAAATGAAGTAGAGTCCCATTCGTATTCATTAGAGTCTAATCCAGACTGAGAATAGAAATTGGGAATGGTTTTGATAAACTAGAGAGGGAACCTATCAACACTAAATTTTTTGAATAAGTCTTCAATAGGTAAATCGTTGTCCATGATATGGTAGATATCCAATTCCTTAACACTAGCAAAAGTTTCTTATTTCTTAAAAGATATTCATGCAGTTTTTGGAGTAACCATGTCTTTTGGCTCATAACCTAGTCCCATATTTTTATTTCTTTCTTCCACTATGATAGGCTCCCACCTAACTTGCTTGTGTAGACCAAGGTCACTGGTTCCATTGTATCCTATTGGTTTAACAAGCTGGTAGCCTTTACTGCTAGGGTCTATTAGAAGGGTTTGTGGTCATTCTAGATCTTTTTGGTCTTCTTTGTAAATCATGGATTAGAAGTCCTCTTTGAATATCTCTTCATCTTTCATGTCTCTCCACTTGGTGAAAATCGTGGGTTTGGATATCATTTTCATTATTTGAGTAGCCTTGATCTCTTTCAGACATCCATAGATTTTAGGTGTTGGTGGGAGCATACCAATACAAAATGTTTGGTTAAAGTGGTAATTCCCACTACCCTTGTCAAGTACTCAAACCTTGGTTTCTATTTTCGATTACTCACTTAATATGATATTGGTTTAAGTTGATGGTAGAGTGGAAGGGTCAACATACGAGAATGAATGGAAGACTATGTCGTTGCTAGGTATGAGTTGGATCTTATTATACTTTTCTTCCAAATTTGCACAAAAATGGAATGGTTCAGGATCAACATATAAGGTTACCTCTTTTCATTTGTGGGGAAACTTTAGCCATTGGTGGAAGCGACTGCTTGTAATGCATGAATCCAAGGGCATCCCAAGAGTAGGTTATATGGAAATTCAAGGTCAAGTACTTAACATGTGGTTTCCATTGTTGTTGGTCCTATTTGCATTGGTAACCTGAATGTTCTGTTGGAAAAACAAGGATAGACAACTAAGAGGGGGGGTGAATCAATTGTTACAAAATTTAAAAATTATCTTACTTTAACAACCTTTAATCTTAGATCTCATAATTAACAGTGAAAGAAAGAATCAACAACACATCAGAAACAAACAACACCAAGATTTTTGCGTGGAAACCCTGTTAGGGGAAAAACCATGGTGGAGGTTAATCCACAATTATACCTTGTTAAAATTATAATAGAAATGAATAAGGAATGCACATGCATTCAGGAACACTACCTAGAGCTCACTGATTAGAAGGGAAGGCTCACTGCCTTACATAAAATAATCAGATTAAATCCATCTGATGAGGTTGAATTGAGAAATTAGCTTCTTCAAAAGCCTAATGATAGTTCTGGTTAGGCACATAAATACTTCTTCACACTTTGCTCAAACTTCTTCACACTCTATTCTGCACTCGAATGATCTGATCTTTATTCACATATATTTTACACACTTCACATACATTCACTAAGAATACTTGAAAATGAGGAAATAATCGCTCTTATATATCTTCTACATGGATTTACATCAACAACTCTATCGGCCACAAATAAGGAATAAATGAATTATAAACCGTCGGCCCCAATTCATGAACAAATCTTAATGTGCACCAACCTAAGTCAGTCACAACATAATGACGACCTAAATCAACATCCTCAAACATGCCACCACCATCAGGGATCCACAACACGCTACCACCATCATTTTGGCCAAGAACATGAAAACTCAAACACACGAAGGGAAAACCTTCGATCACGAACACACCGATCAACGCAGATGTACCAAAATTATAGAGCATGATCTAGAAACATCACTAAACATCTGATGAATGTACACAACTCAATTCATTATAATCATAATCTCTTTTTCCAGAAACACCTGCTACAGTAACAAAATAACTGTAGGAACTCAAAAACTCATAACTTTCTCTAATCTTGATGCACAACTCTAAAAATTCTGGAGAACATACTAGATAGGATCAACAACAAAACCTTTAATGCATGACTTTTGAATGTCAACATACACAACTTTTCACCATTCTAATCTTCACAACTTCATAGATTGCCTACAACATATTTATTCTAATTTTCTCAATATCCTTGACATATACAACCTTCAGAATCATCAATGCTAATAGTTTTGACATCAATGACAACCATATATTAGCAACACAACCACAACATCCAACAATCTCCCCCTTTGGCATTGATGACAATACATGATGTGAAAAATACCATCAACACAACTAGCTCTTCTCCAACTGTTCTTCTCATATTGTTCTTCACCCTCTTACATTACTATTCTCCCCTTTTCTTCCTCAAAGGTTTTTCACATTACTCTTCTCCCCCTTTGACATCAATGGAAAAGTTACACAAGATCTGAACCATATATCTGAATCATCTAACTACTCCCCCTAAGTAGCAACCACCATAACATCAATCTGAAACAAGATCTGACTGTAAGTGCATGGATTGATGCAAAGATTTGAATCTTAGTTTAGATTAGAAGGGGAAATCACCCCTAACTTACCTCTGAGATACTCAAAAGTATCCTTAGGCAACGGTTTAGTAAAGATATCTGCAATTTGTTCCTTAGTGGGCACATATTCCAATTTGACTTCTTTATCATTCACTTTGTCTCTCAAAATGTGATACTTGATAGATACATGTTTTGTCTTTGAATGTAGCATCAAATTCTTTGAAATGTTTATGTCACTTGAGTTGTCACAAAATATAGCAATAGGCACATCACACTCAATTTTGATATCTCTCAGCATCTACTTCATCCTCATTACTTGAGTACAATTATTTACAACAACAATATATTCTACCTCAGTAGTAGATAGGGAAATTGAATTATGCTTATTACTTAGCCAAGACACCAGCTTCTTCCTCAAGAAGAATGCACCACCACTTGTAATTTTCCTGTCATCCACATCTCCTGCCCAATCTGCATATATAAAGGCATTTAAAGTTAGATAATCATCCTTAGGATACCATAGACCAAAATCAACTATTCCTTTCAGGTATCTAAAAATTCTCTTTATTGCAATCACATGTGATTCCTTTGGATCAACTTGATATCTAGCAACCATGCATACAACATTCATGATGTCTGGTCTAGTCTGAGTCAAATAGAGAAATCCACCAATCATTGACCTATACCTTGTTTGATTAGCCTTAGGAGAATCATCATTCTGTGTTAGATTGCATTCAGTTATCATGGGTGTACCTATAGGCTTTGAGTCTTCCATGCCAAAAAAATTCAGTAGCTCTCTTACATATTTAGATTGAGATATAAAAATTCCATCATCTAACTGAGTAATTTGCAATCCTAAGAAGAATTTCAGCTCTCCTAATATTGACATCTCAAATTCACTTTTCATTTCATCAACAAACTTCATGCATAAGTCATCATCACCTTCAAAAATAATTTCATCAACAAAGACTTCAATAGTCAACTCTTTATCCTTATCCACCTTGAAATATAGATTGTTGTCAATGACACCTTTATTGAATCCAAGCTTCAACAAGTATTTATCCAATCTAGCATACCAGGCTCTAGGGGCTTGCTTAAGTCCATACAGTGCTTTTTTCAACAGAAGAACCATGTCTTTCTCATCAGTCAGTTGAAATCCATCTGGTTGCTCAACATAAACTTCTTCTTCTAACTCACCATTCATAAATGTTGACTTCACATCCATTTGATAGACTTTGTAATTCTTAAAAGTAGCATAAGCAAGAAATAACCTTACAACTTCAATTCTAGCAATAGGGGCAAAGGTTTCTTCAAAATCAATACCTTCCATCTATGAGTACCATTTACATACCAGTCTTGCTTTGTTTATGACCACTTCACCTTGTTCATTCAACTTATTCTGAAAGACCCATTTGGTTACAATCACATTTTTATCCTGAGGTCTGGGAACAAGAATCCATGTATCATTTTTCTCTATTTGCATCAGTTCTTCCTTCATTTCTTCCATTCAATATTCATCTTTACATGCTTCATTGACATTGTTGGGCTCAATTTTGGAAATCGAACAATACTCTTCTGCAATTCTTCTTCTAGTCTGCACACCTTTGTTTTTTGTCTCCTATAATCTAACTTTCAGAATGATTTATCTTTACATACCTTGGGACTTTGGGATTCTCTTTAACTTTTGGTTCTTTTGTTCTCTCTTCTGCACTTCCACTAGCTTCTCCTTCATGATTCTCTTGATTCACCAGAACAATTTGATCTTGATTCTCTATCTGAGTAGTCTTTCCTTTATCTATACTATCTTTTTGATCATCTGAGTCATATCCACAATATCTGGATGACTTGGCAATATCCTCATCAAATCTGACATTTGCACTTTCAACCATTTTCTTCAATCTTCTATTGTAGCACCGGTAAGCTTTGCTCTTAGTAGAGTAACCCATAAAGATTCCTTCATCACTTCTAGCATCAAACTTGCCAATATCTTCATCTCTCTTGATGTAGCATCTACTTCCAATTTTTTTGAAATACTTAACAGTAGGCTTATGACCAAACCACAACTCAAAAGGAGTCTTACCAGAATTACCATTGATTTTTACCTGGTTGATAGTATATATGGTAGTGCTTACAAATTCTCTCCAGTAGATATGAGGATCATTTGCTTCCAACATCATAGTTCTGGCAGCATCTAAAATTGTAATTTTCTTTCTCTCAATAACTCTGTTTTGTTGTGGAGTTCAGGGAGTAGATAACTGTCTTTTGGTTCCATGCTCTTCACAAAATGAATTGAACTCTCGAGAAGTGAACTCACCACCTTTGTTTGATCTTAAGCATTTAACCTTTAAACCTGTCTCATTCTCTGCCATGGATTTGAAACATTAGAACTTTTCTAGTGCTTCATGTTTTTCTCTCAAGAAGCAACCCATATCATCCTAGAGTAATCATCAATAAGCAACATAAAGTACCTTTCTCCTTGTATACTTTTGATTCTGGATGGACCACATAGATCAGTATGTACCAAATCCAGTACTCCATTAGAATGATGCGGTTTGCTCTGAAAATAAATTCTTGTCTGATTTCCCATCTAACAGTCCTTGCATATGGTGTTAGTAGGCTTTACTAACTTAGGTAGATCTTTGACTGCTTGTGTGGAGCTTACTTTGACAATGTTATCAAAATTCACATGACACAACCTCCTATGCCATAACCAACTTACATCAACTTGAGCAATTAAACAAATTTCACTAGCATCACTTAAACAAAAAATATTACCTCTTGTGTTTGTACCTGAAGCAATTACATTTCCAGAGCTTCCCAAAATCCTACATTTTCCATCTCTGAACTAAAGATTGTATCCTTTGTCAATCATCTGTCCAACACTCAAAAAATTATGCTTCAATCCTTCAACATATAGGACATCATCAGTATTATATTTACCACCAAGAGAAACAGTGCCTCTGCCACAAATCACACCTGAATTGTTATCTCCAAATCTTACAACACCACCGTCATATTTTTCCAAGATTATAAACTTTCTTTTGTCACCAGTCATATGATGTGAGCATCCGCTGTCAATCACCCACTCATCCTTTTCATCAATTTGGGCTGCAAGAGCTTTCTCAATGTTCTGATTATTAGCAGATTTAGTGGACACTGAACCATTTTCCTTGATAGCAATGAATACCCATCCATCTTCATTTCTAGTTTCTTTATCAGATTCATCATCAGTAACACCTTCTTCAACATAATAACATTTCGTTTGAAATCTAGACTTGTCAATTTTGTACTTAGAGACTCTTTCGGGACACCTTGATGCAAAATGACCTATTTTACTACAAGAGAAACATTTAATAGGCAACTTTCCTTTGTATGTACCTTTTCCTCTAGCTTCTCTTTTCACAATCAATGCTTCCAGCTCTTCTATCTCTATTTCTTCATCTTCAATCTGTTTCATTTCATCTTCATATTTGAATGTCTTTCTAGAACTTTCTCCTGGATCATATTGTTGCTAGATTTTTCCAGATACAATAGCTTTAAATGCAGATTATGTCTTAGGAGTAGACTCACCAAATTCACTCAACTCAAAGGCAACAAGTTTTCCAATCAACATATCTCTTGTCACATTTTTTACTGTCCTGAGCTCTTCAATAGCATGCGCTTTTGTTTTGTAAGAAGTAGGCACTGATCTAAGCACTTTAGCCACAATATCATCTTCTTCCATAATTCCACTGACACATCTAATACCCATCACTAGTTCATTTACCTTCTGCATGGAAGCAACAATGTTTTCATCTTCACTCATCTTCATGTTTTCCCACTTGCCTTTCAGACTTTGTAGATTAGCAACTTTCATTTGTGCATCTCCTTCATACAATGTTTCCAACTTCTTCCAGATATCATGTGCAGTCTTTAGACCTATCACATTTGTCATCTTTGAATTTGTCAAAGCACTCAATAATGCTTCAATAGCCTTGATATTAGTTTCAACTTCTTTGATCTCATCAAGAGTAGTGGGACCATTCTGAGGAATATTATATTTGTTCTTTGTAATCTTCCAGAAAGGTTCACCAATGCACTTCAAATAACACTCCATTCTGACCTTCCATAGAGAGTAATTTGTACCATCGAATCTAGGACTATCCTTCTTGTATGATTCCATCTCGGTTCACCTCAAGCTATTAAACTTCTTCAGAGAAACCAACTCTAATACCAATTGTTGGAAAAACAAGGATAGACAACTGATAGGGGGGGTGAATAAGTTGTTACATAATTTAAAACTTATCTTACTTTAACAACTTTTAATCTCAGATCTGATAATGAATAGTGAAAGCAAGAATCAACAACACATTAGAAACACACAACACCAAGATTTTTGCGTGAAAACCTTGTTAGGGAAAAAACCACGGTGGAGGTTAATCCACAATTATACCCTGTTAAAAGTATAATAGAAATGAATAAGGAATGCACATGCATTTAGGCACACTACCTAGAGCTCATTGCTCAGAAGGGAAGGCTCACTGCCTTACATAAAATAATTAGATTAAATCCATCTGATGAGGTTGAACTGAAAAATTAGCTTCTTCGAAAGCTTGATGACAGTTCCGGTTAGGCACAAAAATACTTCTTCACACTTTGCTCAAAATTCTTCACACTCTAGTCTACACTCAAACGATCTGATCTTTATTCACATATATTTTGTACACACTTCACATACATTCACCGAGCATACTTCAAAATGAGGAAACAATCACTCTTATATATCCGCTACATGGATCTACATCAACAACTCTGTCGGCCACAAATAAGGAATAAATGAATTACAAACTGTCGACCCCAATTCATCAAACAATCTCAATGTGCACCAACCTAAGTTGGTCACAAAATAATGAAGACCTAAATCAACATCCTCGAACATGCCAATCATTCAAAAATTAATCCACAAGGATCCGCAACACGCTACCACCATCATGTCGACCAAGAACATGAAAACTCAAACACACGAAGGGAAAAAATTTGATCACGAACACACCAATCAACATGAATGTACCACAATGATAGATCATGATCTAGAAACATCATTGAACATCTCATGAACATACACAACAACTCAATTCATCAAAATTGCAATCTCTTCTTCTAGAAATACCTGTTACAGTAACATAATAACTGTAGGATCTCATAAACTCATAACTTTCTCTAATCTTGATGCGCACCTTTGAAACTTCCAACGAACATACTAGATAGGATCAACAAAAAACCCTTTAATGCGTGACTTCTGAATATCAACGTACACAACTTTCCACCATTCTGATCTTCACAACTTCATAGACTGCTTGCAACATATTTATTCTAATTTTTTCAATATCCTCAACATATACAACCTTCAAAATCATCAATGCTAATAGTGTTGACATCAATGACAACCACATATCAAAAACACAACCAAAAAATCCAACATATCCTTCAAAGTTCCTTTCAAGGTCATCATAGGCCCTTATGGTGATACTCCTTGCTTTATCTATCACATTGTCAGAATACCCCAACTGTTTGATGAATTTCAAGGTACAAATGTTTAGACCTGCACCATTATCTATCAACACCCGCTTGACCATATTCTTGTGGAAACCAACCTCTATGTATAGGGCTTGGTTGTGGAATGTCCTTTGGGGAAGAAATTTCTCAAAAAATACTAAATGATTGCTGAGCGTGATTTTTCCAACCATGACTTGGAACTAATTAGGATCAAGGTCGTTAGGGATTGACGCTTCCAATACATTTTCAAGTATTTCCCTATGCACAAGTGACAATTTTAACAAATCTAGGATTGAGATAAGGAAGGAGTCCTCTTCAGCCAGTCTACAATGTTGTAGCCATTTGATGCCTTAGTTGTACTTTTGGGTGGGGATCCTTGTATTGTAACTCTCCCTCGACAGGTATTTACATAACAGTTGTTGTCTCCACCTCGTATAGTGACTATGTTTTCCCTATTGTCATCAGCTTGAGAGAGGGTTCCTAAAACTATGTCCCCGTAGGTATAGTTAGCATTATGATAATCTTGTTCCTTTCCTTTGTCATTTCTTTTAGTGTGGTTTGAGATTGGGTTGGTGTATATTTGAAGGTCCTTATTCTCAGGATGATGTTGAACATCTACTTCTTCTTTGTCTATCAAGTCTTGGATGATGTGTTTGAATCACATGCAGTTGTTAGTCATGTATCCTTTGATCATATGGAATTCACACAAGTCTTTCTCATTATGCCATGGTGTCTTGAACCTAGATTCCTCATAGTTCAGGCGATCATTCACCTTGATGAGGTTTTGTTGCACTAGTTTATGCATGACTATTTCAAGTGAATCTCCTAGTACTGTGAGTTGCCTCTTGGGTTGATCGTATTGTCTTTGTTGCCCTCCTTGATTCATTTGTTCATTGAATAGTTGATTGTTCTTGGGCTAGGAAAGTTGGTTTTTTTGTGTACTATTTGGAACATAGGTCATTTGTGCCACTTGTGGTTTATTTTGAGTTAAATTTTGTGCATGTCATAAGGTTCTTGCATCAACCACTCCATTTTTTTTAATGTTCTTGTTCTTTGCCCAGATCTTCAGTTTATCATTTGAACTAGAGGGACTATCTTTTGAGCTGTTCAATTTAAGGACTCCCTTTGCAATGAGGGCTCTCTTAATATGTAATCCCTTTTTGATTGTTTCTTCAAAGTTTGTAGGACATAACATAGTGAGTTGGTAGTTGATCTCGGGTGGGACATTAGAGATGAATATTTCTACCAACTCCTTGTCAGGAATGGGCCATTTGCATCGACTAGCCTTGTGTCTCCATCATTGTAAGTAAGAGGTAAAGTAATCTCTTTGAATCTGTTTGATTGTGGATAAACTTGTGATGGTGACGTCTTGCTCTATGTTGAATGAGAAGTGGCTTATGAACTTGGTAGATAGTTCGTCGAAGGTTTTAATTCCTAGTGATAGATGGGAAAACCACTCCATAGCATGACTTGTAAGGTTGCGTGGAAAGAGCCTCATGAGGTAAGCATCATTATTTTGTACCTCCATACATGACACTAAGAAGTCTCATACATGCTCTATTGGATCTCCTTTTCCTTTGTACTTGTTGAACTTGGGTATTTCAAATTTTTTTGGAGAAAGTAGTGTAGTGATGGAGCGATCAAATGGGAATGGACATATTTCCTTAAGGGTGTAGGTCTTCTTTGTTTTCCCTGCTTGCATTTTTTATATTTTCATATTCATCACCTATAGTTGTAGTTCCATCTTTGTTTCTGGTACCTTTATTTGCAAGTCTTGTGTGTAATAGCCTTGTTGTCTTACCATGATTTGGTCATAAGTTGGATATAACGAGGGTATCAAACCTTGGTAGTTATCTTGAACATAGAGTGGGTAAGGTCCTTTTTGTGTGTAGGAAGGGTTAGCTCCTTGTTGCTAGGATGAATTATACTAAAGGTTACCTTGTTGACGTGTTAGTGGGATGCCTTATTGGTAGGGTGTATTAGGAAGGGTTCCTTATGGCACACCTTGTTGTTGGTATGAAATATGTTGAAGGTTTCCCTGATGGTTTGTTTGTGGGTTACCTTGTTGATGGGAAAACTGAAGAAGGGTGCCTTGTGGCACACCTTGTTGCTGGGATAGACTATACTGAAGGTTTCCCTAATGGTGCGTTGGTGGGTTACCTTATTCATGGGACGACTAAAAAAGAGTGCCTTGTGGTAGACCTTGCTGCTAGGATGGACTATACTAAAGGTTTTCCTAATGGTGTGTTCATGAGTTACCTTGTTGATGGGATGATTGAAGAAGGGTTCCCTTTGACACACCTTCTTGTTGAGATGGTGGTGCAGGAGCACCTTAAGGTCTTTGGAAAGATCTTTTCACATTTTGGCTTGTGGGTGGTTCTAGCCAACCACCAAGGGAATAAGGACTATGATGTAAAGTCCCAAGAGTGTTTTTGATGAGTGAATTGGAATAGGTTTGTTAGGGGCTTGAGGTTTGGGTAAGTCTTGGACACTGTGAGCATTTTGAGCAATGTTGTCTTGACAATTTGGCCTAAAAGTTGAAAAATGGCATTAATGATACTCTAAGCCCAACCCAAGGGTCCTAACATGTGGGATAAAGGTATATAAGGTCAGAAAAACCCTAATATGGCATGTGGGAAAGCTATTGTACATATTGAGTTTTGAAAGCAAGAGATTGTGAGTTGGAAAAGAGCTAATTTGTTTGGTTTTTTGTGACAGAGCCTTCATCCAATCAGTTAATGGATTGAAAGGACTGAAATAATTCTTTGAGTATTTCATTTGTGACCTATTCCTACTTTGTGTGGCATTAGTTTAGTCATTTAATTCGATTGGTTAAGGTTTTGCTATTTGTTTTGGGTTCTTGGTTTCACTGCCCGATTCAGGGACAGTTTTGCAAATAATGATCCCCACTTGAATTCCTGTGGCAAAGCTTCTATGGACGCTTGGAATCAAGTAGGGGACTATTTTTATAGTGTGCATATAGATTTTGGAGTCTTTGTGTGCAGGGGAGGTGATGAAATCATCAAGCACTAGGCGAGTGCAAGTGCATTCTGGCTAGTAGCTTGGAGAGGACATCAGCAAGGAGAGTTGTTGAATGGATTGGTTTGTGCCAACCAGGAGGATGTGAGTGTAGGGGCATGTGTCCTAGAAATTTTTGTGCAAGGAGGAGTGCAGAGGAGTCCATTAGAGCTCTCAATTAAACTAAAGAAGCCAGACTGTGACACTTGCCCTAGAAACCCTTGAAAATAGGGATTTGGTGAAAGTCCTGTGTACGGATGCCAAGGGAATCCAAGACCTAGAAAATATTGAAGCCTAGGAGGCCTAGAGAGGGAATCCATGAAGTGTTTGGGGGTTTTTTAGTGAAGTTTGGGATTTATTCCAAGAACATTGGGTTTTGGAGGCCTAATTGGGTCAAAAAGGCTACAAGGCCTAAGACAAGGATTTAAAGAGTCCGATAGGAAAATGAGGAAAGAATCCTACAAGAAGGATCAAAATGGAGTAAAAACACCCTAGGAACATTTGGAAGAACCATTCCTAATCCCAAGAGTGGCTTGGGGAACATTGAGGCAAGTTGAGCTCAAAGGTGCCTGATAGGGGTGTGAGAGTAAAGGTGAGAATTTGAAATTGGTGGAGAGTTCTATAAGGAGATAGGGGTTCAGGAGTGATCCCTGAGTAGGGTAGAGAGGAATACCCTAGGAATACCAGAGAATAGGTCTTGGGAAGAGAAAATGTGCTCTTGAGAGATAGCACTCCCCATCAGATGGACTATACTAAAGGTTACCCTGTTGATACATTAGGACACCTTGGTGGTAGGATGAATTGGGAAGGGTACCATGTGACACACCTTGTTGCTAGGATAGACTATACTGAAGATTTCCTTGATGGTGCATTGGCGAGTTACCTTGTTGATGGAAAAAATGAAGAAGGGTACCCTATGGCACACCTTGTTGTTGGGATTGATATGGAAAGGGATCTTGCAGTCCACCTTGTTGATTGTACTGATTTGGAAGGGGACCCTCTAGTCCACCTTGTTGGAGGTACTGCTAATTCAGTAGGGGACCCTACTGTCCACTTTGTTGGTGGTACTGATTTGGAAGGGGACCATGTGGTCCACCTTATTGATGGTATTGCCTGTTTTGGGAGGTTGATATTCAAAGTGTTTTGAGGTACATATTGCTCGGGAGGTGGAGTTTTGTTTTGTGGTATGTACTATGATGGACCTCCTTGATACTCTTGTGCCACTACCGCTTGTTCTATCTGAGTTGGTTTTATATACAAGGGGTTTCCTTGGGTTGACCACTATTTTGTGAGAATACAGGTGGCATGTTTGGAATCTCTAGGGGTTCAGTTATTTGTCTCATAATTGAGTTATCCCCTAAGGGAATAAGAGTAGGATCTTTGAGGGCCTCCACATTAAAATCTACTGGTAGCTTAGCACCACTTTGTGCTAATTTAAAGAAGTATGAATTTGGGTCCTTTCTCATAAATTTATCCATTAGTTTGAGCAAATTTGGGTTGTTGGAATGTTCAAAAAGTTCCTCATCATTTATCTCCTCTTCAGTATCCACCTCCTCTATGATTACTCTTTCTGGGTACTGGTTGTTTTGTTCTATCACTTCTTGTCGTTTGTGGTTTATCTCTTTCTTACTAAATATGTATCTATACATGGGTCTCTTTGGGATGTTTCAAGGTTGCTTGGCCTATAGACCCATGGGCCACCTTCTTCATTTGTGGAATTTTTTGATGGGATGTTGGCGTTGTTCTTGTTCGCTTCCATGTTCTTCCTATGTTGTGATTTTTTAGTTGTCATAAACAACTACCAAGCTTTTGCGAACGTTTTTGTGACTCCTAGCTATGAAAACAAAATGTGTTTTGATTGTATTTTTTCTTTTTCTATGGAAAGGAAGACTTGCTTAAGTTCAGTTCATCAGATCTATGGGTGGTTGGCCCATTGAAAAGTGCAAATAGAAATGTTCTAGTTGATTTTGACGGGTGTGATATCTTCTCAAGATGCACCCTTTGGCAAAATTTAGAGTAGGGAGATTATTTGAAAGACAGAGTATGGATTTTTGCTTAAGGATTTTGCTCTTGCCAGAGATCATGAAGGATGTATATCTATTGCCACCTAGGAGGTGGTAACATGGGTCTGTCGATTTCTAGGTCTACTTTTTCTTCCTCTTTATCTAATATGTTCGTTGCATTTCTCCACTAGTTGGGTATTTCGTTCTTCTCAAATATGAAGGTCCTTAAACTACTAATTATATCAATTTGTTCACCTTCAATGTGTGTGACTTGGTTGTAAGATTGGTGCTATAAGGTTCAGTTATTGAACTGGAGCAACGGGTCACCAAATGGTCATATGGTGAGAGTGTGGATGTTTTGATATGGTTTGTTCTGAAGCTCAAGACCCTAAGGTCTGAGTGTTCTTTGGAGGTGGCACTATTTTTGGAAGCCAAAATATTGAAAGTCCTGGATTGATATCCCACTTCTCCTTCTAGAGGATATGTTGCAGGAAAGATTATTTGAACTATTTGCGAGTTCTAAGTAAGTGTTGATGCCTTAAAAGTGCGAGTGAGGGAATAATCTAGGTTTCTTTGTTTTGATTCCGATTCTAAAAGTAGGATGGATTTTGAGAGTGGATGAAGAGCTATATGACTTATTTGGGTTTCTAATTGTTTTGTTCTAACAAGAATCTTGTAAGCAACTTTGATTCATTTTTTTGTTTGTTAGCGAGATAAAGAAAAAGCAATTTTTTTTGAGAAAAAGCGATAGACTAAAAGCAATAGCGGCAAAATTTATCAACTATGGCCTGAAAGCTGTCAAATGCGCTGGTTTCTGAGAAGCAAGTGCAAGCTGAAATGTCAAGTATGACCTCTGTATGTTTCTATCAATTATGGTGTGTACTTAGACAAAATAAAGATTTTATTGGCAATTGCAAGCAGATTATGGGAAAGTGTGCTAGTTTTTGAGGAGCAAGTGCGAGCAAAAAGAATCAAGTGCACAAGTTTTGAATCAAGTGCATGGTTTCTATCAAATGCAACTGATTTTCATCAGTGAAATTTTTTGGACAGAGAGAAAATGTAGCCTTTCTCTGGCATGTGCACCCAATTTTGGACCAAGTGTGCTAAAATCAATAGCAAGTGTGGCCTCTATGTAAATTGGTTTTCCATCTTCAGTGTTTTGGTAGTAGTGTTGATGTTTTTCTTGCAATTTTTTGGATGTTTTGATCTATTTCTAGATGTGGCAAGTGATACAACAACTTTCACTAACTTAACAAGCATGGACTTGTGTGACATGTATGTCTATGACTTTAAGTTGTAAAATCAAGATACCCAAGCCATAGTTTGCAACGTTTACTTTGAGCCAATGTATCCCAAAATAAAAGACTGAATATTCAAAAACGCTTAAGGAAATCCTTAAGGAGTGAAAATATAGGGCTTCTCTTAAAAGAATACACTAAGTCAAAGGGTTTGTGATTAAACCATCATGTTTAGTGTTTGTTTGGATGTATTATTTTTAGCTCAAGCACAAAGTTTTATGTCAAGTTTGTTTTGAATGTTTTTGGAAAGTTTAACATAGACAAACATTTACAACCTTAGCTCAAGTGGGCACATATTTCTCATTAGGCCTACCAATCATCCCCAAAGAGATGATTGATCTATGAAGATGGAATGGAAAAATAGGCTATGTCAAGGAAATGTACCATCTTGACACACCAAGTAAAAGAATCCCTTCCCTATTTGCTTTATTGCCTCAACAAAAAATCGAACATGGTAAGTATCTGCTTGGAACAGTGCTATTCCAATGCACTACTTTAAAATATGCTTCGGATTTGGACTTGGATGGCCACTACAAACAAGGGTTCTTAATGACTGTTTTGGGTTTATTAGTTTTAGATTTTATACATGTGTTGTTTTTCTCAATTAAGAGTCATCATATCCCTTTCGAGTTTTAATGTATCACACAAATATTGGGGGAGACAAATGTCGGTATAAAAGAATATCACTCAGTGGACGAGAACTTTCCTCACACCCACAATAATTTATATAGCGGTCCAAAATGAGAATACCACTTGGGTCACCTATTAGTTCTCTAGTGCAAGATGTGTCTAATAGGCATGCCCTCTAAAGGTATTCTTTAAAAATAAAGGTGTGAAGCTCAAGTTGTTTTCGCTCACCCAAGATTGCCAAAAGGTGCGAGGGGAGAAGACAACCATCTAGCTTGTCAAACATTGAATGTGCGACATAAAATTCATAACAATTTGATTCTTTTTAAGCACCTCGAGTGGTGCTATCCCCAAGATAAATGTGTGAAAAGCATAAACAATTAATTGAACCAATATGAAGTATTCAGGATATCAATAATTTAAGATAGCAAAGGTGCAATACAAAAACTGATTTGTTCATTTTTAAGCCCAAATTTTGAGTGCTTCTAAATTGATCCTGGTCTTATTTGGTCAAAAAAATAAATGCGAGCGTGCGTCAACAAAAGGAAATCATTTTATTCATTTAAATAGAAAGAAAACATTCCAAGTGTTACTTTGAAAGTTAAAAACTTTGTAGAGCACCAATTTAAATGTTTGTTTGTGTTGTTCTTTTTAAGCACCAAACACAAACTCTCTAACTATGAAAACTTGGAAAGAGTTCACTTTTTAGAGCACCCAATTGAAATGTGTGGTTTGTAGGGTTATTTTTAAGCATTGAAATGAAGATTCCTAACTCAGAAAGCTTTGAAATGGTTTATTTGAGAGCACAAAAAATGAAGTGTTCATTTGTGTTGTTCTTTTTAAGCACCAAATAAAGATTCCTAACTTAATAAAGCTTTAAAATTGTTCATTTTAGAGTACTTAAAAACAAAGTGTGTTTGTTGTAGGTTCTCTTTAAGTTCTAAATGAAAATTCCTAACTTTAGAAAGCAATGAAATGGTTCATTTTATAGCACTTAAAAACAAATGTGTTGTTCTTTTTATGCAACAAAATAAGTAGATTCATAACTTAAAAAAGTATGGAAAATCCAAAATTCTTTGACCATTCATCTTCCCTACAGAAAAAGTGTTAGTGGTTTCTCGATCTTGCATAAACAAACATTAATACCCACACCAAACACTCAAACTAGAAATCTGTTAGCATAAAAATCAAAATGTAGTTTGCAAATCTCGGACACAGGTTTGACAGAGAAAAAATGTTGAAAACTCAACAAGTGTACCCTTTGTTAGAGAGAAAAAGCACTGAAAAAGTGCAAGTGCACCCTTCGTCAGAAGACAAAGGCCTTGGAAAAATGAAAGTGCACAAAAATTAGGTTCAAGTGCACATAAATCAAGGCCAGGTATGTAGAAACCGTGGTAGGTAAGTGCAATTTTTTTTGGAACAGTGTGTGAGGATTTCTCAAAAGTTTAAGTCTAAATGAGATAAAAGTAATTGAAATAGGATCTAATCCAAATAAAACACAACTAATCTAGATCTATTCCTACACTCATGAAATGACTTTCTAAGGTATTGAAAACACAGTTGAAATCCTATAATTATTACAATGAAATTCAAAGAAAAAGAGAAGTTACCATCCCATGTCGGAGTGTGTTCGCCTGATGTCGGGTTCATATCGCTACAAAACCTCCATTGTTGTGTGCGAGAAGCTTTTTGATGTGTTGCATGTTGGTTGATCAAAGAATTTTTGAAGCTCTATCAATGGTGATTGTGAATGTCGACAGTACCTCATTTTGCAAAATGAGTTAATTCTTCCATCCTTTTTTGTGAGGAAAGAGATTTGTTATATATAAATTGTGATTTGAAATGGACGATCAAGATTAAAAAATGTTGAATCAAGATCGATGGTTGAGAGATGTTTCAAGAGGATTTAAACATGAATAATCTGTGCAAAATAGATTACACAATTTGTGTGATTGAAGAAATAGATTGAATAATATGTGGGATTGAGGAATAGATTGATTAGTTAGGAATTAGATTGATCATTTAGGAATTAGATTGATTAGTCAGGAATAGATTGAGAAATCAAGGAATTGTAATTTACTCAATCAAGAAAGTGGTTGAGAATGATTAATTAATTGATTTAATTAATTCATTCATTTTGGAGTTGAACGTGCAAATCAAGTTTGAACTTGCAAACAAAGATGCATTAGTTTGATTTGATTTTTGATAATGTTTTGAATAGTTTATTCAAATTATTCAAATTTGGAGGGATAGTGAGTTAATTAAATTATTATGATTTAATAATTCAATCGACTTAGGGGAATAAAGTGATTTAGCAATGTGATTAAATAATTGGTGTTATTTAACTAATCATGACGAAAATAACATTGGATTAGAACTTTATTAAATAAATGTAATTTATTTAATTGGTTGAAATCGATGAAATGTGAATTAAATAAATAATCTTGTATTATTTAATTAATACCAGAAATAGGGTTTTAGGACTTTATTAAATAAATGGAATTTATTTAATTAGTCAAAAAATGATGAAAAAGTGAATTAATTAAATAATGTCGTATTATTCAGTTAATAGGGGAATTTAGGGTTTTTGATGTAATTGATGTGAAATGTAGTGATGTTTGATGATAATGATGTCGATGCTGTGAAAATATTATTTAGTATGTGTGATAGATGTTAGGTCAATTTTACATGTCTACACCTATAACCACTCAATGCACACATCAAACATACTTGCTCCCTACATATAAATAGTTCAAGCATTGCATAAATACCCCACCATGTATAACATCATATCCATAATTTCATTGTATTTAAATGATAAATCTAATGATCTATCATTTAATTATAACATCTATATTAATACAAAAATAACATTGAATCAATTGATCAAACAAAATAATTGAATGGAGCAGAGAGCAAGCAGGAAGAAGAGCGGGGGGATTTGAATTCTAGAGATGAGTTTGGCAAGGAAGGAGATGATTTTGTCGATGCAAATGGATTACTGTTGGGCTGGCTATTGGTTTCATTATGTGGGCTTGTTGAGGAGTGGTGTTGGTTGTTGTATTTGGCTTGGGATGTGCTATTGCAGGGTTGTGTGCTACTTTCGTCCTTCTGGGAAGTTGTGACTTGGTGTTGGTCATTGTTGTTTTCTTGCTGGAGAGTCATGTTTTAGGTTTGGCTACTTCTTTCACCCTACGGGTTTTTTTGGGTTTGGCGCTTGGATTGTAGGGGTGTTTTCTTCCTAGTTTTCCTTTCTTGGAAAATGGTTTGAAGCCCAGATTTCTTGCTCAAGGAGTTGTCATAGTTGCTTTTGTTCCTTGACTGCTATGTTAGGGAAGATGTTGAGCTTATTGTTTCAGCCTTCTCCTTTCTTTCCTCCAGAGTTGGTTTTCTCTACTTCTTTGTTTCTTCCTTTCTATCCCTGCTTGTGTTTAAATGTGCATTTTTCTGTAGCAGGGGTGTTTTGTCTAGTTTTTTTGGGGTTTCTTTACCCATGTTTCTTTGGGTTGCTTTTTATTCTTTGGGGTTTTGGTTTCAGAGTGTTGATTGGGGTGTTCTTCACTAGGGCTAATTCACAAAAGATTTGTCTCAAGAGGGTTGTACATATTGCCTTATCTACTATTGAGACCATTTTGGAGTGGTGGTTTTCCCTCCTCTTTGCTGTGGTTTTTTGCCTTGTGGTTGAAGGTGTCTCCTTTTTCCTCTATTCTTTTACCCTCAAAGGTGTCATTACTACTTATTCTTTGGTGCCTCTCTTGTTGTCTAAGATTTTCCAAGAGTTTTCCTTTTTGGCTAGGCTTTGTTCTTTCAAGTCCCTGGTGTTCTTGGTGAAGATTGGTGTTTTTACTCCTCTAGGTTTTGTTTTGAAGTTACTAGCTAGTTTTTTTAGCAAGATTTTTTTGTTGTCCTAGTTGTTATTCATGCCTAAGGGAGTCTTGGTTTCCCTTTCTTTTAGTGGTTGTCCCTCTTTTGAGGTGGATATAGATATGTTTAGTTTGTTGGTTTCTTTTCTTCTGTAGGAATTTAAGGGTGTTGTCTCCACCCTTGGTTTGGATTTGGTAGGGTTGCTTACTTTGTTCATCTTGAAGACCTTGATGTTGCTAGCTCCCTTGGTTATTATGCTAAATATTTTTATGGTGCTTTCTTCCATGTCCTACAGTTGGTGTTTCCTATTGAGGTGGAGATAGATGATGTTGGTGTGGTGGTTTTCTCTCACTTCCTCTGTGATTTTTCTCTAGTGCAACTTCTATTGAGGAGGAGGCCATTCCTATGGAGGTGGAATGTGGATTGGATGGAGTTCCTTTGTAATGGTAGCTTGGGTTTCCATGGTGTATAGAGGTGGAGAGGGGGTGTTTATTGGCTCTGGTTTTTTTAATCTTCTAGTTTTTTGTGACTTAGTTGTTTCAACTAGTGGCTTGGAGAGTTCAGTGGGTGATGATGTCAAGTGTTATGTTGTAGTCTAGTTGTTATAAGCTGATGGTTGCCTCGTTGTCTCAGGTAGTTATTTTGTCTTCCTGAGCAATTGGTTTTTTGTTGCGTGGTTCTTGCTAGTGATGTCTAAGGGTTTAAGGTCCCTTCAAAACCTTTAGGTTCAAGGTCCTTGTAAAATCTTGGTTTTATTGGGTTTTCGGTTCCTTTCAAAACCATTTTTTACATCTTGGTTTTATCTTGTTGATCCTTTGAAGTATTGTTGTCATTTTGTTGTTGGTTGTTCATTTATATTTCTTTTGGCAGCATGATCATCCATATTTATGTTTCAGGTCCCTTTAAAACCTGTTTGTAAATGGTTTCAGGTCCATTCAAAACCTGTTTTCCCATATAATCAAAACACCTATATTCATGAACCAAAACATGATAATAATCACTCGTGCAAGCTTGCATCATGCATGCATCTCAAGAAAATCTCCAAAATGAAATACATCCATTCCATTTTAAGGGACTTTAGCAATATAACATGCACACACATTCATGGCATTTAGATCAAGCACAATGATAAAATGCCATAGAGGAGACAAGGAATCATGATATAAAATAATAATTCCAAAATATGATCATCAAGAATTTGAGCATATATGAAATACAATTTTCCAACTAACATCATATACTAGGAATAGATAGGCACTACATAAAACACAAAGGATACTTCATATGGTTGAAATAGACAATGTTCCCAAGGATTCATGGATAAGATGTAATAGATAATGAAAATAATAGTTCATAAAAATGTAAGCAATTTGACTCACTTGAAAATTCCAATTTATGATGTTTTCAATTGTCATTTTATATAGTGTTCTATAATAATACCTAATTGTATAATTGCTTTATCAATTGAAGTCATATGATAATAATTGTCCCCACAATAGTATACACCAAACATGCATCTGGCTCCCATCTATTCCTAATATAGTCATTGCTCAAGTACTTGTAATGAAGTGATTGTGTTAGAAATTATTTTATTCCAAGATACCTCTTAACTATAGGAAAATATGTTATGGAGTAAATCATTTTATAATGTATCATAAGTCTACCATGTATCACCATAGAGTTCAAGGCGATTTACATATTAATCAAATTGCCTACTATCATAACCTTGAATTATCGACACTTTACACCACTATATTTTAACAATCAAATTATCATCTTAAATACATCAATTCTAATTATGGTTGCATGCATCTAAAAAATAATATAAAAAACCATAATCAATAAGTTTCATCATACTTTAGCTTTAAGCCTCACACCATTATTACCTTTTATGAACTCAAGATGTAGGATAGTGTAATGAAACAAATTACAAAATAGAAGAATATAATAGAAAATATGGTACAAATACTTGATTATAATATGCCACTTCAAGGGGGATGCCTCCAAAATTATTCGATAAGAACACAATACTATGGCAAATGGGTCCCATAGGGGCTATTTTTAGTCCTAAAGTGTCGAGGAGTCAAGGAATTAGGCTTATACGTTGATCTTGTCATGTTTTTCATTAAAATATGTCTTGGGATGAACAATATGGCGTCATAGGGGCTTATTAATGATTATATTAAGGTTATAAATGCAATAGGGTCCAAAATCCAATGTGAAAGTGTAAATAAATACACTTTAAAACACTAAATTAAGACAAAATTGAGTTTGTTTAGCTTAGAAGGGCCCTAAATCCAATGTGAATATGTAAAACACATTACAACACTAGATTAGATCCATTTAGTTTACAATCCCCTTAAATTTAATGTGAAACTTTAAATAAATACATTTTACAACACTAAATTAGGGCAAAGTTAAGTTAGTTTAGCTTAAAAAGGGCCAAAGACCTAATGTGGATGTGTAAAACACCTCACAACACAAGATTGAGGCGATATCAAGTCCAAAATCCACAAGGAGTGCCCAAAAAAGTGTGAAAATATAAAGGGATACATTTTTCTACACTACAGTATCCAAATGCAATAAGAAAGAGTTGTGATTATTGAAGTAAAAAGGTGTGGCTCACTCAAATTTGTGATACAAAAGAGAGCATTTCAATGGAAGAATCCAATTAAGAATAAAACATTAGTTAACCTTACAAAAGAATTAAATTAGGCCCTCAAGAATAGGGGAGGTGTGAAAGGACTTGGCTCCAAATGTGAAAAGATGTTTGGAATTGTGATTGCTTGAGGTCAAGCAATCTTGGGCAGGGTGGACTGTCATGTCCCCCAAATTGTAATGTACTAAATTATAAAGCATCTGAAAACAAGTAAATAAATAAAATACATATTAGCCATTCAATATTATTATAATTATAATTATTAAATAATATTTAAAAAATAAATATTAACATCCTAAATATTATTATAATTATAAATATTGACAATTTAAATATCATTAATCATTATATTTAAATGTATTACAATTCTATATTAATAACTTAAAAGAATCTAATATAAAAATAATAATAATTATGTGTTAACAAGAATTTAATAAATTTGTATATGACTATAAATAAATAATAATCACAAAGCATTGTATCGATTCATAATGCATCGATTATTAATTATTGTAAGGTCAAGAAAAGCACTGAATCCTCAATACTATCAGCAACAAGGCATGAAAAAACAATTTGACACACCCCTCTAAAGTGATACGCTACATCCCTTGACAAGCAACAACCATAATTGTTGGAAAAAATAGGTTATAAAATGAAGAAGAGTCCAAAACAAAGCATTATCGGATGGGAAATAGAAAGGAAGAGAGAAGTCAAATAAGACATAATTTGTCTTATTTGAAAGGGAAGATACTTTGTCTTATGCGTAAATGCAATGATTCCTACAAAGGAGGGAATGACAAAGATAATGAAAGGAACAACAAATAAGGAGTTAGAAATCTGAGTACAAACAACAAGGAATGAAAGGAAGGTAAATAAGAAAGAAAGGAATCATGAATTTGATAAGGCATCACTAAATATATTGTCAAGAATACATCGAGCAGTAAGTTTAATATTATTATAAATATAGATATATACATGTGGAATATAGTTATATATATTATTTTTATAGAATATATATTATTTACATAATGATATATAAATATTTATTAGAAATAATGACATAAATTGAAGTCAATTAGATATAATGATGTATATATATTTGAATATAATATATATACATATTTATATGCATGTTTATATAGAAATAATGATATATACATATATATAAATATAAGTCAATCAGAAATGATGATATGCAAATATTTATATGGAATACATATATATTTATTATTTACGATTGTACAATAATGATGCTTGCAACAATTATTGAACCTTATAAGAATTTATGATCCTTTAACATAAGTACGATAATAGATTTCTATCTGTTTCATCTACGCTAGAATGATATCGCTAGAGTGCTAAGAATGGGATTTGGGAAAAGAAAGATAGAAGATATCTTACATACTAGATTATCAAACATCAAAAAAGAAAGGACAGACTACAAGTCTGCACAACCCGGTAGTACTTAAGACAATTGCAATATATATTATTCTATTGAAACATATGATAAGAAAGGAAGGCGTAGCGATTGATAAAGGACGAGGAAGTTCTTTAGATCGGTGGTTGTGAGGACTAGGAAGAGATCCAACAAATCAAACCTAGGTAAGTATAAATACCTAGATAAATTTTATTCTCCCTGTATTGCTAAATGTGAAATTTAGTGCATGTATTATTGATCTCTATATGGACTGATTCAATATATAAGATTAAAATATGGACTGCATTTTGATAATCTGATTGTAGTGATAAGGGAGTTGAGGGCCTAAGAGGAGGGGGAATAACGTTGGGGTCATCCTCTAGGTGCACCACCCCATATGGACGACAAGAGGCCACATGGGGCCAAGAAGGGTGTACTGCTCTTGGGCTTAGAAGGAGTGATTTTTGGGGTACCTTGTTGTAGTTGCACCCTCAACCTCCCAACATAATGATCGATTGAGCAATAATGGTTTTGATGAGGGGAATGGTGTTAGGAAACCTCACTAGGCACACCACCCCATATGGATGGCAAGAGGCCACATGGGGCCAAGAGGGGTGTACTGCTCTTGGGCCTAGGGTAGAGGGTTTCTTGGGCACCCTATCAAATTGTTTTGCAGGTCTTAATAGGTAGTTGCATCACTAATCTTACTTTCCTTGTTTTCTTTACACATTCCAATGAAATCATCATATAATATTATCTTGTGATCTAATTTGGTCTTGTGGGGACCCAATCAAGTTATAAACATTCCCAAAACCAAATTGATTATTTGAAATTGATAAATTAGGGAAGATTTAGGGCTTCCCAAAATTGGGGACATTACAAGGTTCTACATTTTGCAAATCGGAGAGGAGACTAGAAGGTAATTTGTGTTGGTTCCTTGCCAATTTGACGAAATATTTTTCTTATTGTTACTACTTTTGTGAAGTTGTGCCATAGAGAACCCCCGTATGAGGTTGACGCATACATAGGAATATCCTTGATTGGTGGAAGTTGGCCAAGGTCACCGAAGAGCATGATTGAGCATCCCCCAAATGGAAACTGGTTGTGGCTGGGAAATGCTTCACATAGCCTCATGTCAATGCTTTGAAGTAACTTGGGACCAATGAAGCTTATTTCATCTATTAATATGTAGCGAATGATGTACATTTTTCTTGGAAGCTTGCTAGTGTTTGGCCTTGTAGGGGGGTAGTATCTTTGATAGGTATTTGTAGGGCTAAGTGGATTTTTGATGCTTGGATGTTGAATGCTACTACACCTGTAGGTGCAAGAAGTAGTAATGGTGATGGGCCATTTTGTGATGAATTATTGAGTGCAAATTGGATGGCTTTTATTAGGTGTGATTTACGTATTCCAATAGTTCCTTGAACAATCATTTTTAAAGGAGTTTGAAAAGTACTTGAATTTAGATGTGAGAAAACTATATCAAATGTTTTTTGTTGTTGGACAAAGAGCTCATACTAGGTAGGGTGATTGGGAAGATGGGGGACTAGAAATGTTGGATGATTCGATTCTATGTAGGTAGTATCATAGACTTGTTGGTGGGGACCGAGTTGGAAGAACCCCGATCATGGTGCAAGTCAATGTCGCAATGACCAAGCATATATAGTTCATCAAAGTGAAAAGGAAGGCCTGGGTATAGGCTTGATAATACTTGCTATTCAGATGGGTTGTTGTTCTACATTATTACTTCTTGAATGGAAGAGGAGCTAGAGTCAGTTCCTTCAAAAGGCTCTAATGGTGTGTAGAGAATATGCCAAGGATGATAAATTCCTGTGAAACTATCCCACTGCTCTATAATATGAGTGGTTGAAAAATTGAATTCATTGCGAATGCAGCAAAATGGTTTTTTTAGTAGTAGTTCACTCCAACAAAATTCTTCAAAGAAAATGTCGTCTCTTGTAGGGATGGAGGTGAAGCGTGGTGAGACATGAACAATGGCTTTAATGGACTGCTCTTTCCATTGACTGTGCTCTTGAGATGCCTTGTAGGTCCACTTTTAGGTGACCTCAAGGAGTGACATAGCCTCTAAATTTATTGGACGAACCATGTAAGCATCAATGTTATTTGGGGAGGTGGTGGTTGATTCAGATGAGAGCCAAACGCATTGAATTTTTTTTGGTTCACATTTAAAGAGACAAAAGTCCTTCTAGATAGGGAGAGTGTAAGTTTAAGTAAAAGGTGGCAAGTTTCTTGGGCTCCAATATCACAATCCACTAGTGTATCAACAAGCATTTTTTAAAAGTTGTTGGGGCGGGTTTGTCAAACTCTATATTGGTTGAAATACGAGAAAATATTGTGTGGTATGTTTTAGAATTGTTTTCAATTTTTGTTGCATATTTGTAATATATTTTAGGACTGCATGGATAGAGATAACAGGTTGGAAATCGATATTAGCTCTCCAAATAGAGAGGATAGAAGGGTTGTGTAATTTAAGTGGTCACCATTGTGAGCAGTGGTGAATTTTGGTTGGCCAGTCTCATCAATTGCAAGGGTAGAAAGTTCTTGTATGGCCCAAGGGGCTTTATATCGACACTGTAGGGATTGGCCTTTCCTCCTAAGGCATGTTTGTAAGGTACAATTTGTATGATGTTGACCACAATTTACTAGTTTAGTGTAGTCAATTAGAGGGCCGGATTACAAAATCAATTTGTTGTTCATTAAACATGGGTCATCGCCAAGAGATTGATGAATTGTCTAGTTCCTCAATAGTAGTGTTTAGGGGTTCCATGTAGAAACATGCCTTTCAATGTATGTAAGGGAATTTTGTACTGGTTAAAGGTTATTCCATTGTATTTTCCTAATATCAAGTTCTTATTTTAGCCAAAGGAAACCATGGATATGTGTAGAGCCTTTGTGTTTCCATTCATACCTGGTGGATTTTTTTGTTTAGAGAGTACTTAAATGGTATCCAATGTAAATGGATGAGGATACTAAGAACATACATGTACCAATAGTCGGTTGCGCCAAGTAGTTTTTCCAAAACCTCTTCACAAAATGTAGTGAATCTATGGTTCATATAGTGTGCAACAAGGTGTGGATTCTGAACAATGTTTTGTATCCTCCATTTATAAGTGGATTACAAATTTGAAGGTGCAGTTAATGGCATGATACTGTGCAAGTCTGGCCATTTTATATTTGCCACATTGAGTGTAAGGAAAAGCGATGGGAAATCAACTTCGATAACCATATAAGAGAGATCCCCCCTACAACAGTTCCAATAAGGGAATGTTCCATGAATTGACTATCCAAAATGCATGATTTGTTCAATAATTTTGTCTTTTGATAGGTCCTTTAATCTTTGATGAAGATAAAAAATTGTTGTTGGCAAGCATGTATCAATGTGCTTTTGGAAAAACATAGATGTTGTGGCTTGGATGTGATGACACATAAGAATATTGAGTATGAAGTACCTAAAGTGAGGGTGTTGGCCAAACCTATTATTAAAGTACTTGAGCAAGTGGAGAGCATATTCATGTAACTGAACTTCCTACATGTGTTCTTGTTTGAATGCAGCTATGAATTTTGGAAACAAAGTGGGGAAAGCCATAATAAACAATCCTTCAATGGTGTACTCATTGATGGGAGATGGAGAAATGGGTGGCTAGTCCATAGACAGGGTTGGTTTGGCTTGACCTAGTTGCAATAAAGAATAGTATTCTTCAAATTCTCTATGTGCTGGTGGAAGGCTAGCTACAAAGGAAGTTGTAGGCTGAATCTATTCTTTAGAAGGGTCGATGGTTATAGCATTTGTATGCATAGAGCTTTTAGATGTGGGGCTAGTAATTGTGGTTGTTGCATATAGGACCTGTCGATAATGTTAGTGGAAGCACTTGGTAGACATGATAATGCGACCTCATCTAATTGCACATTTTTGTAGTATGGGTCGTGCAATATTTTATAATGTAGTGCCTCATACACATGTCCTCTACTCACGTAGAAGCTATAGTCTTGTTGGCGGATGTTTTTTTATTAACCAATAAGATGTCTAATTCATCTATATGTCTAGGAAAGTGGGTAGAAATTGCAGAAATATCTTGAGGAAAGCAAATAGTGTGCCCACTATATTTTAGCTAGCCTTCCTTTGCATAGGTTACTTGAAGGATTGAGTTGACCCTTGTTATTAGCATCTCTTCAACTTGAGTTATTCTTTTTAAACATCGAGGTCAATGGAGGAGGGGAGTGTAAATATGGAGGCACCAACAAGGATGCTTTGTGTGCTTTCTTGTCTTCTTCTATTGATGGTGTCTTTCCTTGCATGGTACCAGGTGTGTTGTTCCTAGTTACGACGGGCTCATTTAACTTGCAATCTTGAATTTTACAAATCCATTCAATTTTTTTTGTAAGTTTACATAAAAGGTTCAACATTAATGGGATTAACATCATTAAAGCTTGGAGAAGTAAATTGTCTAAAAGGGAAAAGTAATATAACTAAAACTAAATACATCAAGTAGTAGGCAATAACATTGACTAGAAGAAAAGCATTGGGAATCTTAGGAAACAACAAGATTATATGTCATTGTAAGTTTACATAAAAGGTGCAACATCATAAAAGCTTGGAAAAGTAACTATTCTAAAAGGGGAAAGTAAAATTTTAAAACTAATGTCAAACTAAATACATCGAGCAGTAGGCAATAATCGTGACTAGAAGTAAAGCTTTGTGAATCTTAGGAAACAACGAGATTTGGGAATAAATAAATGTTTGTTTTAGGTTTTTTTTTTGTATTGCATGTTTGAAACTTGAAATGGATATGAGATTGTACATATCTAGAATGTTTTCCAATGCAATTGGAAGTACGATAATAGAATTGGAAGTATACTTCTTCACAAAGGGACACCTTAAAATATTGATGCCCATATAATACAAGTAGATGTGTGATTTAATGTGAAAAGGTGTGAAAGTAAATGTTAGAGACGCGTACGCAATAGAGTGGTTTGCAATTCGAGAATGGAAAATCTTACAAAATAGCTATATGTGCAAATTAAACATGTAACATAGCAATTTGATTGTTTGTTTTGTGTAACGTAAATATGTATATATGTGTTTTATAATTGTTCATCGTGCTTACAAATATGGACAATTGCACATGAAATAACAAGTGTACTTATAAAGAATGCAATTAAAAAGCTAAGCACACTTAATGGTTGTAGTAACAATTATTTATGCTTCATGTTCATCGAAAGTATTTGTTTGGATGGTAAGTGCCAACATAAACTCGAAGTTGACAACTTTCTAAAATCTACCTAGTTGCATTAGATTATGCTAGTAGGAGCTGAAAATATTCTATGCAAACTCCTAACAATGTTGTCACTAGTTCTTCAAATGCAGTAACATTAAGAAGATGACTTGTACCATCTTGAAAGTCCATCTTGAGCATGTAGCTGAAATCACATGTAGAAATCTTTGTAGAAAACTTGGGGCATTTAAATGCACTTGGGGTAATTTGGAGAACCTTTTTCTTACACCTTTTATTTTCCACCATGTGAGGGAAAGATAGGTAGTAGAATTTTTCTAAGTGGAGCTTTGTGATAGTGGCATTTACACAAACATTTTGCTTATTAAGAGAGCCTGGTTTCACAATACTTGAAATAGGAATTGGATTTTCAATTTTATGGGTTGACAGATGGATCTTTGAGAGGGAAAGGCAAGGCTAGGCAATCCTTGTAGTTACATACCATGTCTATAATGTTGAGGCTTCAACCAAGTTGGGATTGATTACAATTGCAGTTGGAAAGATAGTATCTATAGATTTTCCAGACCATGAGGTTATATGACCACTTTTAGTCAAAATAATTGGTGGGTTGGGTTGTAGGGGAAGGTCAGCTAATTGTTTCCTAGTAATTTGTCAATGGCTACCCCAAAGTGTGATATCAATGGTACGACTTGACATGTCCATGGTTGTAGCTATACACTTTATTGTTTCAAAGTCATTCCTCTTGTGTATGGTTGATGCAAGGGAGATAGATAGAAAAATACCAATGACATCTACAAGGGAATTAATAGGTAATGACATTAGCTATTACTATATTTTATGTTTGTGACTTTGATGCGACCATTTGAGATGACATAAGTACTATTTGACTCGATCACATGGTACAACCTGTCTACAAGTTCATTAAAGTAGGTAACATGTATCTCATACCCTGCTTTATCTATGAAATTGAACACAAAGACTTTCCCATCATTAGCATTTTTATACTCATGAATTGGACTTTTAGTCAAGGCACAACCCTTAATGGACCAATGCTTATGGTTTGGGGTTAAGGTTGCAACAAGATTTGGTTCAAATGGGGCGAGAGTGTGCTTTTCACTCGATGATTTAGGCTCATCGAGTGAAGCACTAGGAGTTTGAGTGGTGGCCAATGGCCCCTAAGAGTTGCTAGAGGGAATACAAATTATTGCTTGATGAATAGTAGTTGGAGCTCCAAGCATTGATGCATTGTTTATTATTATTTCCAAGCTATGGATTGTAATAACCTTGTAATGAAATGACAATTTGAAATTGAATGAAATGTACATGCTTAAAACAATAAAAAATAAAAAATATAAGGTAATTATGCACGCATGAGAATTTGTGATTTTTTTTGCAAACGTATTCTTTGAGATGGACAATGAAACCTTTGACTAAAGCCTCCTCCAAGAAAAGCTTGTTGAACTGGGTGGGTAGCAATGCAAGATGTGTGTGTAGCCCATATGATAGTTGTATATGGTACTTGACAAGCATAGTTTGAGGTTGTTCAATGGTGTTGATAGATGCGACTTGTAGAGAAGGATCTACATCAGGTATGCTTGAAAGGATGTCATCAATGGTATTTGTATTTAAATATGACATGACGACGTTGGAATACATTGGAAGTGGTTGGCCTGCAAGCATATAAAGTTTAGGGAATTTAGGCATTCAAGAAATGTTACAGTTGTAATTCTGAAGTGCAACATGGTCTGCGCAACCTTCCATATGAGTGAAATTGAAATATCTTACCCAGGTATGAAAATAATTGAATTACTTGGAGTTGGGGGAACATCAAGGTGGATGTTTTGGCCCCTATTATGTTTGTAGGATATTTGAATTATAACACCAACAAATTGTAAGTGGTCTTTTAGTATGTGTAGAAGGGATATACAATGCCTAAATATAACGTTAAGGAGAATGTCAAAAAACATTGTATTCCATAAGTTAAGATTACAAGTGTTTGTGCTAGTCTTTTTTTTGTTATTATGGTAGCATAGATAAGCATCAATTGTTGTGAACTATCCATATTAATGGGAAAGCTGGGATCTACAATTTAATACTCTTTTTATTAAATCAACATAACATTCAATCGAAAGTATAAGTAAGTGTAAATTTGAAGAGCATAAAAGTATGCACTAACTCCAACATCATATAATTAAATTTAAAGGATATGCAAATATTAATTACAAGAGAGCAACTAATTTTGTTGTTGTTGTTATATATTACATAGCATAAAAGTAGAGACCCTACTAGTCATGTTAGATAATGAACATAGTAATGTGTAGGACACTTACATATTGAAAAGTATAGGCAAGAGGGACATATTATGTACATGGATATGTATATGCTAGCTACATAGAATCAAAATATAGGCCTTTCAATTGGCCTAAGATTTTAAACATACAGATTTTTACAAATGTTACATAGCAACAAGTTAAAGTAAACGATCACATATTGTGTAGGTACACCTCATACGTGTGTACCAGAGAGGACGTTCCATCATTTTGGTATTGGAAATCATAATAGATTTCCCTAGAAGGAAAATTCAAAGGCCCTCCAATTTTGTGCAGCTCTTTTGGAAAGAGGTGTCTTCTAAAGATATTCAATGTCCACATCTTCCACTGAGGGCAATGTTTGGCAAACGCCCTTGAATTTATGGACAATATTTTGGAAACTATTTTTTATAGTAGCAGTGAGATGTGCGACATCAATTCCAAGGTTTTCTAGTCTATTGACGGATGCACATAACTCTACCACTATGGGTTGGGCAACCACAGGGACATAGAGTGTGTTTAAATAGTATTTGTTATATCAGCCATCTCCTAAGATGAGTTAGATAAAAGATTATATTAGTAAATAATGAACAAGAAAAAAAACTAACTTGAAAGTAAATACAATTGACTATAAAAGCTATGGAAATACAAATAACATTATAAAAAAGTTAACAACATATATGTAAATACATTAGCATTGCTTACTTTGACATGAACATGCTAAAGAAATGAACAATGGGTGTGCTAAAGAAATTTAAAATGAATTCTAAGAAATGACCTATGGCTTGCACCCTACTACACACCTTAATATTTCTTACAAAATTCTATCAAAGCACTTGCTTAGAGGACTAAGCTTCTTGTTTCCAAGGTGAATAAGATATAAATTTAATTTTTAGAAAATTTCATAATTAGCAATTGATTGTATTTAATTTTTTACATTCAATTTTTTTAAAAATATATAAAATATTTTAAATGTATTCAATTATGTAAATAAGAAACTTTATAAAAATTAAATACATTCAATTTTTAAAATATGAAATTTTATAAAAACTAAACTTACATTTTATTCAAAATAACTATATTCTTTTCTATTAATTTTCTTTAATTTAAAGGATTATATGAAATCTTATACATAAGATTTAAAATTTTATTTTAAAAATTTAAAAATTATATATTTATCAATAATCAAATTATAAAATTATAAATAAAAAAATATTTTTATCAAAATTTAAAATATTAATTTATATTAGAAATATTAAAATTAATTTAATATAAACAAACTATCAAAAAAATATCAATATTTTTATATTATTATTATTTTTTTAATATTGAAATAAAATACTTTATTTTTATTAAACTCTAATAATATTCTAAATATTAAAAAAATAAAAAGTAATATATATTAAATTAAATAAAATAAAAATAAAATAATAATATATATTTCAGAAGTACTCTTCCCACATTTCCATATTGCATAGGTTTTGGGACGAAAGTCAATACTTAAATATAGCTTCCAGAGATGAAAATCAACATAGTCCACTCTCCCAAACTGGCGTACATTGGCTAAAATCTGCTTGACATTCCACTCTCCCAAACTGTCGTACAACGACTTGAATCTGCTAACAATGTCAGAACATTTAAAGAGCCGGGAATATATCTGAGAACTTTTACAACCAAAAACAGAACTCAACTAGGGGTAAAGGTTGAGTTAAAGGAAACATCCACCTAAGCAGCCAATGCTTAGTGTGTGATGTTTAAGCCCAACCGGGTGTGCAGGTTGCCAAAAACCCATAATGAAACGAGGATAAGTGACTTACCTCAAGATTTTGCAGAAATGGTGTCAATGGTGGTGAGGAGGAAGATGTGAAGAGCTTGCAGGAAGAAAGATACTTTATGTGTAGCTATCGTCCACATATGGTGACTATTAGGTAAGGGAGGTGATACAAAATACATTACTACAATTTTAGATATTTACATCACCAAATGCAAGGCAAAATTAAATGTGAAGCAACTGGAATTAATTGACTGGAAGATTGATATTTACATTGATTGAGGATAAATTAAATGTGATACACCATTTGCAGGTTACATCATTGGAGGATGAATTAAATGTGATACACCATTTGCAGGTGTGACATGAAGAATGTTGTTTACTACACCAACTTACTTGCCTCCCTTTCAAGGATCAACTGTTGTCGATAAATGAATCATCTTAACTAGAACCTCCTTGATTTTTAGCCGTTTACGGACAAAAAGAGCTTGAGAAGCTTAAATAGAGACACAACTTCGGTGTAACTAGTTAGATTTTTAGGATAATGATTGCTTAGTTGTGCAATTTTGAATGACTGCTTAGTTGTGCAATCTTGCATGGAATTGCATGTCTATTTTCTAGTTGGAAGTTGTCATTCTAGATGGATCTTCTGATACTTTATATATTGTACTCATTCCTAAGCTATTAATCAATAATAATGAATGCATTTATTCATAGTTTATCTTTCATCTCTATTTGTGCTATTTTATAATTTGCAACTCTACTAGTATTTTTGAAATTCTCACATGGTATCAGAGCCTTCATGGTTGATAGGATTAATTTTTAGAAATATTTAGTTCAAATCTATTATTTTTTTATAGAGAAATAGTATGCTCTTCTCATGCATCCTCGAATGATTTAGAGAATCAAAAAATTGTGAAAAAAAACCTAAATTATGAGGGTATAACATCTACTTTTTCAGTTGCATATGTGTTGCATGTATGTTTTGTAGCCTCCTAGATCAAATATGGAATCAAAAATGGTATCAGAGTAGAGGTTAGTTTGAGTGCAAATTCATTTTATATTGCAGGGAAAAATCACAGAGGCAGTTGTGAATATTGATTAGTGCATGCACTCTTTTCTATTTTCATGCATTAGGTTTGCCTTTTTTTTTCTAATCTTTGCACATCATTTTAGTTACAAATCATTTTTTAGTCAACTGTTGCTTCATAGATTCCAAAGTTGTGTTAGTTTTTGAGTGTTCCTTGACATTGGATATACTGTTGCTTTATCATGATTCCAACTTGAGTTGTTCAGTGACTCTAATATGGTTTCTAGCAAACATATTATATTTCTTTGCTTTTCAAATTAGGGATTCCAATGTTACTCCACAAGTGTGCTTCTAGTGGTTTTTTGCAACAAATTATCTCATTATGTAGGGGGTTGTATGGCTTCGTGTGTCATCCTTTGTGTGGATGGAGATTGATTGGATTTGTAATGGATATCATAATTGGATCTTTTGGTTAAGAAAATTTTCCACCAGGTTTATCCTTTCCTCTTTGTAATCAGGTACCTTTCATGGCCTTGTAGCCGAGACCCATTCATGTTTTCATGCATCCATCCTTGCATTTTTTGCATATCTCTGTATTCACCTAGCTACACTTAAGGGGGGTGTTAGTGTAGAATATTCTACCTAAAATATTCCTCTAGATAAGTTTGCTAGATGGATTTTTAGGATAATGATTGCTTAGTTGTGAAATCTTGCATGGAGATGCATGCCTATTTTCTAGTTGGTAGTTGTCATTATAGATGGCTCTTATCGTTCTTTATATATTTTACTCATTCCTAAGTTATTAATAAATAGTAATGAATACATTTATTCATAGTTTATGTTTCATCTCAATTTGTGTGATTCTGTAATTTGCAACTCTAGTAGTATTCTTGAACTTCTCACAATATGTATACATATGGGAGACTAGATCCATGTAAAACATATATAGATGTATGTTAGTCAGACAAAAAGATCTCTCATCTTCATATATATATATATTTAAGAGATGAGATCTCTACAAAATATTGATTGTAATTTAACATATGGTCCATGGTGTATGTTATGCCTACAACAAATTCAGTACTCTTGGACCACAACCCACTCTCTCCACCTTAGTGAATTATTTGGAACTAATAAACATGTTGCATGTTAATTGTCTTGGTTATTCTTAAATACCATTTAGTTTAATAGACAAAAACACATTTTGATCAAGAAAAAAATTATTTCATTTTTTTGATGTAAATGAGACATAATTTTTTTAACAATTATACCAAAATCTACATTTAGATAAAAATAAAAATACACTCATTATACTATACTATATTTATAAAAACTTTGCTTTCATTCACACCTCAAGACAAAATGACAAGCCAAACGACACACAGTGTAACAACAAGACCATTGTTGTAGGGATCTAAAAGATCTCAAATTCAAACATCCACAATATATTAAAAAAAAGGATGGATGAAATAAACATCCCCATTGTAGTCACATCTATGAAAAAGCATACACTATTTCTCCCCATTGTAGTCACATCTATGAAAAAGCGTACACTGTTTCTCCCCATTGTAGTCACATCGTTGAAGGTGAAAGGACGTTTACAGAGGATAAGCATGGGAGGGAAGAAGTTGAACTAACTGTTTTTTTAAAGATATTTAAAACTATTGTCAATTTTGTTTGTTGGATAACCAATGTCTTTTATTAAATAATATGACATGGAATGCAACCTGGGCAACAGTTGTATTTAGTTTTTTAAGTATTCTCACACTTTTTTCAAGTTTACTTTTGCATGGATACGCATTTGTTTTCTCTGTGTGTTATGTTTTTGAAAAGGCTGTAAATGTGTACTTTTCCTACCATTGTAAAACTTAACAACATGCGTAGAGCACCTCTTTGAGTATGGTATGGGTGAGTGGATCCCATAGCCGGTGGGGTTTGTTTCGGGACCGGCCATACTCGCAACTACTATAGCGGGTCGGGGCAGGTCGGTGGGGTTTGTGGTGGGCAAAGCCTGCGTTGGTTCAAGTGTGAGTGTCGCCATAATCTGATCAACCTGGGTATAGATAGTTGGGTGTATTACGTATAGAACAACTGGAGTACTCTCTTTGTCGGCATTCTGAGAAGAATCGTGTGTTCTAATTCTGAGTGAGAGGACTCCTGCTTTCATTCATGTATGGAATCTTGGTGGTCTGATAGGGAATCCTGCTTGTCTGAATGTATGGAATCCCCCCAGCCGGTTTGCTTGCAATTCGAATTAATAAGGGGTTGGGAGATAGCTGAAATGCACTCGACCGGTAGATAAAGGTAGATTATATATGTAACATAGAAAATACGTAACATGATCCCCCGGGCCCTACTATTATAGCGTTAGCCGGTCACTTTCACAGTGATATGAGTCTTCTCCTCCCACTCACCCCAAAGAAAACGTCGACAAAACGACGGGGTGGGGATTCTTTCTAGGGAAGAGTAGTCCACGAGAACTATAGTTGATCAATGAATTGATGGTCCGGAATGACAGAACATCACAACTTATGTATGCACACCTAGGAATGGACCGAGCAAAAGCACCACCATGGTGCTTCAGAGGCAAATGCAGTTATCTATCTAGATCGGGATTGAAACCCAGATGTGCATACCAGATCTTTTGATATGGATCGCCCTACTATGGCAAAGAGGCTCCGTCTAATCATCTTATTAGGGGTCAGGATCTATATTGGTGTAGTTTGGATTTAGACTCAGGCGCATGACCCTATAGATAGTAGGGAATTTAGGTGGGGGGAGCCAACCCCCCTACTATTCTAAGGGGCCTTGGGTTGGAGGATATAGTGATTCGAAACCCCACCGCCCTAGGGGCCACCAACCCCACTATCCTAGGCCCCAACCCCACCACCAGGGCTTCGCCACCCGGGGGCGGGGGTGGGAGGCTATAGAGTTGGCAAATAGGTCGGTCCTCTCACCCCACCCGCTATAGTAGTTGCCAATATGGTCGGCGCTGAAGGCATGGCAATGAACCCCACAGTTAGTTGCCTGCCTTCGGTGGGGGGGCTTTCTCACCCTATTGCCACCCACCCACTCCGGGTGGGGGGACAAAAGGGGTTGCTGTTAGAGTAATAATTTATTACGGTTAATTAATTGTATCATTCTGGTTAATTTATTAAGTCACTTATTCCTCTAATTGCTTAAGCTAAACTTAAGCACATTAATAATTGATTAATTATTAAGTGTGCACACTAGGGTTTCATTTAGGGTTTCCCTTTTAGGGTTTCTTGATCTCCTTCATAAGGATTGATCTCTTTGTAATAATTGAGATTCTCATAATGCATTTTACACTTTGAGGTTTGCAGAACATCTTGTTGGTTTTGCATATCTTTTGCATGTGACAGGTATCCATTTGCATGCAGGTGATCTTGGATTATAACATGGTATCAGAGCTCCAGACCTGCCGCTACCTGTTCGTGATTTGAAGATATGGCTTCTCTGTGAGTTTCAAGTGCAAGGGTTTCCATAGGCATCTTTTTTGCAAGATCTGGGGGTAGAAAAATTTATGGGACACTATGGGCTCAAACGGACGTCGCCATCGCATTCGCAATGCCCCCCAAACCCTAGAAACGCCTATCAAATCATCCATTTTCGAGTAGTTGGTTTCTGAGGCAAAATTTTTTTGCCAGGGAAGCTGTACGACCTCCCCAGCACGCTTCACGAGGCAATTTTTTTGAAAATAGTGAAAAAAATTCAATTTGGTGCATGAGGTTTTGCGCAGCCAGTTAAAATGGTCCTGCTGCCACCGCTCCACTAGGCGGCCACCGCCGCGCGACCCGCACGACGCCAGCCACCGGTGGCTCCCCCATCCGGTCGCTGGTCCCAGTCAGCCCCCGTGGGCCCTGCAACACAGTTTGAGATCATATGGGGGACCGGGAGCTTTGCGCCCGGCCCCCGGCCAATTCCAGGTCCAAGCCCCTAGTCATATCATTGACTAGGGGCTCTACCAAATTTTTTTGCAGGGGGCCGAATTTTTGCGCCGACGGCCAGATGGCCATCAAATTTTTTGCAGTGAAGTGCTAACGTCAGCATGATGTCAGCGCTCGTACGACACCTTGTTTGTCCCCTCCTAACCCTAGTTTTCTCTAAAGGAGCAATTTTTTTCTTTTTTGCATAACTTGGGCATACGGTATCAAAATCGGGCAAACGAGATATCGCCGGAAAGCTGGTTTCGAGCACTATCCTGTGGTGCAATTTATTTTACTGTATTTTCCTATTTTACTGCATTTATTGCTGGTTGAATTTAGATTTACTTTTTATGCTTCCGAGCTCATAACTCTTTGCCAAGATCACCAATTTTCGCTATCTTTGTGGCATTGGAAAGGTATTGAGGAGCTTTATGTTGCTGTCCATGCACTTTTTTCTGTATCTATCCCAGGTTTTTCGTTAATCCAGATTTGGCCCGATGGGTGTTTTGGAGATTACTTGGATATTTTGGTAGTTGGGAGAGTGCATTTTGCATCTTTGCACTTCGTTTTCAGTTATACATCATTCAATAATCGACTGCTGCTTCATAGATTCCAGCGTTGTTCCCGTTTGGAGTTTTCGAGTGTTCCGTGGCATCGGGTCTGCTGTTGCATCATTATGATTCTGATATGGTTTCTTGTAGACAAAAGTATCTTTCCTTGCTTGCCAGATTGCGGTTCCAGTGTTACTCTACAGTGTTCTTCTAGTGCTTCTTTGCAACATGTCATAACATTGTAGGGGGGTTTTGTCCCACTGGGTTTTCCTCCTCTACCTCTTTCTTGCATTTGTAAATGGGTACCTGATCAGGCCTAGTTGCCGGGACCCATCTTTGCTTGCATGCATCTTATTCTAGTGTTTTAGCTTCTTCCTAAGTTCATCTTAAGGGGGGGTGTTAGAGTAATAATTTATCACACTTAATTAATTGTATCATACTGGTTAATTTATTAAGTCACTTATTCCTCTAGTTGCTTAAGCTAAACTTAGGCACATTAATAATTGATTAATTATTAAGTGTGCACACTAGGGTTTCATTTAGGGTTTCCCTTTTAGGGTTTCTTGATCTCCTTCATAAGGATTGATCTCTTTGTAATAACTGTGATTCTCGTAATGCATTTTACACTTTGAGGTTTGCAGAACATCTTGTTGGTTTTGCATGTCTTTTGCATGTGACAGGTATCCATTTGCATGCAAGTGATCTTGGATTATAATAGTTGCCACCCACCCACCCTAGGTGGGGGGACAAAAGGGGTTGCCACCCACCGTCCCCCCTCCCACCCCCCATTAGTAATTGTAGATTCTATTCGCTTTCTCACCCTATTGCCTATACCCACCCGCTATAGTAGTTCGCCTCGTAGGGTGGGGTCGGTGGGGTTTTTTGGCATGCCGAAGGCAACCGACCATATTGGCCTTAGGCTGCCTTCGGCAGGCCTGAGAAAGAAGCTCTGGTGGTTTACTTTGGTCGGTGGGGTTGGGGCTTTGCGGCCGACCTATTTGCCTCTATAGCCTCCTGCAAGAATAATTTACCTCCAAGAACTCTATAGCCTCCCGCCCCCCCCCCGGTCGCGAAGCGCTGGGTGGGAGGATAGCTAACTACCCATAGAATAGTAGGGGCCCTCCCACCCTGAGAAAGAAGCCCTGGTGCATCGGTGGCGGAGCCTGGGTGGTGGCGGAGCCCAGGTCGGTGGGGTTGGTGCCTTTGGTGGGGTCGGCCCTGGGTGGGGGGGCCACCTTCCCCACCATCCTAAGGGCCACCAACCCCACTATCCATACCCGCCTAGGATAGTGGGGTCCACCTCGGGTGGGGGGGGGCCTTGGGTGGGAAACTTAGTTCCGGGGGGGAACTATAGGGCCGGGCTCTTCTCGATCCTCTTCATCCAGTTCTCCCAACATTCTATACGTAACATACCTATAAGAGATCAAGTAATCCATTATGTGTAGGTGGAACCGCCCTATCGTCTCTATCGATAGTGAATCACTCCACAGATAGAGATGATAGGGCTCCTATTGAGACAAAGAATCTAGATGAAGACCTGTGGTTATTCCTTAAATAGAATGGGAACAACTCGATCGGATCGCCTGAATTCTGAGACACATTCTCTACTGCCAAGCGCGTGATCAGTAACGCCAGATTAGTCAATCGTTTCTCTCTTTGATAAGAGTACGAAGCCTATCAGGGTGCAGATCGAGAAGGATAGTGGGCGGATGAAATGATTCCCCGCTGGCCACCCCAAACTCTCTATAGTAGCCCTGGGCCCCCTGACTACTCCCAATCCGCGGCAAGGCGGAACTCGAGAGGTCCTAACTCCTTTCTATAGTTCGCTCACTGGTTATACAGAAAAGTGCCACCCTGCACTATAGTAGCGGTAGGGGTGCTGCACGCATCGGGATTCTAGAAATGCACTGGCCGAAGGGAGCCACTACTATAGAAGTAGAAGATCCTAGCCGATGTTTCCCTATCCACCCTATAACTAGAGTGTCGGGGGGTGGGGGGGCCCTGACAAACTATAGTGGGGGTGGAGGTAGGGCCTATGAATGTTGTTATTAAGCCCTTCTCGACTATAGTCGGGCTTTGTTTCCCCGTGGCTTAATCCATTTGGTTTTACCCCCATAGGCAGAGACCTTGTATCTATTAAGCGACAACCTATAGCGCGAGCGAGCATAGGTTCTACAAGACCAGGAGCGGGTCGAACACTTGACTTGCCAGGGGATCCTGGGCGACTTGCCGGTCCGGGGGATCGGGGAGGAAAACTTCTTCATTCATAAGCACTGGGATTTGAAACAAAGAAAGCGCCCGTAGGGCCCTTCAAATAGTAGGGGCCCACCCACCCAAGCAATAGAATTCCCGAACTACAGATTCCCACCGAAGGCGAATGGGTCGGTGGGGTTCATTGGCCCCCCCACCCGCAGTGGCCCCCCCACCCAAGGCGGACCCCACCGACCAGCGCTTCGCCATTCCCGACCCCCTTAATTAATTAGCCTGCTAGAATAAGGAGGTAGATTATAGAAGTGGGAGGCCCGGTAGATTATTGTTGATACGCCTACTCTATATCCTCCCACAAATGAATCTACCGACTACCAGCGCTTCGTGCCCACCCATATGTGCCTTAGGGGCCCGACCCAAGGCAGCCTTCGGTACCGACCATATGGCAACTACTATAGCGGGTGGGGTGGAGTGAGAGGGCGGAGCTCGAGAATGGGGTTGGGACTGACCATATATTCCTTTGAAGGCCTCCTATATCCTCCCACCCCCCCGGAACCGGTGGGGTCTACCTTGGGTGGGAGGGATATTGAGTTGGTAGGACCGCAGCAACCTCTCCCGATGGCCTACACCTACTCCATATATATATATAGCTGGGAGAGCCCCTCTCTCTCTCTATATGGTAGTTGGGCCCCCCAACTACGGACTATAGATAGTCTGCCTACTATCTATAGGGCATCTAGTATATACGTTATACGACTGATGACTAATAAGGAGATCGATCATATTACGTATATGATCCATCGAGACTTAACTCGGTGATACCCCACCCCGCTACTCTAGTTATAATAGGGGGACTTACTCACATATTCATTTCCATGGGGTGGACTCTGTGTGGAACAACAAACGATTAGAGCTGGGGGAGGTGGCACCCTCATCTCAGGTACCTTATCTCGGTTCATGCATCAACTGGGAAGAGATGGGCTTCTCAATCTCATTTCTAAGCATTACTCAAAACAATATCTCTAAGCACTCTAATCGATTAGCTAGTTCAGTTACCTCCACCACACCAGGGGTGGGTGGGGGGAGATAGAAGGGGCCACCGGTTCATTGGGAGGGAATTTTTAGTTCGGGAGCTCTTCCTTCTATGCCGGGGATGGCAGCATATCAGGTTTCGGGGAGGGCTTAGTCATCATCATGAATGGCGAGCCCCTACTATCTAATAGGGTGGGTTATGCAAGAGTGGTGGGTCAGAACTAGAATTCCCCCCCCACCCGAATTCTAGCTATAGTTCCGGGTGGGAGGGAATCATAGTTGGGTGGGTGGGAGGATTCAAGCTACCCGACTCTTTACCATAGCTATTTTTCGTCCAGGCAGTCCTAGCAATAGCTAAACCAGAGAAATGAATGTGGAAAGAAATGTCGAGAAAGCCCGTAGGGCGTTACTAGAGTGGGAAGAATGGAAATATCTGGGTTCGGTGCCAGATTGATAGTGAGACGTGATGGCGAACACAAGCAAATGATTGGAGAAGTACAGGTGAGCTTAGTAATGATCCTATCTCAGCTTCGTAATCAGCTCCCACCATTCACCGCTAGTAAGTAGTACCGGCCCTTTTTCTAGATATTGGGCAGTGAAACAGCTCAACAATCGTAGGAAGCTTATTCCAAGTACCGTAGGGATCACTCCTCTCACATCAATAGTGGGATCGGGAGAAGCACGAAAGACAGCAGGCTATCGATCAGCGACTTCATCTGGGCAATCCTCACCAACCTCACCCGAGAGAAATGAGCAATAAAGGGTGAGTAATTGAAAGCCCTCTCCTCTCCGTAACGGGGTGGGTTGGGGGAGCCCTGGCTACTATTGTTGCAGTCAAGTCACCCCCCTATTGATCTGCCTGCCATAGTCGAGTGTCTAAAGAATTTCCCCGATGGTCGAGTGTCGTAACTACCAGATAGATAGAGGGGCAGGGGTGGGTGGGAGGCAATATAGCTGTTATTTGTTGGGCTCCGGGCACCCGGCCCTGGCAAATAATAGGGTTCATTGCCCCTACTCTTTGAAATGGTTTTGGATGAATGTAGGGTTGGATGGGGAGATATACTCCTCCCGCCCACCCCGGGGGGTTCTATGATAGGGGTGGGTGGGAGGCGGTGGGTGGGAAGAGATGGCGTTCAATGAGTGTTTCCTCTGATGCACCGAATATGACCAAACTGCAGGCAGCTGCCCGAACACAACATTCTCAAGAGCGGTTTCGCGTGAAACGCCATGGGGAACACAGACTGTAGCACGCACCATTATGGAAGAATGGGAGTCTGCAAGCAATACCACCAAGGTTCTTAGTCAATAGATGTGAAGCAACAACCGATACTAGAGCAATATGATGCTTCCAACTCACTCCATTTGTCCGAACGAACACTCCATCTACGAGTGAAACACATCAATCAACTTGTCACTACCTGGCCCCATCTATATAACCGACCCGATCATGCTGCTTTCTAATAGTGGGCCCCCTCTATCCTATCATGCAATGTGCTGCTTGAAAATCCGGGTGAAACAATTCATACCAGTTGGTTGAGCGATGTGCTTGGTGGGGTTCATCGGGTGCATTATCCCACTCCGGTCAGATGGAGCAAATGGATGAGTGCCAGAGATACGATTCACATGCACCTTTCACTTAACCTCTCAAGGAAACCGAATGGTGATCTTTTACGTACGCGATAGTCACCCTCGTTCCCTTTTCTGTACCATAGCCCCCCCCACCACCCCCCCTCCTCCCTCCTTCTATAGTGTAGTTTAGTCCCTACTCTAGATAGTGGCGGTTTGGATAGGGTGGATAGGGGTCAATATCCAATGTCCCTCTCACCGTGAATAGAGGGACATTGGAAGGAAAAACAGTTCTCTCCAGGGGTAGACCCCACCACCCAGGGCCCCAAACCCGCCGACCTAAGGCGGGTATGGTCAGTGGGGTCCTAGGTATGGTCGGTGGGGTTGGGGCCAACGGTCGGTGGGGTCCACGAACAAACCCACCATCCAGGGCTTCTTTCTCAGGGTGGGAGGGAATTTGAGCTATATCCTCCTAAGCTCCCAACGCTTCGCTCAATTCTGACCTGAGGTCCCAACCCCACTTATGCTAGTAGGCTAATGAATTAAACCCCTACTATGGCAAAGGAATCAGTTCATTAATACGCTTGCTAGTTCTCGGATAAGCCGGGGTGGGAAACTCTAGTTGGGGGGGTGGGAGGATAGCCGAGTTGCTAGCAACTAAGGCCCCTACGAGGGGGTGGGCGCGAAGCGTTAGGGGGCTAGCGGAAGGGCTGATTAATCTACTAATTAACGAAGCCCTGCCCTAAAGCGAATGGGTTCATCGGTGGGGTTGGACCGACCCAGGCCAACTCACTCTAATCTACCCATTAGAATAGTAGGGGCCAGCCACCCCCCCCCCATTCTAATTGAAGATCCCTACTATTCTAAGGGGAGGGGCCCGACCCACCCGCCTTTGCCATAGTAGGGTTCATCGGGAGCCCCCCCCGGGTGCGAAGCGCAAGGGGTCATCGGTAGATTATAGAAGTGGGAGGATAGCCGGGATAGGCCTAGGGTGGGAATGGTTATTGTCTTGCCTCCAGGACGCAGGGAGACTAAAGCTGGATCCCAGGGAGATTAAGGAGAGCCCTCTTGTTCGGCATCTGATCAGGGAGTTCCGCCCCAAGCTTCCCTTCTTCAACTATCGGGTGGGTGGATGGGAGGGAATAGAGTTCTTCTCGACTAATCTTGAAGGATGTCCTCCCTTTCTCAACTAATCGAAGAGTGGGAGGAGGAGCAGTTATAGCCCTCAACTAATCTGAGCAGGGAGTTCTAGCCCAGGAAGGGTAGTCAATAACTATAGGTACCTCACCCGTTGCCTCTAATGGCTAATTGTTATTGATGGCCTCTAAAACATCGCACCCACGGTGGAGCAGTGAACAAGATCGTTGGATCATCACTCCCTACTAGCTCAAGAAGGAAGGGTGGTGGCGGAGCCTCGATTGGTGGGGTCCGCTCTCCATCTCTATATCCTCCCACCGAATAGAATCTACAATTCTAATGGGGGGTGGGGGGGGTCGGTGGGGTTGGGGCCAACGGATGGTGGGGTTGGGATCATCCCTATATCCTCCCATGAATAGAATCTTCCTCCACTAGCCGTTCCCACCCGCTATAGCCCTACTATTCTAAGGGGGCATGCCTTCAGCAGTCAACCATATTGGCAAGCAGGTGGGGTTGAATGGCCCCTTAGAATAGTAGGGGCCTGCTAGCATAAGTGGGGTCCACCTTGGATGGCGGGGAAAGCGGACCCCACCGACCTAGGCCCCAACCCCCCTGGCCCCCGCTGCTTAGAGGTAGATTATAGAAGTGGGAGCCCCCCCCTACTATTCTAAGGTGGCAAAGGTGGGTGGGCCCGTAGGCCCTTAGAATAGTAGGCCCTTCATAATAATAGACCCTTCATAATAATAGGGCAGGTGAGGGGGAATTAGCCGTTCCGGCCCATTAGAATAGTAGGGGGAGTTGACCACCCACCCCCCCTACTATTCTAAGGTGCAAGTGGTTCTCTGGCCCCTACTATTCTAATGGGGTAGATTCTAGTGAGTTGGAATCTACCTCCACTAGCCGTTCCCACCTGGGCCCTTAGAATAGTAGGCCCCTCATAATAATAGGCCCTTCATAATAATAGGCCCTTCGTAATAATAGGGCGGGTGGGGGGACTGCCAGGGGTTGCCGGGTTGGGTGGGAATCATAGTTGGCAGCCTTCGGCACTGACCATATTGGTCTTACGGTGGGGTGAGAGGTGGGTGAAGCCCTGGTCGGTGGGTAAGGCCTGCCTTCGGCAGCCGACCATATTGGTAACTACTATGGCGGGTGTAGTTGCCTCGGGTTGGGAATAGTAGTTTGGGTGGGTGGGAATTCTAGTTGCTCCAGCCACTTGCTTGCACTGAGTGAGAGATGCGGCGTTAGGATATTCAATCATATCTAATGTGGCATGTGGACCATGTACAGTAGCTTGGTCCCAACATGTACAGTAGCTTGGTCTTCCAAACCACCCAATTATAGTCTGTTTAGTCAAACCCATCCTCGAATCAGAGATGGTGTTTTATGCAGATGGATAGAAACAAATATGTCTTGTCCCCTCTGTTATTCTGGAGTACACATGCATGAATGAATGAACACTGAGGGGGTGTCGAGCTGAGGCCCCCAGATTAGTTAGGAAGGAGTCCGAACCCTGCCGGACACTCCATATGTGTAGCAGTAGGCACTTATCAGGCCCCTTCCCGGCCTGGCCGATACTACGAGCCCTCTGCCATCCATTGCAACAGAGCCGTTCAATGAGCGGGCGCTAACTAAGCGCAGTAGTATCCCATCTGGATCACCGGCCCTATAGATAGTAGGGCGAATCGTGATGCTACAGAAGCCACGGCCCCAAGCTGTTCGCTGCGTTGTCGCTCTATCGGTCGAGGGCCCCCCCCCACTATAGAGAGTTTGGATAGGCCATCTAGGGGGGGGCCTCAATGACACTATAGTTGGGCCGCATAGGGTTCAATAGGGCTCAACCAAATTCCAACTATCCCCTATTGCCTCCCCCTCGGGGGGTGGGGGGGGTTCACTTGGGCTATAGTGGGGGGGGTGAGCCCTTTTCTATAGTATAGTATAGTAGGGTGAACCGCATTTTTTATTATAAAAAATGTGGCTCAATTTTTTGCTTCACCCCTTGATAGGTCATTTATTTAAAGGGCGAGAGTTGAGCCCCCCCACCCCTCTCCCCCCTCTCTATAATGGGGGCTTTCTTTATATAGTAGGGCGAACCGCTCAACCGATAGGCCTATCTATAGTAGGGGAGGGAGAGGGGCTCTAAGAGAGGACGAGGAGGGGAGAGGCCCCCATCTATTGATCACAGGGTTCCTTGCCCCAAATCTTTAATTTATCATTTGGGCACTGCTCTGGGCCCAGAAAGTGTGGCCATGGGCCCGTAGGGGGTCCAAACGATGGCACAACACTCTTTTCCCCACGCCCGTTCCTCATGCGCTTCGCGTGCCATTCATTGGCGCTTTGCTCTCCTCTTATTCATCGGTTTTGGATGGACTTCGCCATTATTCCCCAAAAGGAAAGGTCTCACATCGAGATGTTGATTCATTCCCCATCCCCGAGAAGATGGGTAATCCCTCTGTCCATCCCTCCTTCTCGACTCGACCTATCACGTACGTCGGTTGAGGTCGACTATCTAGGGTATGCACTCGACCGGTGCGGCGACTATCTATAGTCGGGTACTAGACTATATAGTCAGTCTAGTGCATTCATGCCCCCCTGCATGTAGGGTGGGTGGCGGTCTCAATCGATGGATGGTCAAGCTGACCGGCTCGCGTCATCCCAACAACCGGCGGGGAGCACCTCGGTATACGATCGCGCGCTGTAACTGGGAATCTTCTTTATCACACCCAGGGCCAACTTTGATTCACCAAACCTGGGTTCATCTCGTGCAGTGTCTCGTGGCATTGCAGACGGATGGATATGGTTGGTTCATGATCTCGGTTCATGATCTATTGCAAGATATGTCTGTTGATCCCACCTGATTCACTGTAGCAGATATGTCGGTTGATCCCACCCAATTCATTGTGTCGCAACTTTTGGTAGGCTACGTGTCCGGTGCACGGATGCAGAACTGCCACTCCAGGCAACCTTCTAGCCGCCCAATGACCTATAACATTATCTCTACTCTCTACCTCCCTAATCCTTCTCTACCTACTTCTCCATCCATCACTCCCTAACATTCTCTCTACACCTCTCTATATTACTTCTCTCCCTCCCTCTCTACTCTGTCTCTACCTCTCCTTCCCTCTCTAATTATCTTTATCTCCCCTATCCCTCTCTCTCTCTCACTAGATGTCTCCCTCCCTACCTTTTCCCCTATCTATTCTCTATCTCTCCTCTCCCTCCCTCTACCTCTCTCTCTCACTCTGTCTCACTCCTCCCTTACCCTCTTTCTCTCTCACTCTCTCCTCTTTATCTCACCATTCTCTCTTTCCCTCTTTGTAACTCTCCACTGCTCTATATGTCACCATTCTCTCTCTACATATCTTTATCTCACCTATCCCTCTTTATCTCTCCCTTCCTCCCCTCTCTCATCCACCCTCCCTCTTTCCCTCTATCTCTATATCTCTCTACTTCTCTCTATCTCACCTATCCCTCTCTAGCTGCATATCCCTCCATCACTCCCTACCACATTCTCTCTATTGCTCTCTATCTCACCTCTCTCTTGCCTCCCTCTCTCCCCCCCTATACCTCTGCCTCTCTACCTACCTCTCCATCCATCACTCCCCACCACTCTCTCTATACCTCTCTATATCAATTCTCTCCCTCCCTTATTCTCTCTCTACTTCTCTCTACCTCTTTGTATTTCTCTAATTATCTTTATCTCCCCTAGCCCTCTCTCTCTCTCACTAGATATCTCTCTCCCTACATTTTCCCCTATCTACTCTCTATCTCTCCTCTCCCTCCCTCTACCTCTCTCTCTCTCACTCTCTATCACTCCTCCCTCACCCTCTTTCTCTCTCACTCTCTCCTCTCTATCTCACCATTCTCTCTTTCCCTTTCTATAACTTTCTCCTTCTCTATATGTCACCATTCTCTCTCTACTTATCTTTATCTCACATATCCCTCTTTACCTCTCCCTTACTCACCTCTCTCGCCCACCCTCCCTCCTTCCCTCTATCTCTATCTCTCTCTACTTCTATCTCTCTCATCTATCCCTCTCTACCTGCATATCCCTCTATCACTCCCTACCAAAATCTCTTTATTTCTCTCTATCTCACCTATCTCTCACCTCCCTATCTCTCCCTCCATACCTCTCCCTCCATCTATACTTCCTTATCTACTCTTTATCTCTCATGTATCTCTACCTCTCCTTCCTTCTCTACTTATCGTTATCTCCTCTTTCTCTCCCAACCTCTCTCTCTCTACCCAATCCCTCCCTCTGCAATCCCTCCCTCCCCCTATTTCTCTCTCCCCCTATGAGGGTTGAGAGTGTAAGGTTTAGTGTTTAAGGTATAGGGTTGAGGTTACAGGGTTAATTTTATAGGGAATAAGGTTTAGGGTTTAGGATATTAGGTATAAAGTTGAGGGTATATGGTATAGGGATGATGGACGAGGGTTTAGGGTTTAAGGTATAGGGTTGAGGGTTGAGGGTTGAGGGATAGTGTTTAGGGTTGATGGTATAAAGTTAAGTGTATAGGGTATATGGATTATGGTTTAGGATATTGAGTATTGGGTTGAGGATATTAGGTTTAGGGTTGATGGATTAGGTTTTAGGATTTATGTACAAGTTTAAGGGTTGAGGGTTGAGGTATAATGTTAAGGGTTAAGGGTATGAGGTTAAGTGTATAGGGTATAGGTATTAGGGTTTAGGTTTTAGGGTTAAGGGTATAAGGTATAGGGTTAAGACTTGAGATTGTAGGGTTTTATGTTTAAGTATAGGGTTGAGGGATAATGTTTATGGTTTAGGGTATAAGGTTGAGGATGTAGGGTAAAGAGATGAGGGTTGAGGATTGAGGGATAGTGTTCAAGGTTAAGGGTATAGGGCTAAGTGTATAGGGTATAGGGATTAGGGTTTAGAATAATGGGTATAGGGTGTAGGGTATAGGGTATAGGGATTAGGGTTTAGAATAATGGGTATAGGGTATAGGGATTAGGATTTAGAATAATGGGTATAGGGTTGAGGGTATTGGATTTCAGATTGAGGTTTAGGGTTTAGGGTTTAGTGTACAAGGTTGAATGTAGGGTTTAGGGTTTAAGTATAGGGTTGGGGGATGATGTTCAAGGCTTAGGTTATAAGGTTGAGCATATAGGGTATAAGGATGAGGGTTGAACGTGTAGGGTTGATGTATAGTGTTAAAAGTTGGGGTTGTAGGGTTAATTGTATACCTTCTACCCTAAAACTTCTACCCTATACTTAAATGGAAAACCCTACAATCTCAAGTCTCTCCCTCCTACCTCCTCTCCCTCTCTCAAGTCTCTCTCTCACTCACTCCCTCTCTTAAGAAGGTATAGGGGTTGAGGGATTACGGTTTAAGGGTTGAGGGTTGATGGTTCAAGGATTAAGAGGATATAGGGGTTTAGGAATTAGGGTTTAAGGGTTGAGGGTTGGCGAATTATGAGGGTTTAGGGGTTGAGGGATTAGGGTATAAGGGTTGAGGATTGAGGGTTGACAGATTAAGAGGGTTTAGGGGTTGAGGGATTATTGTTTAAGGGTTGAGGGTTGAGGGTTGACAGATTAAGAGGGTATAGGGGTTGGGGATTAGGGTTTTAGGGTTGAGGGTTGAGGGTTGAGGGATTAAGAAGGTATAGGAATTGACGATTACAGTTTAAGGGTTGAGTTGATGGTTTATAAGAGAATTATAGGGTTGAGGAATGGGGTTTTAATAGTTTGAGGGTTTAGAGTTGAGGTTTGACAGATTATGAGGGTTTAGGGGTTGAGGGATTAGGGTTTAAGGGTTGAGGATTGAGGGTTGACAGATTAAGATTGTTTAGGGGTTGAGGGATTATTGTTTAAGGGTTGAGGGTTGAGGGTTGACAGATTAAGAGGGTATAGGGGTTGAGGGATTAGGGTTGAAGGGTTGAGGGTTGAGGGTTGAGGGTTCAAGGATTAAGAGGGTATAGGGTTTGATGGATTAGGTTTTCAGGGTTGAGGGTTGAGGGTTGATGGATTATGAGGGTTTAGGGGTTGAGGGATTAGGGTTTAGGGGTTGAGGGTTGAGGGATTAGGGTTTAAGGGTTGAGGGTTGAGGGATTAAGAGGGTATAGGGGTTGAGAGTTGAGGGTTTAAGGGTTGAGGGTTGAGGGAATAAGAGGGTATAGGGATTGAGGGATTAGGCTTGAGGGTTGAGGGTTGAGGGATTAAGAGGGTATAGGGGTTGAGGGATTAGGGTTTAAGGGTTGAGGGTTGAGGGTTGAGGGATTACGAAGGTATAGGGGTTGAGGGATTACAGTTTAAGGGTTGAGGGTTGATGGTTCAAGGATTAAGAGTGTATAAGGGTTCAGGGATTAGCGTTTAAGGGTTGAGGGTTGAGGCTTCAAGGATTAAGAGGGTATAGGGGTTGAGGGATTAGGTTTTAATGGTTGAGGGTTGAGGGTTGAGGGTTTAGGGTTGAGGTTTGACGGATTATGAGGGTTTAGGGGTTGAGGGATTAGGGTTTAAGGGTTGAGGATTGAGGGTTGATAGATTAAGAGGGGTTTAGGGGTTGAGGGATTATTGTTTAAGGGTTGAGGGATGAGGGTTCAAGGATTAAGAGGGTATAGGGGTTGATGGATTAGGGTTTAAGGGTTGAGGGTTGAGGGTTGACAGATTATGAGGGTTTAGGGGTTGAGGTATTAGGGTTTAGGGGTTGAGGGTTGAGGGATTAAGAAGGTATATGGGTTAAGGGATTAGGGGTTGAGGGTTGAGGGATTAAGAAGGTATATGGGTTAAGGGATTAGGGGTTGAGGGTTGAGGGATTAGGGTTTAAGGGTTGAGGGTTGAGGGATTAAGAGGGTATAGGGGTTGAGAGTTGAGGGTTTAAGGGTTGAGTGTTGAGGGATTAAGAGGGTAAAGGGATTGAGAGATTAGGGTTTAAGGGTTGAGGGTTGAAGGTTGAGGGATTAAGAGGGTATAGGGGTTGTGGGATTAGGGTTTAAGGGTTGAGAGTTGATGGTTGAGGGATTAAGAAGGTATAGGGGTTGAAGGATTACAGTTTAAGGGTTGAGGGTTGATGGTTCAAGGATTAAGAGGGTATAGGGATTCAGGGATGAGGGTTTAAGGGTTGAGGGTTGAGGGTTCAAGGATTAAGAGGGTATAGGGGTTGAGGGATTAGGGTTTAATGGTTGAGGGTTGAGGGTTTAGGGGTTGAGGGATTAGGGTTTAAGGGTTGAGGATTGAGGGTTGAAAGATTAAGAGGGTTTAGGGGTTGAGGGATTATTGTTTAAGGGTTGAGGGTTGAGGGTTGACAGATTAAGAGGTTATAGGGGTTGAGGGATTAGGGTTTAAGGGTTGAGGGTTGAGGGTTGAGGGTTCAAGGATTAAGAGGGTATAGGGCTTGATGGATTAGGGTTTCAGGGTTGAGGGTTGAGGGTTGATGGATTATGAGGGTTTAGGGGTTGAGGGATTAGGGTTTAGGGGTTGAGGGATGAGGGATAAAGAAGGTATATGGGTTAAGGGATTAGGGGTTGAGGGTTGAGGGATTAGAGTTTAAGGGTTGAGGGATTAAGAGGGTATAGGGGTTGAGAGTTGATGGTTTAAGGGTTGAGGGTTGAGGGATTAAGAGGGTATAGGGATTGAGGGATTAGGGTTTAAGGGTTG
>CM021100.1:582631719-582728387 GCA_007115665.2 Sequoiadendron giganteum
GTTACCAATTTCACTAAATTGCCAAGCTAGTGGGCCCACGGGCTTGCTAATTCAGTGAAATTGGCAATGTAGTGGCCTGTTTGAAAAATACCCATTTTTTCAAACAAGACAAGTTAGGTTGCCAATTTCACCAAATTGGCAAGCTAGTGGGCCCACTAGCTTGCTAATTTAGTGAAATTGGAAATGTAGTGGTCTGTTTGAAAAAATGAGTCCAAGAAATGGGGTCTCTTAGTGATTTACATCATCGAGAGACCCCATTACTTGGACCCATTTTTTCAAACAGGCAAGTTAGGTTGCCAATTTCACCGAATTGCCAAACTAGTGGGCCCACTAGCTTGCCAATTCAGTGAAATTGGCAATGCATTGGCTTTTTTGAAAAAAAATGGGTCCAAGAAATGGGGTCTCCAGGTGATTTACATCATCGGGAGACCACATTTCTTGGACCCATTTTTTAAAACAGGACAAGTTAGGTTGCCAATTTAGTGAAATTGGAAATGTAGTGGCCTATTTGAAAAAATGGGTCCAAGAAATGGGGTCTCTCAATGATGCCAATTTCACCGAGATTGGCAAGCTTGGGCCCATAGCTTGCTAATTCAGTGAAATTGACAATATAGCCTAGTGGGCCCACTAGCTTGCTAATTCTGAAATTGACAATATAGTTGCCAATTTCACCCTCTCTCAGGTCTCTCTCTCTCTCCCCTAAAATCTAATCCCTATACCCTATAAACTTAACCTTAAACCTTGAACCCAATGCCATCAACTCTATACCTAATATCCTAAACCCTAATCCCTATACCCTATAAACTTAACCTTATACCTTCAACCCTATACCTTAAACCATAAACCATAAACCATAAACCCTACACTCTCAATCCTCATCCCTATACCCTATACCCTAAACCCTAAACATTCTCCTTGAACCCTGAACCCTATAATTAAACACTAAATCCTACATTAAACCATGTACCCTAAACCTTAAACCCAATACCCTCAACCCTATATTGAATATTTTAATCCCTAATCCCTATACTCTATACAATTAACCATACACCCCCAACCTTGAACACTATACCTCAACCCTACAAGTTCAACCCTCATCCTTATACCCTATACACTCAACCTTATAACCTAAGCCTTGAACATCATCCCCCAACCCTATACTTAAACCCTAAACACTACATTCAACCTTGTACACTAAACCCTAAACCCTAAACCTTAATTTGAAACCCAATACCCTCAACCCTATACCCATTATTCTAAACCCTAATCCCTATACCCTATACACTTAGCCCTATACCCTCAACCTTGAACACTATCCCTCAACCCTCAACCCTCAACCCTCATCTCTTTACCCTACATCCTCAACCTTATACCCTAAACCATAAACATTATCCCTCAACCCTATACTTAAACAAAAAACCCTAGAATCTCAAGTCTTAACCCTATACCCTATACCTTATACCCTTAACCCTACAACCTAAACCCTAATCCCTATACCCTATACACTTAACCTCATACCCTGAACCCTAAACATTATACCTCAACCCTCAACTCTTAAACTTGTACATAAATCCTAAAACCTAAACCATTAACCCTAAACCTAATATCCTCAACCCAATACCCTCAACTATATACCCAATATCCTAAACCATAATCCATATACCCTATACACTTAAGCTTATACCCTCAACCCTAAACACTATCCCTCAACTCTCAACCCTATACCTTAAACCCTAAACCCTCATCCATCATCCCTATACCATATACCCTCAAATTTATACCTAATATCCTAAACCCTAAACCTTATTCCCTATACAATTAACCCTATAACCTCAACCCTATACCTTAAACACTAAACCTTACACTCTCAACCCTCATAAGGGGAGGGAGGGATTGGGGAGAGAGAGAGAGGTTGGGAGGGAAAGAGGAGATAAAGATAAGTAGAGAGGGAAGGAGAGGTAGAGATACATGAGAGATAAAGAGTAGATAAGGAAGTATAGATGGAGGGAGAGGTATGGAGGGAGAGAGAGGGAGGTGAGAGAGAGGTGAGATAGAGAGAAATAAAGAGAGTTTGGTAGGGAGTGATAGAGGGATATGCAGGTAGAGAGGGATAGGTGAGATAGAGAGAAGTAGAGAGAGATAGAGATAGAGGGAAGGAGGGAGGGTGGGCAAGAGAGGGGAGGAAGGGAGAGGTAAAGAGGGATATGTGAGATAAAGATAAGTAGAGAGAGAATGGTGACATATAGAGAAGGAGAGAGTTATAGAGAGGGAAAGAGAGAATGGTGAGATAGAGAGGAGAGAGTGAGAGAGAAAGAGGGTGAGGGAGGAGTGAGAGAGAGTGGGAGAGAGAGGTAGAGGGAGGGAGAGGAGAGATAGAGAGATATCTAGTGAGAGAGAGAGTGCTAGGGGAGATAAAGATAATTAGAGAAATACATAGAGGTAGAGAGAAGTAGAGAGAGAATAAGGGAGGGAGAGAATCGATATAGAGGGGTATAGATAGAGTGGTGGGGAGTGATGGATGGAGAGGTAGGTAGAGAGGTATTAGGGAGATAGAGAGTAGAGAGGGAAGTAGAGGGAGAGAGGGAGGTGAGAGAGAGGTGAGATAGAGAGCAATAGAGAGAGTGTGGTAGGGAGTGATGGAGGGATATGCAACTAGAGAGGGATAGGTGAGATAGAGAGAAGTAGAGAGAGATAGAGATAGAGGGAAGGAGGGAGGGTGGGTGAGAGAGGGGAGGAAGGGAGAGGTAAAGAGGGATAGGTGAGATAAAGATATGTAGAGAGAGAATGGTGACATATAGAGAAGTGGAGAGTTACAAATAGGGAAAGAGAGAATGGTGAGATAAAGAGGAGAGAGTGAGAGAGAAAGAGGGTAAGGGAGGAGTGAGAGAGAGTGAGAGAGAGGTAGAGGGAGGGAGAGGAGAGATAGAGAGTAGATAGGGGAAAAGGTAGGGAGGGAGACATCTAGTGAGAGAGAGAGAGGGATAGGGGAGATAAAGATAATTAGAGAGGGAAGGAGAGGTAGAGAGAGAGTAGAGAGGGAATGAGGGAGGGAGGGAGAGAATAAATATAGAGAGGTCTAGAGAGAATGTTAGGGAGTGATGGATGGAGAAGTAGGTAGAGAAGGATTAGGGAGGTAGAGAGTAGAGAGGGAAGGAGAGGGAGAGGTATGGATGGAGAGAGTGGGAGGTTAGATAGAGAGTAATGGAGAGAGAGTGGTAGGTTGTGATGGATGGAGAGCTAGGTAGAGAGGGAGAGGATATATATATGTAGAGAGGGAGAGAGATGTAGTGAGGGAGAGAGAGGTGAGATAGAGAGAAATAAAGAGTGTTTGAAGGAGAGGTAGGTAGAGAGAGGGAGGGAGGAGATAAAGATAAGTAGAGATGGAAGGAGAGGTAGAGAGAGAGGTGAGATAGAGAGAAGTAGAGAGGGAATGAGGGAGGGAGGGAGAGAGGTGTAGAGAGAGTGGTAAGGTTTGATGGATGTAGGGGTAGGTAAAGAGAGATGGGAGATAAAGAGTAGATAGGGAAGAAGAGAGGGAGATAGAAGTATGGAGGGAGAGAGAGGGAGGTGAGAGAGAGGTTTGCTAGAGAGAAATAGAGAGAGGGGTAGGGCGTGATGGAGGGAAAGGTAGGTAGGTAGAGAGAGAGAGAGGGGGGGAGGGAGATAGAGACAAGTAGAGAGGGAAGGTGGGAGAGAGGGAGAGATAAGTGAGGTAGAGAGAATTAGAGGGAAAAGGAAAGAGAGATAGAGAGAGAGAGAGATTTCTTTTGATCAAGGGAGAGAGAGAGTCAGAAAAAGGGATAGAGATAGTGAGAGAGAGGTCTAGAGTGTAAGGGATAAAAATGAGTGAGATAGAGAGAGAAATAATACAATTTTCTGATTACTGAAATTTGACCTCCTGATTATTGAAATTTGACTAAGTTTGAAATTTGTGAGATCTTCCAAAAACTAGAAGAGAGAGAGAGAGGGGAGGGAGGGAGGAAGGGAGAGAGAGAGGGAGTGGAGAGATAAAGAGTAGAGAGAAGGAGAGAGTGAGAGAGATAAATGATAGAGCTTGTTGACTACTAAAATTTGACTTCCTGATTACTGAAATTTGACATGCTGATTACTGAAATTTGACTAAGTCTGAAATTTTAAAGATCTTCCAAAAACTAGAATTTGCATTATAACTCCGAGAGATCTGAAACCACTCTCAAACATCCTGAAAGTATATACATGAAATATAACTTAAAGTATAAGAAAGTAAACGTCCACTTATACTTAAATGTTTATTTCATGTATATACTTTCCCTACAAGATAACAAGAAGAAAAAGACAAGAAAAAGAGAAGCAAATATTTTCAATGTAGACCAAAACACGAGCGCGTTATAACGCGCTCGTGTTTTGGAAATGTTTTTTTTAATTTCAAAAAATGCATATTTTTGAACTCCAAATGTGCGCAATTTTTGAAATTTTAAACCATAACACAAGCGCGTTATAACGTGCTCGCATTTTGGAAATGTTTTTTTTTATTTCAAAAAATGCACATTTTTGAACTCCAAATGCGTGCAATTTTTGAAATTTTAAACCATAACAACGTGCTCGCGTTTTAAAACACCCACGTTAGGCTCGGTAATGACCGAGCCTAGGCTCGGTCATTACCAAGCCATAACGCGAGTGCGTTTTACTATAACGCGTTCGCGTTTTTGCTATTTCGGGATGAAAAAGTAAGTTGTCCATGAAATGGCTACCCATTTCCATGCACCTGCCCATGGTCCCTTAATTGTTGCAGTTGGTTACGGCAAGAATGCTTTTCTTGCAAAATTTTTGTTTGGTTTTCCATGATAGAGGGGTTGTTGGGGATCAAAGCAATGCAATATTAATTTTCAGCAATACAAAAAAAGTAGAAACAACACGCACAAGTATGTAGAGCAATTTGCAGGAGATAACTTTCATGTGTGACATTAACTTTTCACATTGAGAAAAGACAATAGAGTTTTAAACAAACTATGTGTGAGTGAGGGTGGTTGTGTTAAAAATTTGTGTTGTTGTGCATAGAATTTGTGTACATAATATAGTGACCTGTATAAAATATGGCTGACCATAACGCTTTCAATTACAACGATTAGTAGTGACACAAACTTCATTGGAATGCATAGATTGAAAATAAGAAGAGAGAATAATACCATAGAAGTGCAAAAGATAACATTATGGGATCAAAAAAGACTGTATTGCAATTTATTTTAAATTGTAGGCACCCATGGTTACAGACAATCATATTGATCATAACAAAAGTTGTATTATATACTAAAAATATATATAGCATTGTGGATAGTAAGAGGTATTTACAAGCTTTATATAGGTTGAATTGCAATTATTACAAAGCTTTGTATTTCTTTCCCAGAAAATGAATTCACTATGATGGATAGTTCAAAGAAAAACTGGCACCCAAAAAATTTATCCAACACATGTTTAGTAGCATTAGGTTCATCTTTGAACTTGTGACTAACAATATATGAATTTAAATCTTCTAATTAATAAATATGTGAACACAAACAAGTATTTCAAAAAATGAAAATTAGTACAAGTTTTACAAGCACCAACTCAATAGAATTTGTTGCACTTGGATGAAAAGAGAGAAATAATAATGATGTCCAAGGATAATAAAAGCAAGTTAATGAGCCATCACAACATCAAAACACAAAGGTAAATCCCAACACAAAATATGTAGCAAGCAACTTAGGAGCTTAAAGCAGGAATAGATGATTATCTTCCTCCTAATGCAAGATATACTCCAAAAGAAGCACGAGGCTCTAGAAATGGGAGGACTACTTTACAAAAAAAATAGTATGGAAGACCACAAAATGATCATATTCATTATTTGGAGCTACAGGTATATAGTCGTGATTTGTAGTTTTTTAAGGCACAATCAAATGCCATTACCAAAAAGACATTTTTTATGTAAAAGTAAACATACTCCTATAACTTACAAATATGCAATATAAATAACTTAGGAGCCATTGGCAAATAACAAGGTTGGTGGGTAGGGTTTGGGTTCCAAACACTGCAGCAACGAGCCCTCTTTCTTTTAAGGCATATTTATATTATTCTAGTTTGTGGAGTGCAACAAAGAACCCTACACCAACAACAAAGAATCATCCACATTGCAGGTGTTTTCATTTGGGAACCTTCTATCAATATGCCCTTTGTACAGGACTGTATCCTCCTTTTTAGGTAGTTGAGTAAAATTTGTCTTTGTAATTATGTCAACATTGTTCCTTTTAGTTTTCAAATGAATTAATAGTTTGTTGAGATATACATTTCCAGATCACCTATTTTGTATTTATTTTAGAACTGTTGAGAAATTAAATAAACTGTTCTTCCAATTTGTTTGTGGTTGTTCCTAAGTCAATGTATTGGTCAATATTTAAATTTGTTTTAGTCTGATACCACCCAAAAAATCATCCAAACTCATATTAAATTTACTTATCATTATCGATTCTATTTTTTAGTTTGTTTTATTATATTTCTCAGTGTTTGGAACAATAAATTGTCTATTCCTAACTTAAAATTTTTGACATAACTTTTAATTAACTAGATGATGGTAGTGTATCTGTAGTTTTTATTGGGTCTCTTTAACTGTTTAAATTTGCCACGCAAATTTGCTTCAATTTCCTCTTCAAACTCGGTTTTTTAATTTCTGCTATCATGCAATTTAGCTATGGGAAACTACCCAATTGTTATGCATTTATTTTATGAACTACACATTTTTTTGTTGTGGCATCTAAAATCTTGTTCTCTTTAAATTGCTTGATAGGTTGTAGTTATAATTTTGGCTGTAGGTTTAGTTTTTATTTTGTTATAGGGCGGATAAAGACGGTATAAGCGAGAAGTTTTTGTACATGTCTCTAGTATGATGGCTTGAAGATTTATTAATTGACATTTTTATTTTGTTTTTGTACATCAACATCAAATCTTACTTTTACAAGTAAACATCAATAAAATATTGGATCACTAATCATTTTTCAAAGTGTATGTTCACTGTAAAGCATTTCTAATAGGCATTGTACAACTTGTTGGAATAGTAGCTCTTGGAACTAATTAACTGACTCAAAACTTGTTTGTATGAGGTGAATGTAGCAGCACACGACACGAAATAGACTTATAGGGTATGTATGAGGTGAATGTAGTAGCACACGACATGACATAGACTTACAGGGTATGTTCAAATTTCTAGTCAAGCACTAAAATGTCTTTTCAAAAGTAGCCCACTTTTTTTTTAGGGCTTTTCCAATTAAATTATACCCAAATCCTATGCCATACCATCAATTAGTCTTGTTCAGTTGGTAACCCATCTGTTTCAAGGCTCAATTCACCACACTGTAAACAACCTATGGACCCTAGCTTAGTAATTAAGTTCTAGTGAGTGGGTTGTTCGTATTATGTTTCTTTCTAAACTTACATTTTTCCCATTAATATTAGGTTGGAATGTACAAAACCCCACTTAGTGAACTATCAAGAAATAGAATGGAAAGAGGAAACAAAGCATCCACCTCATTTTCATTTCCATTAAGTGTATGTGTAATGATCGTTCCTTCTCTACTTATATATTGCGGGTGATAGTAAGACCAAATCATATCATTTCATATACTTGTGTTGCATCCATCATCATGAAGTTCACAAGTCTAACCTTGTTACTTATCACAACATTCCTTAGATTATGCATTTCCTGCACGCCCTCAAACCCACATGGTAAGTTGTAGGTAGTTTGTTTTCATCTAATACTACTATTACTGGATAAAAAGGTCTGCAATATTTTAACATTGATTCTCCTTTCTATGTAGGATTCCTAAGCATTAATTGTGGCACTTGAAAAAATTGGATGAATGTCGTAGTCATAGATTGGGTTACCGATTCTTCTTTCATCAAAACAAGAAATGATCGTCCTGACACTATAGTTGATAGTAGGGCAGAGCGTCGAGGGAGAGGAAACTGACTTTAGGACTTTTACTCAGGAGAAAGATATATGGGAAGATAAAGAGAGAGATCCTTCTAATGTTTGACATAATGCCTCAAGGATATGTCAACCCATGGAGTGAATGACTATAGATTTGCACAAAATAGATGTGTTGTAAAGGGTTAAGAATCTTTCAAGAAATTGCAAGCGTAAAACAAAATCCCATGATATTTTCCAGCATCCTCATCGCCTATGGAAAATGGAGGCTATGTAGCAGTGGACATATAGTTCTCAAAGCAATAAAGGATGATGAATTTTTTTTGAAGTTGAAGATGCAAAGGGGGTTGAGCTTAAACTTACAAGATTCTGTAGGAGCAATATTATGAAGGACAAATCGATATAATATATATGTACTATTTATGAAGGGAAATTAAACTATAATTATTAGATAAATATATACGTACTGTTTATTATTTAGAAATTAACTAATTAAATAAAAATATTGAAAAAAATCTTTTATTTCATAACTAAATTTTATTATCAAATAGCTTTAGAATAATAATAATTAATAGTCCTAAAGAAAAATGTAATCATTTTTTAGAAAATATATTTATAATTAAAAAACAATATTTTTTAATAGTAATGATAAATTAAATAGTTTCAACTAAAATAAAATAACGTTCAAATATTTATAAAATAGTTTTGAATTTGTGTATAATAAAATTGTTCATATTTATAATACTTATTTAATTTATACTTTATTTTTGAATAGTTTTTTTTAAAGACATGCATTATTTTATTAATAGATTTAAATAATATATAATATATTATAAATAAACTAGCATAGATATCTTAAATAAATTTATCTATAAGATGCCGAGAGATATCAGTCTCGAGACGTCTATATTTAAATTTTTTTTGAGAATAGATAGGCACCTCAAGACTGATATCTCTCGACACCTTTTAGATAGATGTTTTCAAGATATCTATACTAGTTTAATACATTTCAACATTTTATATATATATATATATATTTGGTTTGTAAATAGTATTATATTGATATCAAAATTTGCAGTACATTATCCATTGTGGGATGATAATTCATCACTTCCATTCCCCACTACCTAGCCAAAACCTTACTCCCACGGGACTGACCCAAGACACCACCCAAGCCCTTAGCAGACAACCTCGACCCCTTAGCAAAATTAATGGTTGCAACCCATCATACACAGATAAAAGTATTACATTGCATACACGCTAGAGACCAAAAAAACCACTGAGTACACCATCACCCATCCAGCCAATCATCGAGACACTAGATTCGACACCAAAAAAATAGCAACATATCACCCCTTCTGTCTTCAGTCGAATAACACCTCCTCCTCTCGGAGGTATTCATGGAAACTACCATTCCACCCAGCCTTCGACGCCTCCTTTAGGTACATAAACAACTTCAAGAAGTCCACACCTCATTGGGCACAAATTCCATGTTCTCGCAACTCATTCCTCTTAATGTCTAGGAGAAACAGGTGTCTGTTTACTCGAATATCTAGAAGCAACACGCGTGCCATATCCTAGGGTCACGGGATGCCAACCCCAACTCTACCACAATTATCAACTCCTCGACCCCACCAAGCAGGTCAGTCATCACCAACTTTTGAGCCATGAGAAGCACCATGGATTTAGGCAATTCCAAATTGAGAAGAACTGCAGCAAAATGTGAGGCGATATCGACATTCATTCACTATCGCCCCATCGAGACCATAAATTCTTTGCCCAACACCAGTTCAAATGCCCCCAAAACCATAGGGTCCCATTCCTTGAAAATGGAGCAGAGCTGATTCTCTATAATCTTGCCCAAAAACGACCATAGCTTCCATGATGCAATGAGCCAAATGGGAGTCTCCATTGCAACGATTCAGAGCCACCACCCTTGCTCAGCCAAAATAACAAAAACATGAAAGAAAATTTGTTTGGAAAATACCTCCACCAACGCCTACTTAATACACCCCAAACATGCCAACTTTGAATGGTATTAATTCCTCAACCATCCTTTCCAAATATTTGAATGTCTTGCACTAGCCACACATCCTTGGAATGTGACAGACAATAAATATCACTGTCCTCGCCCTCTTCCCTGTACCTTGCCAGCTTTCCATTGCTCTGTGCACCCTGTCAAATCACAACAACGCAATTCTTGATCTCCGCCAAGTTGTCACAGGTAGTGGAGAAGATCCAGTATTTGCCAGGGCTAACTTCGCGCAACCATAGAATCCAAACCATATGTCAAATTGAAATTTTTTTTATGGGTTTTTTTTCACTCACGATTTAAGAGCTTATAACTAAGCATTTGGCTTCTGGGCAATTCGGTAGAGTGCGAGAGTGTTGGATATGCGCACAGAGGTCAAAAAGATACCTTTTAGAGATGTCATCCACTCGTCGCCACCTAACTTCTCAGTACCCGCCAGCTATAACGACCAATTTTTTTTTAAAAAACACCTAAATGTGTTACTATTAACATTTAAATAAAACTCTTTTATCATTCAAATCCGCTAAAAATTCAATGGGTCTAATTCACGTTAGCACTTTATAAAATCATTTTGGCGCCCATTTAAAATCACTCCTACATATTAATCTCCTTACTTTAGCACTGGACACGAAACACATTACACCCCAATTAATATTCATTTGGGGTCCGATTTAAGCATATGACTAATGATTTTTGTGGGTATCCCATTCTTTTCCATCATTTTGCTGTGCACGCTCTAGAAGGTTCTCACGGTGATGGTAGTGAATGATGATGACTCTCCACGACTCCTGCAAATTTGCACGCCTTGAGGTAATGTCAAACATCATTCTCCTTTGAATATGCAAACAATGGTACTAGTTAATCATTTTCTTTTGCATCTTTCATGACCCGTGAAGGGTTTATTTGATGATTGAAAAATTATTACTGCTTGTTTATGAAATAAATCATTCCTCTTACACACCTTTTCGTCGTGTGTTGTTTGATTTTGTCGGGTCATGGTGCTGGTGTTTTACTCACAGGTTTTTATGGGGTTAAATGATTTACTCTCCTCATTTTACGTTGCGCTCACAGCCTGGTAAAGTCAATTGTATCATGATTTTGTCTGTAGAAATGATAGGGGAATTTTGTGGGTTTGACCACATGTTTGCAAAAAATGATTTAATGGTTTGCATCAACCTTTTTATAAAAAAACCATGTGAATATGGGCATAAATCGGCAAGCCCATTTAGTATACACCATTTTTGTGAAAACCCTTGCTTTGTTTTTCCAAATACGGGTTTTTTTGGGTTAAATGATTAAATACGACCTGGTAAAGTCAACTGCCTCATGATTTTGTCTCCAGAAATGATGAGGAATTTCTTGGGTTTGTCCACATGTCTGCAAAATAATATTTTTTTGTCTGCTTCGACCTTTTTATAAAAAACCCATGTCACTATGGGCAAAAATCGGTAAACCCATTTAAAATACATATGTATTTGTGAAAACCCTTGCTTGGTTTTTTCCAAATTCGTGTGCTTAAGGAATTATTCTCATGAAACCCTTGCCTGGAATATTTCGCATCTATCTGAAAACACAGTTATGTATTCCTGCGAGTGAGGAATTATTATTATGAAACCCTTGGTTAATTTCTTGTGCACATTTCTGAAAACCCAAGTGTGTAATCAATCTACCTCTGTTAAAATTAATATCTTGTTGATGTTAAATATAGCACAACTTCTTTCATTTACTGTACAATGTGCTTTGTACATTCTACTTATAGTTATTTTCATGAGTTGTGCATTTAACATTTATATTTATGCACTATGTTTTTACTTTACTTTATAAGTAAATGAAGGTCTTTTTTGTTGTCTTTACAAGATCTGTAAAACGAATTCTCCTAAGTTTTGCAACAATTCTTTCAGCATGGTCATGGGTATATAACTCTGTTTAAATACGTTTCGTTCGGTTGTCCAATACAACAGACTAGCAATTGTTTATATTTTTATACTTTCCATTGCACATACAACAGAACAACATACATATATTTGTCATTTTATATTTTGTGTCTCTTGTTCATTCAACAAATCGATATATATGTGTGTATCGTTTCTCTATCCTTTGAGAATGCAAACAATGGTGCTGGTTAATCATTTTCTTCTACATTTTATTGAATTTTTAAAAGAATGTGTACAATGTTAATTATATATATATATATAAAACACAACTTATTGAGTTTGTAGTTGAATGTGTATAATGATATATAACACAACTTATTGAATTTGCAAATGAATTTGTACAATGTTATATATGTAACATTGTACACATTCATTTATAAATTCAATAAGCCATGTGTTTGAATTTGTAAATGAATGTGTGCAATGTTTTATATATAACATTCTACACATTCCTTTACAAATTCAATACGCTATGTGTTTAAATTTGTAAATGAACGTGTACAATGTATTATACATTCATTTACAAATTATGTGTCTGTTGTCTTTTGTTCATTGAGCAAATTGATATATATGTCTATATCCTTTAACTATCCTTTCAAAATGCAAACAATGGTATTGGTTAATCATTTTCTTCTGCATCTTTATTCGATGATTGGAAAATTATTACTGCTTGTTTATGAAATAAATCATTCCTTTTACATGCCTTTTTTCCATGTGCTGTTTGATTTTGTTGGATCATGGTGTTGGTTTTTCTCCCACATTGTATGTATGTATGTATGTATGTATGTATACACACACACATATATATATATATATATGTATGTATGTATATATATATAAAGTTGTATGTCCATGGTGTGAGGTAACAACAAACATCATTCTCCTTTCAAAGTGTATATATGTATGTATGTATGCACATCATGTACATACATACATATACCATTTTTTGCATATATGTATGTATGTATGTATGCACATTGTACACATTCTTTTACAAATTCAATAAGATATAGAAGAAAATGATAAACCAGTACCATTGTTTGCATTTTGAAAGGATAGTTAAAGGATACAAACATATATATCAATCTGCTCAATGAATGAATGTATGTATGTATGTATATATGTATCTATGTATGTATTTGCATAATTACATGCATATACATACATACATACCTATATATATGTATATATGTATGTATGTATGTATGTATGTATGTATGCACATACATACATACATACATACATACATACATACATATATATGTATATATTTATGAATACATATATACATACATACGCTATGTGTTTGAATTTGTAAATGAACGTGTACAATGTATTATACATTCATTTACAAATTATGTGTCTGTTGTCTTTTGTTCATTGAGCAGATTGATATATGGACCTATATCCTTTAACTATCCTTTCAAAATGCAAACAATGGTATTGGTTAATCATTTTCTTCTGCATCTTTATTCAATGATTGGAAAATTATTACTGCTTGTTTATGAAATAAATCATTCCTTTTACACGCCCTTTTGCCATGTGCTGTTTGATTTTGTTGGATCATGGTGCTGGTTTTTTTTCCACATTGTATGTATGTATGTATGTATGTATACACACACACACACACACACACACACATATATATATGTATGTATGTATGTATATATAAAGTTGTCTGTCCATGGTGTGAGGTAACAACAAACATCATTCTCCTTTCAAAGTGTATATATGTATGTATGTATGCACATTATGTACATACATACATATACCATTTTTTGCATATATGTATGTATGTATGTATGCACATTGTACACATTCTTTTACAAATTCAATAAGATATAGAAGAAAATGATAAACCAGTACCATTGTTTGCATTTTGAAAGGATAGTTAAAGGATACAGACATATATATCAATCTGCTCAATGAATGAATGTATGTATGTATGTATATATGTATCTATGTATGTATGTGCATAATTACATGCATATACATACATATATATGTGTATGTATGTGCATACATATATATGTGTATGTATGTGCATACATACATACCTATATATATGTATATATTTATGTATGTATGTATGTATGCACATACATACATACATAGATATATATGTATATATTTATGAATGTATGTATGTATGTATGTATGTATGCGCATACATATTTACATACAAATATATATATATATATATATATATATGCGCATGTATGTATGTATGTATATAGCTTCCATCGCTATGAGAACCTTCTAGAGAGAGTGTGGTAAAATGATGGAAAAAAATGGGATACCAAAAAAAAACATTAGTCATATGCATTAATCAAACTCCAAATGAAGATTCATCGGGGTGTAATGTGTTTGGTGTCCGATGCTAAAGTAAGAAGATTAATATGTAGGAGTGATTTTTAATGGGCGTCAAAATTATTTTATAGGGTGCTAACGTGAATTAGACTCATTGACTTTTGAGTGGATTTGAATGATAAAATAGTTTTATTTAAATGTTAATAGTGACACATTTACGTGTTTTTTTGCTTTGCAATGTATATCAGTGATTTTCTGCAATGTATATGTATGCATATGTTTATATGAATACATGCATGTATGCTTGTGTTTCTAGGAATGTTTGCATGTATGCTTATGTTTGTATGATTGTATGCATGCATACAAACATGCAAAAAATCACAGATATATAAGGCTCCCCATATAAACATCGAATCCAAATATAATGAAGAATTCAATCATATCATCTCTAAAAACCTACATAAGTGGCAGCTACAAATTCAAATGCTATAACAAATTCAAATTTGAAACACAACAATCAAATTGAATGCATTCAATTGTCGGATTCAAATTTCTAAATAAGAGGGACAACAACCAACGACATTCACAATTATTCTCCTCTAGTAATATCCTCTCCATACTGTAGACCATTGAATGACATCCTTTGCACATTACTCATATATCCAAGGTTGATGAGAAACAATGAATATAAGTTGAATAAATCTTGGTATACAATTATATTAACATTTATATGTTTTTACATATATTTATCTATTCCATATGTATCTTTTAATATGTTGAACTTGATTAATTATGTGTTGTTGTACATGCATTATTTCAAAGGTCATATGATGTTTGTATGTTACTAGCCTCAGTTGTGACTACCCGTGGTTGTAAATATTTTCTTGCAGGCATGGGAGAACAAGGAGAGGTGGTGCAACAATGTTCATGGTGGGCATTTTGGTAAATGTGTTTGTCAACACACCGAATAATTAAGGATTTTTTGTTCAAATGGCTTTATGTTTCAATTATTTTTCTATATTATTCACTAACTAGTATGTATTTTTATTTATTTCAATAACTATTGTCCATGTTTGTTTGTTCTATTATATTTGTTTGTTGTGGAAGACATGTAAAATGGCTAGGAGGTTGTAAAGAGCATGTCAAATTGTGAGATTACATTTCAGGTAAAGTATTTCAAGACTTTACTTTGGTTGTGACCCGATAGACATTGTGTTCATTTATAATGTTCTTTTTTCTTATTCATTGTAAACTTACATTTACAATTTACAATTAGATTGATTTCCAAGTGTAGGTGTTGAAAATTTTATAATTTCAAATAGATTAATTTTTGGATATGCTGCATATAGATGTATAGATATATGTATGTATATACTTATTTGTGTATACATACATACATACACATATATGTATGTATGTATGTATGTATGTATATTTATATATTTATATATGTATGCATGTATACACAACTAGGGAGGTTGTAAAGAGCATGTCAAATTGCAAGATGACATTTCAGTTCAATTCTTTCAAGAGTTTACTTTGGCTATGACTTGGTAGACATTGTGTTCATTTATGATCATTTTTCTTATTCATTGTAAACGTACACTTACAATTTACAATTAGATTGATTTTCACTTACACTTACAATTACAATTTATGGATATGCTACATATAGATGTATAGTAATATATATATTTATGCATATAATTAGTTGTGTATACATATATATATATACACACACACACAACTATGTATATGCATACATATATATAGTTGTATGTGTGTATATATATATTTATATATTTACATAATTTTTTGAATTTCAATTACATACATTTCTTAATGTACATTTAAATTTTCAACAATGTTAGTTAGATGAAAAAAACAAACACATATCCAACAAAATGATAGATGAATACAACCAAACATAAAATCGATTTTGAATCACAAAAGCATAGATCATTAACTTGGACAGCTCCCAAAACATGCCTAGGCTGAAATCAAATTTATTATATCATAAACATGATTAAGACAAAGTTGGAAAGAAGACAAGGAGTCTTTAGTCTTACAAAAAAGACATTGGCACAAATCGAAGTAGATAAGTTGACAACAGACTACCATTTAGTTCTACAAAATTAGACACTAGTATCCTTTGGCTATCCAATACAATAGATTAGTATCCTTTGGTTATCCAATACAATAGACTAGCATTCGTTTTTACGAAAAACACGATAGCACACTTCGAGGTCAAAAAGTTGACAACAAAAAATCCTAATCAGACATCCAGAGATCTGATTAAGAAGTGGTGTGTCCTTGGGGGTCAACTGAGTCCGTATCAACTGGAGAAGATGTTAAGAACTACAAATTGTTTTGTATGGCACTTTCTATACAAGCAAGCAATGCATGATTTGCCTCTGGAGTGAGTTGTAATTGTGGAGAGAAGCCTTCAAAAGACTTGTTTTGTACACTACTAAGAGCAGCAAAGGCTGGAGCTAAAATAATCATGTCCCTTAAAATTGGATGTTGACTTGGAAGAGGATTTGTAGGAGTACTCTTACTTTTGTTTCTTTTTGCTCTTTACGTCTGCTTTTGGTTTTCCTTCAACTGTCGAGCAATCTTTTCTTCCTCCCTTTGAAGCTCCTTTTGATGTCACTACCTTAGCTTCTCCTCTACAATTTTCTATTTTTTTGTAGCACACTCCAATCTCTTTGCCTCCCTCTGTGTGAGCATTGCTTCTCTTTTTGCCTTTTTTTCAGCCATTTTCTCCCTTTTCCTTTGCTGCAATTTGTGGTTTCTTCGTTTATGTGCCTCCCATTCATTCAACAAATTGTAGAAATCATCCGATGCCAAAATTTGAGACTGCCTACTAAGGTGTAGGACCCCATTGCGACCTCTATTAGATGATTGGTGCACCCTTTTCGTTGGGAGTTGCAAAAAAAGCTACTCCTACCTGTTGGTTGTTGTTTATTGACTTGTGTGCATGACACATAGTTAGCCTCTTCGTCACTTGAGTCATTACCTTCGACTCCATCCTCATCATCATTTTCAACCTTCCAATTTCTCCCAATTGTGAAGTAATGGATGACATCTTCTAGATCAACATCTGGTGGTGATGGCATGGACAACCCTTCATCCACTTGACTGAAATTGAGATGCACCCCTAGGTTCAAAGATGCATCTTGAAATTCAGATGGTAGATTGAGACTCTCTTCATTTTCAGCTTGCTAATTACATGAGTGAACTGTTGGTTCTTGATCAATTTTTGCTGCTTCAATGTTTTCTGGGCAATATCCTTCTTCGTTTGTTGGATTTGGGGGAATTCTTGCAAAAAAGGTATCCAAAAACTATCTAATTTGTTCCTCATTCCAACCTTCTATCCTCAAACAAGTCTCCGCTGCCATGAACTGTGCCTCATCATCAGTTGTATTATCCTTTGTTTCTGCTCTCAATGTGGTTCCTTCCTCTTCAACCATGAAAGTTTGGCTTGGCCCCATATCCAAGTCAAGTGCATGTCGATCTAATGGCCAAATTCTCGTTCTTCTAAAACCACTTGCAATGTTATTAGGAGTCAAAGCTTGTGCAAAAGATTTGTTGGAAAGTGTTTCCAACTCTTCCCTTCCAATGTAAAGTTGAGTATTTTCAGAGAGCCATATACTCCTTTGTTGTTTGAAGTAGTTCTTAAATGGTGAGAACACACTAACATCAAGGGGCTGCAATTTGTGGCTGCAATGTGTTGGATGTGTGAGCAAATCTATTCCCATAGTCTTTGCTTCTTCGATCATTTTGAATGCCACATGGCTGCCATGACTATCAAAGATGAGAAGTTGTCTGTTGGTTGGTGACACCCCTCTTGGGACATTTCTTGCAAAGTGTTTTAACCATTCCACAAATAATTATTTGGTCATCCAAATATGCTCTTGGATTTCCATGCATGCCCTTGGATCACAGTTAACAATATAGTTTCTAATGTTCCTTTTGGACTTGAACAAATAGTAACTGGGTATAGCTTGACTTGTTGCACTAACACAAGCTAGAACAATGATACATTCTCTGCTTTTAGAAATTAATTGTGGAACACATTTCGTCCCTATTTTTGCAATAACTCTCATTGCACAATTTTTTCCACCCTGCACACCTATTTCATCGTAGTTCCATATTTTGTTGGGCCCATAATTGTGTTTGTTGTACAACTCTTCCAAGTTATCATAGAATGAAGAAACTATTTCTGGGTGTAGCATTATAGCTCGATCTGTGTCCACTTCTTCGGGTGTTCAAATTGTTAGATCGAGATGCCTTTGATGAAATCCAACCCACCATGACCTCCCTAGTATCCCATTTGTGAATGGGTTAGGCCTCGCTCCAACCATTTGGGCCACTGTTGACTTAAGTTGTGACACTTGAAGGCCATGGCCAATATTAGCCATATCTTTACACCACTGCACAATTTTAGCTTCTTCTTCGTCGGTTAGGACTATTCGTGGACCCCTCCTTTTTGTGGATGTCACACCATTGAACCATGCCTGCAAACTGTTAGGCGGGATTCCCCATTTGATCATTGAACCTCTGATTGACATTCGATTGTCCTCAACATCTGCAATGGATTTTTCCATGTCATCCATAGACCAAGTTTTTGTGCACAGATCTGGGGTTGTCACATGGTTAGCAGGTGGTAGTTCCATTTCTACCTCAGGATTATGAACAATAGATTCAAAACCATCATTTTTATTGGTCTGTTGTGCATTTTTAGAAATAACTTCCTCGTTGATGTTCACTGCTGGCTCTTCATCAACAACATCTAGAACATTGAATTTCACTGCATTAGGTACTCTAATCAAGTGCCTCCCACCCGATCTTTTCCTCTTCAGCCCTGGTACCATGATTGTCAATGATCCTGTACATTGTAAGCCATAAAGTGTCAAAAAAACAATCATTTTTAGTGGGTCTAATTCACGTTAGCACCTTATAAAATTGATTTCCTAAAAGCCACGACAAAAATCAGGCATAAATGGCCACTGCAAAATGAAATGACAAATTGTTTCCCACAAAAAAATCAAATTTGAAATTCAACCACCACAATTCAATGCATTCGAACTTGAAATTCAACCACCATAATTCAATGCATTCAATTTACACATTCAAATGATTTCATAAGAGGGAATTTCCAAGGTCATTTTCATTACGAATTCTCCTATGCTTTCACTGAATATCCTCTACAGAATTTAGAGCTTACTAAGGCAATTTTTGCACATTCCTCTTTAAAGGGAGCTTATTCAGGTCGATACACCCAGAATAAGTAAATTCATGTTTTTATTTATCTGTTTACTATTTTACATTTATTTTCTCTGTTTCATTATTCAATATATTGTTTTATATTTATGTACTCAGTGTTTACATTATTTTCAAGCATATTGTTTTACATTTATGTTGTGTATTTCATTATTGAATATTCTATTTTTTATTTACGTACTCAGTGTTTACATTATTTTCAGGCATATTGTTTTACATTTATGTTGTCTATTTCATTATTCAATATACTCTTTTATATTTATGTACTCAACGTTTACATTATTTTCAGGCATACAAATTATTTTGTTTTTAGTCAGTTGTTCAACTTAGCATTATCCATTATTTAATCATATCACAGTTACATTTTTTCACCTACATTCATCATAAATTAAAGATAATAACAACATTATCCTTAAAGGATACATCAAATATAATAACAACAACATTACCCATTTTTCAATCATATCACAGTTATATTTTGAATACCTCTTTAGGAATCATGAAGTTTAATGGGTATATAGTTTTTGTCCCAATTTATTGAGCAATTTTTGGATTACAATTTGTAGACAAATATATATATATATATATATATATATACAGTCATGCCATGCATGGTTTCATCATATCAGATTGTATATATATATATATATATACAATCTGATAAGAATATATCATTCTCTGCAAATATAATGATATATTCTTATCAGATTGTATACATACATACATACATATATACATATATATATACAATCTGATAAGAATATATCATTGTCTGTAAAGACAATGATATATTTGATATATTCTTATCAGATTGTATACATACATACATACATACATACATACATAGTCATGCCATGTAGTGTTTCATCATAACAAGCCATGTAGGGTTTACATGTGACTAGTAGAAATTTGATCCACCTCTCTTCACCTGTAATATTGTTTGTTCAACAATGGGTTCTTGTTGGCGTCGACAGTGTTTGAGTGCATTTTCGTGTGTTTAAAAACCATTGTCTGTATGGTATTAAGGGTTTGACTGTAATCATTTCTATTTACATATGGCCAATAGAAATTTGATCCCTCATGAATTATTCTATCCGTGGCATCGAGGGTTTGACTGCAATGATTTTTTTTGACATTATTCTATGAACTAATCACATGTAATGTGATTTAAACAGAACATTATCAAAAAATTTACAGTGTAATCATGAAATTTAATGGGTATACTGTCATACGCCAGTATAATCATGAAATTTAATGGGTTTCAGGATATGGGTTAATGGATAGACATTTTCTATTTTGAGTAATTATAATATGCACATGAAATTAAATGGGTATACAGATTTTGTCAGATTCTCTTTGAATCCCTATATTATAATCATGAAATTTAATCACATGAAGCTTCGTAGACAATGATATGTTCTAATCAGATTGTATATATATTTTTGTAGAGAATGTTATGTTCTTATAAGATTGTATATATATCTATGCAGACAATGATATATTCTTTGTTGCACTAACAAGTTATGCAAGTTTTATTGTTTGTGTAGGTTAAGTGGAATATAATGGCACCTGCTAGAAGACTCTCTAAAAGGGTTGTAAGAAGAGGACCACACACCATTAGAGTCACTCATGGGGTGCACTTCGTTGAATCAAAGCCTGGTGAGGAAGTGCATGCAATTCCCGCACAACAAGACGTTCCTGACTTTGCAGATGAAGCCACCAACACAATAGAAGTTGAACCTCCTGTTCAACCAGATGTTCAACCTGATGTGCAACTGCCCTTACCTATACCCATTAGGTAGTGGACATATGCTGATATGGAAGGAGCAGTTAAAAGTGTCGAAGAACACAACATGTCAATTAGGGCAGCAACAATCAAGTGGGGTATGCCACCTAGCAGTTTGAGGGTGTGGTTGTTAAGAGTTACCACCACTAAGAGGAGGGGTCCATGTACCATTTTATCTAATGAGGAGGAGGCTGAAGTTATCCAATGGTGCAAGGACATGGAAGAATTAGGCCATAGACTGTAGGTCAATCAACTACAAGCCACAGTTGCCCAAATCACTGAAAGTCGGCCCAATCCATTCACAAATGGGATCCCCGGGAGGTCATGGTGGGTAGGATTTTGAAGAAGGTACCCAAATCTAACAATCAGAATAGCTAAAGGAGTGGACAGTAATAGAGCGATTATGGTTCATCCTTCTATCGTGCAAGCATTCTATGACAACCTTGAGAATATGATCAACCTTAACCACTATGGAGCAAGCCGAATTTGGAACTGCGATGAGACTGGGATTTAGGCTAGTAGGAACTGTGGCATGAGAGTTATTGCCAAATTGGGTGCAAAATGTGTACCAAATTTGGTTTCAAAAAGCAGAGAGTGGATCACAGTGTTGGCTTGTGTAAGTGCGGTTGGGTTGAGTATTCTTGGGTTCTACCTATTTAAATAAAAAAGGCACATACACAACTATATCATAAATTGTTAGATAGGGGCATTGATGGAAATCCAAGAACATGCTTGGATGAAAAAGGAACTATTTTTCAAATGGTTAGACCATTTTGTAGGTAATATCCCCAATGGGGTTTCACCGACAAACAAGGCCCTTCTCATTTTTGACGGTCATGGCAGTGATATCGCTTTCAAGACCATAGAAGAAGAAATAAAATTAGGAATAAACCTATTAATGTTGCCTGCTCATACCAGTCACAAGTTGCAGCCATTGGATGTCTGCATTTTTTCTCCATTCAAGGCATATTTTGAAGAGCAAAGAACCATATCAAAAGAAAACAACCCACATATCAATATTGGGCATGAAGAGTTGGCAACTCTTGCAAGCCAAGCTTTCAAAAAAGCTTTGTCGCCAACCAAAATTGTTAGTGGGTTCCGTAGAACAAGAATTTGGCCACTTAATCAATCATCCCTTGACAGGGACATGGGGCCAAGTGAGGGCTATATTGTTGAAGATGATGTACCAAGTCCTAGAATAGAAGATTATGTTTGCATGATGGAAGATGAAGAGGATGTTATGGAAGCAGAGACATGCTTGTGTCTACTTGGTTACAATGAGGAACATATAGATGGTTTTGTGTAGGAATGCAATGAGGGTGTTGAAACTACAACACACATTTAACCAGAAATCCAGCCAATTCTTGTAGATTTCCAACCAGAAGTCCAACTAGTTATTGCACCCTACAATGAAGATACAAAGACTACATCAGCTGGCCTAAGTTTTCCAACTCAAGTCAACCAATCGGAATGGATGCATGAAGCAGCCACAAACCTTGGAGTGCAATTAAATCCAACTAAGGAAGAAGTCAACCTTTCTATGCCATCCCCACCACACGTTGATTCAGCTGAAGTGATACGTTACTTCACTACTGCAAGGAATTGGGAAGACCATGGTGATGGTTGAAGTGAAGATGACAATGAATTTAGTGACAAAGAAGTTGGGTTTGTGCCATGAACCCCACATGATGGACAACAAACAACAAGACCAAACAAAAAATTATTGAAACTTCCAGTGTAGAGGGTGCAAGGAACATCCAGGGGAGGTCATTCGGGAGTGCTTCGCCTTAGTAGGTGTTGACACAAAAGTTTGGAGGCAACAACCTTATGGGAAAATTAGCTATTGGGGGACTTGTGTGCTTAGCTAAGTGACCTCTGGGGTTTTATCCAATCCGGATCTTCATTTTTTATGGAGGGAGGAAAAGGGTAAGAAGATGAACATAAAATAAAAAAACCTAAGCTAAGGAGATGTGCGAAATCAGAAAGGAATTAATTAAGCACAATGCTGAAACAAAGGCTCGAATAGTAACTAGTGTTTATCAAATAGATCATTCCCAACACTAAAAACATAAGAACATCCAACCATTTGCATAATATAACTCATACAACATAAGCTAACACAAAAGAGTAGCAACATGATCTGCATTTTATTAAGCTGCATAAAGATTACAAAAGCTTGAAACAAACATTCACATATTTCAAAAATTACAAGCACAGTTTAATGTCCTATTAAATGCATGAAAACAGAAAGGCCAAACTAACTGGCACAGTCTGCGAGTTCAAGTTCAATAGAAAAAACTACAGAGGCTAATTCCCAGTGCTTGGGAAAATTTAATCCATCTAACAACAACCAATACAATGAGGAAAAGCTTGCTTAAATAAGAAAACCCATCGCCTGAGGACCCCAACCAGAAAGATGCTTCAGGGAAGCCATCAACAATCATGATTTTCTCAAGCCGACACCAATAGAAAGATCACCCAACAACACACCAGCAAGCACATCCTGAAGAAACTTGGGCCACATAATAGTAGAGGAAGAGAACATGCGACATCAAAACGAAGACCGATGCACAATCGTCGAATCCGAGATAACGGATGCACGAACGAGTGCCACATGTCAAACAAATGGAGTGCATCAAAAGGAAGGTGAGACAACCCAAAAGAAAGCTCTGATAGGAAGCCACGTGTAAAACCTCTAAGCAAAAGAAACTACAGTGTGGGCCTGAATCGGAAAGAAACAAACAGAGGCCACGTGTAAAACAAACAGAGCTCGACAAAAGAAAAGTGATACAACCCAAAAGTAAGCTCTGACAAGATGCCACGTGGTGACTGCCAAGAAGCTACAAGTGATACTGAAAAGAGGCGAAGCCGCAAAATGAAGAGAAACTACAAAGGAAAAAGCGGTGCGTGAATAAATATTCATAGTTGGGTGACTCACGAGAACATTTCGCCTGTGGAATGAAGAACCTCAGAAACTCTGGTCTCTCAGACTGATCCAACTCCATCACAATCGCTCATAGCCGAGAGAGGGCAGCCTGAAGGAACATCTAGACTTCATTTGATGGTACAGAGAGAGTGCGCAGATTTTCATGTGCCATGTTTAGATTAATTATTGCCTTAAAAGGCAATCCACCAAATACCTTTACCTCTAATTCAAGCTGGAAGAAGAGCTGTGCCAGCTGATTCACTATGTTTTCAATATTTGCAGTCGGAGATTGATCAAAGGATTGGAAAACTGATGAATCCTGCTTCTTCTCCTCAATCTTTTCAATGATGTGCTCAATTCCTGCCACTGTTTGATCTGTCACGAAGGGCAATGGAAGCCCTCCCTGAGTTAAGCGGAATTTTTTTGTTCGCATATCACAAGTAATCTGGGTTAACTTAGCTCTGCACTCTTCGACATGCTGGAAGAAATCATGCATACATATGAGAATATTTATTCCCATGGCCACCATTGTTCATTCCTCGATTCCCACACTACTCAACGCTTCATTAGAAGTTGTATACAATTTTCCCAATAACAGCTTGGCCTCCGAAACTTTATCGAAAGTCATTTCTTGCACCTGTTGCATTGTTTCGCTAACTAACCTGCATAGACTAGTTGCCTGTGCCATAAACTTGAGAGTGGGATTCAATGTAAGGAATAGTGCCTTAACCTTATCCCAGTATGACGCATGTAGCTCCTTGGATATCTCCAGCAAGTTCATTTGGGTTGCAGGAGGCTGGGATCTTGAAAGGTCCAATTCTACAGTCTTGCCACTTAGATCCGCCCTCTACTCTGCAATGCTTTCCTCCAGGGCCGATAACTAATTCTTCAGAGTAGTAACCTCCTTCTCCTTCTCCCCCAAGGCTAATTTGGCCTACCTTGGATTTTCTGTTTCCTGCTCCAATACGACATTCATTTCATTTACCTCCTCATTAGTACTATGTCAGAGTTGTTTTAAGCTATCACTCACCTGCCTCAATTCATCGCGGATGGCCACTTCTGTCGCTCGAAATTGCTTAATTTCTCTTCGCAGGGCCGAAACAACTTCCGCACCCAAATTCTGAAGCTCGACGACTTTGTTCTCAAAGGCATTCTTTTCACTCTGCAGATGATTGATTTCAACTTCCTGGGCCTTATGCTTGTTTGACTAGATTTCTACCTTTCCTTTCAGCTCCTTCATGTGTTCATCTTTTTTCTTCATCTGGCGACTGATCTTGAGGAAGTCGGTGGTCACCACCCTTTGGGTTTCCTCCATTACTCAACTTTATCCTACGGACGAGACTACTACAAGTCAAGCCCTACGTCATTGATAGAATAATCACTTGGTTGCATTTCTCTGATCGGCTTGATAACATTGGGTGTGATATTTACAAACATCAACGAATTTTGTCTCTCATTGAACACGGTCTGCAAAAGGGGCTCCACAGATCTGCTTGCATCTTTTTCCCTCCTCTTCTGAATTCGGCTAGCCTGGGCACTTTTGTTTTCATTCACCTATGAGAAATACTCCTGGGACGAAATACCCAATCCACTAGCAAAAGGAGACTCTTGGGGAACTGCTAGTGGGAATGAAAGTGTGCTCAATGTATCAACGGATTTTCCAAGCCTAGTAACAATTGCTAGGGAAAAAGGTGGGATAAACTGACTGCCTGAAGATGGTGAAAAAATGGTGGGAAAAAGGAGTGGGGAAGGATTTTCCTGATGCTGAGGCCTTGGAGATATAAATTGTTGACTTAGAGGGTTGGGATATGTTACCATTACTTGTGCTTCATGGGTGGTAGACATAGCAGGAGATGGAAGGGGACTCCTAGGGGAATTAATGTTGATCTTCCCTGGGTAACCAGTGATAGGAACAACTGGTGCAAATGACGTGGTAGGGGTAGACGCAGAGGAGACCAGAGACATAGAAGAGAGAGAAGAAGGGGGAAAACATACTTGGGTTTCCCGAAGACTTGTAGCAGATACCACCACCTCTTCATGTTGCATCTCTTCTCCTCTTCCTGATTCCTCTGTTCGTGGCCTCTTCTCCTCCGGGGAACTATATAGGTCCAAAATAACTTTTCGGTGGCATCTTGAAGATCTCGACCTCTTCATGCCTGATCTAGAGGAGCTAGTAGGCTCTGAAATCTATGTATTTGAGGAGTCTTCTCATTGCAACTGTTGTCCACTGACTTCCCCTCCTCGTGCAGGATCTTCTTCAACTATGGGAGCCTTTTGGGCTACCTCTTCTCCATGCTCTAGGGCTGCACTTTCCACCTCACAAAACCTCTTGGAACTCGAAGGGTTAGAAGAGTCCTCACTATCCCAATGTTTGCGACACAAATATCATCAAACTGGTTGTCCAAGTCCACCTCCTGAAAAATCCCTTTAGTCTATTTTATTTCCTGCCTATAAATCTAGAAATATTTAATCCTTTCAGGCTTCCAACGAAGCCCGTTTAACAGGCTACAAAGAAATTGATTTATTTTGTGGCTGGGGTTGGGCTTCACCATTATGTGATAAAATTTCATCCAAGGTGGTCAAACTGAGCTAGAAGGGATGTACTCAGGGCCGATGTACAATCTCACATTTCCCTCATCTACATTTCTTTGAGGGTCCCAAAATGGCCGAGGCTGGTGGGGAATCTTAATGCCCAACTCTAAAAAATTACCTTATGGATTGTATTTCCATGTGTCATAGATAATCATTAACCTAAGGTGGCCTAGGTTAGAGTACAAAACTTCAAAGCTATTTACCTCCGAGCTCTTCTTCTTCACCAATGACACAGAGCCGAACATGACTTGCAGCGTCAAATGGGAAGTCAGATGTTTCCCTCCCCAGTAATCATTTTTAATATTGCATAGCTCCTTGAAAACCTCCAAGGCTAGTACCCTATCCAAAACAAAATGCGGGAGCCGGAAAGGCTCTTGAACAAAACCTTGCATACGAAGCATTGTGAAATTTGTACCGAAGAACCAATCGCAAGGTGGTACAAGCCCTTTCATCCATGATATTTGGTTATGTGTCAAGAGACCAAACATACTACCTCCATTGTGATCCAAAGCTCGTAAATTTGGAGCTAGGAATGCATCTAAAAACACAATCAAAAAAAATTGAGAGGACAGGAGTCCAGGTCGAAACTGGCCTTCTAGCACCATTTTCATCAAATACTACCAGGGGTAGAAATTGTAGGAAATAGTCTGGGTTCTGGTGCAAAATCATGTAGTTCAAGAAAGAAGAATACCTTAACTTGGAACCAGGTTCAAACTCCCTCAGCTGTTGACACATCCCTTCTACAATGACTTTTGCAAAGTCCATTAACGAAGGCTGGGTATTCTTTTTCAGCATAAAGTTGAGATCCATCTAGAAGTCTGAGACTTCCTTATCCGTATCCAATCCACACACCAATGCCACACATGGAGAAGATAAAGGCTAAACCTACTTTAAAAGTAGTCAGACTAATTGGGAAGCTAGGAGGGATGAAGTTATCTGATGACTTACTTGTCTCGGTGTTGAAAAATTGTTGCGCCAACCTAAGCGTCCTCCAATAATTTTGCAGTCTAGAAATATCAAAATCCTCAACACCCTCAAGAGAGTTAAAAGGAATGAAAAGCATATCTTGGAGGGCCTGGTGACATATTACCACCCTAAAATTTTGGTCATTTATGATTTATGTCCGGGTGTCAAAAAATTTAGTGTAGGTCGCCACAATCGCCGGACAATGGTGCACTAAAGGAACCATGTACTGTGGGAGCCGAAAGTTCCACAATCGGCCATGAAAAGGATCAGTAATATTTTTTATTTTCTTGCATGCAACCTCCATTAAGCTTTTTGGGTTCTAAGATAACTCTGGATCTCAAAAGTTATCCCAATCTTTTGATATCAAAGCCGGGTTTCTAAGAGAAACCATGCCTAACACTTTCTGGTGCGCAAGCTTAGTGTAGGGCCATGAAGGTTTTGCTGGAATACTTGGGGTTGCATAAGATTCTTGGGTGTAGATATTCATGCAAGGCACCAGCATTCTTTGTTCTTCAATGCTTTCAATGCCGACGACCTGTGTTGAACTCTCTACAATTTCAGCCATTTTTCTTGTATTTTTGAAGAGCTCTGCAACTTAGCTTTTGAAAACCCTTCTCTATCTTTGCAAATGAATCAGATGGTTACACACTTTTTCAATCTTGCACAATTAATGCCCCCCAAATGCTCCTATCTGTCTTTTTGATTTTTGAGAAATTCGGCTTAGCAAGGGTACATGCTATTATTTTCACATTAGTTACGCCATGCACCACTAACCCTTTTCGTGCGTGTGAAGAGATCGCCAACCTACCAAAAGAATCTACACATTTAAGAGATATGACTTCACATACGATGGCTCTTCATTTTTCTTGGAAAAATCACTAAATCAGCATCATCATATCTTTTCACGAGCCTTTTCATTTAATGATTACTTGATTGTAATCGGGTGCATCGACCAATGGCTTCATCTTAAAATATTTTCTTTGATTTAAACATGACAACAAAATTCTATATGTCGACCACTGGCTCCCTCTTGTCTCTTTTTCAAATACCTCAAATTGAGCAAGTTGTAACTGCATTTGATTATCTCCATTATTTCGCACGCTACAATTATGTCTGTCAAGGCTCTTCATACCATTTGTTTCTGATGTAATCATACCTTGCTTAATTAAGGAGGCCTCTAACCATCTATAAAAAGGACCCTTGGCACCTTTGACAATCCATATTTGCACTTAGCATTTTTAGCAATTAGGCCTAGGACATCGTTGGTAATTTATTATTTAGCAAGAGTAGCGGTAGGTATGGAAACACCAATTAGGCTCATCTGCAAGAAGACCCAAGCTACCTTTGTAGGAAAAATTAGATGTAGGTGTTTGAAACGCATGACTGGCATTAATTTTTTTTTGTATGTGAAAGCCATCAAGTGGGTGCTAGGTAAATATTGCATGGAATATGAAGACCAGTATAGAGTGAATACTAGTATCAACTCTCACTTTATATCTTCCCTGCTAGACATTGGCGTTTCAAAGAGGAAGATTTTGAAGCTAACAAAGTGGGTATTTCCCCAATGCTACCTCGGAGGGTTGGAGAATGTAGTGAGAGGTTCTAAGATTGATCGTGGAATTCCATCTGTTCACAACCTGTGCCGACTTATCGAGGAAGGAGGACCTATGTCGACTAGGCCCTTTCTACGTGGCTTTGAGCTTGAAACTCATGAGGAACATCATCGCAAATTTTGTGCCCCCTGCCACTTTCTGATGAGGATGCATAATGTTGAACCTTTCTGTGAGGTGCAATGGTATGCGAACTTCGAGAGGATGGTGTTTCCTCATCATGCGCCACCTACTGCCATCACTGGACCCTCAAATGCCTAAAGAGATGTCAAGAAGATCCCTCCCTTTTGTTTTTTTCATTTGAAACATTATTTTCCACACTTGTCAGCGACGATATATATATATATATATATATATATATATATATGTATATGTATGTATGTATTTTGGAACATGGCTAAGGACCCCGTTAATCAACATGAATACAAATGTAAATGTCTCTATAATTAATACAATATATGTATTTTCCTATATTTTGGCTCCTTTCCTCATTTTATTTTAAATCCTTGCATCAATGTGGTTGTTGATCTAAGAAAGCACTGAGAATAACCCAAAACTAACATAGGAGGGAAAATATATACATATTTACACACTTACTACAAAAGTTGAACTAATTGAATATTTTAAGGTGTATTCCATTAACTAGAATACCCAAGGCCTCGCCCTCCATTGTTTCTAACTCAAACGAGTTGTATTGCTTGTACTGTGTGATCTTGAATGGCCCTTCCCAAAGACTATCAAACTTGCCCTGTTGACCGAGCTTTGCTCCGCACTCATTAAACTTGAGCACCAAGTCTCCACATTGTAGACCTTGGTCAAACGTTTTCTTGTCAAACCATTTCTTTACCACCTACTAGAAGTTGGTCATTTCTTCAAGACCATGCTCTCATTTCTCCTGAACTTCAAGTAACTCTGAAAACTACACCTCCATTGCTCCATTTTGTTCAATCTCAAGAGACTTGAGTAGTTGGATTGCATGGATTTCCATAGATATTGGCAATAGCGCCTCCTTCCCTTATACTATCTCGTAAGGAGATGTTTTCAATATTTGCTTGGGCATGATACAGTCTACCCATAGTGTTGTCCGGACGTGTTTGTGCCACTCCCTTTGATGATGTTCTGAACCTATTCTCTTGATCAACCTGATGAGGTTCTTGTTTGTAGATTCAGCAAGGCCATTCCCTTATGGGTAGTAGTTAGAAGATGTCTTTAGGAAGACTCCATACTTTAGTGCAAATTGGCTAATTTTGGAGCTGAGAAAAGCTTTAGCATTATCTAATATAATTGTCTTTGGTGGGCCAAACTTGGCTACCAACTCCTCCATTAAATTCATGATTTCTGCCTCTGTTGCATTCTTCAAAGGTACAACTTCAGTCCATCTGCTGAAATAGTCAGTTGTCGTTAGGATCCACCTATGTCCGGCTGATGAAAATGGATTGATCATGCCAATGAAGTCGAGACCCCATTGAGCAAATGGCTCTTCCACCACAATTGGTTTCAGTGGCATGGCAACATTTTTCCTTTTCCCAACAAAAAATTGACACTCACTGTAAGACTTCACCAATGAATACGAGTCATTGAATAATGTTGGTTAGAAATAACCAGCACATATAATATTGATTGCAATAGGTTTTTCTAAAAAATGCCCTCTGGTTGGGCCACTGTGGTACTACTCCAATATCTTTTTTGATTGTTCTTGTGTTACACATCTTAACAAGATGCCATTAAAGTTTCTCTTGAAAAGAACTCCCTCCAAGAGTACATAACCATTATTTTGTAATCGATAAAAATGCCTCTTAAATGAGGGGAGGCTGGGCAGATACCTTCCTATTTGCATGAAATTAATTCTGGCATCCAGCCAATCGTCTCCAAAAATTTCTTCATTTAGTAGCATGGGTTCCGAGACTTCAAACTCAGCAATTGATTCATTATTTTCAGCCAAATATTCACACAGTCCCTTCCCTTTCACAGTCTTGACTGGCTTGATCTCGATGTCATACTCAAGAATCTTGGTTATCCAGTTAGCCTGCTTCTCAGTTATTTCACCTTCCATAATATATTCTCGCACACTGGGGTGTGACACACAAACAATTACCTTGTTGCAAGATATGAGGTGGCAGAACTTCTTCAGCCCTTTTACAATCTCAAAAGCTTGCTTCTCCACAAAGTTGTACTTTACCTCATAATCTTTCAGAGTGCGTGAATAGAAGGCAATAGGTAATTCTCTTTTATTTTCATTGTCCTTCTGCATCAGGACAGTAGCGATACTCATGCTACCACCAAAATCATACATGATGAAGTCTTTCAAAAAATCTGGATTAACCAACACAGGGGCATAAGAGAAAACTTCTTTAATTTGTTTGAAATCTTCTTTGGCTTTCGTTGTCCATTTAACCACTTAGTATTTTTTCAGCATCAAGGTGATGGGCTGAAAAATCCCTGCAAAGTCTGCTATGAACCGACTAATGAAGTTAACCTTGCCCAAAAAATATTGAACTCCTTTTTTGTTGACAGGTAGAAGGAGTTCCTTGATCGCTTTAACCCTTTCCGGATCGATGGAAATATCATCCCTAGAGAGGACATAACCCAACAACTTCCCTTCTGGAACCCCAAATACACATTTCTTCAGGTTCAAATAAATCCCGAACTCTTGGCACTTCTAGAAGACAAGCTCGAGATGATCAAAATGATCCTCAACAAATTTTGAGAACACCGTTAGGTCATCTAGATAAGTAATAATGATCTTATGTATCAAATCCTTGAAATAAATTTCCATAGCTCATGGGAAAGTGGCTCTGGCATTTTAGCATAAGCATATGTTCCCCACTTGGTAGTAAACATTGTTTTGTGTTGGTCCTCCTCTTTCACCTGAATTTGATTATAGGCGGAGAAACCATCCAGCATTGAAAACATCTCGGAACCAGCAACTGTTTGCAGAATTACCTCCATGGAAGGCAAAGCGTAGTGGTCTTTTAGGGACGCTCTATTTAGGTCTCGAAATTCAACACACAGTCGTATTTCATCGTTCTTCTTCCGGATCGGCACCAAGTTAGACACCCAAGTGTTGTGTTTGATCGGGAACACTATCCAAGATTCAATCAACTTCTTTAATTCTTGTGACATTAGAGACTCGATCTTTGGATTTACTGGCCTCCGCTTTTGACGCACGAGTTTTTCTCCTTTAAGTAGCTCAATGGTGTGTTGGATAATCCCAGGATCATATCCCTTAAGATCATCATATGACCAGGCTACCACACTCAGATACTTCTCGCAAAAATGTTTCAACCTTTCTTTATTCTCCCGCAAGACTCCTTTCCCGACCTTAAGATTTTTATCCTCCCCAATGTGCAAATTGACATAATCGCCCTTATCGGCTACAAGCTTTCTCCTGTCTTTTCTCGCATCATCAGAAACAAAAAGACTCTCGAGAGTAACCAGACCCCTGGGGAGCTTATTTGATTTAAGCTGGACTATTTGATCTTCATAGGCTTCAGTGATTTTCAGGTGTAATTGGTCAGCAAATTCTCCAGACAACTGGAGAAATGATGCGATATGAGCATCACTATCAAAAAATTTCCAGTTTTGATCATTATTTGGGACTGCAGGCCGCATGATCACTCACACTGAATGTTTGTTGTTAATTAACTTGGAAGCTAGCTCAAATTGAGCTCTGACAGTTGCCATTCGACCTGCTTTGGAGTTCTGCTCTCTAGGTATGGCTTGGATGTTGAATGCCTCAAAGCCTTCAATCAGATCCCAGACCCTATGTCGGTATGATTGCATACAAACATTCTTTGCAGTAGATAACCCTCGAATTTGGTTAACCACTAATTCTGAATCTCTAAACACTCATATTTTCTTTGCGCCTATTTGTTCCGCCAAGATCAAGCCGTGAACAAGGCCTTCATACTTTGCTTCATTGTTCAAGAACAAGAACTGGAAGTGTTAAAACCTCAAGGTCTTATCCTTGGATGGAGATATCAAACATATTCCTGCGTCGGCTCCTACTCTGCATCTTGCTTCATCAAAGTGCAAGGTCCATAAATCTAAGGACCCTTCACCTCCAGACTCTTTAGTAACTCTGGGCACAATCTGATCCTCTTCATGTATGAAATATGTTCCTAGCCCAATTGCATGATAGTTTCCAAAAGGGTCTGTGTCTATAAATTCATTCAAGAGAGCTTCTTCTTTGTCCATATGGGAGCTACTTGCTTCTTCATCCTCAAAAAATTTGACATTGAATATCTCTTCCTAGGTGATTGAGGTATGTGTTGCCTCAAAATTGATCATGGCTTCATTAGCCACATGTTTGAAATGCAAAGATTCTAACAATAAATTCATCTTAGCTCCATGTTTGGTTCTTAGGATCAGGTGTGACCAGTCCAATGCAAGGTAGCCTCCAACATTTATAGTGAATTCTTAGGACATACATATCCTGAATAGAGGAGGGATGTCGATGGGAACAATATATTGATTCATAGTAATGCTGGGACAAGCAAACAATTTCATAGGAAATCCTTTGATTACTCTGAGGGTTTCAACCTTGTTCCCGTTGAGTTGCATGACTCCCTTTTTAAGAGGCTCGTATTTGAGTCCCAGAGCTTCAACTACTTGCTTAGGCATGATGGTGGTGCTAGCACCAGAGTCAATCATGCAATAGTTTGTTACCAATGATAAGTGTTAGAAAGAAAGGCTTGGGTTTAGGCTTACTCTCTTTTTTGACTCGCTTTTCTTTTGGTTGATTTATTAGAACTTTATCCAGGTCCGACTTGGTTATCTTATCTTTTGGGGGCTGCTCCGGCATCTTCATGTTCTCTTCTCCCGATAATTCCTTATGTAATAGCATATTTTGTTCTGGGATGGCTAGGATATCCCACAAGGAAACATTAGCAAAGGATTTCTTTAGCTATTCCACAATGTTGAATGGTGTTCGTGACTGATGAGTTATGGTAGTTTGCTCCTTCTACTTTGCAGCTGGTACATCCGATTGTTTGGCAACTGTTGGGGTGGTCGTGGGAGCTCTTGCATTCAAAAGAGGTGAATTCTTAGGACCTAGAACGACCGCCTTAGGATGCTACGGAATTGATGACATAGTTGCCGATGGATTTGGTGTTGAATCGGGTGACTCTTTAGTCTACAAAGACGTGAATTCTCTAGTGAGCCTCCGCTTGGAATGCATATTGTAATCCAACTACACCTATGATGCTTGGGTCACTAAAATGTCATTCGGGAATGCCGACTCCTCTCCTTCCATCCAAGAAAAAAGTGCTTGGTACGGAGCTATCTCTAGCTCCTGCTCTATAGAGATTCCTTGCATTTGAGCGGTGAGAATTGCATTATCCATTTGCTGAGAGGCATATGTATGGCCTCCAGAATCAGGCACAATGCCTTGACTACATTGCTCTACTATCTTCTATTGTAAATTCCCTCAAAGACAATTCTGGGGCATATGTGCATCATTGCAAGGGAAGCACCATGAATTTGTCTCCTCGGCAAGATTATTTTGTCTTGGTACTAGCTCCTTACTCGAACTAGGATAGATGATTTGCATCAACATAGTCACGAGAATGATCTGATTATTCTTTTGAGCTTGGGTATTATTGCGCGGTCTATCCTACCACTGGTTCAACTAGAAAGTTTCCTTTTCGCCATGGTAGTTTTCGTAAGTAGGCTTCTGGTAAGTACATTATTGTCACTTCATACTGGTTAACTCATTTTTCATGATTCGCAACTGCTCCTTCATGTCGTTCATTTCAGCCACTAAGGGGTTAGGCACTGGAGCTACTCTCAGCATCATTCTCAGATACACATACATGGACTAGGGAGGTGTGGTAACACTCGATGAAGCTACCTCTGATGCTACTGTGGTCGATTCTAGGAATGATGGCATGATAGGTCATGGTGTCAATTTTCTAGCAACAATAAGATTATTCTCTGCAGTGACGACAAGGTTGTATGCACCGGGTAAGGTATTCCCACCAAGAGCTTGTAGCATCATAGAAATATCAACATTTATGGACTTTAGATAGAATATGAATGCCAGATCTAGAGGTGGTCGACTGTCGATAGGAACTCTCTACCAAGTCGAATGAAACCGAGCATTAAAATTGGCCAAAGCCTCATGAGGATCTCACTTTATACTAGCCAGCTGGTGATATAGCGAAGATTTGTCGCCATTACTTGAGAAGCGCTCATAGAAAGGATCTCTGAGCTAATCCCAAGTAGCAACTGTATTAGCTGGAAGAGTTTGATACCGGTCTAACTCCTTCCCTATGAAAGAGGTGGCGAGAAATCACAAATCCATGTTCTCATTGGTAACGCCATGCACTAGACATACATCAACCACATCTTGTAAGTGCTTTGTCGAAGTTTTATAATCATCCCTGGAGAACTTAGGGATAGCCATTAAAGTGGAAGTCAAGATTGGGGCCCACACTGCAGAAGGCATAGGTGTTATGAAAGGACTACCAACATCCCAGGCTACATAATTTCTAGTAGCCATTGGCACAAGAGATGGAGGAGAAGAGGGAGGTGAACTATTAGCTTGCCGACCTCTCGCCTGGACTGAAACCAACGGTGGTACAAGCAAGCCAAGAATTATTGCAGTTTGAGATCTAGTGACAGGCCTATGGCTCATACACTCTTATTGATCAGGTGAACGTGTTAGTTTGTGTCCCATCGAGCATGCCAGAAAAAGAACTGTTGACGCAAAAGTTTGCAGGTAGCAACCTTATGGGAAACTTAGCTATTGAGGGACTTGTGCACATAGCTAAGTGACCTCCGGGGTTTTATCGAAGCCGACTCTTCATTTTTTATGGGGAGAGGAAAAGGGTAAGAAGATGAACATAAAATAAACAAACCTAAGCTAAGGTGATGCACCAAATCAGAAAGGAATTAATTAAGCACAATGTTGAAACAAAGGCTTGAACAATAACTAGTGTTTATCAAATAGATCATTCCCAACACTGCAAACATAAGAACATCCAACCATTTGTATAATATAACTCATACAACATAAGCTAACACAAAAGAGTAGCAACATGATCTTCATTTTATTAAGCTGCATAAAGATTACAAAAGCTTGAAACAAATATTCATATATTTCAGAAATTACAAGCATAGTTTAATGTCCTATTAAATGCATGAAAACAGAATGGTCGAACTGACTAGCATAGTCTGCGAGTTCAAGTTCAATAGAAAACACTACAAAGGATAATTCCCAATGCTTGGGAAAATTTAATCCATCTAACAACAACCAATACAATGAGGAAAAGACTGCTTAAATAAGCCAGCCCACCGCCTGAGGACCCCAACTAGAAATCTGCTTTAGTGAAGCCATCAATGATCATGATTTTCTCAAGTTGACACCAATAGAAAGATCACCCAACAACATGCCAACAAGCACATCCTGAATAAATTTGGGCCACACAACATCAAAATGGAGACCAATGCACAAGCGTCAAACCCAAGATAATAGATGCACAAACAAGTGCCACATGTCAAACAAATGGAGCCCAACAAAAGGAAGGTGAGACAGCCCAAAAGAAAGCTCTGATAAGAAGCCACGTGTAAAACTTCCCAACAAAAGAAACTGCAGTGTGGGCCCGACTCAAAAAGAAACAAGTGGAGGCCACGTGTAAAACAAACGGAGCTCGGCAAAAGAAAAGCGATACGACCCAAAAGAAATCTCTGATAGGACACCATGTGGCGACTATCGAGAAGCTGCGAGTGATACCGAAAAAAGGCAAAGCCGCGGAATGAAGAGAAACCATGAAGGAAAAAGCGGTGTGTGAAAAAATATTCACAGTAGGTAGTCCCAAGTACTAACATCTGACGCCTTCATTGAAATGTATAATGAACAAGAGGTAGAGAAGAAAAGGCAAGAAGAGTTGCAACAATGTAAGGAGGAGCAGATGTTGTAGAGAAAGACAAAATGTGAAGCAGGAGCAATTGAAAAGGAAGCAATGAGGGCTAAGAAGCAAGCAAGGAAAGCAATAAAAGGAGAGGAGAAGATGATTAGAATGTGGGAGAAATCAATTAGATAGGAGCAGGTGAAGGTTGAACGTCTACAAAAGGAAACTGAAAAGAAAGTTAAACAAGCAGAGAGGATAAAATGTAAATCTACAGTGGGGAATCCTATACCCCCCCAACACCCTATCTTGCTTGATATTATGAACATATTGGCACCATCCTTTACAACTATCAATAATATGCAAGTTGAGAGTGGCTCACAACAAATGGAACTAACTGCAGATGCAAGCCAGGCATTGCTTTCTCAAATAGCAGCATGCCTTCAAACCTCTATTAACCAAGTATCACCTCCTACAAGTGGAACAGACTCATCTATTGGCGGATATCTCACTCCACCTCCTTTTCCTAGCAATATGGAGAACTGAATATGTTTGTATTGAGTTTTGTTTTTTGATCGATGTAGCAATATATTTTGGTGATCTGCTTTGCATATCACATATGTTTATCTGCTTCAAGTGATAACTGTGATATGATTATAAGATGTGATAATGTTGTTATTATGTTTAGAACCTCACATATGTTTAAGGTGAGAAGAAGTTGAATACAATATTTTAGTAATATTTTGATATGTTTCAAGTATGTTTCAACCATGTTTTTTTGTCGACCCACCCAATGAATTATTGCAGTTTGATAAAAAAATATAAATATGATATGATTATAAAATGTCCTAATGTTGTTGTTGTTATTTATTGGAACCTCATATTTGTATCTCTTATATGTTTGATGAGGGTTTCAACCTTGTATTTTCTGTGATATCTATAATTACACTATGTATCAGTGTTTGTCAATTAAAAAAATCAAAAAACTTTGATTGCAAATACAATTTTCAAACAATGATATATTATTTGTAGACAATGATATGCTATTATCATATTGTTTGCAAATTGTAATTTGACAAGAAATCGGTGGGAGATGATGAGTTTAGGGCTTAAAGATGCCTGGAAAGTCGCGGTTAGGTAAACCCATACACATGGTTAACAAGGTAATGTGGTTGGGTTGAGTTTAAAGCAACCACCTCCTAGTAGACAATGATATATTCTTTGCAAACAATGATATGTTCTTTTCAAATTGTATATATGTATTTGCAGACAATGATATATTCTTATCAAATGTATGCATATATATATACATACAATCTGATAAGAATATATCATTGTCTACAAATAGTAATAATTGTATTTGCAAATAGTGGTATGTTCTTATCAGATTGTATGTATATATTTGTAGACAATGATATATTCTTATCAGATTGTATGTATATATATATAATTTGATAAGAATATATCATTGTTTGCAAATTGAAATAATTGTATTTTCGAACAATGATATATTCTTATCAGATTGTATGTATATATATAAATATATATACATATAATCTGATAAGAATATATCACTATGAAAATTTAACAAAACGAAATATTAATTATCAGATTAAGTATATATATATATACATACACATATATGTATAGGTATATATGTACATACATATATGCATAGTGATATATATGTATGTACATATATACTTATCAATTTGTATATGTATATACATACATATATATAATTAATCTAATACTAACTAATCTCATAATTATTCTATACTATTACTCAATTCATCTAACTTTCAGCCATATATATAAAATCACATATTTTTTGTATTACTAGGTCATTGCCAAAGTAAAGTCAAAGACTTTACCTATCATTAACGCTTAATATCTTCTATTGATTGCGGACAAGTCCTCGCATGCCTATCATTAAGAGACCAATGTAGTTAAATATATTCCTCCAATCAAATAAGCATTTGTAAGAACAAAATATTTATGAACACAATATAACAAAAAATATAAACATATCATAAAGCATTCAAAGAAAAATGTCCCTATAGAGTTTATTGTGTTAACAAGCACAACTTCGTTGGTATGTTGATAATCCACATACTTGGTTCGCCTCTCGACGCTCCTGCTTGCCTACAAAATAATTGTAATAAACGGGGGTAGTACTCGATACTCGTAACATTCCCACATCAAATCATCCTTCCAATATTGCATGCACAACAATAAGATTTTTGATTGGAGCATTAAAATCCACAATGTTTTGATCCTTAGTATGAAGCTAAAATTAATAGTGTATATGTATTTGTATATACATATACATGTGCATGTACATACATATACATATACATGTACATGTACATGTATATGTTAATGTGCATACATATACATATACATGTACATGTATATGTAATCTGATTATTGAAACACATAAAACAAGTGGAAGAAAACATATTAACCCATATCATTGTATGATGTGATATGATTACATAATGGATAATGCTTATTTGAACAACTAATTGAAAACTGAATAATTTGTATGCCTGAAAATATTGTAAACAAACAACTTAAATATAAAAGAGTATATTGAATAATGAAACAAACAACATAAATATAAATCCAGTATACTGATAAATAAAAAAAGAATTTAGTTCTTCTGGGCGTACTAACATGAATAAACTCCCTTTTAAGAGGAATGTGCATAGGTTGCCTTAGTAAGCTTTGAATTTTGCAGAGGATATTCAAGGAACGACCCTGGAAATTCCCTCTTACATTATATTGGAATGTGCAAATTGAATCTTCGAGGGAAACAATGTCATTTCATTTTGCAGTGGTCATTTATGCCTCAGTTCTGCCATGGCTTTTAGGAAATCAAATTTATATTTCATCTAATTGGAAAAATAGGCGGTTTGCATAAATTTAGTCATATGTATGAATTATAATATGTTTTTTATTTTGTTATATGTACCGAGCTGAATTTTGTAGAGGATATGCAGTGAAAGAATAGGAGAATTCGTAATGAAAATGACACTAGAAATTCCCTCTTATAAAATCATTCGAATGTGTATATTGAATGCATTGAATTGTGGTGATTGACTGTCAAATTTGAGTTTTCTTGCCAAACAATCGGTCATTTCATACTGCAATGGCCATTTATGTCTAATTTTGATGGTGCGTTGAATGAAAAAAATCCTATTTATAATTATCTACCATAGTTTTCTTCCTCATTTTCACCTCTATTATCCATATAAGATTATACATATATAATCATACATATATATAATCTGGTATATATAATGTATATTAGATTATACATATAATATCATACATATATAAAATATATATATATATATATCAGATTACATATGTATACTCTTATATGGATATATATCTATATCAGATATCTATATAAGATTATACATTTTTAACTTATATATATAAATAAATTGACATCAAAATTGACATCCCTAAGGTACCAAAAGGCTCTCTTTAGCTAATATCAAAATTGAATTCAAGAGCCTCTCTTTAACTTATATGAAAATTTGACATCCCTAAGATACCAAAAAAGAATGTGTTGATTGAGGCTATGGAGAAATTAGGTATAAGATTTTATGCAATGCATATGGAGGTTGCCATGGATGTTAGCAGCTGCATAGTGACTATCTATTGTTATTATTTAACCGAGGTTCATAAGGTATGGGAGAATAGTTCATGGGGAAGGAAATTAATTGTGCAAAAGCGAAGAGTTGCATTAAATGAATTTGATCGGTTTAAAGTCATGCTTGTGAAGATTAAGGTTTGTTTTATTCTTCAAGAAGTTGGTAGTTGGATTATATTTTTAGCATCTGTGGGTTTCCACGAGGATATGAACAAATGCAAAGAAACTGAGTTATATGGATATTAAACTGATAATGCCAATGTGTTTATTAAAGATAACTGAGTTATATGTGTAAGTGTGAATAAGTAACAAAGTGAATACACTTCTTAATGAAACATTATATCAAAGATTCAATAATTAATCTATTAAAAAGAGCATAAACTTGAAAGCGTCTCATTGTTTCCTATCTCCAAAGATTTATTAAATCACAGAGGGCTCTTAGATTTGGTAAGCACTTGTGACTATTAAAATGCCAATCTAGAGAATGGAATGATGCTAAATGCATTGATGTGATGATTGATGATAGCTAATTGATAAAAGGAAGCTACTGTAATCTATTCTGACATGAAAAAGGATAAATGAAAGCTACCGTAAAACTACTATGCAGCCATGATTATGATTCTAAATTGCTATGATTGCTATGATACTAATATGCTTGATTGCTTGATTGCTCTATTTCTTGCAGAGTAAGATTGCACAAAGTTGGGATTTTGGATCCATTTCCTATTGAAGAAGGTTGTATTTATAGATTTATGGCAGTAGATTTGCATAAGGATAGCAAAGTAGAGGCTTGGATTCAATCTAGAGGATTGAATGATGAGAGATTGAGAAGATTTTGGGAATTGTTCCTCCCCACAAAAACATCAAGCCAGATGATAGGAAGAATTGATGGAAGAGGATGAAGGAGTTTCCTATAAATTTATCTTCAATTTGTCTCCAAATTTGCCCGTGAAGATTGAGTCAATTAATTTAGACATAAATTAGACATATAATATCTAATCTGATTTGTGCAACTTTTGAGTGAAAATAGGAAATATCTGTAGAATGCATTTCCATTGAATATTTGGATTTATTCAATTCAGGCAAGAAGATATTTAATTTAATAAAACAAACTATAAAAGTCTATTTATTAATTAAATAAATATGGAGGAAGTGTGATAATTAAATTTAAAAAAGTCAGAAACTTGTTTATTTAATTTAGATGAGGATGTAATTAAGATAATAGAAGAATTTAATAATGATAAATAAATAAATTTGTTTATCTAATTAAGAAGAAATAATGTAATAAAGATAGAAGAAATAAATGGTGAACTATATAAATAAATATTTCTATTTATTTAATAGTAGAAGAATTTAGGGTAATTAATCAAATAAGTCATATTTAATTAATTAGATTCTCTAGACCAATTTTAGGTGTATACATTTTGCCCCTCTTCGAAGTCATGTGTTTACACATTGCTTCAAAGAAAATTTATTATTGTTGATGATTTTTTGATGATTTGATGAAGTTTTGATGGTAAAATAATTTATCTCCTGATAATGATAAAGAAAGTTTGCCCCTTGGATGAATTTCAACTAATCTCACAATAAAATTAATTAAAATGTTAAAAATCCCACAAAATTCCACCTTTAAGAACCTAATAAAAGGTTAAAAAGGTCATTTTCATACTCCTTTGTGCATTTGACTTTTGAAAACTTTTGTGAGAGAGACATATTTGAGCCACTTGGAGCAGGATGTCGATTCCTTACCACAACCATCGGTTCGAGTGTGTGCGACGTCACCAATGCCCGATCGCTTACGGACCTCCGGTACGTACCCATAATCCTCCTCGTATATTGTGCAATTTTGTTTTTCATTTAGTTTTTTCTAGTTTTAGCGCTTCAAGTACGCGCTATAGTGCTTCACACTCTGGTGTAGTGCTCCTAGGGTCTGTTTTAGCACTTCGGTGATTTAGCACTTTCATTAGATATTTTAGCGCTTTGATAGGCTAGTTTAGCGCTTCAAAAATAGTAGGGCTATGATAGGATAAATTAGCGCTTTGATCGTTCAAATTAGTGCTTAGAGGGTTTTAGTGCTTAAAGCTATTGTTTCGACATTTTGACCTTCTGAAATAGCGCTTTCATTGATGTGGCACTTTGACAGTCTGTTATAGCGGTTTCGAGCAATTAAATGGAGTTGCTGATATTTAGCGCTTTGAATGCCTGTTTTAGCTCTTATGACTGATGAAATGGCACTTCTGATATTTTAGCACCTTGAATGCCTGTTTTAGCACATCTAAATCAGAGTTGATAAATTTGTCAAATTTTTCCTTGTTTTGATCGTTTCAACTATTCGGTTTGATATGATGTTGATGATTTAATAATCTTGATGATTTTCAACCATATGATGATTGATTATGATGATTGATAGACAAGAATAATCCTCATGATAGGTGAGGAATAATCTTAACTGTGATGAACCTCATGATAGGCGAGGTTGATATTGATAAATTGACCTCATGTTAGGTGAAGTACAATTTAAGATTGATAATGATGACCTCATGATAGGTGAGGTTTGATGATGCTTGCTCATGAATTTTGATCAAAATTCGCACCAAGAGCTAATTAGATTTGATAGGATAATTGATATGTGATAATTTGACAAGGTGTAATGATTCTGAATATTTAATGATGATAAGAGCTCCTGGATAACCTCCAGATTCAAGAGTGTTTCCCATGGACATTTGACTTGATTCCACAACTTACACCAGATGAGACAGATTATTGTTCGATGTGGACTTACTTCTCTTCTTCACATGCCCCAGATTAGGATTAATCGGGGTCTCCTCACAACATTAGCTGAGTGGTGGCACAGTGACCACAATACCTTCCACCTACCCACCAGTGAGATGACAGTCACCCCAGAGGACGTATGGCAGATTTTACGGATACCATTTTTTGGGGAGATTGTAGTGTATGATTCACAGGAGGCTGGTGGGACAAATGCTCTCCGTAGAGTTTTTCAGGATGATCACATTGCAGGATTGTGGATTCAGTGGTGTACGATGGCTGATACTTATGCTACTTTGCCGACAGTGTTTGCTAGATTCATTGGAGGTTTCCTTTGTCCTGATCGCAGGTCAAAGGGATTCTCTGTTGGTTGGGGCCGCGTACTTGAGAGCATGGTCGTGCATGGGACCAGATATGCTTGGGGGATGTGCATGTTGGCACATCTATATCATGATTTATATTCAGCTGTATATTTGAGAGGGTGTATCCTATCAGTGGGAGTCACTTTGCTTTAGGTTTGGGCGTGGGAGCATATTGATGTCATGCGACCACTGCCAGTTCATGATAGGCCTGCTACTAGGCCATATGTTTTCAGATATAGAGGTCAACTTACCCAGGCCAGGATGGGTAAGTTGGAGTATTGGAGGTGTGTTTTGGATGATTTAGAGGTAGTGACCTGGCACCCCTATTTGGATTATGATCATTGGGATGAGGATGATGCGGAGATAGGTTACCTTTGCGACTCTATTTATTTGATTGGACAGACCCAGTTCGTATTGGAGAGATTCCTACTGCGGAGGGTCTATAGACAGTATGGGATTGTTCAGTTCATGCCCTAGGGTGTTGCACATTATGCCCGACGTCAAAGCGATACAAAAGATTGGGGGCCATCTCTATCTTATAATACCATAGTAGAGGGATATTGTTCCCTACAACATTCAGCTTGGGACATGCATAGTGATATTGTAGAGGCACTAGTGACTGCAGAGTATGTATAGTATCTTGCATTACATCCATGCCCTCAAATTACCATTCATGATGAGCCACCACCACTACCCGCAGAGGAGGATATTGTTGTTTCCCCTGGTCGACAACCGAGGCAAGAAGAGGATGTTGTGGAGGAGCTGACTATAGCTGTTGAGGCGAAGGAGGGTAGTGGTGAGGATAATGAGGAGAGTAGCAGTGATGAGAGCAGCAGTGATGATGAGGATGATGGAGGGGATTGTGGTAGAGGAGTTGTGACTAGTAGTACAAGTCCATCCACTAGTATGCCTCATAAGAGGCAAGTAGTGGAGACATCTTCCTCAGAGCATTAGACACAAATTGCCACCCTTTAGGTACAGATTCAGACTTTGCAGGGGTAGCTTGTGCAGGCTTAGGGTTTACTTGTGCAAACTTAAACACAGCCACAAAAACATGCACAAACTCATACACAGCCATTGGCACAAGTACAGGGACAGTTGGCAGCTACATAGACGCAGATTTACACACTGACGGTGGAGAGGGATAGTGCCAAGAAGATTGCAGAGCAGGCATAGGCAACTATCGAGACTTTATAGCGGATTGTCAATGGTACCATTGTTGGAAATTATATGAGGGAGGTTCTCTGTGTCGACCAAGAGGAAAAGTTTTATAGAGGCCATTATCAAGATGTCATTCCTTTTGAGCGGAGAGTGAGTTATGCCCCTTCATGATCTAGCAGGACACATACCAAGACAATTAGTGAGGGTGTGATGTAGCCTCCACGGAGAGATCTGAGAGATCCTGGTGCATCTAGTAGGGGAGGTACTGGTCCTGAGATGCCTACACCATCTGGAAGCATTAGATCCTAGGTGCCTGATATGATTCTGTGATATTTTTCAGACATGATGTATACTTCGATTCAAGCAGTTTTGATGATATATCTCTTTTATTTCAGACTTCGTTGTATACTTGACATTGATGATTTATACAATTTTTATGATATGCAATAGATTTTAATCGATCTATGATGGTTCTATTATAATTCTATGATGGATGCATTTACTTTCAATGTTCTCTATGCCATGTGATGATTCTAATTATGATGTTATAAATGCAGTTTATATGATGATGATATGCTTATGATGTATGATGTTCTAATTATGATGTGCATAATGATGATGTGTGGATGTATGATGTAATTATATATGTGATTTATGAATATGATATTTTTTAATGATATATGATATGCAATGTAAATGGCATGTGTATTTTTTTTATTTTGGTGTAAATGCAAACATTATGATGTAAGAAATGGATGAAAATGATGTGTTGAGATGATATGATAGATGGAAGTGTAATGATATGATGTAATAAGTGGATAAAATGATATATGATATGTTGAATGAATGCATGATATGTGATATGATTGATATGAATGCAAAATTTATTTGATTCAAATGTACGAATGATAAAATGATAATTAAATGCTTTTATAATGTATGCAAACTAAAAATGATGATGCAACTATATGATCATGATGATGTTTTTGTTAATGTAAAGTATACTCAATCTTTTAATAGAAAATATTATCATCAATTTGAATCCTTTATGAGCCTTTGTAACAAACCCTCTATAGATGTAAAAACTATTATGAATGTAATCTAATTTCATCATGTAGATCTACATGCAAAAATTGCTATTTTAACAATACTTTTGTGCTTTGTATCATCATAGAGCTTTAAAAATGTTGAAAGTGAGTACAAGCATCAATGGTATAATTTAGACCATGATGACCTAAATACTACTTTCATGATTTTTGATATTGCAAGTGAACACAAGCATCTAGGTATAATTAAACCGAGATGACCTAAGCATTTCTTGCGTAAACAGACAGAGATCAATTATTTTAGTGTGTGAATTCTGAATGCCATCTGTGATACATTCGTAGAGCACATCCCACGACAATTCACACATTAAATAATTAATTTACGAACAACAGACAAATGAAATTACCATTCTTCTTCCTAGCTTCTCTTGTTTATTACATCATTGAGTTGCTCCAAAGAAATGATAACAAATAATCGGAAATACAACATATCCAAATTTTACTTAAAGTGTTTCAATCATTATTTAGATTAGATCATCCATCCTAATTTTATGATGTTTTTGTGATTTTCTAAGATTTTGGATCAAACCTAACCTAATGACCTATCCTAGAGGCCTCGAGGGCTGATCAAAGATTAGCCTTGCCTACGTTATACACGTAGAGACCATGTAGTTCGACTGACACAGACTCATGTTTTTGTTTTGACTTTTTGAGACTGGCTTTTTTTTTGGACTTGTTTTTGGATTTTTTGATATGATATAGATGTTTGATGTGTTTCCGATGGTGATTGATGTTCCTTGTTTGTGTTATGATCATTGTTTTTGTTGCATTTTTCTAAGCTCATTTGCTTTATTTCCCCTAGTGAGATCTAGATGTTTCCCCCAAGCTAGGGTCAGACATGACTATTTGCAATGATATGATAATGGATGCTAAAAAATGATGGTGGAAGTAACGACCATGACATGTGTTCAAAAATAGATGGAAAAGCTAGTTAAATCACAAGTAGCACCTGTTTCTAGGTTTTCACTACTTTTTTTTATTGCACTTTTGTTTTCATTCTTTTCTAATTTTTTTAATTTTTATTTTTGTCACCGAGACGTGTGTTTCCTAGGTTTTCATCAAGGAAACCATTTTCCAGAAGTTTGAAATATGCACTAGGTGATTCAGGTGTAGAATTTTCTGAGATGGATGTTGTTGATAGGTTCATCAAACAAATCCCCTTCAGATGCTGGGAATTGATAGGCTCTTGATCCATAAACTGATATGATGACAAAGGGACCTAGCCAGTTAGGTTCAAACTTCCCTTTCTTTTCTATGTCCTGCTGATTTCTAGGGTTCTCTTTTAGGACCAAATCACCAACCTGAAAAACTCTAGACTTTACCCTATGATTGTAGCTCCTTGACATTTTATGTTGGTATGTTGTTAGATGATTGATAGCTTGTTGACGACGATCATCCAACAGTTACAGTTCTTGAAGCCTAGATACTCGATAGTCCTCATCTGAAATGATTCCTTTTAGTGACACACAGAGTGATGAAATCTCTACCTCAATGGGTAATATGGCCTCTTATCCATATACCAAGGCATATGGTGTAGCTCTCGTTGGTGTTCTGATGTTGGTTCTGTAGGCCCATAGTGTAGGATTAAGCTGAACATGCCAATCACATCCAACATCGTTAACCATTTTCTTGAGTATTTTCATAATTGTCTTATTAGAGGCCTCTGCTTGGTCATTTCCCTGAGGATAATACGGTGTTGAGAAACGATGTTGGATATGAAAATTTTCACACAATTCTTGACATCCTAGTTTTTAAATGGTCATCCATTATTAGTGATAATGGATTGAGGTATGTCATACCAACATATTATGTAGTTCAATATGAATGACGAGATCTATTTTCCAGTGATAGTTGTGAGAGGAACTGCTTCTATCCATTTTGTAAACTATTTTGTTGTTGTGATTATGAACTTGTGTCCATTAGATCAAGATGGATTTATCTTGCCTACCAAGTCCAATCCCCATTAACAAAAGGGCCATGTTGATGTGAATGGGTGTAATTTTTGAGTTGGTGTGTGGATCAGATTACAATGAATCTGACACTTTTGGCACTTCTTGACAAATTGATAAGACTCCTTCTCCATACTTGGCCAGTAATACCCTAAACAAAGGAGTTTCTTTGCTAGAGTTATACCACTTGAATGAATTCCACAAATACCTTCATGAAGCTCACATAAGGATGTCTCAGATTCATTATGTTCTAAACATCGGAGAAGAGTACCATCTAGACCTCGACAATAGAGTATGTCTAGCGGATTGGCGGATGAAGTTGCATTTTTGATTTGTGGAAAGATCAGGGGGAAGGATGTTGTCTTTTAGGTACACATAGGTTTTTTCACAGATGGAGGATTCAAAAGTATCTAAATGGTATATGGTTTGGGATTCTGAACTATTATAAGAAGGATTAGATACTTGTTCTACCATAAACTCATAATGACCACTTTTCTCTGGTAATTGTAAAAGAGAAGAAATTGTTGCCATAGCACCTTATGCTTTGTTTTTTGTCCTTGGAATTTTCTCAAATTTGATATTGACAAAGTATTGTTTGAGATCATCTATCAGCTGTTTATAGGGCATCAACTTCTCATATTTCGTCTAATACTCATCATTTACTTGATAAATGACTAGTTGAGAATCCCCATACACTTGTAACTCTATGATTTTCCATGCAATTGACACTTTGACTCCAATGATTAATGCCTCATACTCTGCCACATTATTGGTACATTGAAAAATTAGTCTATAATATTTTGGGATGGTGTGTCCTTGGGGTGTAATGAACAAAATCCCCACACCACATCCTTTTTGTGTATATGATCCATCAAATTAAAGTATCAATTGTTGTGTTGTTATTGTAAGAATGTCTGCATCAGGAAACTCCATTGTCATAGGACGATCATCAGTTAAAGGAGCTTCAACTAATTGTTCGGTGATCACTTGACCTTTGATGGATCTTCTTTCCGCATACTAAATATCAAACTCACTTAAAAGCATGACCCATTTGGCCAATCTACTTGTTAAAGCTGCCTTACTGAGTAGATATTTTAATGGGTAAATTTTTGCTATGAGCCTGATTGTGTGAGTCAACATGTAATGCCACAACTGCCAGGTAGCAAATACCACCACCAAAAAAATATTTCTCAATGAAGTTATAATTTATTTCATAGCCATTCAAAGTCTTGTTGATGTAGTAAATGGCTTGTTCCCTTCCTTCATAATCTTCTTGTGCCAATAGTTCTCCTAAAGAAATATCTATTGTTGCAATGTATAGTATTAAAGGTCTTCCTTTTGTAGGTGGCATGAGAATAGGTGGTGACATCAGATATTGCTTTATTTGGTTGAAAGTTGTTTCACACCCTTGATCCCATTTGAACACAACATTCTTATGCAATAGATGATTAAATGGGTGACTTTTGTCTACCAACTGGGAGATAAATCTCCTGATTGATTGTAGCCTTCCCTGTAGTAACCTTAGTTGACTGATGTTTCTGGGTGGTGGCATTTCCATTATTTCCCTTACCTTTGCTGGATCTACTTCAATACCTTTTTCTAAGACTATGTATCCTAAGAGTTTTGTTGATGTAACCCCAAAGACACATTTCTTAGGGTTTAGTCTGACATTGAACTTTTCTAGCCTTGTGAAAATTTTTCCCAGGATATCCATATGTCCTTCTCTAGAATAGGATTTAGCTAGAATATCATCCACGTAATCCTCCATAAAGGTATGCATCATATCATGGAAGATAGTGGTCATTTCTCTTTGATAACTTGCCCTTGAATTTTTCAAACCGAAGGGCATGAGATTCTAGCAAAAGGTTCCCCATGGACATGTGAATGCAGTTTTCTCCTGATCTTCCGGTGCTATCTTGATTTGGTTGTAATCGAAGAAACCATCCATTATTGATAACATGGCATGCCCTGTTGTTAAGTCCACAATGATGTCAATATTAGGCAAGGGGAAATCATCCTTGGGGCATGCCTTATTTAGATCCCTGAAATCTGTACATATCTTAATACTATTATCTGGCTTTGATATAGGCACAATATTTGATATCCATTCAGCATAATCAATAGACCTAATGAATCATGCATCCAATAACTTCTTCAACTCAAATTTTACCATTAATGTGATATGTGGATGCATCTTTCTTAATTTTTATTTTATAGGTTTGATTCCAGTAGGCAAAGACAAATGATGCATTAAAATATTTGGGTCTAAACTTGGCATATCGGAGTATGACCAAGCAAAATTAATGCTTCTTTCTTCAAATAATTTGATAAATTCAGGTCTTTCTTATTTTGTCATAGATTTTGCTAGATATAAAATCTTTGCTCTTTCTTTTGTACCAATGTTTACAGATTGTGTAGGCTCCACCAGAATTGATGAACTTTCATGATAATGCTCTAGAAGGGTGTCAAATCTCCCATCTTTCAGTGCCTCAAAGAGTTTTTCAACATCCGATGCATTCTTTATTTTTCTCTTTTCACGATCTAATACTGCCATAGAATGGTTTTCACCATTAGATCCATTATTCTTGTTATTATTTTTGCAACTGGAAGATTTGACACCCTCTAGTCAATCTACGTTGTTATGAGATTTATGGATAGAACTTGTATCAGGTTGGTCATAACAAAGGAAATTAATGATAGCATCATCATTTGCATAGATGGGTACATTTAGAGGTTCAATGGGTTCCTAATCGATAAGTTCGAGATGGACTAAGGGCAGGAAGTCATCAGATTGACTTGGGTCGATGGCGGTAAGGGTTTAGACAGTTATGTCGTTAGATTTGTCATCAGGGATGTCGAGGTCAATGATGTTACTCTCCTCAAGATTATCTAGTTCATTCAATGTTTGTTCATTCTCACTTGAGTCATCGATATGTTGTGATTCTAATACAAGCGATCTAGAACCTGAGCTCTGTCCCTCCTCATGTGTAGGTGCATATTGTTTTATGACATCAATTTGGACATTTGTGTATGATATATCAAAATATAGATCCCATTCAGATTCATTAGAATCTATTTCAAAGCTATCTCTTACTTGAAGGATTCTTTCAACTACCTTCTTAGTCATTTCTTGTTTTTCTTCTTTTGAGTAACCCAGTCCTATCTTATCCTTTGAATAAAGAGTAAGAGACTGAATTGGTTCCATCATGCCCTCTTTCCTTTTTCAAACAAGTCCCTGTCCTTCATAACCCATTTTTTTCTAAAATAGCCTTTCCTTTGCCATACTTATCTATCTTGATATTGATGTTTGTTGATGTTGATGTTTCTTCATCTTTGTACAACCAATCAAGGATAGCTTTGTTTTCTGATTCATCCTCTATAGTACCGGCTTTCACAAATCTTTCCTCTAGAATCATGGTAAGTTGTGATGTTTGTTGTTTTATCATTGATGGTTGTCCATATGACTTTGGAGATGGCATCAATTGTGAAAGATTAAGAGAGTGCTCAATAGAATATTGTCCCATGCCTTTGTCTGTTAGCTGGACCTATTCTTGGAATTTCTGTGATAGAGAATTTAAAGGATCCTTTTTGTCTGTTAATGTAGATTCAACAACACTTCTATCTTGTGATTTATCCTTTTTCTCCACCCAATTGGATTTAATGTTTGGATTTTTTTCACCATCTGATGAATTTGAAGTGCATGCTTCCCTATTGTGAGGCAAAAAAGTGTCCTGAGAAGTTCTGAGTGTGTCACAATGTTGAGGATTGTTATAATCTGCTGATATGGTCACCTCTTGTCCATTAACTGGAAATTTCAAACACTGGTGATAGCTCGAAGGCACTGCTTGCATTTCATGAATCCACGGACGTCCTAAGAGTATATTGTAGGTTAACTCTTTTTCTAGTACTTGGCATACTATATTTTTCACCATTGGTCCCACTTGAATGGGCAACATAATCAGTCCTTTAGAAGATCTCTCTTCTTCATCATAAGTCTTTTTGTCATTTTTCTTTGGGAATCAATAACATTATCTAAATACCCTAGTGCATGGATTTTTAAAGTACAAATATTTAAACTAGCTCCCCCATCTATTAGGACTCTTTTAACACAATGTTTGTGGATCAAAAATTCAATATGGAGGGCGGTGTTATGTGAATGATTAAGTGACACATCATCATGTTCAGAAAATGATAGATAGTGTGGTGTGGTCAAATGTCCCACCATAGCCTGGAATTGACAAACATCTAGGTTATTTGGTATTGTGGTGGCAACAAGTTCTTGTTCTAAAATATCCTTATGGGATGGTGGTAGTTTAAGGAGTTCAAGTATTGATATTTTCTGAAGTTGGTCGACAATGTTGTATCTAATTGGATGTGGAGTGGTGTTTTTAAGTGCAAATCCCTTCAAAATTACCTTGGATTCCCCCTTGTCATTACATTAACCAGTTGATAGTCTTGTCTTTCTTTGATTTTTATAACATTTATTTGATTGTCGGATATTTGTATGCTTAGGATTAGATCTAGGGGGAGAATGTCACTGGTTTTGTTGTTGTCCATGTGATTTTTGGTCACAGTATCATCTTCTACTTCAAACAAACAAAAGATCGGGCTATCATAAACATGATTGACATTTTTGCCTTTACTGTTTGTAGAAGATGACTCTCCCTTATCATAATTTGGTAAATGGTCTTTAAAGGTTGTATGATTGTTATTGTTTTGATGTCCCTCTATGTATACCTTTTTGTTGTCAATTAGATCTTGGACTATATGTTTTAATTCCATGCAATCATTTGTCTTGTGCCCCTTATTATTATGGAAGTTACAATAATCTGCATCATTCCACCATGGTGGTTTGACTTTTGGATCCCAAAATCATGCTTCTCGTGTACTGATAAGACCACTTGCAACAAGTTCCCTCATTGTTGATTCCAGTGTTTGGCCTAATGGTGTGAATTGACGTCGATTTGATGATTTTTGATACGTTTGTGGTTTTGATTCTCCATTGTTTAGATTATTGTTTTGATTCATATTTGATTTGATGTTTTGATCACTTTTTTGGTTTGTCTTTCCAGTAGAGGCTGTCAAATTAAAAATTGGCTTTGCATTTTGTAAGTCATTTGCAGTTTCGTTGATCCCGATATTTCTATTCTTTTGCCAAAATTTAGGTTTGTCGTTGTTGGTATATTGATTTGAGGAGTTGGTGTTGTTTGATTTTTCATTGTAGTGTTTGATCACCCCTCGTTTGACTAAGGCTTCTTTGATTTTAAGGCCATTTTCAATCACTTTTTTGAATGTTGGAGGACATTGTAATTTGAGTCTATAGCTCATTTCCTCAGTCAGTTTATCAATGAATAAATCCATTTTTTCTTCATCAGGTATGGAGCGAGGATACCTAGAAAATAGTCTTCGCCATCGTTGTAAAAAGGATAGGAAAGTCTCACCTTTTTTGCTTCAAGTTATAGAGGTCCTTTTATTGTGACATCATGTTGGATGTTAAAAGAATATTGTGATATGAACCTATTGACGAGCTCTTCAAAATTGTGTATTCTCGATTGTATTTTGGAAAACCACTCCATACATTGACCTCCTAAGCTTCTTGGGAATAACCTCATTAGGTAAGTTTCTTCCTGTGCGGACTCTAAGCTCATGGTTCTAAATTCCCTTACATGGTCGATTGGGTTTTTCTTACCATTATATTTGTCATATTTTGGGAATTCACAGTGTCTAGGGAATGGTATCATATCCACAGTTGGGTCAAAAGGATAACGACAAATGTCCTGTAATGCATACCTTTTCGTGTTTCCCATTTGCATATCTTGAATTTGTTGTTGCAAGTTTTGCATTTGTTGTGTTAGGGCCACAAATTGATCTGTGTTTGGCGTATGTAGTGGTATTTCAATTTCATTTGTTCTAGGTGCTTCTTTTAAGCGATTGACATCGAAATCTTTAGGAAGTTTGGGACCTGATTCAGCTAGCATTAGGAGATATTTCTCCATGTCTTTCTCTAAGATCTTTTCCATAAATTTATGGAATTTTGGGTCATGTTGTGCTGCTTGTATGTCCTCTGTTGAAATTTCATTTGTGTCATTTTGATGAAGTCCACTCCAAGGATTTTCTTCAGCCATGATGTTTGATGTTTTAGTTTCTTTTTCTTTAAATTTTTGTCTTTGTGATCTCGTTAAAATTGGCATACGAGTGTTTGTTACCTTCACTAAACTTTGATCTTCTATGTTTGGATTAGTGTCAATTGGATTTTTACAAAGTCAAATAGAATGATATATTCTATTGATGAGACCGAGTTAAAAATCCGATATTGTGTTCCGTTTCGTGATTGTAGGATGTCAAAATCCTGATGAGGAAACTTAACTCAATAATCAAGATTTGTGTTTTGATAATTGGACACTTTGTAGTTTACAAGATCTGGGTTTTAGTTGAAAGGAATTTTGACTTGTAAGAACCTATTTTGTTTTAGGTCTAAGACACTATCTGGACGGAGAAGATGTTTCTGTCTAATAAAAATTTGAGTTTTAGATGTCAACAATTTTGACTGATATGTTTGGAAGCTCTCTATTTTTTTAATTTTTGGAAGTGCTAAAATAGAGTGGAGAGGCGCTAAAATAGAGCCAAAAGCGCTATTTTGTGGAAGTGCTAAAACAGAGCGTAGAAGCGCTATTTTGTGGAAGTGCTAAAATAGAGTGCAGAAGCACTATTTTGTGGAAGTGCTAAAATAGAGCGCAGAAGCGCTATTTTGTGGAAGCTCTAAACAGAGTGTGTAAGCGCTATGATAGATTTCTGAATCGCTAAAACAGAGTGTGGAAGTGCTATGATAGTCTTCCAAAGTGCTATTTTGTGGAAGCACCAAAATAGAGGCCAGAAGCGCTAAAACAGAGGGTGTAAGTGCTAATTTGGATTCAGAAGCGCTAAAATAGACCTCAGAAGTGCTACTTTGGGTTTTAATGATTTTGTTTGATTTTTCTACTCATGAAGAGATTGTTTTTTGGGAATTTTGATTTTGACAAGATATCTCCACTAGTAATTTTCTGATGTTGGATGATAAGCCTAAAGATTTTGAGATTCTTTATTGCAAAAATTGATCGGGCCTAGTGGAGTATCCTATCATTGGTTGTGGGATGGAGGACTGACGAATGGGTTGACTATGATTATGATATTGTGTAAGAGCTCTTCTTTGAAAATAGGCTTGTGAATAAAGAGGCTCTAAGGCGTAATCACCAGTATAACCCCTAGTGAAATTGTGATACCTATGTAGGAAAGTTTTATGATGAAGCAATATTTTTCTACTTTGATACAAGAAACGTCTTCTTTTTAAAGATTTTTGTAACTAAGTGATTTCTTCGGTTTCTTGACTCTTGTTTTGAGGGATTTCTTGACAAACTTTTTGGATTTCCAATTTCTATTCATAAATTTCCCAGTTTGATTTGACTTGTGGTTTTTAGGATGATCTTTTGTCTGAGCTACAATGATTTGAGAACATAGCAAGCAAATTGTAGAACAATTGTTTTTAATCCTAAAATTTGAATAGATAATGTATGTCCAAGAACCACGAATTGTCCTTATTGATTTCCACTGGTTTGTTTTAACAAAGATACACTTTAGACAAACTCACTCTTAAGGTCAAAAAGTTCATCGTTATACTCAACAACCCACATCTTAAAATCGTGTTGACTCACACAACTGTGTCACCCCCTAGAGGGAGCCCGTGTTTTTGTCTTTTCCAGACGCGTACTCAAAGTTGGATTTCTTGTCCCTTGAGCAAACGGTCCTTGGAAATTATATGGTGAGTGTCTTGGGGGCAGATTCTTCCCTCCCCTTGCATTGTGAGTATTACAATGTCTGGTTACTAACTCAGTTGGATACTACACTATGGTTCTTAGATAGGGTTTTCGTTCAGAGAGGCAATAGATAAACTCCTTCATGAGACCTCCCAATCTTTAGAAAAAATATTTTGCGGATGGTTATCTTTGCACAACTCCAAAAAAATTGGGTTTCCCCATATTCGCTTTAAATTTTATAGTGGGGTGGAAAACCTAGCTTTGGTTGTTCCCACTTAGATCGTTCCCGTAGGGTGAGTACTTTTTCCCACTATGACAGGCCTTCTAAAGGATTTAAAAAGAATAAATTACATGGAAATAAAGGATGAGTCTAGCATTTTGATCACCCAGTTAAGGGGAGAGAATAAGCCTATTCACCACACAAGCACAATGATCAATGTTCAATTTTAAAACCCAAATAACAATTTTTTCTATTCTATGTGAAGATTTTGCTTCACAAAATTCATGGTGTCAATTTTAACTGATATAGAAAAATGTGTGATGTCAATCCTAGGATTGATAAATTTTAAATCAAGTGACTACCCTAGGATTGATTCTTTTTAGTCCAAATGCATCAAAATAAAATTCTGGCAGCGGTCACGTCGGATCCAAATAAGCAATTATAGAAGTGCTAAAACAGACGATAGAAGCGCTATAGTCAAAAGTCTTACAACAGTTTGCAGAAGCGCCATATAATTTTGCAAAAGCACTATAGCTATTTTGAAGAACAAAGGCCAATTGTGTTGGAAACGGGTGGCCGATGCGCTGAAACAGACCGTGGAAGCACTCTAGTTTCCTCCTCATAAGCGCTATAGTTTTCGTCGAAAGTGGTATAGTTTTTGTAGAAGCGTTGAAATAGAGCTTGGAAGCAATATATTTTTCCTCGGAAGTGCTATAGTTTTCATCGGAAGCACCGAAAAATCTCTCACTCGCGCTAAAATGAACACGCCATAAACCTGTACGACACTTTTCAAAGATTTTTTTTGGAATATGGGGTTATGCCCCATGGTGGGAGCCAATTTGTAAGTGTGAATAAGTAACAAAGTAAATACACTTCTTAATGAAACATTATATCAAAGATTCAACAATTAATCTATTAAAAAGAGCAGAAACTTGAAAGCGTCTCATTGTTTCCGATCTCCAAAGATTTATTAAATCACAGAGGGCTCTCAGATTTGGTAAGCACTTGCGACTATTAAAATACCAATCTAGAGAATGGAATGATGCTAAATGCAATGATGTGATGATTGATGATATCTAATTGATAAAAATAAGCTACTGTAATCTATTCTGACATGAAAAATGATAAATAAAAGCTACAGTAAAACTACTATGCAACCATGATTATGATTCTAAATTACTACGATTGCTATGATACTAAGATGCTTGATTTCTTGATTTCTCTATTTCTTGCAGAGTAAGATTGCACAAAGTTGGGATTCTGGATCCATTTCCTGTTGAAGAAGGTTATATTTATAGATTTATGGCAACAGATTTGCATAGGGATAGCAAAGTAGAGGCTTGGATTCAATCTGGAGGATTGAATGGTGAGAGATTGAGAAGATTGAGAAGATTTTGGGAATTGTTCCTCCCCACAAAAACATCAAGCCAGATGATAGGAAGAATTGATGGAAGAGGATGAAGGAGTTGCTTGTAAATTTATCTTCAATTTGTCTCCAAATTTTCCCATGAAGATTGAGTCAATTAATTTAGACATAAATTAGACATATAATATCTAATTTGATTTGTGCAACTTTTGGGTGGAAATAGGAAATAGCTATAGAATGCATTTCCATTGAATATTTGGATTTATTCAATTTAGGCAAGAAGATATTTAATTTAATAAAACAAACCATAAAATTTTATTTATTAATTAAATAAATATGGAGGAAGTGTGATAATTAAATAAAACAAAGTCGAAAACTTGTTTATTTAATTTAGATGAGGATGTAACTAAGATAATAGAAGAATTTAATAATGATAATTAAATAAACTTGTTTATCTAATTAAGAAGAAATAATGTAATAAAGATAGAAGAAATAAAAGGTGAACTATATAAATAAATATTTCTATTTATTTAATAGTAGAAGAATTTAGGGTAATTAATCAAATAAGTCATATTTAATTAATTAGATTCTCCAGACCAATTTTAGGTGTATACAATATGGATATATGGCAAGAAACTCAGGCATTATTAAATGGTAGACATTGATAGAGGATCATGTTAAGGTCCATGTGATGAAACCGTACACAACTTGATATGATGAAACACTACAGGGCATGACTGTATATATATATACACACACAATCTAATAAGAATATTTCATTATATTTGCATACAATGATATATTCACATCAGATTGTGTGTGTATATGTATATACAGGCATGTCGTCTATATATATATCAAGCCTCATGTTGTGTAGGGTTTCATCATATCAAGCCGTGTAGGGTTTCATCGCATGAACCTATATATACATATATATACAATATATATATGTATGTATATATATATAATTGTCTACAAATATATATACAATTTGATAATAAAATATCATTGTCTAAGAAGAATATATCATTGCCTACAAAAATACATATACATTTTGATAATAACATATCATTGTCTGAAAATAAAATATATCATTGTCTGCAAAATATATATACAATCTGATAAGAACATATCATTGTCTGAAAATAATATATCATTCTCTAACCCTACATAGCTTGATATGATGAAACCTTACACGACATGACTGAATATATATATATATAATTGTCTGCAAATTGTAATCTTAAAACCGGTTTATAAATTAGGACAAAAATTGTATACCCATTAATTTTCATGATTATAATGTAGGGATTCGAAGAGAATCCAACAAAATTTGTATACCCATTTAATTTCATGTGCATATTATAATTACTGAAATTGAAAACGTCCACCCATTAACCTGTATCATGGAACCCCTCAATAATTTGGGGCAAAAACTGAAAACCCATAAAATTTCATGATTATACTGGCATTTGACAATATACCCATTAAATTTCATGATTATACTTGGTCAAAATTTTGTCAATGTTATGTTTAAATCACATTACATGTCATTAGTTCATAGAATAATGTCAAAAAAAATCATAGTAGTCAAACCCTCGATGCCATAGACAAAATAATTCATGAGGGATCAAATTTCTACTAGTCACATGTAAATAGAAATGATTACAGTGAAACCCATAATGCCACAAAGAGAAATGATTTTTAAACACACCAAAATGCACTCAAACACCGTCGACGCCAACAAAAACCCATTGTTTAACAAGCAATCTTGCAGGTGAAGAGAGGTGGAGACGTTACTTGCAGTAGAAGGGAGTTGGAGGGATTCACCATGGTCACATGAGCTCTTGTCGACGACAAGAGAGAGGAGACCACAATGAAAACTATGGAAAAATCTATGGGAGATGATGAGTTTAGGACTTAAAGTTACCCAGCAACCCACGATTAGGTTAACTCATACACGTGGTTTGATAAAGGCATATGGGGCACGTGGTGAACTCATACGTGTGGTTTGTTGAAGGCATATGGGGCATGTGGTTAACAATGTAACATGGTGAGGTTGAGATTAAAGTGACCACCTCCTAGCGGACCCATGTGATATTTTGACTAGACCCACATACAAACGTAACTTGAAATAGGCTAATTGATAATTGTAAATAGGATTTTTTTTTTTTTTTAAATGGATTTATAATGAATGGGTATGGGCGAAGTAATGAAAAAGTAGTAGACGAAGGTCCAAAAATACCTTTTTTTAGCACTTTTTTCTTGATGGGTTCGACAAGGCGCGTTTTAAATACCCAAAAGATATTTTTTTCTTTTTAAGGTCCTGACTCGCTTACGAAGAAGCCCAAATTAAATATTTGAAATCAGACCTATTTTGCACTTTGCACGAATGCACGAATGCACAAAGTTAGCCTTGACGACTACTAGTACATCTCCCCTACCATGTTATACATTTTATAACATATTGTATTCCGTTTTTTTTTTTAGAGTCATTGTCTTGAGAGTAAGGAAGACACTACAGTGCATGCATAGTGTTTTCATATATAACAAGTTCTGTGTATAGGAAACAAAGTTAAGCTATGTGTAGAGACATCACATCTTTCCTCTATTGAATTATTAGATTGTAATTAATGCTTCTTAACTTCCAACCCCTGGAAATGATATTTAGATTTGCTATTTTTGGATAATAATGTTTTGTTTAGGATTTGGGTCTTAATTTGGATGTAATGATGCCTTTCTATCACTAGGTGACATCATGCCATACATAAGTTGATTGCATGCCTTACAAATTAATTTTAAAGGCTCAGAAAATGTCAAAGCTATGAGTTCTTGTCATTTGCTTTATGTTTGATGTGTTATGAGTTAGGAGGAAGCACCCAGGACTCCCTTTCTCTTTGGAAATATAATATTTTATATAAATATGGGATGATTGACCCAATTTTATGTCTTGTAACATTTTGGATTTCAATTTTCTTGAATTTTTATACCAGTTATTTAACTTATTTTCAATCAGTTCATTTGGGAAAGTAACACGATAGTTTGTATGATGAAGATAAAATGTTTGTAAATTATATTTATTTATAATGTATTGAGGTTCAAATTGTTATGTAAATTATACTGAATAAACTGAAGTCTTCAAATGGCATAATTAACAATTTTATTGGTTTCTCTATATTTAGTCATATTCACTAACCAAAAATTTGCTCCTTTATCAGGATGTCAAAGTTGTAGCTAAAACTATCTTGCCAACTATGAATAAAATTAACACCCTCATTTAACTCCCATGTAGCTGAGCAGGAGGCCAGAGTATAATTGCATGTGAGTAGGCCAACTAGTGGTTGAAGAGATTTTGCATGTGATAGACCTCAGAATCCATTAGCAATTAATAAAAAATATTTAGGCTAATAAAATTGTGTGATTAGTAAGCATACTACTAGTTTTCCATCCACTTTCTGCTCTCAACCAATAGTCTGCACATTCATTGGTAGGAAGTTGACGCTATGCATCCTTTGTATATTTTATCAACATTATTAGTGCTTAGATATTCTACAATAGTAGCAAAGGGTGGAGTGTAATGGCTTAAATATGTTAACAAAAATTCTTACCTTTTACCTTCAATTTGACAACCATTTATGCAAAGAACATAACACAAATAATTTTTTTTAAATTAAATTATATGGAGAGATGGACCCTATGAAAAAATGGCTTCCTCTTCCTCATCAACCTTCAAGCTTAATTTGATGGTGAAAGACCAATCAATAGCACCAACATTGGAAATCCCTATGAGCCATATGTTACCACTCAACCACATTATCTCCCATTGCTTCAATTAGAAATGAAACTAAAGGGCCCTTATAGTTGGGATCTACAACATGCCAAACCCCATGTATGCTCTAAAAACCCAGCCCCACAATCACATGCTTCAAAACATATTTCACACCAAAACATCATTTGAACTTAATAAAGACCTCGAAAACCTGCTTCACACTTTCTTTAGGTTCTCCTAAATCCAAACATGACCACCACAAAATGAGAGACTACAATAGAATTAACTCAATCCTTTTTTTCAACTTTCATGAATTCTTTCCCTAGCACCATCTTCATCCCTTCTAGAACCACCAAGGAATTGCTTTTGAAATTTTTCTTTCATTCACAACTATGGCATTGCCCCATTAAAGGAAACTTGTCACTTCTTTGCCCACAGGTTGGTCCATCCTTGACTCCATGAATGCATCATGAATGATCTTCATTTTTCTCCACAAAGATCCTTCTATTTCATATACTATAGGAATTAAAAATCAAAATTATTGGTTGTAATCCTTCTTTGCCTCCTCCATAAATGCAACCAATCTTGGAGCCAAATCGTGTATCCATAAACCATAATTTCATAAGTGTTGGGATGTGATAATTACTATAAATTCCTCTTATACACGAAGAAGTGAGAGAACACCCATCAATTCTCAAGTTGGCCAACATGTCAGCAACCTTATTGCCTCTCCATATATATGATTTAATTTGAACATCGTGAACAATTTCAACATTTCCAAACAACTCTGTAATATACTATTTAAATTCTCCCACTTGAAGTGCATTAATTGCTGAGGGAACTTCCTCTTATTATTTTCTTGATATCTTGCTTTAGATCTTTTTTTGAAGTCTATAAAAAATTGTCTTAATTTTTACTTCATTATTTGTTTTAATAAGAAAATGGATACACGTTGCTTTTTTTTTTGTGATTTCTCAAAGTGTAACTAGTTCCCAATTAACCCAAATTATCTCTAGAAGTCCCATCAAAGTTCACTTTATCCATCCTTCTTTCAAAAGATCCATACAAAATTTAATCTCCTAGAAGAATTAGGATTAGCTTTAAGAACCCCATGAATGAGGGAAAATTAAATTATAACTAGCAATTGCACTTTAGTGTGCAATGGGTACGCTGAATAATTGTATGACAATTTTGAAATTGTGTAAGTAGATTGATTGAAATACACATGCAATAATTGTATAAATAGATTGATTAAAACTAAAAAATGTGTCATAAATTACATTATAATTAGATGCTTAAAGATTTAAAGATTTCTAATTTTATAAAAAAACACAAAAAAAGATTCAATATATGATAGGGAACTTCAAATAACTTAATGGTCTGACACAAGCTTTCAAATTACCAAATCTTAAACATACCAGCCAACTGACGCATAAATTGTAGAGACTCAGATACTATGATGTGAAAAACAGATAAAACAATGACAAAGACAAAGACATCAGCCCATAGAGAGTGATCAAAATAACTATCAATCGCTTGATAGATTAGAGAAAACTAAACCAAAATAGGTTTTTTGTAATGCGTATGAGAGAAAGGGAGTCGGCTAACTCCTAGACAAAATTCACCTATGTACATCAAAAAATGCATGAAAAACATACATGGATACATACATAACATGACGAGTTATCGTACTGTGGGGCCCGCCAGACACCTAAAACCAGCGGATGAGATGAAACATTTGGGCAATGGTCAAGTAGGAGTTAACGACACCATTAGGTGGGTTTTCCCGCCTGTTCCCAGGCGAAAAAGCAGGCGGGTTAGCTTCGTCGACAAGTTCCTTTTGTCTAGCGCAGGAAAAGGGAATGGCGTGGGCCTTTTTTGTTTCGAGAAAGGGAGCAAGGTGAAAATACTCTTTGTTTTGTTTCTTATCTGTTGAAAGGGAAAGCTGAAGGTCTGAGTGCACGTGGATGACTTGGAGGAGAATACCGACCAAATAAGCTGAAGTGTGGAGTGCACGTGGAGGAGTTGGAGCAGAATACTGACCAAATCAAGGTGAGGGGTAATGCTTTTGCAAGCAGAGGGTTTTACAAGTGGGAAATACAATGTGGAGTATTTCAGTTTCTTGAATGTCTTCAAAATCACACATTCCATTGTTGTGTTTAAATTTTAGTCGATTGAAAAATAAACTTGCATAAAATAATTGTGAATGGGAAACACAATGTTGGGTTTCAGTTATTTGAATCTCCTTGGTTAAATATAGAGGGTTGTCTCATGGTGGGTTTCTTGCTTCTCAACACCGATGAAAAATAAACCTGCATAAAATAATTGTGATGTATTTATTTACTCATCAAAACAACCATGGGAGGATGAGGGTAAGAGAAGAAAAATAATTGGAATGTTACAAAACATTATGGATGTCTTCCAAATCACACATTCCATTGTTGTGTTTAAATTTCAGTCGATTGAAAAAAAACATGCACAAAATAATTCTGAATGGGAAACACATTGTTGGCTTTTAGTAAAAAAACTACACAAAATAAATGGGAATGGGAAACACAGTGTTGGGTTTCAGTTATTTGAATCTCCTTGTTTAAATGTAGAGGGTTGTCTCATTTTGGGCTTGCTTCTCAACACCGATGGTTTTGCAACATGGAATGTTAAAAAATAGTATGAATGTCTTCCAAATCACACATTCCATTGTTGTGTTTAAATTTCAGTCGATTGAAAAATAAACCTGCACAAAATAATTCTGGATGAGAAACACAATGTTGGGTTTCGGTTATTTCAATCTCCTTGTTTAAATGTAAAGGGTTGTCTCATGGTGGGTTGCTTTCTCCTTAACACCCATGGTTTTGCAACATGGAATGTTACAAAATAGTATGGATGTCTTCCAAATCACACATTCCATTGTTGTGTTTAAATTTCAGTCGATTGAAAAAAAAATCTGCACAAAATAATTCTGAATGGGAAACACATTGTTGGGTTTCAGTAAAACAACTGCACAAAATAATTGTGAATGGGAAACACAATATTGGGTTTCAGTTATTTCAATCTCCTTGTTTAAATGTAGAGATTTGTTTCATGGTGGGTTTCTTGCTTCTCAACAATGATGGTTTTGCAACATGAAATGTTAAAAAATAGTATGAATGTCTTCTGAATCACATATTCCATTGTTGTATTTAAATTTCAGTCGATTGAAAAAAAAAACATGCACAAAATAATTTTAAATGGGAAACAAGTGCTGGGTTTCAATTATTTCAATCTCCTTGTTTAAATGTAGAGGGTTGTCTCATGGTTGTTTGGTTGCTTCTTAACACCCATGGTTTTACAACATGGAATGTTACAAAACAGTATGATGTCTTCCAAATCACACATTCCATTGTTGTGTTTAAATTTCAGTCGATTGAAAAAAAAACCTACACAAAATAATTCTGAATGAGAAACACATTGTTGGGTTTCAGTTATTTCAATCTCCTTGTTTAAATGTAGAGGGTTGTCTCATGGTGGGTTGCTTGCTTCTTAACACCCATGGTTTTGCAATATGGAATATTACAATATAGTATGACTATCTTCCAAATCACACATTCCATTGTTGTGTTTAAATTTCAGTCGATTGAAAAAAAAAACCTGCACAAAATAATTCTGAATGAGAAACACAGTGTTGGGTTTTAGTTATTTCAATCTCCTTGTTTAAATGTAGAGGGTTGTCTCATGGTGGGTTGCTTGCTTTTTAACACTGATGGTTTTGCAACATGGAATGCTACAAAATAGCATGAATGTCTTTCAAATCACACATTCCATTGTTGTGTTTAAATTTCAGTCGATTGAAAAAAAAATTGCACAAAATATTTGTGAATGGGAAACATAGTGTTGGGTTTCAGTTATTTCAATCTCCCTGTTTAATTGTAAAGGGTCGTCTCATGCTGGGTTGCTTGCTTCTTAACACCCATGATTTTGCAACATGATATGTTACAAAATAGTATGAATGTCTTCCAAATCACACCTTCCATTGTTGTGTTTAAATTTCAGTCGATTGAAAAAACAACTGCACAAAATAATTGTGAATGAGAAACACAGTGTTGGGTTTCAGTTATTTGAATGTCCTTGTTTAAATGTAAATGGTTGTCTCATGGTGGGTTGGTTGCTTCTTAACACCGATGGTTTTGCAACATGGAATGTTACAAAATAGCATGAATTTATTCCAAATCACACATTCCATTGTTGTGTTTAAATTTCAGTCGATTGAAAAAAAACTTGTACAAAATAATTTTGAATGAGAAATAGATTGTTGGGTTTCAGTTATTTCAATCTCCTTGCTTAAATGTAAAGGGTTTTCTCATGGTTGGTTTCTTGCTTCTTAACACCCACTGTATTGCAACATGGAATGTTACAAAATAGTATGAATGTCTTCCAAATCACACATTCCATTGTTGTGTTTACATCTCAGTTGATTGAAAAAAAAATTGCACAAAATAATTCTGAATGGGAAACAGAGTGTTGGATTTCAATTATTTTAATCTCCTTGTTTAAATGTAAAGGGTTGTCTCATGGTTGGTTGTTTGCTTCTTAACACCCATGGTATTGCAACATGGAATGTTACAAAACAGTATGAATGTCTTCAAAATCACACATTTCATTGTTGTGTTTATATTTTAGTTGATTAAAAAAAAACTGCACAAAATAATTATGAATGGGAAACACAGTGTTGGGTTTCAACTATTTCAATCTTCTTGTTTAAAAGTAAAGGGTTGTCTCATGGTCAGTTGCTTGCTTCTTAACACCCATGGTTTTTTAACATGGAATGTTACAAAACAATATGAATGTCTTCCAAATCACACATTTCATTGTTGTGTTTAAATTTCAGTTGATTGAAAAAAAACTGCACAAAATAATTTTGAATGGGAAACACTGTGCTGGGTTTCAGTTATTTTAATTTCCTTGTTGAAATGTAAAGGTTTGTCTCATGGTCGGTTTTCTTGCTTCTTAACACCCATTGTTTTGCAAAGGTGGCAACATTTTGATCCCAGGTTTTCTTCGACATGGTGCTTCCTGGTGAAGTTGCAGAATCAGAAATCGAGCCAGTACTAGTCATTCAACCTAATTTAATGTGGCTCAAGGAGGAACAACTAGAAATTGTTTATGAGATATGTTCGCTTGCATGGAAGGAAAATTCCAGCGACGTCGAATATTGGAGGGTGATCTTTGTCTTAGATAGAGAGGAAGAGTGAGCCAGATTTAATAATTTGCTTAATGAAATGCTTGCAGAGATTTTTTGGGGTCCGGCTCATCTAGTAGTTTAGCGAACTTGGTTTCTTTATGCATTTTTCAATTAAAACGGTTTGTTTCAACAGAAACTGAATCTTTACTTTACATGCATGAAAATTTTGTAATTATGAATAGTGACTGAAATCCTAGGGCGTAATAGAAACAATGTTTGTTTCTTAATGAATTATTGCAACCTCAACCATTTTTAAGGAGGATTGCAAATAGTTATTGGAGAAAAAAAAAGGGGAGGAAAGAAAGAGAGGAAAAGGGGGGAGAAGGGCATTTTCTGTTTTGAGACAATTTTGTTACACAGCCATGGAGTCTTTGAACCTATATTTTTTATTGAGAAAAAAAAGGAAATAAGACTGAATCTTTGAGTTTGTTAATATTTTCTTGATCGCAAATGTCTTTGTGCTTATGTGATCGTTCTTCATTATGATAATTGTTGAGTCGAATTGTGTTTATGTTTTATTTATTGAATCTGTGAATTCTAAAAAAATCATCTTGTGAAATTAGTTTGTTGTTTATCTTTCCTTGTCTCATGGTTTGTTGGTTGCTTCTTAAATGGTTGTCTCATGGTGGGTTGCTTGCTTCTTAACACCCACGGTTTTACAACATGAAATGTTACAAAATAGTATGAATGTCTTCGAAATCACACATTCCATTGTTGTGTTTAAATTTCAATTGATTGAAAAAAAATCTGCACAAAATAATTGTGAATTGGAAACACAGTGCTGGGTTTCAGTTATTTGAATCTCCTTGTTTAAATGTAGAGGGTTGTCTCATGGTGGGTTTCTTGCTTCTCAACACTGATGGTTTTGCAACATGGAATGTTAAAAAATAGTCTGAATGTCTTCCAAATCACACATTCCATTGTTGTGTTTAAATTTCAGTTGATTGAAAAAAAAATTGCATAAAATAATTCTAAATGAGAAATGCGGTGTTGGGTTTCAGTTAGTTGAATTTCCTTGTTTAAATATAGAGGGTTGTCTCATGGTGGGTTGCTTGCTTCTTAACACCCATAGTTTTGCAACATGGAATGTTACAAAATAGTATGGATGTCTTCCAAATCACACATTCTTTTTTTGTGTTTAAATTTTAGTTGATTGAAAAAAAAATGCACAAAATAATTCTGAATGGGAAACACAGTGTTGGGTTTTAGTTATTTCAAACTTTTTTTTAAAATGTAGAGGGTCGTGTCATGATGGGTTCCTTACTTCTTAACACCGGTGGTTTTGAAACATGGAATGTTACAAAACAGTATGAATGACTTCCAAATCACACACTCCATTGTTGTGTTTAAATTTCAGTTGATTGAAAAAAAAATCTTCACAAAATAAATATGAATGAGAAACACAGTGCTGGATTTCACTTATTTCAATCAACTTGTTTAAATGTAAAGGGTTGTCTCATGGTGGGTTGCTTGCTTCTTAAAACCCATGGTTTTGTAATATGAAATGTTACAAAACAATATGGATGTCTTCCAAATCACACATTCCATTGTTGTGTTTAAATTTTAGTTGACTGAACAAAAAATATGCACAAAATAATTGTGAATGGGAAACACAGTGTTGGGTTTCAGTTATTTCAATCTCCTTGTTTAAATGTAGAGGGTTGTCTCATGGTGGGTTGTTTGCTTCTTAACACCCATGGTTTTGAAAATTGGAATGTTACAAAATAGTATGAATGACTTCCAAATCACACATTTCATTGTTGTGTTTAAATTTCAATCGATTGAACAAAAAATGTGCACAAAATAATTCTAAATGGGAAACACAGTGTTGGGTTTCAGTTATTTCAATCTCCTTGTTTAAATGTAGAGGGTTGTCTCATGTTGGGTTGCTTGCTTCTTAACACCCATGGTTTTACAACATGGAATGTTACAAAACAGTATGAGTGACTTCCAAATCACACATTCCATTGTGTTTAAATTTCAATTGATTGAACAAAAAACCTCCACAAAATAATTTTGAATGGGAAACACAATGTTGGGTTTTAGTTATTTCAATCTTCTTGTTTAAATGTAGAGGATTATCTCATGGTGGGTTGCTTGCTTCTTAACACCCATGGTTTTGCAACATGGAATGTTACAAAATAGTATGGATGTCCTCCAAATCACACATTCCATTGTTGTGTTTAAATTTCAGTTGATAGAACTAAAATTCTGCACAAAATAATTGTGAATCGGAAACACAGTGCTGAGTTTCAGTTACTTGAATCTCCTTGTTTAAATGTAAAGGGTTGTGTCATGGTGGGTTTCTTGCTTCTCAAAACTAACGGTTTTTCAAGATGGAATGTTAAAAAATAGTATGAATTTCTTCCAAATCACACATTCCATTGTTGTGTTTAAATTTTTGTTGATTGAAAAAAAAACTGCACAAAATAATTCTGAATTAGAAATGCAGTGTTGGGTTACAGTTAATTGAATCTCCTTGTTTAAATGTAGAGGGTTGTCTCATGGTGGGTTGCTTGCTTCTTAACACCCACGGTTTTATAAAATGGAATGTTACAAAATAGTATGGATGTCTTCCAAATCACAAATTCCATTGTTGTGTTTAAATTTCAATTGATTGAAAAAAAAATCTGCACAAAATAATTGTGAATTGGAAACACAGTGTTGGGTTTCAGTTATTTCAATCTCCTTGTTTAAATGTAAAGGGTTGTCTCATGGTGGGTTGTTTTCTTCTTAACACCAATGGTTTTGCAACATGGAATGTTACAAAACAGTATGAATGACTTCCAAATCACACATTCCATTGTTGTGTTTAAATTTTAGTTGATTGAAAAAAAAACTGCACAAAATAATTCTGAATTAGAAATGCAGTGTTGGGTTATAGTTAGTTGAATCTCCTTGTTTAAATGTAGAGGGTTGTCTCATGGTGGGTTGCTTGCTTCTTAACACCCACAGTTTTGTAAAAATGGAATGTTACAAAATAGTATGGATGTCTTCCAAATCACAAATTCCATTGTTGTGTTTAAATTTCAGTTGATTGAAAAAAAAATCTGCACAAAATAATTGTGAATGGGAAACACAGTGTTGGGTTTCAGTTATTTCAATCTCCTTGTTTAAATGTAGAGGGTTGTCTCATGGTGGGTTGTTTGCTTCTTAACACCAATGGTTTTGCAACATGGAATGTTACAAAACAATATGAATGACTTCCAAATCACACATTCCATTGTTGTGTTTAAATTTCAATCGATTGAACAAAAATTTTGCACAAAATAATTGTGAATGAGAAACACAGTGTTGGGTTTCTATTATTTCAATCTCCTTGTTTAAATGTAGAGGGTTGTCTCATGGTGGGTTGCTTGCTTCTTAACACCTACGGTTTTGAAACATGGAATGTTATAAAACAATATGAGTGACTTCCAAATCGCACATTCCATTTTTGTGTTTAAATTTCAATTGATTGAACAAAAAATCTGCACAAAATAATTGTGAATGGGAAACAGAGTGTTGGGTTTCAGTTATTTCAATCTCCTTGTTTAAATGTAGAGGGTTGTCTCATGGTGGGTTGCTTGCTTCTTAACACCGATGGTTTTGCAACATGGAATGTTACAAAGTAGTATGAATGACTTCCAAATCATACATTCCATTATTGTGTCTAAATTTCAGTTGATTGAACAAAAAACCTACACAAAATAATTGTGAATGAGAAACACACTGTTGGGTTTCATTTATTTCAATCTCCTTGTTTTAATGTAGAGGGTTGTCTCATGGTGGGTTGTTTGCTTCTTAACACTCACGGTTTTGCAACATGGAATGTTACAAAACAATATGGATGTCTTCCAAATCACACATTCCATTGTTGTGTTTAAATTTCAGTTGATTGAACAAAATATCTACACAAAATAATTGTGCATGGGAAACATACTGTTGGATTTCAGTTATTTCAATTTCCATTTTTAAATGTAGAGGGTTGTCTCATGGTGGGTTGCTTCTTTCTTAACACCGATGGTTTTACAACATGGAATGTTACAAAACAGTATGAATGACTTCCAAATTACACATTCCATTGTTGTGTTTAAATTTTAGTCGATTGAACAAAACCTGCACAAAATAATTCTGAATGAGAAACACAGTGTTGGGTTTCAGTTATTTCAATCTCTTTGTTTAAATGTAGACGGTTGTCTCATGGTGGGTTGCTTGCTTCTTAACACCGATGGTTTTGCAACATGGAATGTTACAAAATAGTATGAATGACTTCCAAATCACACATTCCATTGTTGTGTTTAAATTTTCATTGATTTAACAAAAAACCTGCACAAAATAATTCTGAATGGGAACCACAGTGCTAGGTTTCAATTATTTCAATCTCTTTGTTTAAATGTAGAGGGTTGTCTCATGATGGTTTGCTTGCTTGTTAACACCCACGGTTTTGCAACATGGAATGTTACAAAATAGTATGGATGTCTTCCAAATAACACATTCCATTGTTGTGTTTAAATTTCAATCGATTGAACAAAAAATCTGTACAAAATAATTGTGAATGAGAAACACAGTGTTGGGTTTCAGTTATTTCTATCTCTTTGTTTAAATGTAGAGGGTTGTCTCATGGTTGGTTGGTTGTTGTTTAACACCGATGGTTTTGCAACATGGAATATTACAAAACAGTATGAATGACATCCAAATCACACATTCCATTGTTGTGTTTAAATTTTAGTCGATTTGACAAAAAACCTGCACAAAATAATTCTGAATGAGAAACATAGCGTTGGGTTTCAGTTATTTCAATCTCCTTGTTTAAATGAAGAGGGTTGTCGCATGGTGAGTTGCTTGCTTCTTGACACCCACGGTTTTGCAACATGGAATGTTACAAAATAGTATCGATGTCTTCCAAATCACACATTCCATTGTTGTGTTTAAATTTCAGTTGATTGAACAAAACATCTACACAAAATAATTGTGAATGGGAAACACAGTGGTGGATTTCCTTTATTTCAATCTCCTTGTTTAAATGTAGAGGGTTGTCTCATGGTGGGTTGCTTGCTTCTTAACACTGATGGTTTTGCAACATGAAATGTTACAAAATAGTATGAATGACGTCCAGATCACACATTCCATTGTTGTGTTTAAATTTTAGTCGATTGAACAAAAAATTTGCACAAAATAATTATGAATGGGAAACACAGTGCTGGGTTTTAGTTATTTCCATCTCCTTGTTTAAATGTAGAGGGTTGTCTCATGGTAGGTTGCTTGCTTCTTAACACCCATGGTTTTGCAACATGAAATGTTACAAAAAAGTATGAATGACTTCCAAATCACACATTCCATTTTTGTGTTTAAATTTCAGCCGATTGAATAAAAATCTTGCACAAAATTATTGTGAATGAGAAACATAGTGTTGGATTTCACTTATTTCAATCTCTTCGTTTAAATGTTCAAGGTTGTCTCATGGTGGGTTGCTTGCTTCTTAACACCCATGGTTTTGCAACATGGAATGTTAAAAAATAGTATGGATGCCTTCCAAATCACATATTCTATTTTTTGTGTTTAAATTTCAATTGATTGAACAAAAAATCTGCACAAAATAATTGTGAATGGGAAACACAGTGTTGGGTTTCAGTTATTTCAATCTCCTTGTTTAAATGTAGAGGGTTGTCTCATGGTGGGTTGTTTGCTTCATAACACCCATGGTTTTGCAACATGGAATGTTACAAAACAATATGAATGACGTCCAAATCACACACTCCATTGTTGTGTTTAAATTTCAGTCGATTGAACAAAAAACGTGCACAAAATAATTTTGAATGGAAAACACAGTGTTGGGTTTCAGTTATTTCAATCTCCTTGTTTAAATATAGAGGGTTGTCTCATGGTGGGTTGCTTGTTTCTTAACACCCACGGTTTTGCAACATGGAATGTTACAAAACAGTATGGATGTCTTCCAAATCACACATTCCATTGTTGTGTTTAAATTTCAGTTGATTGAACAAAAAATCTGCACAAAATAATTGTGAATGGGAAACATAGTGCTAGGTTTCAGTTATTTCAATCTCCCTGTTTAAATGTAGAGGGTTGTCTCATGGTGGGTTGTTTGTTTCTTAACACCCATGGTTTTGCAACATGGAATGTTACAAAACAGTATGAATGTCTTCCAAATCACACATTCCATTGTTGTGTTTAACTTTTGAACCATTGAAAAAATCAATTGGAAAAAAGAAATGTGATTTGGAAAACACAGTGTTGGGTTTCAGTTATTTGAATGTCCTTGTTTAAATGTGAATGGTTGTCTCATGGTGGGTTGCTTGCTTCTTAACACCTACAATTTTGAAACATGGAATGTTACAAAATAGTATGGATGTCTTCCAAATCACATATTCCATTGTTGTGTTTAAATTTCAGTTGATTGAAGAAAAAATCTGCACAAAATAATTGTGAATGGGAAACAGAGTGCTGGGTTTCAGTAATTTCAATCTCCTTGTTTAAATGTAGAGGGTTGTCTCATGGTGGGTTGTTTGCTTCTTAACACCCATGGTTTTGCAACATGGAATGTTACAAAATAGTATGAATGAATTCCAAATCACACATTCCATTGTTGTGTTTAACTTTCGCACCATTAAAAAAATCAATTGGAAAAAAGAAATGTGATTTGGAAAACACAGTGTTGGGTTTCAATTATTTGAATGTCCTTGTTTAAATGCGAATGGTTGTCTCATGGTGGGTTGTTTGCTTCTTAACACCTACGGTTTTGAAACATGGAATGTTACAAAACCGTATGAATGTATTCAAAATAACACATTCCATTGTTGTGTTTGAATTTCACATGATTTAAAGAAAAGTGCAAAAATTATTGTGATTTGGAAAGCACAGTGTTGGGTTTCAGTTAATGTCAAGGGTTGTCTCATGGTACGTTTATTGATTCTTAACACCTACGATTTTGCAACATGGAATGTTACAAGACAGTATGATACCAAACCACACATTCCATTGTTGTGTTTGAATTTTGCATGATTGAAAGAAAAGTGCCGAAAATGATTGTGATTCAGAAAACACAATGTTGGGTTGTTGGATTGTCTGATTTCCAACATGCGTTTGTGTTATATTTTAATGCATAGATTGATTGAATTTAGCACCTTTAATTTTCCTCGGTTGACGTTGGAACGTCCTATTGGTTTCACGCGGGTGAGAGAAATGCAAGCACATTTTATCTATGGTTAATGAATGATTGTTTTCTTTTTCTTCACACAATCCACACTAATTTTAAGTATTCGTCCAATTTTGTGATTTCCTAGAATGGGGAGAGGTTTGAAATGTAAGAAGCTAGATGAATTGTAGGTGCAAGATGTACAAAATGGAGGCTCTCCTTTTTTGTCTTCCGATTTGGAATGGGTTGCTATTTCCATCAACAAGGATAAGGTTCGTGACCTTGTTGCAGCAATTCCTCTTATGAGACTTGATCACTTCATTCACGGTGAAACATCCATTGAAGGTGTAGAAACCAATTTGTGGACAAGAAAATAAGAGAACCTACCACCTCGTGTCTCGTCTACGAAAAAACTTATAGAAAAACAATTTTGTTTAAGAGGTTTGTCTATATCGACATTCATTTCTATGGTCGAATGATATTTTACTCTCTCTTGGTTGAACATGATGAGATGATACCTTTCTCACAGCTTCTGGTGTCAATTCAGTCCTGAAGACAAGAGAGACCAGCCTCCACCAAATAAGAAACGACATAAGACATTTATAAAAATGTGAGGTTGTCAATACCACTTCATGGTAAAGTTTATGGAAGGCAAACCCAATGTTGCCTATATTATCTACAAAGAAATGTTCCACGTAGATAAAAATGGTGAATTTTTCCATGGCATTCATGACACAAGTGGAGAGAAGTGTTCTATGTTTACCACTAATCTATCCACAGAGTGCAAAAGTTATATTGAAAGCCTTTTGCTCATAGACGTCAGTGTCAATGCAATAATGGATAGACACATCAGAAATCCTGTGTTATGTGGCAAGATGTCCAAGAGAGATCAATTCCTTACAAGAAATGATGTAATGAATGTCTGACGAAAGGTGCATTCTACTCACGCACAAAAACACAAAGTTGATTCGACAAGTATCCTATTATGGAGTGGACAGGACTTTGACAACTTCTACTTTCAACGGCCCGATGGGAACAATACGCCTTGTGTTATCGGGGTTTAGACTCCATGGATGTTGGATAGGATGGTTATTTGCTCGCACAATTCAGTCATCTCGATGGATTCCACATTTGCAACTAACAAATATGAGGTGAGGCCTTACAAACATTGACAAATAGTTCGTCGTGTTTTCAATGATCTTCTTGGCTGTAAACTTCACAATGCTCACGCTGAGTTGTTTTATCTATAGTATCCATTGTATACTCTCCTCGTTTTCGATGAGCAATAGAGTGGTATGTCGGTTGTGTGGGTATTCTCCTCAAGAAACAAGATTGAGGACATCTCTACGTGGCTACACGTATTGCTTGATCATGGAAGAAGAGCCAGGCCCGACTAGAGAATCAATGCATTTTTGACTGATGATGCGACTGTAGAGATCCAAGCCATATAATATGTGCATCACTTTCTTCATTTGTGTACCTTTCTAATTTTATTTTCATTTTCAATGCCACTTTCTCATGCAGTCAAGCAGTAAACAATATTGTTTGTATTGTCTATTAGGGCTATCTTTCAATGTCGTGTGCTTCTATGCCTTTAGAATGTCAAAAGGGCTTGGCTAAAGAATGTATATAAGTATGCAGCCAAGGAAAGGGCAATGGACATCTTCCGCAGTCTTGGCACGATCATGATGGAAATCGGTGACACCGAAGATTGTGTCACTCAGCTATTGAACTCTTTCTTTCAGGAGTTCAATGATCAGCCTCGATTCTTAGAGTACTTCAAGAAGACCTGGTGAGAAGGAGAAGGTCGAATTGGTGAGTTGATAATTTTTGTCACCTCACATGATTCACACCATTCAAATTATTTGATGTCACCTCTAATACGTTATGGCTTACTTGACTATTGGATGTTTTTTTCGCAGCCATGTGGTTGAAAAATTGTAGACTATTCCCCCATGCAAACTAGGATACGAATGCAACCATTTAGTCATACCATTGCGCACTAAAAACTTGATACTTGTGTGATTGTTCAAAAAAATGCAATAGGAGAATGGACTATTTGTATTACACACTTGTGTATAAAATAGAACCATTCTATAGGAAAAAGGAAAAGTTGTAGCATTATGATTTTTTGATGAACAATTTAAGTATTTAAATATGTGATCTAGTGTGGAGCAGGCCAAGGCAATTCCAAACAATGACTATATTCCTGATGAAACGGATCCTAGATGGTACTCGGTGAAAATTCAAAGTAGGTCAATGCACTACCTTGTTCGGAAATTTGGGGAGCACCTTTTTGTTTGTGACTGCCCTTGGAGTTTGTAGGGGAACACTTGAAAACATGTCGTGAAGGTTGCTCACTTCATTAAAATATCATCTATCGTTGAAGGGGTGGTCCACGGTAAGTGAATTTCAATTCGAATTGCATTACTTTATTGGAGTCAATTGTGTTTTGCATTTTCTATAACCTAATAAAAAAAAATTCTCTGTGCTCATTTAGATGGGGGAGTTCAACCTATTGATACAGACATAGATTTGAATGACACATTGTCAGAGGGGGTCATAGAAGAAAACAATCCTAATGTTTTGACCCCTTGCAAGCTCCTTCTATGACTCATGTATATGATGAACATGTGGTGATAATGTCTGTTTGGAATGACACTAACGAAATCTTGAAGAAAGTGATGCGTACACCGCCACAATCTCTACAACAGGTGCAATCATATGCAAAATGCATGAACAGGTTTGTAGAGGACCTACGACAATCAAATGCATTTCCATTTGAATTCATTTTGGATCCTGATCAAGCTGCAACTAGCACCATTCGCATGTGTCCATGGTTTAGTGCAACCAGGGATCATCGTCGACATCCAACCCAGTGTACGAAGCATTTCGCACAACAGTCAAATCATCGAACCCCTTTGGATGAGTCCCATCCCTTCTCCATGAACAATAGTTTGAATTTGAATGTCAATATGCAATGTGAGACTTCAGGTGCAACTACTATGGATGTGGCAAAGGATACAACATCTAATATGGGTGAGTATGAGAAAAACCATTTCAATTTCTTTATTGTAATAGGAAATGGTATTGCAGATTTCCTTTTTCCAATATGTGCTTGTACCATGTCATAAAATTTGTGATTTCTTTTATGGATTTTTTTGTTCACTTCAGCATTCCAATCTTGGGAAAGGAGTCCTCGTCGGCGACTGTCTTTCATGGGTGTAAACCCAATGGAAGGTATGGTTTGAATTTAATAACTTTTCTTACATAAGTCCAATTTTTGGTATGACATTATGTAGTTTAAGAAGTGTATTTGTTGAATCATGCAAGGGAAGCGAACCATTCAATGTTTGGTTGTCGATCTTTAGAAAATACAAAATATTTCCAATGAAAAAGGATGCGTACAAGTTGGTAACTGAGGAAAGTGAATTCAATGGGGCTGAAAGTTTTCTCCTAAAGAATGGTCAGACATTCTTCAAACATGACTAATTAAGCCCACAAAAACTTAATCTTACCTTAAACTTTGTTGCCCCCAAGTTTGATAGACATTCACTTACTAAACCCACCATATTTCACCTAAAAGTTGCCTTATGAAAGATGTGTGATGCAATGGATGTAATCAGCGATGTGATCTCCGTATGTGGGTTTCAAGTATGTTGAGGGGGACTAAAATGGGTCTCTACAATGATGATTATTTGTAGGGGTTATTAAGATTTTGAGATAGTTAAGTTGACAAATTTGAGTGTGTTTTCCATCGTGCAACTGTTATGTGCATTTTATGTTTGGAACATATGAATACATATTCAAATGGAATGTTTTGTGAAAGAAAGGGTTGCCACAAAAAAAGAAGGTGAAATTTGAGACCTTGTTTTGTTACAGTCTGTAGAAAATAAAAATGTCAAGTACAACCAATTGTGTTTTCCATCCTGCAACTGTGATGTACATTTTGTGTTTGGAACAGAAATATATTTTCTATAATTCATTATTTCAACTCATCTGATTGCAACAAATATAATGCTCAAATTATTTTCCATGTTGGAAAAGACACTGTCCATACACAGTTAATTAGTTATGAAAATTTTTCTTTCGCTTTCAATTTTTTTTAGCAACTGTTTCTTGTGTTTCTAATTAGAGAATGTTGTTTGTATGTGCTGAAATTTTTGTTCTCTTTCCTTTCAGGCATTTTTCTTCCCATTGTTCGACTCGTGCATTGCCATATGCCCATTGGGGATACCGCACGTGTTGCCTCGTTCAATTCAAAATAATAGGTACAATCTCTTTAGTGCATACATTATCTATATCTTCCACTTTGCTCACTTATTTTTTCACCATTTCCATTGCATTGACAATGTCTTTCTAATTAGAGAATGCAAGTCTACCTTCTAAAAAAGTTGTTTTGTCTTTCATTTCAGGAATTTTACAACTTGTTGTTGCAGTTCTATAGAAGATGTCCCATAGTTCTCGATCATGGGTGGCTAGTTGGTTGACCAACTAGCCACTTGTATCTTTCATGCAATATTCTTGCTCGAATTGAGGAACTCAACCTCCCGTACAGGTTGCGGGAAAAGATGTTAAGGAGAATTAATAGAAAAGGGCCAAACCGCACAGATTTGCACTATGATAATTATGCTCACTTCTTCAACAGTGTCTTTGGTGTATGGGAACATATGGGAATGGAAGTTCAATATTACAATCTACAAATATAGATTGTCAATTTATGTGATTGGCCAATGTGTCTTTACCGAGAAATTCGAGACCTTTTCCTAGCTGGATGCATCTAGAAGGTGTGCATTAGACCAACAATTATCATACATAGGCACAATATTAAGGATCAGCTGTGCATGAGGTTTATGAGATTCCTCAAGGGGGAATCTCTAATTAGTAATCACAAAGGTCCTGTGGAGGAATGGTTGCTAACCATGTTCAAATTCAACCACATTGTCAGGTTTAAGATCCACCGTGTCAGGCCCTCCTTCAGGCTGCTACATGAGAATTACAGGGTGCCAACATTGTATGTTGTCAATTCCACCTTGACAATCAGAGTACAACAAATGCTTCCAGATGCTGAGAACACAAAGATTATACCTGTTCGTAAATGGTTGACATAGTCCTCAGTGTTACCAATATTAAATGTGCATTGTAATTTTCTTCAGATTGTTTAATATTGACTCAAAATGTTTTTACATTTCATTGTGTGATGCGCATTGTTCTTACAAAATTTGATGGTGAACTTGAATACACTATTTTGTTACAGTCTGTGTTTTCCATTCTACAAATTTTCTTGTGCATCTTCTCTTGGAAATGTATAAGGATATTGAAATGGAATGCTGAAATGGAAATTCAAAATCTGTAAATGTCTCTGTACATTGGTGACTTGATGAGTTTTGTTTGTGGAATATCAATCCTTGTTGTGTAATTTTCTTTTATAGAGGTTTTTGGGCATAGGTGACTCCATTCCAAGATAGGGATTGGTGAATTTATGAGTATTTGGAGACCATTAATTGACTATCCTTTCAGGACAGAATTCTCAAAAGGCATAGATTGAACAGTATTTGGAGTGTTTGGAATTTCCTTCCTTGAAAGGCTAAAAAGACATTGAAGATTCATTCAAATAGAGTATTTTACATGCCATGGAACTAACTTAAGAGTGTAAGAGAGTCTTTTGTTGTTCTCTATCAAATTGAATGATTAAAGGAAACCTAATTAGGTCGGTTATGGACGGTCTATTTTGAAAGTTCACATATGGAGATTTTTAAGTTGGGGATTGTTTTATGTCAATCATTTGTTGTTGGCTGAAAGGTGGATTTTTCTAGTTTAGTCATGGGTGATCCCACAATAGTGGTTTAAAATTTTTGGGCAAACTGGACACTACAATTATTATTTTTAACTAAATCTTCACTTTCGGGCTCTTGTAGCGGCTAAACCGTGAGGAATTTGAAAATGATGCAAACTAGAGTCTCATCACATTTTGTCTGTAGATTCTAAAAATATTTTTTTGAAAACTTTTGGAATCAGATTGCACTTTTTTTTCCATCTCCCACGAAAACTAGTTTTTTTCAAAAATCAACATTTTTAAAAAGTGACGCTCACCATATACAACATAACTTTTTTTGTATGAAGGATAAAATTCTAATTTTTTTGAATTTAGATTTGTAACTATGATATCTAGCACTTGCATTTGGTATCATAATTTTTTATTGAACATTTTTTCCTTAATCAAATTTCAAAGTCAAACCAATTGCAATTCAGACATATGTGGACTGTATACAATATAACTTTTTCTGTATGAATCGAAATTCAATTTTATTTTTTTTATTGGATCAAGGACATCAATACCCAGTCTCAACATATTTTTAAATTTTTTATTTTGATAATCTGTTATTTTTCCACATGTGCAGACCAGAGATTTTGATTTTCAATGAAAAACCTATGTTTAATAAAACTAAAAAATAAAATACATAATAAAAGAAAATCATATTAAAACTATATTTGACGGATAGCTCATTCTGAGGACTATCATTATCTAGCTGGGTTTCTGAAGTTTTCTGCATTTTCAAATTCAAATTGAGCTTCAAACGATAATTTTTTACCAAAAAAAACTATTTTTTAAGAAGATAGGGTAAAAGGGGGGTTCAGCCGAACCTATGTTCGGCCGAACCCCTTTAAAATAATAAGGGAAATTATTTTAAAGGTGTTCGGCCGAACCCACCTGAAATTGGTTCGATTGAACCCCTTCAATATACATACGAAAGTCAAACAAGTTTTTCAGGGATTTTTTTCATTTTTTCGAGATACTCTGGTAAATGGCATTTTCCAGGCGACCCACGTGCTTTCAAACCTGTCGACTAAAAAAGACAAATCATAGGTGAAAAATGTTGGATTTTTTGAAAATGTTCATATTTTATTTCTTTTTGTTGCATTTGTTTTGATTAATATAAGTTTTTTCAATTCTTATGACAAATTTTTTGCATTTTGTAGGAGAATTTGTTGTTAGCTTAAATCAAACATTTGTGTTTTGAAGAAGAAAATGGGACAAAAAGCAAAAAGAAAAAACAAAGCTCAACGAAAATTTTCAACAGATAAAGAAGAAAATAGACGCAAACAAAACTCGACAAATTATCATAGAAAGAAACAAGGTACGTGTTTATTTATTCTCTTTTTCGTCAAATATGGGTAAATTTATTTACTTACAATAGTGATTTTATCATATGTTTTATCTATCAACAAGGAAAAATGCATCCAATAATTGATATATAAGAAAATTGAATGTTCTTGAGTTCTATAAAACTAAAATCTGCAAATTATCACTAGATTTTATGAATGTTTATACTAAATGTTTTACTAGTTTTGATCTACAATATATTTCTTTTTATTTGTATTTTTTGTAGCGCCCAATTTTGCATAGATATCTATGTGTATGTCTTTTAAATCCTTATATTTATTTCATCCAATTGTGCATCATCAATTATATAGATATGGTAGAAACACCATTTTTCATCAATATTTCTCCCTCTATCAAGTAGTATCTCCCTTTGTATCAATACATGAAAATGAATAGTAGGGAAATTATTATGTATAACCAAATTGGATTAAAGAAGATGACACAAGATAATTCAACAAAAGAGAATTTTTAAACTCATATAAAAAACCTAAATAGTGATAATTAGTTGAGAAGGTGGGGATAACTCAAAAACCCCACAAACACACAAAAATTAGTAAAAAATATAAGTAAATTATAATAATTAGAATCATATTAGTTAACAATAACTATTTTTGGATTAGGATAGATTTAACAAGAAGTACGATGAATATATACACATAAAGCACACATTAACTAAATAAGTTTATATGCGAAGAACATATACATTTGTAGAAGTATGTATCTAAAATAATATTTTCTAAATTTTCTAACACATAATCTAACATAGAATTAGAATATTCTTTATAAGAGTGAAATAATTCATAAAGAAATAAACATATATTGATAGTAAAAAGAAAAATGTATTGAATTTGATAACCTAAATAAAAAGTTGAAAGTTTTAACTAACTCTATTCCTAGATTTAAGATTAATAACACAAAAATACTATCCAAAATAGATAAATCAACAAGTGTAAATGGTCTTAAATCTAAATTGGTTTCACCTATATAAACTATGCAAGCTTATTTTTCCTATTAAAAAAAGTACTATGTTTTTATTAAACAAAATATTAAAAATGAGATTTAATTATAAACAAAGAAAAACCTAGAATGAGAGTTGAGAAATAGATATCTCATCATGATAGAAATCTAGAATTATGAATCAATAGAAGATAATAAAAATTACATCATGTTTCCTAGATGGTAGCACATGACTACATTAAGGTCTATATGTCTACATAGATTTTTGTTGTACATAAAAAATAACAATTTATACAAAATTTGAAAATCTATAAAATAAGAATAAAATACACAACCAATAACAAGAAACTTTAGTAGAATAACATGATAAATTCGTTAAAATAAATTAAATGATATAAAATGGTCATAATGTTATTTAAACTGAGTGAGCTAAGATAATATAATTATGATAGATAGGAAAAGACACAAAACCTCCATGTGAAAAGATTTCCAAGAATACATGTAGCTAGTGCCACAAAGGGAAAGGGGTGAATTTTGGTTATCTTACCAATTATATTGTCAAATCCCTAATTTGGTATTTTTACCTCCACAAATAATCAAATAAAAAGACATTAGATTAATATGGTTACGCTCTTATCTTATGTGCATCTAGAAGTTCTAAGACGAGTACAACATAAAAAATATATATAATCTATAGCAATAAGTGTATCCCTTAGATATATAAAATAAATAAAATTGAGAAGATGGATCAACATGAAAATATAATAGTTCAAACTATCAAATGTTGTAATTTACACTCATATTTTTGATGAAAAATAGTCATGAGTAATGCACGTGTTATTTTCTTCATGTAATACCTGATAAATTATTGTGTACTATAAAGTGTATTTTTATTGATTTGGGGCAATTTTAATTTAATGACTCATTTATCTATAAGATGGGAGGGGAAAGTTTCTTTATTTTTTTAGCATTCTAGTCCTTACATATTCCTACTCTTGCATGTACATAGATCTCATCATGCATAGTCCTTGTATGTACATATATATCATTTCACCTAGTTCTTGCATGTACAACCCCTTGCATATATCAAGATCATATCACCTAAGTTCCAAATTGCATACATTCCATGAATTTAGTCATTTGCATATTCATCATTGATCAAATAGAACCCTTAGCTCTTGCACAAGTTGGACACTACTCTTCATAGGTCTCAAAATCAACCCATTTGCTATCTATCACCCACATCACTTGAGGTTTATCATAGACTTTCAAGTTAGGAAACATGTCGGGTTATCCTTGCTCGTCTAGGAAAATCCTTTTGGAGTCCATCATCTCCTACATACCCTCTCTTGGTAATTGGTCCCTTGTGTTTATCCATCATATCACAAGTCAATCCTTGAATTGTAACCAAATTTGGACCTAGAGTTGCATTTGACCTCTTGGATTCTTAATTTATCATGCATCATATTGGATACCATTTTCATTGCATTCTAGTCCTTACATATTCCTACTCTTGCATACATAGATCACATCACATAGTCCTTGTATGTACATATATATATATATATTTGTTGTTTTATAACTTGAAAATTAGATTTTGTTTAGTATTAATAGATAGGGATTGAAGGTTGAGACGCAAATCCTAACGATCACTCGTAATGGATGTACCTTATCTAAGAAAAATAAAATATTTAAATTTACTAGATCTTGACTATCTACTTAGGTACAAAGAGGCTCATAGACTCACCACACTATCTAATAACATGCTATTTTTTATGGAAACCATAACATTCTTATATGTTATATAACATGATTGAATTATAGAACTTATAGTAACAAGTCTAAAACTTAGTTACTAGCATGCATAAATTTAATTGCATTAAAACATGAAATTATAATAGTTCAAGCTATCATGTTGTAACACACTCATATTTTTGATGAAAAATAGTCATGAGTAATGTGTGTTATTTTCTTCATGTAATACCTGATAAAATTATTGTGTACTATAAAGCACGTATTTTTATTAATTTGGGGTAATTTTAATTTAATGAATCATTTATCTATAAGATGAGAGGGGCAAGTTTCTTTAATTTGTTAGCAATTTGAGTTCAAAATTAAATCACTTTTATTTTCATTTAAATGTTGAATCATTTTTTTAATTATAATCTAAAATTTGAATCTGTTGACACCTCTAAACAATCATCTCTAAGTTGAAATAAATTATGCATGGTAAATTTAATGTTGAATGAAATGCATAAAATAAACCCCTCAAATTCTTGTTTTAGCATGTGTCCAGCTGGAATTAGCTAAATGTTATTTTAATTGTTTTTTTTTTCTTTTCAACTCGCATTTTACACACATTGGTTAAAAAAGAACATACATGCAAATGTATATGGGTTAAAAAGAACAACACACTTTGTTTTTCATTGGGTTTAAAATTAACTCTTAGATAGAAAACACTACAAACGGTTAAAAATAACCCTTTGCTTGAAAAACACTACAAATGCATAAAATGAACCTTGTGCATTCTCTGCTTGTTCACATTTTGATTTTGGTTTAAAAAGAACACCATGCAAGTGTGATCTGAATTATTCATGTGCTCTCTCTTTGTTTTTAAACAAAGATCAATTGAACTATGAATATTTTGGTTCGCTTTTGTTATGCCTTAGATCTTGGGCCTGCTTTGGTGGGAAAAAGTACTCACCCCAAAGCGACTCAAACCAGGAACGTGCTAAAGCCAAGCGATGCCCAACCGGTATATAAATTTGAATGTTAAGGAAAACTTAACATTACAAAACTTCCTGCGGACCAGCAATTGACTCCCCAGTACCCTTGTGGTGCGTCGAAACCTGCAGACCCTAACCTCTGCAGACTGGGATGATAATGCCTCTTGCGTGGCCTTCTGAATGGGTGCCCGAAATAAATCCTTTGTTTTAGAAAACCACAAACCTTCTATTCTTTGGTGCAGCAACGGTCGTTGCCAAGGCACCCACACTTGCGCAATTCTTAGTAGAAATGATCAATCTGTCATGGGAGTTTCATGGAGATTGGAAGCTTGGTTGCCCTGAGAAGTGAGTGCACTGTAAGGGGGAGCCCATGGGGCCAAGCTTCTGAAATTCATTCGCTAAGGATATGCGTTTCGTGGGATCCATAAGAATATTGTCCTTGCAGCCTTAGGATTTTTTATGTAAATGTCTTCTATGTGGTTGATTTTCATTCTTTACAACACCACGTGTTTGCCAACTGTTTTCAGACAACATGAACAAATGAACATCATCCTCCAAATCTGAATCAACATAGTCAAACTGAAATAAATTCCTTGTAATCTGCTTGAAATTATGTCTAGTGTGAAAATCTCACCAGGTTGTCATTCTGTCATCTTCAATCTCATCTGTCCATCCAAAATTGCATTTTCTATAAAATATCAATTTTGTTCTCATTTCGACACCTCTTAATTTGATCACATCACATAGTCCTTGTATGCATATATATCATTTCACCTAGTTCTTGCATACATGTACAACCCAGGTTGCATATATCAAGATCATATCGTGCCTAAGTTCCAAGTTGCATACATTCCATGAATTTAGTCTTTTCCATATTCATCATTGATCAAATAGAACCCTAAGCTCTTGCACAAGTTCCACTACTCTTCATAGGTCTCAAAACCAATCCATTTTTTATCTATCACCCACATCACATAGTCCTTGTATACATATATATCATTTTGAACCTAGTTCTTGCATACATGTACAACCCAGGTTGCCTATATCAAGATCATATCGTGCCTAAGTTCCAAGCTGCATACATTCCATGAATTTAGTCTTTTCCATATTCATCATTGATCAAATAGAACCCTAAGCTCTTGCACAAGTTCCACTACTCTTCATACCTGTCTCAAAACCAATCCATTTTTTATCTATCGCCCACATTACATAGTCCTTGTATACATATATATCATTTGGAACCTAGTTCTTGCATACATGTACAACCCAAGTTTCCTATATCAAGATCATATCGTGCCTAAGTTCCAAGTTGCATACATTCCATGAATTTAGTCTTTTCCATATTCATCATTGATCAAATAGAAACCTAAGCTCTTGCACAAGTTCCACTACTCTTCATAGGTCTCAAAACCAATCCATTTTTTATCTATCGCCCACATCACATAGTCCTTGTATACATATATATCATTTTGAACCTAGTTCTTGCATACATGTACAACCCAGGTTGCCTATATCAAGATCATATCATGCCTAAGTTCCAAGTTGCATACATTCCATGAATTTAGTCTTTTCCATATTCATCATTGATCAAATAGAACCCTAAGCTCTTGCACAAGTTCCACTACTCTTCATAGGTCTCAAAACCAATCCATTTTTTATCTATCACCCACATCACATAGTCCTTGTATACATATATATCATTTTGAACCTAGTTCTTGCATACATGTACAACCCAGGTTGCCTATATCAAGATCATATCGTGCCTAAGTTCCAAGTTGCATACATTCCATAAATTTAGTCTTTTCCATATTCATCATTGATCAAATAGAACCCTAAGCTCTTGCACAAGTTCCACTACTCTTCATAGGTCTCAAAACCAATCCATTTTTATCTATCTCCCACATCACATAGTCCTTCTATACATATATATCATTTTGAACCTAGTTCTTGCATACATGTACAACCCAAGTTGCCTATATCAAGATAATATCGTGCCTAAGTTCCAAGTTGCATACATTCCATGAATTTAGTCTTTTCCATATTCATCATTGATCAAATAGAACCCTAAACTCTTGCACAAGTTCCACTACTCTTCATACCTATCTCAAAACCAATCCATTTTTTATCTATCACCCACATCACATAGTCCTTCTATACATATATATCATTTTGAACCTAGTTCTTGCATACATGTACAACCCAGGTTGCTTATATCAAGATCATATCATGCCTAAGTTCCAAGTTGCATACATTCCATGAATTTATTCTTTTCCATATTCATCATTGATCAAATAGAACCCTAAGCTCTTGCACAAGTTCCACTACTCTTCATACCTGTCTCAAAACCAATCCATTTTTTATCTATCGCCCACATCACATAGTCCTTGTATACATATATATCATTTTGAACCTAGTTCTTGCATACATGTACAACCCAGGTTGCCTATATCAAGATCATATCGTGCCTAAGTTCCAAGTTGCATACATTCCATGAATTTATTCTTTTCCATATTCATCATTGATCAAATAGAACCCTAAGCTCTTGCACAAGTTCCACTACTCTTCATACCTGTCTCAAAACCAATCCATTTTTTATCTATCGCCCACATCACATAGTCCTTGTAAACATATATATCATTTTGAACCTAGTTCTTGCATACATGTACAACCCAGGTTGCCTATATCAAGATCATATCGTGCCTAAGTTCCAAGTTGCATGCATTCCATGAATTTAGTCTTTTCCATATTCATCATTGATCAAATAGAACCCTAAGCTCTTGCACAAGTTCCACTACTCTTCATACCTATCTCAAAACCAATCCATTTTTTATCTATCGCCCACATCACATAGTCCTTGTATACATATATATCATTTTGAACCTAGTTCTTGCATACATGTACAACCCAGGTTGCCTATATCAAGATCATATCGTGCCTAAGTTCCAAGTTGCATACATTCCATGAATTTAGTCTTTTCCATATTCATCATTGATCAAATAGAACCCTAAGCTCTTGCACAAGTTCCACTACTCTTCATACCTGGTCTCAAAACCAGTCCATTTTTTATCTATCGCCCACATCACATAGTCCTTGTATACATATATATCATTTTTAACATAGTTCTTGCATACATGTACAACCCAAGTTGCCTATATCAAGATCATATCGTGCCTAAGTTCCAAGTTGCATACATTCCATGAATTTAGTCTTTTCCATATTCATCATTGATCAAATAGAACCCTAAGCTCTTGCACAAGTTCCACTACTCTTCATAGGTCTCAAAACCAATCCATTTTTTATCTATCGCCCACATCACATAGTCCTTGTATACATATATATCATTTTGAACCTAGTTCTTGCATACATGTACAACCCAGGTTGCCTATATCAAGATCATATCGTGCCTAAGTTCCAAGTTGCATACATTCCATGAATTTAGACTTTTACATATTCATCATTGATCAAATAGAACCTTAAGCTCTTGCACAAGTTCCACTACTCTTAATAGGTCTCAAAATCAATCCATTTTTTATCTATCGCCCACATCACATAGTCCTTGTATACATATATATCATTTTGAACCTAGTTCTTGCATACATGTACAACCCAGGTTGCCTATATCAAGATCATATCGTGCCTAAGTTCCAAGTTGCATACATTCCATGAATTTAGTCCTTTCCATATTCACCATTGATCAAATAGAACCCTAAGCTCTTGCATACCCTCTCTTGATCATTGGTCCCTTGTGTTTATCCATCATAACACAACTCAAGCCTTGCATCGTAACTAATTTGGACCTAGATTTGCATTTGACCTCTTGCATTCTTATCTTATCACATCATATATCATACCATTTTCATATATCCCATCTTAGAATCATATCCTTTTCAAATACATTTTTTCCATGGAATTCTTAAGTTCAAGAATCTTTAATTTCATTTGATTTCATATGTTCAAGTCCACTTATATATCATCATCTCTCACTTTCTTTGCACAATATTTTGTGACATGTACAAATGGCTCAACAAGCAAGAAGTTCTCAAGCAGGAGTTGAGCCCAATCTAGATATTGGAACAAATGAATCAGTTGAAGAACACATGGACCTTGAAGATAGGGAGGAGGCCCAAGTTCAAACGATGCATGTTGGAGAGGGGTTGGGATCACTTCCTTCTACACTAATGGATTAGAATATAAAAGTAGCTGAAACAGTGGGGAAACAAATTTCTTATAGAAATTTAGATCATTTACTTGAAATGGATATGGAGAAACTGAAATGTAGGTCAATAACTAAATTTGTAAATAGAATAATCCATGATCATTTCAATCATGTTGAAACACTTGAAAAAACCCAATTGTTATCGCATTTACTTCTTCGTGATGAGTTGAAAGAGTCATTACAATTGATGGGTGTATATTCTGCATCGGATAAGAGGAAACACATGACACTGCAAAAAGATATTGTTGAAAATGTTAAAAAAGGTTTAGATTCCATTGGGAAAAGATCTCGATCAGTGGATAAGGCCATTGCAAGAAAGGTGATTTTGACATCTGTTTTAAATAAAGAAATATCCAAAAAAAGAAAAATGTCAGCACTTTCCACTGAATTTGGTTATAGTAGAACCACACTAATAAAATATGAAAAAAAAGAAAGAAAGGTTTTAGATGATAGTTTTAAAGGCAATTGGGAAATTATGTGTAGAGCTCCCCATTCTGACAGGATTGAAGATGTTGTTAGGAACTTGATCTCAAGTTTTTGGAATGATCAGACTCATCCGTCATCAAATACTAGAGATGTTATGAGGTATAGGATTGGACCTGGTATTTATGAAGAACATATTAAACATTGGCTAGACATAACACAACTTGAGATGTATATGAACTTTTGTAATATGTATCCTCATATAAAGATTGGGCAAACAATGTTTCAAAGGTTAAAGCCATATTATGTGAAGATAAACAAGTTTTTTGAAACTTTTTGTTGTCGTTATCACATTGAATTTGATCTCTACTATCAGGTTTTTCGAAAGATGATAGAAGAAAGATATGGTTTTGAAAAGGCACCTCCTAAACAGGTAAGTTTGTTCATAAAGGATATATTATGTGATCATGAAAATGGACCTCAAATAAAATGCATAAAAGGACTCTATGAAACATGTGGAAATTTGGCTAACTTTCCTTCAACAAATGAAAATACTGACCTAAGTCAGACAGTAAATTGCAAGAGTTACAAGTATGTAAAGTTTCAAACAAATTTTGGGAAAGAATCCACAAGGTTAAACTATGTAGAAGAGGAGATACCTATTGGGAAATTTATGGAAGATTTTCAAAAATTGATACAACCATACATACAACATTCATTTTATGCTAAGTGGCAAGCACATCAATTTCAAACATTAAGAGATACTTTCCCACTTGGAACAATTCTATCAGTAGTTGATTTTGCAAAAAATTACTCTTTTGTACATCAAAAAGAGATTCAATCGGAATATTACTTTTCAAAGCAAGTCACTATTATGGTTCATGTGTGTTATCGACATGCACAATTGGAATTGGATGGTGTTGAGAGTACAGATGAACAATGAGCCATCAAGAAAGAATATCACTTTTATATTAGTGATGATAAACATCATGACACACTTTTTGTACAACATTGTTTTACAAAATGTTTTTTTGAGAATTTGAGAAGTAGGGGTGTAAAATTTGAAAAACATTTCATATGGTTAGATGGATGTGCTGCACAATTCAAACCATCACAGCCATTTTATGCACTTTCTAGATATCATAAAATTTACAACATACCACATGTTTGGAGTTTCTTTGAGAGTGGGCATGGAAAGGGTGAGCATGATGGCGCAGGAGCTTGCATCAAACATGCTTTAAGAAAACATCAAATGAGTTATTCAGAAGATCATATAGATGATGCACATGATGTTGTTGAATGGTGCAAGAAACACTTTGCATCAAATGAGGTCGGCACATCTTCAAGAACAAACCGAAACATTTCGTGTTTTGGGAGATATCGAGTATGTATAAATTACATTTAAAATAAATAAATTTATTTAAATTTAAAATTTACACATATATATATACACATGTTCAATTTCCCATAAGTTTGTTGCAATTACATTTATCTAGGTGTGGATAGAAGATCGATGCATGAATGCAAGAGGGTAGAAAAAACAAGATCTTTGCATTGTGTTATGAGTTCAGATAGTCACCCTAGATGGACATTATACATGAGGGATTACTCTTGTTTCTGCATTGAGTACATTGTAGGAAAATCTCATGCATGCAACAATGAAGAACTTGAATACATTAGTAAATGGGATATGGTACCACTATTCATTTTAGACACATACGATGAAAATGAGGATGAAAGATTTCAAGACATTCCTTTGATTTCAATTGATTATGACCATATTTTAGGATTGGTTAGAAAAGGTACATGTGTAAGTTTTCAATAATTTAAATATTATATAAATTTAATGATCTTTAACTTGTCTAGAGACAATTCTAATTTTTTTAGAATTTTATTGTGTAAATTTGGTGTATAGGAGATGTTTTTGCAGTTATAGCAGAGCCTAAAAATATAGAAGGTGTTAGCTATTATTTACTGCATTGCACAGAAGAGAGGAATAAGCTAACACAACCTGAAACAAATGATGGAATGTTATTTCCCATAGGTGAGTTTGAATTTAAAATTATATATACATTGTGCACATGTGTACATTATCTTAAAAACATTAAATATATATCGTACAAACCTTGAGCGCACAAATGTTGTACACATGCACATGTATTACCTCAGGTTCATGTTTACCGTGCAGGTTTTGTTGTTGTGCAAGGGATAAATCTAAGACAAGTCAAAGTTGTTCAACATGGGATTCATTTTGTGGACTATCAAGTTGATAACAAGGTATATCAATATAGTCACCTTATAATTGCTACCGCCCTACATCTTCATGCAGTTCCACATGCACGCAGACGAAAAAAATGGAGACTAGATAGTGATGACCATCAAAAAAATTTACATGTTATTCAAGAGCGGGTTGAACCAGAATGTTTGAGTTAGATTATATCCCTGATTTTCAAGTTCACTTGTACATGTACATACATTTTGAAGACGAGAACTTATAATAACTTGTTTGAACTCTGGATTGTTTTAGTTACTTATAATATATGTTGATGACAAGTGTTTTAAATTTGGTTGGACATAAATTAGGGGTTGAAATACATTGAGAACCTTAAATTGAGTAGATATTTCCAATTATATATTTTTTCCATGGAATTCAAGTACTTGTTATGTACATAATGTGCAAACCTTGTCATAAAAAAATTCATTGCTTGAGTGATGGTGGGAGTAGAAGAAAATTTAGTGTTAGTTTCAATGATCCCCCAAATCTAGCATGTTTATTTATTTATATCCTCAATATAATGTTGTGTTTATGTATATAGTTGTATATATTTAATAAAGATGGTTAATAAATTATAGTTAATTAATTTCTCTATTGAAATGTAACATGTTAAATGTTATTGCAAGTATCTATATTTAAATAATTTTTTAATTTAAATTATGAACTTTATTGAATCATTGCATCATATTGGAGATTATTGTCAACTCATAACATGGACACATGATTTCATCTTCCTATTTCCTATTAGGTATATTACTAGGACAAAACCCTATATTTATATAGATCAATTTGAGGCTTCTCAAATCCCTTCACTTAAAGGTAGATCTGTGTAGATGATTCCCATTCTTAGATATTTTCATCTTTTTAGATTACTTTGGTACAAGGGATTTTAATTTTCAACATTGGATATATTAAATCAAATGATTGTGCTTTGAAAAGTGAATAAGATGGAGGTATACTTTGATTGTTGAAAAATAATATCAAATAGATAAAGTTGAATAAGATGGAGGGTATAATTATTTTGCTTTTTTGAAAAATGATATCAAATAGATAAAGTTTTAGATTATTTCTATATCAAACTTGAAAACAATCCCTCTCAATCAATGTGAATACTTGGAATTTTGTATTGGATCCCCCTCTACCTTGCTTACAAGGTCTCCCTCCTCTCCCTCACTCCCTTGTCGATGCCACTATTGTGTGATGGATAAATGAATTAACATTGTGTTTAACATGCTATGATCTCTTACTCACACTTATGAAATGAGTTAATGAAATGATGGACTAACCTAATGAAGAAAAAGATAGTTTATGCATCTTATGCATATGCTAAGAATGGGAATAGGTTCTTTCTTCCTTCTTATTGAATCTACTTCATCTTGTATTTTATGTATTTTGGTTATAAAGGATAATATTGTCTTGTGTGATTATGAATATTATCTCATCCCTAGTAGAGTAATGTGCTAGGTGTTTATGTTGTCTTGAGGGTGAATATTCAGCTCACTCTTTATCTTTTTAGCCAATAGGCTACATATAGTGTGATATTTGAGCTTGAAACAAGTCTCACACTTGCAAAACACTATTGAGTCATCAAAAAACAAGTTTTAGGTACCATTTAATGGTAAACTAGCTGCCATAAAAGCCTCCAAAATATCACTTATAACATAAAATCAGATAAATATTAATTTTCCAACTAGATGGGAACATTCTATTTCCATTTGCAATGTTTTTTGTCAATTTGATGGCAACTTTATTTTTTCGCTTATTAAATTAATTGTTTAATCCATCCACATACAACTAGAATTTGCAGCACATGGCATCCATACACACCCATGCACAACCACACACTCTATAACATATTAACATACATATAGTTTTCTATTGGCATAATCTTTGAACCTCCTTTAGGTGCAAGTGCTAGTGGTAGAAGGTGCCTTGTGAGTGTCTCCTTATTGTGCTTGTGGTTTTACTTGGAGAGTGTGCCATATTAGTATGCATGCTACTCATTTATTGAGAATACATATCATATCTCCTTTTATGTTTACATACTCATTTTTTTTGCATGTGTTTGACTTTGTGAACTAGTGTAGGACCATATGTGATGACTAGTTTGTGTGAGTGTATGTTATAACACTCTTACATGCTATATCTATTAAAATCATTTTTTATGTGTTTTATTCCATCTTATCCTTAGTAAAATATAGGCATTATGATATATAATAATGGAAGACCTCCCTAGGTATGACTTGGCCTCCACATACAATAAAAATAGGAAACCCTATTCTATTGCTATGTGGTAGGATAACTAGTTGTAATTTACGACATCAAATGAGTAATCCCACTTTATGCCAATTATCCTCTAATTTAAATCTCTAGGAGGGAAATAAAGTGTATTTAGTATTTGAGTCCCACCACTCCATAAGGGTTGTCAACATGCATATGACATAGCAAGATTTGGGTATCTCTTGCATATGCCCTAAACTATTTCTACTCATCATATGAATATCAATTGGAATAAGATCTAATGCTAAGAGGTTGTATAAGTAGTACTTGTGAAGTAATTATGCACCTCTTTAAGTAGGAATTTGAAACTCTTTAAGAAAGATACCAATTGTTTACCATAGTTCTTATTCATGTTCACTAAATACTAGTTTTTTACCATAGTTTATTCATGTTCCCTAAATACTAGTTTAAATGAATCAAGTGGTAATCAAACTTGTTATTTCATTGTGGAGTTTGTTGTTATTTAATGTATAGATATGCAACATATCTAGTAATTTTAGAATTTTGTTACAAGTCAAAAAGATAATAGAGGTATAATTTGAATTAAATTTTCTTAATGTTTCAAAGAATAAAATTTATTTGTTTCTTTGTTCTTACTTTCTATCAAGATTTTAATTTCATCATTTTTATCATTTTTATCATTTTTATCATTTTTATCAAGATTTTAATTTCATCATATAAGGAAATGTATGTTGTAAGAGATCATCAAATAAATAAATGTATGTATATTGAATATAAGCGAATGTATCCATATATCATATAAACATGTAAACATGTAAACATAACAATATTGATCAATGTATAAACATGTAACATGTTATAAGAAAAGTTCCAAATGTATGTATATCATAAAAGAAAATGTAAGTTAGAGATCATCGAATGTCGAATACTAAAAATCATCATATATAGAAAATGTACATAAGTTAGAGATAATCAAATGTCAAATACTAGAAAGATCATCATATAAGAAAATACATCTAATATGCAGGGCCTAATATGAATGTCGACTCTTAGTCGAATGACCATCTAAATGAGAACGGTCTTGCTCTGATGGATGTGTTGAGCCCTGCAAATAAAATGGTGTACAAAATGTGTTAAATACATATAATTTATATTAAATATGTATCTAGATCTATGCATGTACATATTCATGTACATATACACATGTATATATAAAAATTTAAAACTCACATGTCCACTAGCATCAGATTCATCCATAGAGTCACGTCGATGCGCACGATCTGGAACAAGGCTAGGAGTGACATTAGGTATGTCCACCTACAAATATATAAATTCATATATATCAGTACATGAATATCTAGTTAAATTAAAACTAAAATTTAAAAATAATTATAAAGGAATTGAAACATGCACATGCACATGCACACATACATGCACATCATCTGATATCGGATGACCTGAGTCCTCTGAAACGGCCGCCTCCACCATATCAACTATATGATCAAGCGACGAATCAATATCTGCATCCCTCTGATCTATCTCATGTTGTGCCAGCAATGATGAGTGGAGAGGACTATGTAGGTGAGATGGCATCGATGATAACGAACCGCCACCAACCAACATCTCAATAAAACCCATAGTCTGTGCAGCTATCGAATGATCAGATGGTGGATCCTGACGTGCACTAGTGTTGGGTTGAGAGTGATGGGATCCTGGAAGTGAATGCCCTCCATGTGCCAAACGATCTCTAACATGCTCTATACCAATCCCATAGTCTGATGCAATGAAAGCATATGCCTCCAAGAGTTCCTCAGCCAAACAAAGCAAAGTCCTGCGTGCCATATCTCCTATAAGTGCCTCAAGCTCTGTGGGAGTAGGGATGCCTGCTGATGTGAAAGGATCCATGGTGGTCCACTGTGCTGAAGATGGCGTGGTTCAGGGATGTCTAGACATCAAATACTAACCTACACGATCAGTAGATATCCTACTGGTGGTAGCTGCAATGTCACCTATAGTATCAATTGCTTCCTTTTGGGAAGCAACGACAACCTCATCTACTATGGGGGCTAGAGCTGGGGTGAGAGCAGGAGACCTCTCACCAACCAATACCCTAAACACTAGGGCTGGTCTATCTGCTCGACGATAAGTGGGTCTGTCAGCAATCCTACCACGCCCCTGACCAACATATGGTGGAATGTCCAGGTAGTTGACTTTGAGGCCCAAATGGACCTCAGCATACAACTGCTGAACAAAATATAATGGAATCTGGTCATTGTTTGGGTATAGACCATGTGCTGCGAGAAATCGTGGGTAGATCAATGAGGCCATATCACGATCAACACATCTAGTGACCTGGTATCCCCTAACCTTACGTGTATTTTGATAAAATGGAAAACAATTGGTTTTTATCATTTCTTTGGTCACACTATCTTGTATTTGTTTAAGGGGAACCTCACCATGTACTTCTTCCCGCATGCGGGAAAGAATAGCAGCTACTCTATCTGGAGAAAATGCACTTGTCCTCTCAAGTTCATCTCTTAGTTTTTGAAGACTATGCAATATTGACATGCATGGTTCAGAATATATCCCGGGGTTTACATTTTGCGCTAATGAGTCTTTCAATTTATTAATCTCATTAGTGGTATTTTCAAACAAAGATTCCGGAGGTGGAGCATCTGCATTATCCATGTTATGTATGTATGTGTACCTAAAGGAGCAATGAGACCTTAGTTTAAATAATATATCTAGATATAAGGAATATAAATCTAAAACAGTTCTAATAATTCATCCACTCATCAATAATATTTCCATACCATTAACACAAAACATGTTCAACATCTATCATAGTTTTTAATTTAATCAAAACATTCACATTACTAGATTGCACAAAAAACATAATCTAAAACAATTATAAAATTTAAATTTACA
>CM021100.1:582728487-582807574 GCA_007115665.2 Sequoiadendron giganteum
GAAGATAATAAAAATTACATCATGTTTCCTAGATGGTAGCACATGACTACATTAAGGTCTATATGTCTACATAGATTTTTGTTGTACATAAAAAATAACAATTTATACAAAATTTGAAAATCTATAAAATAAGAATGAAATACACAACCAATAACAAGAAACTTTAGTAGAATAACATGATAAATTCGTTAAAATAAATTAAATGATATAAAATGGTCATAATGTTATTTAAACTGAGCGAGCTAAGATAATATAATTATGATAGATAGGAAAAGACACAAAACCTCCATGTGAAAAGATTTCCAAGAATATATGTAGCTAGTGCCACAAAGGGAAAGGGGTGAATTTTGGTTATCTTACCAATTATATTGTCAAATCCCTAATTTGGTATTTTTACCTCCACAAATAATCAAATAAAAAGACATTAGATTAATATGGTTACGCTCTTATCTTATGTGCATCTAGAAGTTCTAAGACGAGTACAACATAAAAAATATATATAATCTATAGCAATAAGTGTATCCCTTAGATATATAAAATAAATAAAATTGAGAAGATGGATCAACATGAAAATATAATAGTTCAAACTATCAAATGTTGTAATTTACACTCATATTTTTGATGAAAAATAGTCATGAGTAATGCACGTGTTATTTTCTTCATGTAATACCTGATAAATTATTGTGTACTATAAAGTGTATTTTTATTGATTTGGGGCAATTTTAATTTAATGACTCATTTATCTATAAGATGGGAGGGGAAAGTTTCTTTATTTTTTTAGCATTCTAGTCCTTACATATTCCTACTCTTGCATGTACATAGATCTCATCATGCATAGTCCTTGTATGTACATATATATCATTTCACCTAGTTCTTGCATGTACAACCCCTTGCATATATCAAGATCATATCACCTAAGTTCCAAATTGCATACATTCCATGAATTTAGTCATTTGCATATTCATCATTGATCAAATAGAACCCTTAGCTCTTGCACAAGTTGGACACTACTCTTCATAGGTCTCAAAATCAACCCATTTGCTATCTATCACCCACATCACTTGAGGTTTATCATAGACTTTCAAGTTAGGAAACATGTCGGGTTATCCTTGCTCGTCTAGGAAAATCCTTTTGGAGTCCATCATCTCCTACATACCCTCTCTTGGTAATTGGTCCCTTGTGTTTATCCATCATATCACAAGTCAATCCTTGAATTGTAACCAAATTTGGACCTAGAGTTGCATTTGACCTCTTGGATTCTTAATTTATCATGCATCATATTGGATACCATTTTCATTGCATTCTAGTCCTTACATATTCCTACTCTTGCATACATAGATCACATCACATAGTCCTTGTATGTACATATATATATATATATTTGTTGTTTTATAACTTGAAAATTAGATTTTGTTCTAACGATCACTCGTAATGGATGTACCTTATCTAAGAAAAATAAAATATTTAAATTTACTAGATCTTGACTATCTACTTAGGTACAAAGAGGCTCATAGACTTACCACACTATCTAATAACATGCTATTTTTTATGGAAACCATAACATTCTTATATGTTATATAACATGATTGAATTATAGAACTTATAGTAACAAGTCTAAAACTTAGTTACTAGCATGCATAAATTTAATTGCATTAAAACATGAAATTATAATAGTTCAAGCTATCATGTTGTAACACACTCATATTTTTGATGAAAAATAGTCATGAGTAATGTGTGTTATTTTCTTCATGTAATACCTGATAAAATTATTGTGTACTATAAAGCACGTATTTTTATTAATTTGGGGTAATTTTAATTTAATGAATCATTTATCTATAAGATGAGAGGGGCAAGTTTCTTTAATTTGTTAGCAATTTGAGTTCAAAATTAAATCACTTTTATTTTCATTTAAATGTTGAATCATTTTTTTAATTATAATCTAAAATTTGAATCTGTTGACACCTCTAAACAATCATCTCTAAGTTGAAATAAATTATGCATGGTAAATTTAATGTTGAATGAAATGCATAAAATAAACCCCTCAAATTCTTGTTTTAGCATGTGTCCAGCTGGAATTAGCTAAATGTTATTTTAATTGTTTTTTTTTTCTTTTCAACTCGCATTTTACACACATTGGTTAAAAAAGAACATACATGCAAATGTATATGGGTTAAAAAGAACAACACACTTTGTTTTTCATTGGGTTTAAAATTAACTCTTAGATAGAAAACACTACAAACGGTTAAAAATAACCCTTTGCTTGAAAAACACTACAAATGCATAAAATGAACCTTGTGCATTCTCTGCTTGTTCACATTTTGATTTTGGTTTAAAAAGAACACCATGCAAGTGTGATCTGAATTATTCATGTGCTCTCTCTTTGTTTTTAAACAAAGATCAATTGAACTATGAATATTTTGGTTCGCTTTTGTTATGCCTTAGATCTTGGGCCTGCTTTGGTGGGAAAAAGTACTCACCCCAAAGCGACTCAAACCAGGAACGTGCTAAAGCCAAGCGATGCCCAACCGGTATATAAATTTGAATGTTAAGGAAAACTTAACATTACAAAACTTCCTGCGGACCAGCAATTGACTCCCCAGTACCCTTGTGGTGCGTCGAAACCTGCAGACCCTAACCTCTGCAGACTGGGATGATAATGCCTCTTGCGTGGCCTTCTGAATGGGTGCCCGAAATAAATCCTTTGTTTTAGAAAACCACAAACCTTCTATTCTTTGGTGCAGCAACGGTCGTTGCCAAGGCACCCACACTTGCGCAATTCTTAGTAGAAATGATCAATCTGTCATGGGAGTTTCATGGAGATTGGAAGCTTGGTTGCCCTGAGAAGTGAGTGCACTGTAAGGGGGAGCCCATGGGGCCAAGCTTCTGAAATTCATTCGCTAAGGATATGCGTTTCGTGGGATCCATAAGAATATTGTCCTTGCAGCCTTAGGATTTTTTATGTAAATGTCTTCTATGTGGTTGATTTTCATTCTTTACAACACCACGTGTTTGCCAACTGTTTTCAGACAACATGAACAAATGAACATCATCCTCCAAATCTGAATCAACATAGTCAAACTGAAATAAATTCCTTGTAATCTGCTTGAAATTATGTCTAGTGTGAAAATCTCACCAGGTTGTCATTCTGTCATCTTCAATCTCATCTGTCCATCCAAAATTGCATTTTCTATAAAATATCAATTTTGTTCTCATTTCGACACCTCTTAATTTGATCACATCACATAGTCCTTGTATGCATATATATCATTTCACCTAGTTCTTGCATACATGTACAACCCAGGTTGCATATATCAAGATCATATCGTGCCTAAGTTCCAAGTTGCATACATTCCATGAATTTAGTCTTTTCCATATTCATCATTGATCAAATAGAACCCTAAGCTCTTGCACAAGTTCCACTACTCTTCATAGGTCTCAAAACTAATCCATTTTTTATCTATCACCCACATCACATAGTCCTTGTATACATATATATCATTTTGAACCTAGTTCTTGCATACATGTACAACCCAGGTTGCCTATATCAAGATCATATCGTGCCTAAGTTCCAAGTTGCATACATTCCATGAATTTAGTCTTTTCCATATTCATCATTGATCAAATAGAACCCTAAGCTCTTGCACAAGTTCCACTACTCTTCATAGGTCTCAAAACCAATCCATTTTTTATCTATCGCCCACATCACATAGTCCTTGTATACATATATATCATTTTGAACCTAGTTCTTGCATACATGTACAACCCAAGTTTCCTATATCAAGATCATATCGTGCCTAAGTTCCAAGTTGCATACATTCCATGAATTTAGTCTTTTCCATATTCATCATTGATCAAATAGAAACCTAAGCTCTTGCACAAGTTCCACTACTCTTCATAGGTCTCAAAACCAATCCATTTTTTATCTATCGCCCACATCACATAGTCCTTGTATACATATATATCATTTTGAACCTAGTTCTTGCATACATGTACAACCCAGGTTGCCTATATCAAGATCATATCATGCCTAAGTTCCAAGTTGCATACATTCCATGAATTTAGTCTTTTCCATATTCATCATTGATCAAATAGAACCCTAAACTCTTGCACAAGTTCCACTACTCTTCATAGGTCTCAAGACCAATCCATTTTTTATCTATCACCCACATCACATAGTCCTTGTATACATATATATCATTTTGAACCTAGTTCTTGCATACATGTACAACCCAGGTTGCCTATATCAAGATCATATCGTGCCTAAGTTCCAAGTTGCATACATTCCATAAATTTAGTCTTTTCCATATTCATCATTGATCAAATAGAACCCTAAGCTCTTGCACAAGTTCCACTACTCTTCATAGGTCTCAAAACCAATCCATTTTTATCTATCTCCCACATCACATAGTCCTTCTATACATATATATCATTTTGAACCTAGTTCTTGCATACATGTACAACCCAAGTTGCCTATATCAAGATAATATCGTGCCTAAGTTCCAAGTTGCATACATTCCATGAATTTAGTCTTTTCCATATTCATCATTGATCAAATAGAACCCTAAACTCTTGCACAAGTTCCACTACTCTTCATACCTATCTCAAAACCAATCCATTTTTTATCTATCACCCACATCACATAGTCCTTCTATACATATATATCATTTTGAACCTAGTTCTTGCATACATGTACAACCCAGGTTGCTTATATCAAGATCATATCATGCCTAAGTTCCAAGTTGCATACATTCCATGAATTTATTCTTTTCCATATTCATCATTGATCAAATAGAACCCTAAGCTCTTGCACAAGTTCCACTACTCTTCATACCTGTCTCAAAACCAATCCATTTTTTATCTATCGCCCACATCACATAGTCCTTGTATACATATATATCATTTTGAACCTAGTTCTTGCATACATGTACAACCCAGGTTGCCTATATCAAGATCATATCGTGCCTAAGTTCCAAGTTGCATACATTCCATGAATTTAGTCTTTTCCATATTCATCATTGATCAAATAGAACCCTAAGCTCTTGCACAAGTTCCACTACTCTTCATAGGTCTCAAAACCAATCCATTTTTTATCTATCGCCCACATCACATAGTCCTTGTATAACATATATATCATTTTGAACCTAGTTCTTGCATACATGTACAACCCAGGTTGCCTATATCAAGATCATATCGTGCCTAAGTTCCAAGTTGCATACATTCCATGAATTTAGTCTTTTCCATATTCATCATTGATCAAATAGAACCCTAAGCTCTTGCACAAGTTCCACTACTCTTCATAGGTCTCAAAACCAATCCATTTTTTATCTATCGCCCACATCACATAGTCCTTGTATACATATATATCATTTTGAACCTAGTTCTTGCATACATGTACAACCCAGGTTGCCTATATCAAGATCATATCGTGCCTAAGTTCCAAGTTGCATACATTCCATGAATTTAGTCTTTTCCATATTCATCATTGATCAAATAGAACCCTAAGCTCTTGCACAAGTTCCACTACTCTTCATAGGTCTCAAAACCAATCCATTTTTTATCTATCGCCCACATCACATAGTCCTTGTATACATATATATCATTTTTAACCTAGTTCTTGCATACATGTACAACCCAAGTTGCCTATATCAAGATCATATCGTGCCTAAGTTCCAAGTTGCATACATTCCATGAATTTAGTCTTTTCCATATTCATCATTGATCAAATAGAACCCTAAGCTCTTGCACAAGTTCCACTACTCTTCATAGGTCTCAAAACCAATCCATTTTTTATCTATCGCCCACATCACATAGTCCTTGTATACATATATATCATTTTGAACCTAGTTCTTGCATACATGTACAACCCAGGTTGCCTATATCAAGATCATATCGTGCCTAAGTTCCAAGTTGCATACATTCCATGAATTTAGACTTTTACATATTCATCATTGATCAAATAGAACCTTAAGCTCTTGCACAAGTTCCACTACTCTTAATAGGTCTCAAAATCAATCCATTTTTTATCTATCGCCCACATCACATAGTCCTTGTATACATATATATCATTTTGAACCTAGTTCTTGCATACATGTACAACCCAGGTTGCCTATATCAAGATCATATCGTGCCTAAGTTCCAAGTTGCATACATTCCATGAATTTAGTCCTTTCCATATTCACCATTGATCAAATAGAACCCTAAGCTCTTGCATACCCTCTCTTGATCATTGGTCCCTTGTGTTTATCCATCATAACACAACTCAAGCCTTGCATCGTAACTAATTTGGACCTAGATTTGCATTTGACCTCTTGCATTCTTATCTTATCACATCATATATCATACCATTTTCATATATCCCATCTTAGAATCATATCCTTTTCAAATACATTTTTTCCATGGAATTCTTAAGTTCAAGAATCTTTAATTTCATTTGATTTCATATGTTCAAGTCCACTTATATATCATCATCTCTCACTTTCTTTGCACAATATTTTGTGACATGTACAAATGGCTCAACAAGCAAGAAGTTCTCAAGCAGGAGTTGAGCCCAATCTAGATATTGGAACAAATGAATCAGTTGAAGAACACATGGACCTTGAAGATAGGGAGGAGGCCCAAGTTCAAACGATGCATGTTGGAGAGGGGTTGGGATCACTTCCTTCTACACTAATGGATTAGAATATAAAAGTAGCTGAAACAGTGGGGAAACAAATTTCTTATAGAAATTTAGATCATTTACTTGAAATGGATATGGAGAAACTGAAATGTAGGTCAATAACTAAATTTGTAAATAGAATAATCCATGATCATTTCAATCATGTTGAAACACTTGAAAAAACCCAATTGTTATCGCATTTACTTCTTCGTGATGAGTTGAAAGAGTCATTACAATTGATGGGTGTATATTCTGCATCGGATAAGAGGAAACACATGACACTGCAAAAAGATATTGTTGAAAATGTTAAAAAAGGTTTAGATTCCATTGGGAAAAGATCTCGATCAGTGGATAAGGCCATTGCAAGAAAGGTGATTTTGACATCTGTTTTAAATAAAGAAATATCCAAAAAAAGAAAAATGTCAGCACTTTCCACTGAATTTGGTTATAGTAGAACCACACTAATAAAATATGAAAAAAAAGAAAGAAAGGTTTTAGATGATAGTTTTAAAGGCAATTGGGAAATTATGTGTAGAGCTCCCCATTCTGACAGGATTGAAGATGTTGTTAGGAACTTGATCTCAAGTTTTTGGAATGATCAGACTCATCCGTCATCAAATACTAGAGATGTTATGAGGTATAGGATTGGACCTGGTATTTATGAAGAACATATTAAACATTGGCTAGACATAACACAACTTGAGATGTATATGAACTTTTGTAATATGTATCCTCATATAAAGATTGGGCAAACAATGTTTCAAAGGTTAAAGCCATATTATGTGAAGATAAACAAGTTTTTTGAAACTTTTTGTTGTCGTTATCACATTGAATTTGATCTCTACTATCAGGTTTTTCGAAAGATGATAGAAGAAAGATATGGTTTTGAAAAGGCACCTCCTAAACAGGTAAGTTTGTTCATAAAGGATATATTATGTGATCATGAAAATGGACCTCAAATAAAATGCATAAAAGGACTCTATGAAACATGTGGAAATTTGGCTAACTTTCCTTCAACAAATGAAAATACTGACCTAAGTCAGACAGTAAATTGCAAGAGTTACAAGTATGTAAAGTTTCAAACAAATTTTGGGAAAGAATCCACAAGGTTAAACTATGTAGAAGAGGAGATACCTATTGGGAAATTTATGGAAGATTTTCAAAAATTGATACAACCATACATACAACATTCATTTTATGCTAAGTGGCAAGCACATCAATTTCAAACATTAAGAGATACTTTCCCACTTGGAACAATTCTATCAGTAGTTGACTTTGCAGAAAATTACTCTTTTATACATCAAAAAGAGATTCAATCAGAATACTACTTTTCAAAGCAAGTCACTATTATGGTTCATGTGTGTTATCGACATGCACAATTGGAATTGGATGGTGTTGAGAGTACAGATGAACAATGAGCCATCAAGAAAGAATATCACTTTTATATTAGTGATGATAAACATCATGACACACTTTTTGTACAACATTGTTTTACAAAATGTTTTTTTGAGAATTTGAGAAGTAGGGGTGTAAAATTTGAAAAACATTTCATATGGTTAGATGGATGTGCTGCACAATTCAAACCATCACAGCCATTTTATGCACTTTCTAGATATCATAAAATTTACAACATACCACATGTTTGGAGTTTCTTTGAGAGTGGGCATGGAAAGGGTGAGCATGATGGCGCAGGAGCTTGCATCAAACATGCTTTAAGAAAACATCAAATGAGTTATTCAGAAGATCATATAGATGATGCACATGATGTTGTTGAATGGTGCAAGAAACACTTTGCATCAAATGAGGTCGGCACATCTTCAAGAACAAACCGAAACATTTCGTGTTTTGGGAGATATCGAGTATGTATAAATTACATTTAAAATAAATAAATTTATTTAAATTTAAAATTTACACATATATATATACACATGTTCAATTTCCCATAAGTTTGTTGCAATTACATTTATCTAGGTGTGGATAGAAGATCGATGCATGAATGCAAGAGGGTAGAAAAAACAAGATCTTTGCATTGTGTTATGAGTTCAGATAGTCACCCTAGATGGACATTATACATGAGGGATTACTCTTGTTTCTGCATTGAGTACATTGTAGGAAAATCTCATGCATGCAACAATGAAGAACTTGAATACATTAGTAAATGGGATATGGTACCACTATTCATTTTAGACACATACGATGAAAATGAGGATGAAAGATTTCAAGACATTCCTTTGATTTCAATTGATTATGACCATATTTTAGGATTGGTTAGAAAAGGTACATGTGTAAGTTTTCAATAATTTAAATATTATATAAATTTAATGATCTTTAACTTGTCTAGAGACAATTCTAATTTTTTTAGAATTTTATTGTGTAAATTTGGTGTATAGGAGATGTTTTTGCAGTTATAGCAGAGCCTAAAAATATAGAAGGTGTTAGCTATTATTTACTGCATTGCACAGAAGAGAGGAATAAGCTAACACAACCTGAAACAAATGATGGAATGTTATTTCCCATAGGTGAGTTTGAATTTAAAATTATATATACATTGTGCACATGTGTACATTATCTTAAAAACATTAAATATATATCGTACAAACCTTGAGCGCACAAATGTTGTACACATGCACATGTATTACCTCAGGTTCATGTTTACCGTGCAGGTTTTGTTGTTGTGCAAGGGATAAATCTAAGACAAGTCAAAGTTGTTCAACATGGGATTCATTTTGTGGACTATCAAGTTGATAACAAGGTATATCAATATAGTCACCTTATAATTGCTACCGCCCTACATCTTCATGCAGTTCCACATGCACGCAGACGAAAAAAATGGAGACTAGATAGTGATGACCATCAAAAAAATTTACATGTTATTCAAGAGCGGGTTGAACCAGAATGTTTGAGTTAGATTATATCCCTGATTTTCAAGTTCACTTGTACATGTACATACATTTTGAAGACGAGAACTTATAATAACTTGTTTGAACTCTGGATTGTTTTAGTTACTTATAATATATGTTGATGACAAGTGTTTTAAATTTGGTTGGACATAAATTAGGGGTTGAAATACATTGAGAACCTTAAATTGAGTAGATATTTCCAATTATATATTTTTTCCATGGAATTCAAGTACTTGTTATGTACATAATGTGCAAACCTTGTCATAAAAAAATTCATTGCTTGAGTGATGGTGGGAGTAGAAGAAAATTTAGTGTTAGTTTCAATGATCCCCCAAATCTAGCATGTTTATTTATTTATATCCTCAATATAATGTTGTGTTTATGTATATAGTTGTATATATTTAATAAAGATGGTTAATAAATTATAGTTAATTAATTTCTCTATTGAAATGTAACATGTTAAATGTTATTGCAAGTATCTATATTTAAATAATTTTTTAATTTAAATTATGAACTTTATTGAATCATTGCATCATATTGGAGATTATTGTCAACTCATAACATGGACACATGATTTCATCTTCCTATTTCCTATTAGGTATATTACTAGGACAAAACCCTATATTTATATAGATCAATTTGAGGCTTCTCAAATCCCTTCACTTAAAGGTAGATCTGTGTAGATGATTCCCATTCTTAGATATTTTCATCTTTTTAGATTACTTTGGTACAAGGGATTTTAATTTTCAACATTGGATATATTAAATCAAATGATTGTGCTTTGAAAAGTGAATAAGATGGAGGTATACTTTGATTGTTGAAAAATAATATCAAATAGATAAAGTTGAATAAGATGGAGGGTATACTTATTTTGATTTTTTGAAAAATGATATCAAATAGATAAAGTTTTAGATTATTTCTATATCAAACTTGAAAACAATCCCTCTCAATCAATGTGAATACTTGGAATTTTGTATTGGATCCCCCTCTACCTTGCTTACAAGGTCTCCCTCCTCTCCCTCGCTCCCTTGTTGATGCCACTATTGTGTGATGGATAAATGAATTAACATTGTGTTTAACATGCTATGATCTCTTACTCACACTTATGAAATGAGTTAATGAAATGATGGACTAACCTAATGAAGAAAAAGATAGTTTATGCATCTTATGCATATGCTAAGAATGGGAATAGGTTCTTTCTTCCTTCTTATTGAATCTACTTCATCTTGTATTTTATGTATTTTGGTTATAAAGGAGAATATTGTCTTGTGTGATTATGAATATTATCTCATCCCTAGTAGAGTAATGTGCTAGGTGTTTATGTTGTCTTGAGGGTGAATATTCAGCTCACTCTTTATCTTTTTAGCCGATAGGCTACATATAGTGTGAGATTTGAGCTTGAAACAAGTCTCACACTTGCAAAACACTATTGAGTCATCAAAAAACAAGTTTTAGGTACCATTTCATGGTAAACTAGCTGCCATAAAAGCCTCCAAAATATCACTTATAACATAAAATCAGATAAATATTAATTTTCCAACTAGATGGGAACATTCTATTTCCATTTGCAATGTTTTTTGTCAATTTGATGGCAACTTTATTTTTTCGCTTATTATTAATTGTTTAATCCATCCACATACAACTAGAATTTGCAGCACATGGAATCCATACACACCCATGCACAACCACACACTCTATAACATATTAACATACATATAGTTTTCTATCGGCATAATCTTTGAACCTCCTTTAGGTGCAAGTGCTAGTGGTAGAAGGTGAATTGTGAGTGTCTCTTTATTGTGCTTGTGTTTTTACTTGGAGAGTGTGCCATATTAGTATGCATGCTACTCATTTATTGAGAAGACATATCATATCTCCTTTTATGTTTACATACTCATTTTTTTTGCATGTGTTTGACTTTGTGTTAGTGTAGGACCATATGTGATGACTAGTTTGTGTGAGTGTATGTTATCACACTCTTACATGCTATATTTATTAACATCATTTTTTATGTGTTTTATTCCATATTATCCTTAGTAAAATATAGGCATTATGATATATAATAATGGAAGACCTCCCTAGGTATGCCTTGGCCTCCACATACAATAAAAATAGGAAACCCTATTCTATTGCTATGTGGTAGGATTTAACTAGTTGTAATTTACGACATCAAATGAGTAATCCCACTTTATGCCAATTATCCTCTAATTTAAATCTCTAGGAGGGAAATAAAGTGTATTTAGTATTTGAGTCCCACCACTCCATAAGGTTTTTCAACATGCATATGACATAGCAAGATTTGGGTATCTCTTGCATATGCCCTAAATTATTTCTACTCATCATATGAATATCAATTGGAATAAGATCTAATGCTAAGAGGTTGTATAATTAGTAATTGTGAAGTAATTATGCACCTCAACATCATCACAATGTAATAGAAAAAAAATTGCATTACAAAAAATATAAAAAATGACATTTATAGATCCCAAGTTTACTAGAAAATTACTTTATTGAGAAATTTGGTTTAAATTTGTAGGCATCTCTTATGCACATGGGGGATCATATCTAGAGAAATTGGCTCAAGATCATAAAAATGAGTACACTTTTATGAGAATGAGGTTAAATATCTAGATTTTATTGTATAAAACAAAATTGCTATATCTTTTATGCTATTCTATTTAATTTTCAAATTTTTAAAATAAAAATCAAGGATAAATGATGCTTACCTCTTGAAGTGGGTTGCCAGCATCAATATAAACATGTAATTTGTATATATTTTAGTAGGAAAATGGCCTTTACAATGCAACATGATGAAAAGTCTAGAAATCTCTATCTCAAAGGGGTGAATGTGCAAATGATTTTTTATGATCATCTCCCTCTCTCTCTCTATGTGTGTGTGTATCGATATGTACATGTATATATATGTATATGCATATGTATATACATCTACATATATATACATATATATACATGCATATACATATATATACATATATATACATATATATACATGCATATACATATATATGTATATACATATACACATATATAAATGTATATGTATATATAGTGAAAAATATATATTTATCTAGATAAATATTAATAGGGAAAAGGGCTTTGATCATTTATAACAGCTTGCATGTTAGTGATGATAATAATAGGAATTTGAAACTCTTTAAGAAAGATACCAATTGTTTACCATAGTTATTATTCATGTTCACTAAATACTAGTTTTTTACCATCGTTCTTATTCATGTTCCCTAAATACTAGTTTAAATGAATCAAGTGGTAATCAAACTTGTTATTTCATTGTGGAGTTTGTTGTTATTTAATGTATAGATATGCAACATATCTAGTAATTTTAGAATTTTGTTACAAGTCAAAAAGATAATAGAGGTATAATTTGAATTGAATTTTCTTAATGTTTCAAAGAATAAAATTTATTTGTTTCTTTGTTCTTACTTTCTATCAAGATTTTAATTTCATCATTTTTATCAAATTTTAAAACTAGAAGAACATGTCCTTGAAATTAATAAATTATAGGCTCAAGTAAATACACTCATTTATAAAATATCATTAGTTTACTTGAGCTTGGGAGTCATTTATTTTATAATTTTTGACTGCTTACTATAATTTATTCAACATGGGCATGCGTGTGCAAAATATTTATTGTGATCAACATGAATGAACTTAATTATAAAGTGGCATTCATTTCCTAAAATTCTACTCTAGAGAGATCAAATGAATATATCATATAAGGAAATGTAAGTTGTAAGAGATCATCAAATAAGCAAATGTATGTATATTGAATATAAGCAAATGTATACATATATCATATAAACATGTAAACATATCAATATTGATCAATGTATAAACATGTAACATGTTATAAGAAAAGTTCCAAATGTATGTATATCATAAAAGAAAATGTAAGTTAGAGATCATTGAATGTCGAATACTAAAAATCATCATATATAGCAAATGTAAGTTAGAGATAATCAAATGTCAAATACTAGAAAGATCATTATATAAGCAAATACATCTAATATGCAGGGCCTAATATGAATGTCGACTCCTAGTCGAATGACCATCTGAATGAGAACGGTCCTGCTCTGATGGATGTGCTGAGCCCTGCAAATAAAATGGTGTACAAAATGTGTTAAATACATATAATTTATATTAAATATGTATCTAGATCTATTCATGTGCATATACACATGTATATATAAAAATTTAAAACTCACATGTCCACTAGCATCAGATTCATCCATAGAGTCACATCGATGTGCACAATCTGGAACAAGGCTAGGAGTGACATTAGGTATGTCCACCTACAAATATATAAATTCATATATATCAGTACATGAATATCTAGTTAAATTAAAACTAAAATTTAAAAATAATTGTAAAGGAATTGAAACATGCACATGCACATGCACACATACATGCAAATCATCTGATATTAGATGACCTGAGTCCTCTGAAATGGCTGCCTCCACCATATCAACTATCTGATCAAGTGACAAATCAATATCTGCATCCCTCTGATCTATCTCATGTCGTTCCAGTAATGATGAGTGGATAGGACTATGTAGGTGAGATGGCATCGACGATAACGAACCGGCACCAACCAACATCTCAGTAAAACCCATAGTCTATGCAGTTATCAAATGATCAGATGGTGGATCCTGACATGCACTAGTGCTGGGTTGAGAGTGATGGGATCCTGGAAGTGAACACCCTCCATGTGCCAAAATATCTCTAACATGCTCTATATCGATCCCATAGTCTGATGCAATGAAAGCATATGCCTCCAAGAGTTCCTTAGCGAAACAAAGCAAAGTCCTGCGTGCCATATATCCTGTAAGTGCCTCAAGCTCTGTGGGATTAGGGATGCATGCTAATGTGAAAGGATCCATGGTGGTCCATTGTGCTAAAGATGGCGTGGGTCGGGGATGTCTAGACATCAAATACTGACCTACATGATCAGTAGATATCCTACTGGTGGCAGCTGCAATGTCACCTATAGTATCAATTGCTTCCTTTTGGGAAGCAAAGACAACCTCATCTGCTATGGGGGCTAGAGCTGGGGTGAGAGCAGGAGACCTCTCACCAACCAATACCCTAAACACTGGGGTCGGTCTATTTGCTCGACGATAAGTGGGTCTGTCAGCAATCCTGCCACGCCCCTGACTAGCATATGGTGGAATGTCCAGGTAGTTGACTTTGAGGCCCAAATGGACCTCAGCACACAACTATTGAACAAAATATAATGGAATCTGGTCATTGTTTGGGTATTGACCATGTGCTGCAAGAAATTGTGGGTAGATCAATGAGGCCATATCACAATCAACACATCTAGTGACCTGGTATCCCCTAACCTTACGTGTATTTTGATAAAATGGAAAACAATTGGTTTTTATCATTTCTTTGGTCACACTATCCTATATTTGTTTAAGGGGAACCTCACCATGTACTTCCCGCATGCGAGAAAGAATAACAGCTACTCTATCTGGAGAAAATGCACTTGTCCTCTCAAGTTCATCTCTTAGTTTTTCAAGACTATGCAATATTGACATGCATGGTTCAGAATATATCCCGGGGTTTACATTTTGCGCTAATGAGTCTTTCAATTTATTAATCTCATTAGTGGTATTTTCAAACAAAGATTCTAGAGGTGGAACATCTGCATTATCCATGTTATGTATGTATGTGTACCTAAAGGAGCAATGAGACCTTAGTTTAAATAATATATCTAGATATAAGGAATAGAAATCTAAAACAGTTCTAATAATTCATCTACTCATCAATAATATTTCCATACCATTAGTTCACAAAACATGTTCAACATCTATCATAGTTTTTAATTTAATCAAAACATTCACATTACTAGATTGCACAAAAAACATAATCTAAAACAATTATAAAATTTAAATTTACAAGTGTGCGTGTGCACTCTAGAACAAAATGTGTCATTAAAGACAATTTAAAAAACATTGATAAAGGTTGCATCTAAGATTTATTTCCTACAACTAGTAATAAAGGGAAAACATTATTACTTAACATTGAAAATAAAAATGTTGAACATGAAAGCGAAAATGTTGCAAAATGTTATGAAACACCTAGATTGAAAAGAGTAACATCATAGAAAAATAAGAATTCAAATTTAGAAATATATTTGAATAATTTAGAAATGAACCCCATGATATTAAAATTATACTCCATGATCCAATTGTTGATAATATTAATAAAATTGATAACACACATAAAAAAATGAAAGTCATTGTACATCTCCAAGTTACATAAGAAGAGAGAGGACCTTTCCGAATTAGAATACTAACCAAATTTTACAAGAGTGTGGTACAATTAAAATACCAAATTTATCTAAGGACTTATTAGATTTATTTTAATGTGTTACATACAATGATTGTAATTTTTGTAAAAATGTCTTTAAATGAGAAGCATTTACAATGAGGTGGGTTATCAAAGTTTATATCATGTACCCATTATGGAAGAAAAATGATCTCGGAAATAAAATGTTTGAGAAAAAGAGATATGAGATAGTAAAATACAATTTGAAGAGTGGAGGTGAAGATTCTAGATGTGAGTTGGTCACAAGAGAAGCATTGCTAATTTTTTTTCTGATTTTAAGAATATTTTTTATAAGTATGCAATACATAGCCCCTATTCTTGATGGTTAGATCAACAAGTCAAGGTGTGCAAGGATTTTTCCTAATTGGAACTATTATAGATCTATAGTCAATTTTATATAAAATTACACATTGTAGCCACAAAAAGAAGTTGAATCATATTAATATTACAATTCTATTCAGATAAACTATTATTGTTCACATCACATATAGGCGTGCCCCTAATAGTAAAAAACAAAATAAGAAGATAGTTAGGGAGCACAATTTTTACATGTTAGTGATGATCAATATCATTCGTCATAGTATGTACAATATTGTTTTCAATAATTTTTTGAGTTATTACAAGAAAACATTGGTATTATAAAGGTTCAAAAAATCAATATTTGGTCAAATAATTATGCTGATTAACTCAATTTAATGCTTGTGTATTCATATTGGTTTAGTGGAATACATGCAGAGAAGGTTATACCTTGTATTTGGATTTTTTTAAAAGGTGGGCTACCTTCTTCATGTGGAGGAATTGTGTGAATAATGTCATTATGTGGTTCATTGTATGAAGTTTTCTCTTGGTGAGGAATAAATAAATACTTAGTAGAATAGTATCTAATATAATCTACAAAGTGCATAGTGTGATGTTTTGAAGTTCAATATATTGTACATAAGATTTAGTGGCATGATAGGAGGTGAAGGGATAGAGAGATTTGGAAATGCTAGAGGAATTTTATTATTAAGTTGTACTATAGCAAGATCCACAAGAATAGAACCCTAGTTGGCAATCTTGTGATCCTCATAACTTAAGTATTAATTCATTTATTGAGCTATTGAAGATATCTAGTTCTTTTTCTTTTTTTTTGATAGTTGTAGCAAAATTTATTGATTATCTCTATGTTATGGTTCTATTTTTCTCTCTTTCAATGATTTTGATTATGTAAGAACAAAAAATGATTAGAATATATTCATTAAGACTAATAATCTGGATAATTTCACATATGCTCCACATATGCTCCTATAGAAATGGTGACTTTATATATTTTGAAATGTGTTTACTCTATATAATGATGTATGAGTCATTTTCTTAATCTTGGGGGTGTAGTGTATGAGAGTCTAGAATTGGATCCAAGATGGAGATTTTGTGTGATGAGAAGTGCCTTAGATCTTATCATCATGTGAGGTCCACTAAAATAATGTTCTTATTTTGAACACTATTTTTCTCTCTTTACAAAACCAAAATATATTGGGAATCATGAAAATAGTGGTGAGTACACTAGAATATCAATCAAGAGAGGCAAGTACGTCAATCCCACAATAGTAAGTATGCTCAAAATTTGACTCATAGAATATGATGTCATTATAGATTTCATTATCTAAAGTTTTCTCTTTATGAGGAATAAATAGAGAATAATTGAAATAACTTGCCTAATGTAATGTACAAAGTACAGATAACTTGATGTTTTGAAGACATGGATATCTTAAAATTTAATTGAATTATTTTTTGTAGAGGATGTGGTGTTGGGTATTTTTCTTGCAACCATCTAGATATTAAGGAAATCTACCATAATGTCCCAGTCTAGGAATAATGTAGGCAATGGGGAAGTAGCCTATATATTTAGACTAAGGGGGAGAAAAATTAAAGTAGATAGAATGACTTGGATAAAGCCTCCTCTTCTTTGAGCCTTACTAAGTTTGGAAGTTTATTTCCTATAGATCTTAAATATAGGAACACAACTAATTTAGTATATAAGAGGTCTCTAATTTGGTAGTTAGTTCAAATGATGTGAAGTTCTAGATATAAGCAAGCTACTCATCCCTATATATATATATGTGTTTATCACAATAATAATTTACCTAATATTTATATAGTATCATATAAAATCCTATACAAATACTATGTATTGAATAACACTCTCTAGGGATTTAATAGCTTTATATTACTAAATTTATGGATGATGGAATAAAACCTACTTCACTAGATAATATGACACTAACATATATATTTTTATTTTCTTTCTAAATGAATAGAATGTCCAACCCTCAACTATCAAATTTATCTTGAATACATGAAACCTTAATGAATTGAATAAAATACTAACATTCAAATCAGTCTAATGCACTTGGATTTATCATTTAGAGCTTACACTCTCAAATTCCCTTTTACCCCAATGATGCACCCTAATTGATAATCCACAATCAATTTAAATTCCCCACATATTATTTTAGAAATTTTTCTCATCCTAGCATGAACTACATAGTGTAACATAATTTTATAGCACGTCTTAGATGCAAACTAATAAATAATTAATATAAAGAACAAAAAACACAAACTCAAAGATTCCATGAATCCATAAAAAAACTTAAATAAAAATGGAGGTCCATAATACACAATTATAATAAAATGTTTCTTATATGACCTTAATAAAGGACAAATCATCGAGATGTTGAGATTAATGTATCTATATGACCTTAATTTTTTTATAAAAATATAAACTTGGCCAAATGTTTGACTCTAAAAGATAGGAAAAGTATTCAACTAGGTGTTGGGGTTTGTGGGAGTATGAAATAATATACTAGGGAAAAATAAGGTCGAATCCTCTAGCTTTATATATTTTTATTTTTTGGAGAATGAAAAAATGATGTTAGTAGGTATGTCTCAATAGGTAGTTACTCTAAAAATTGATGATGTTAGCATCATATAAAGATGGCAATTATCATGATTTTGACATTGTGAAATAAAAGATGGATAAAAATTTAGACGCATGGAATCAATTCTAGAACTCTAAAACACAAGATTTTTTTTTACTAGTAGAGGATGAAGATAATAGGGGTTAGAAAGGGATGGTACTTAAGGATTTGAAAGACTAAATTCCCAATACTACAAGGAGTAAATACAAATAATAAGATTGTGAAGTTGTTGGGGAATGATTGAAATGACATGATGGTTGAGAGATGAAAAAATTGGTGCAAAAATACTTATAGACATTTGGATTAAAATGGATTGGGATTTTTAAGTTTAAAAGGGAATGGTATGGTAGGATATAACCAAGTCTAAAATCCTAGAAAATATAACACTTGAATACAATAGAGCTAAGAGGGGTCAAAGAATATGGAGACAAGAATGGTTTGAATGGAGGGTCAAGCCAAACACTCTAGAAATAGAAAATATTCTAGGTCACTAAGAAACACTAAGGATTGGATTACTAGCATGACAACTGCAATAAAATTGAAGTCCAATAGAATCCATACTTAGATAAATTTAGCAAAGGTTGAAAGTGGATTATCAAGATTAGTTGAAAGATTATACTTTGAGGGTGAAGCCCAATAGACCAATGGAAAAAGAAAAATGGAGATGGTAGAGATGAAATATTGGTATGCAAATCCATCAAAATAGCAATATGGTAATTGATAGAAATTCATGAAAATGACCAACACAACTTCACACATAGGATATTTTTTTAATTTTTAGAAATTGAAGCATCTTGAAGTTGTAGGGGACATCACCAAGTAGATATTTGAAAATAATTTAATAGAGGAAATTATAATAAAATTTCAATAGCCATTCTACCTCTTCCTTACTCAATCACCTTAAGTCCAGATTCCTTCATGATTTATTTGTAATAAGCCTCCTATAATCACATGTAGCTTTTTCATTTTAAGATGCAAAGATGTATTTTAACTATTATTTAAATATATATAAGGAATTAATTACTCATAAAATAATTAGTTTTATTAGCATATGAATCATCCTTTGTTATCACATCATCTACATAATATTGGTGTGATCAACCTAGATCAACTCGTGTTATCAGTTTAATTAATTTCTATTCTTTGGCCAACTTCATAGGCATGTTTTATATGTCAAATTATTATAATATAGTGGTCCATTTTTCTCATTTTTTTTCTCTTGATTTATTTTACTAAGAAAGTCCTTTACTACTACATGTCAAAGATTACTACAACTACTTATTATTGAAAATACAATTAAAAATTAATCAATACTCACACTAAAGCATAATTTTGCTTCAAATTTGGATAATTTATCTTTGCATCTTTGAATGATACACTTATGAAGGCTGCATGCCTTTCATTTCCTAGGTTTCTCATTTGAATAAGAATGGTTGTACAATGTGGTCAAATGAAAATGATTATATGTAGAATAGTTTAGAATAGTTTGGGATTGTAACCAATAAAAGGGATTCAAAAAATGATTTTTTGATTTATTCAATTGCCTTAGCTTACATTTTCCACTATATTTTTGCATATTTCATCATCTTGGTATTTAGTGGCCTCATTATCTCTACAAAACCTATTTCGAATTTCTTTATAAAGTTAATCTTACCAAACCAATAATTCAATTCATTATTTCTTGTTGAAGGTTGTGAGAAGATCTTGTTTATGCTTGAATACAAAAATGGATTGTATACCTTCCTTGTTTAAATGTATTTTCCTTCTTTATCCATTGGAATTGCATATAAAAAAATGGATTGAATACAAAAATGAACTGAATACAAAAATAAAATGTATATTCAACTATTTATATTCTTCTAAATTCTAGATAATGAATTTGTTGAAAATGCTTTCAAAAATTTCAAACAAATGCAATTGAAACCATGAATTTTGTAGCAAATATGAGCTATGGAAAACCTGAGATGATGTGTTGGAGGGTTCACTCGAAGGTGAAGGCACACTTGGTGAAGGCACGCTTTTTCTTTGCATGCACCCTGTTCTCCATACGCACTCTATTTGCCGGCCACTGTTCTCTGCTCGGTGAAAATGATAGGGATGAGGCTTTTTTTTTTTTAATCTGTGTTAAGGGGGTTTAGCCGAACCCTAGTTCGGTCGAACCCCTTTATTTTATTATTAAAGCTCATAGGTCAATGGGGTTCGGCCGAACATATGGTTCAGTCGGACCCTGGGGTTCGGCCAAACCCACATAAAGGTTCGGGCGAACACTTGGGTTCGGCTGAACCCCTTCACTTTGTGAAAAAGGGAAAATCGACTTTTCCCTTCCTCCACAAAAGTGTTCACCACTTATGTGGTTTCACCCTCATCTAACTTGTTTGCAATAGCATAGCGAGTTGAGTTGTTTGAGCCCTGCAATGTCATCAAACATTTCCTACAAGCAAGGGTAGTTATAAAATATGCAGCTCAACTTCAATACATTGTCTTCTTACGGTGTGCATAACACTAACTGTTGTCTTTGAACAAGATTTGAAAAGTCTGGGACAACCCACTGTGTTTTCCATCCTGCAACAGTTATGTAAAATTTGTGTTTGAAACATATGAACAAATAGTGAACAAGACTATTTTTCTTAAAGTAAGGGGTTTCATATAACAAGAAAGTAAAGTTGAAAACATTATTTTGTTACAGTCCGAAAAAAATAAGAAGTGAGCCACAACCCACTGTGTTTTCCATGATGCTACTATTATGTAAATTTTATGTTGGAAATATATGAGCAGATATTGAAAAAGAGTGTTTTTCTCAAAGTAAGGGTTGTTAAAAAACAACAACGTGAACTTAAAAAGATTCATTTCTCACAGCCTGCATAAAATAAGAAGTGAGCCACAACCCATTGTGTTTTCCATGATGTAACTGTCATGTGAATAATGTGTTGGAAACATATGGGTAGATATTGAAGAAGAGTGTTTTGCTCAAAGTAAGGGTTGTTAAAAATTATGCAGCTCAACTTCAATACATTGTCTTCTTATGGTGTGCATAACACTAACTGTTGTCTTCAAACAAGATTTGAAAAGTCTGGGACAAACCACTGTGTTTTTCATCTAGCAACAGTTATGTAAAATTTTTGTTTGAAACATATGAACAAATAGTGAACAATACTATTTTTCTTAAAGTAAGGGGTTTCATAAAACAAGAAAGTGAAGTTGAAAAAATTATTTTGTTATAGTCCAGAAAAAATAAGAAGTGAACCACAACTCACTTTGTTTTCCATGATGCTACTGTTATGTAAATTTTTTGTTGGAAACATATGAGCAGATATTGAAAAATAGTGTTTTTCTCAAAGTAAGGGTTGTGAACAAACAACAACGTGAACTTCAAAACATTCATTTCTCACAACCTGCATAAAATAAGAAGTGAGCCACAACCCACTATGTTTTCCATGATGCAGTTGTTATGTAAACAATGTGTTGGAAACATATGGGCATATATTGAAGAAGAGTGTTTTGCTCAAAGTAAGGGTTGTTAAAAATTATGCACCTCAACTTCAATACATTGTCTTCTTATGGTGTGCATAACACTAACTATTGTCTTCGAACAAGATTTGAAAAGTCTGGGACAACCCACTGTGTTTTCCATCCTGCAACAGTTATGTAAAATTTGTGTTTGAAACATATGAACAGATAGTGAACAAGATTTTTTTTCTTAAAGTAAGGGGTGTCATAAAACAAGAAAGTGAATTTGAAAACATTATTTTGTTACAGTCTGGAAAAAATAAGAAGTGAGCCACAACCCACTGTGTTTTCCATGATGCTATTGTTATGTAAATTTTCTGTTGGAAACATATGAGCAGATATTAAAACCTTACTTTAAAGGTTTTTTAGAAGGATGAATAGGGTTTTCTAATCCACCAATATATGCTTTGCTTTGTCCTTGCCATTTGGGTAAGGGTACACCATGAAAATAAATACTTTACCAATCACATTGTTGTCATTACCATTGGAAACATATGAGAAGATATTAAAACCTTACTTTAAAGGTTTTATAGAAGGATGAATAGGGTTTTCTAATCCACCAATATATGCTTTTCTTTTTCATTGCCATTTGGTTAAGGGTACACCATGAAAATAAATAGTTTACCAATCACATTGTTGTCATTACCATATGGTTGAAGGTACATAATGAGAATCAAGGGTGCATTACTTGATTGAGATATTTTGATGGGCCTATTGTAATCACCTTTGTAATTGTTGACATTAGTCTAATTTTCATCATTCTTTTCTTGAGGTATTTCACTTCTTCATTCGGAAGTTGATTTGATCTTGTGAGTGACTCATGGATAGTCCTTATTTTTATGTTTCTAGGATTGAGACCCAACATATTTTTTAGGTAGTTATATATATAATATGCATTACAAATGGTGCATTTCAAAAATTAGTATATCATTCTATTCACTTGTATGGATTATCACAATCCAAAACTAGATTAGCGACACTTGATGGGTTTCAAATCCCATACCTCATGGATTGTTTTTAAAAATAATTTCTCAAATTTCTTGATAAATGGTGACATCAATTGTTCCCATACCTACCACTTTAGCATTAAAAACCAAATGTAAAGTGCAAGCTCTAGAGAAATTTAGTTATCAAGCATGTTTGATGATTTTTAACATGAATGAACCTAAAGACCATAACCAGATCACAGAGACTGAGAACATTATAGAAACCCAAAAGCTGAAATATTTACAAGATAACATAATCTTACGACAACTTTAAAACTGAATGACATATGATAAATAAATGAACATGAGGACCAAAAGACTTTAGTGATACTGAATGCCTTCAACAACATGCATAAATAGTGTTCTCTATTTTTTAATAGAAAGAGAATTGTCTTCATAACTATTTCAACTCATATAATTGTATTTACATATAGTCAAAATTTTAGGTCCTTATCACAATATGCAAGGTGATTGAACATGAAACAATATGTAGTGTACTAGAGTTGAAAAACACCTGTATGCCAAGTCAAGCTATTGTCAAAGAACTGAAATGAAGAGACCATCAACTGAATTACCAAACCAATACTACTGACTTGTTTACCAATCAAGAACATCTTATTGTCTAATTTCGTTGAGATTAATGGCAACACATGCCAGAGGGGACAACACAAGAGTTATGTAAAATTTGTGCTCGAAACATATGAACAGATAGTGAACAAGACTATTTTTCTTAAAGTCTGAATGAAATGGATAACAATTATGTGTTCCAATGACATGAAACTAGTATATATGTTTAGCATAATTGTACAATAATTAAATAATTAAAGAAGCCCATGAAAAGTCTTGTATGAAATGTATAACACCATAGTATTGAAACATATGCAAATGGTGTATCTCTACACCACAATTGTTCAATATTCAAATAATGAAACCCACGGAGAAGAATCGGTATTCGGAGCCTATCTCATCAATTCCTACATTGCCTATTCATTGCAATCGAGTTCAGGTCTGCGTAAAATATGCCACGTTTCTTAGGGTCCTTGTGTATTTCAGGAGGGGTAATTCTAGATCCGTGAACCCTCACAGATGATGAACATGAAACAATAGATTTATTTGTAGTTTTTGCTTTGTCTGTCTTAGGTTTAACACCTTCACCCTATAGCAAATAATTAATGAGAATTAATGTATGCATGGAAACAATATACACAGTATGATATATATACAACAACATATTGTTTATGTGTACCTCTGGAACATAATTCTTCATCTCGGCGAGCTACCATATGACAAATCCACCCACATGCTCTTCGATGGTCTCTACGCTAGGCATGGGAAAAGGCACGTAGCATTGACCATCAATGGCCAATTCAATGCTAACTCTCGCACAATTTTCTGGGTGCTTCAAGTAGTGGGTGTGAGCATTTCTAGCGACAACATGTACAATGCCTTTGGCAACCCGTTTATGCAGCCTCCAAAGGTCGACGTGATCACCGACCTAAAAAGTTATGTCGTTGAACTCTATCATTTGTCCATCCACCGGATTTTCCTGCAATGGAAACTGTATACACCTAAAATTGGTCTGGAGAATCCGATTAATTAAATACAAATTATTTGATTAATTATCCTATTTCCTCTACAATTGAATAAATAGAAATATTTAATTATATAGTTCACATTCACATTCACATTTAAATTCTTCTAATCTTAATTAAATAAACAAAATTAAATACTTTGTTTGATTTAATTATCATTTCCCTATTTTATTCTATCACATCAATCTTAAATTAATTAAATAAAGATTAAACACTTTATTGATTAATTGCCATATTCTTCTATTTAATTTAATAAACAACTTCTAAAGTTTGTTTTATTAAATTATCTATCCCTCTTTTGCTAATTTAAATAAATCAAAAATATTTAAATAAAGGCATAAGGAATATTCCTCTATATTTCCTCAAAATCAAATTAGATAACCTATGTCTAATTTATTTCTAAAATTATGTCAAAATTAATGCTTTGAAACTTCACAAGAAGTTTTGGAGACAAATTGGAGACAAATTCCAAATTCTTCTCTCAATCCTCCACCATCAATCTTTCCTCTTCTCTTGCCTGGTGTTTTCATGGGTAGAGACAATCTCCAAAATTCTCTCAATCTCCTCCATCTCTCACCATTCAATCCTCCAGATTGAATCCAAGCCTCTCTTTGCCATCCCCGTGCATTTCTGCAGCCAGGAAATCTATAAATAAAGCTTCATTCAACCAAGAAAAGGATCCAGATTATCCAACTTATGCACTCTTACTCTACAGGAATTCAAGCATCAAGCATCAAGCATCCAGCATCCAAGCATCCAACATTCAAGCTTTCACAATCATGGTTGCCTCGTGTAGCTGCATTTATTAGTTTCCATGTCAATCCATGCTATAATAGTTTATTTTATCATCTAGTTTTATCATATAGTCATATCATTGCATCAACATCATTCTGTTCTTTAGATTGTCATTTTAACAGTTATAGCGTTATTTAAATCTGAGAGCACAATAGATTAATAAATCTTTGAAGATAGGAGACAATGAGACACTTTCAATTGATTAATTAGCTTAATCTTTGATACAATGTTTCATTAAGAAGTGTTTTATTCTTTATACCTTATTCACACTTACAATTTGGCGCCCACCGTGGGGCTTTAACCCCATATTTTTTATCAATTTTTCTAAAAAGTGTCACGTAGGTTTCTAACGTGTTTTATTTCAGCGCTTTCATCAAAAACTATAGCGCATACATGGAAAACTATGGTGCTTTCATGCTCTGTTTTGGCACTTCCGTGATACTATAGCGCATCCGTAAAAAAAAAATTAGCGTTTTCAACTCTAGCGCTTCCATGAGCTATTTCGGTGCATCAATCACCCATTTCTAGAAAAAACTAATTTAGCACTTCCATGGCAAACTTTGGCGCTTGGGTGTTCTATTTCAGTGCTTTCGATTTTAGCACATCAAGTAAAAATTATGGCACTTTCATGGACTGGTTCAACGCTTCTGTAATTTTGATCTAGATCCGACGCGACCACGGCCAGAATTTCATTTTGATATAGTTAGACTAAAATTTATCAATCCTAAGGTAGCCATTTCTAGTTTAAAATTTATCAATCCTAGGGTAGCCATTTCTGATTTAAAATTTATCAATCTTAGGGTAGCCATTTCTAATAAATCACACTTTTCAAATATCAGTTAAAAAGGACACCATGATTTTTGTGAAGCAAAATCTTCACATAGATTAGCAAATTTGTCTTTTTGGGCTTAAAACGAATCATTTATTTTTTGTGCTTGTGGTGAATAGGCTTATGATCTCCCCTTAACTAGGTGATCAAAGTGCCAGACTCATCCTTATTTTCATGCAAATTTACGCTTTAGTTAAAACCTTTAAAAGGTCTATCGTAGTGGGAAAAAGTACTCACCCTACAGGAACGACCTAAGTGGGAACGCCTAAAGCCAAGGATTCCAACCCACTCTAATCAAAATGCAAGTTGTTGATGAAAGTCCAACTTGACGGTAGTGAGAAAAATAACCATCCCCAAAATCTTTGTTCTAAAGATTGGGAGGTCTCCTGAAGGAGTTTATCAATTGCCGCACTGCACAGAAGCCCTATCTACGAACCATAGTGTAGTGTCTAGCTGAGTCAGTAACTAGACATTGTAATACTCACAGTGCAAGGGGAGGGAAGAATCTACCCCCAAGACACTCACCATATAATTGCCAAGGATTGTTTGCTCAGAGGACGAGAAATCCAACTCTGTGTACGCACCTAGAAACGACAAAAACACGGGCGCCCTCTAGGGGGTGACACGGCTGTGTGTGTCAGCGCAATTTCAAGATGTGGGTTGTTGAGTATTACGATGACCTGTTTGACCTTAAGAGTGAGTCTATCTGAATTGTGTGCATTTGTCAAAACAACCCATGAAAATCAATAAGGACCATTCGTGGTTCTTGAATATACACTATCTGTTCAGATTAAAATAATTATTCTACAATTTTCTTGTTGTGTTTTCACAAAATCATTAAAAATTAGATAAAAGATCATCCAAAAAAAACAAGCCAAATCAAGTCAAGAAAAATTCATGATTCAAGAGTGGAAATCAACCAAGTTTGTTAAGAAAACCATCAAAATCAACAAACCCAAGAGGCCACTTGGTTATAAAAATATTTTGAGGAAAAGGCATTTTTATATCAAAGTCGAAATATCTTATTACAACATAGAACTTTCATTCATAGGTATCATGACTTTGCTAGAGGTTTTACTCTTGATTACGCTATAGAACCACTTTATTCCTGAGCTTTCTTCCAAAGGAGATCCCTCACACAAAATCACAACCATAGTCAATGCATACGTCAGTCGTACCTCCCACAACACATGATACAAAATGCCACAAGGCCAAGTCAAATTTTGCAATAAAGAGTCTTGAAAACCTCTGTTTTAGCACTCTGGAAATCTATTTCAATGCTTCGGGACTCTATTTTAGCACTTTCATAAAATAGCACTTCCAAGAACTGTTTTAGTGCTTCCGGTCATTATTATAACGTTTCCATCAAACACCGCTTCCATCACCTTTTTCAGCTCTTTTGAGCACTGTTTTAGCGCATCTGTAAAGACATCGCTTCTATCGCCTGTTTCAGTGTTTTTGAACCTTGTTCTAGCACTTCTGTGAAATAGCACTTCCATCACCTATTTTAGCGCCCCTAAAGTCTATTTTAGCGCTTTCAAAACAGAGAGTTCCAAATCAAACCAGTCAGTCTATATTTCATTTATCCACGAATTTTTATCAGAACACAAGTATCTTTTTATCAGAATCATTGTCTAGAAACCGAAATTAGATAGGTTCATACAAGTTTCCACTCTTATCAACTGTAACATAGATCTTCCAAATCAAAAGTGTCAATTCAAAAACAATCCATTATTACGTTGAAGTTTCATCATCGGGATATTATCATCCTTTATCATGAAACAAGGTATAGTAATCAAATTTTTAACCTAGTCTTATCAATAAGATCTATCATCTTATTCGACTTTTTTTAAAATTCACTTGACATTTCCAACATAGAGGATCAAATTTTGGAAGAAAGAACAAAAACTTGTATGCCAATCTTCACTAGGTCACAAAAATAGAGACTCTTAGAACAAGAACTTGAAACATCACATACAATGGTAGAAGAAAATCCTTGGAACAGTCTGCATCAAAATGATAAGAATGAAATAACTCCAAAGGACATTCAAACAGCCCAACAGGATCCCAAATTCCATAAATTCATGGAAAAGTTCTTAGAATGGGACATGGAGAAATACCTCTTAATGTTGGTTGAATCAGGTGCTAAGCTTCCCAAAGATTTTGACGTAAATTGCCTAAGAGAAGCACCTGGAACAAGCAAAACCGAAATACCACAACCCACACAAGGTATAGATCTAGTTGTTTTTTTTTTATAGGTAACAAGTCATTTTATTAATATTAAAGATGATTACATATACAAGATTTAATTTTTACAAAAAAATGCCCATAATTTCATCATGTGACAATCGGAGACTAAACTACCCGCTCCCTCCAAACAAATTCCAAATTTTTATCACCCTAATCTCCATCGCCACCGGCATCTATTATCCCTGCATCGTTCTACTGGTATCTTGGACCTCCATCGCCATCATCATATGTTGCTTCTGCATCAATCCTGCTCGTTTCTTTGTTCTTCAAAATTAACACCGCATCTTTCACCCATTAGCTTAGCCGACTATCTATTTATGTTATGACACCTTCACACTGCCTTCACCGACTCTGTCCATGCTATTCCATGCTACAAAACATCTTCCACCAAAAAACTGTTGCCCTGCTCCGCTCCCCGACCACTTCCTCTTAGCACCGACCGTTTTTTCTTCGGGTGGGAAACTAGTACCTCTGCAGCTTTCCCATGCCACTCCGCTTCAGCCCTTCACACCTCCACTTTCAGGTTTTCCCAGGCATACAGGATATTCAGCTTGTATGCTTCTTTGTCTATCAATTTGCGCCACCTTATGAATGGGATTAACCCATCCTCTATTTCTTCATCCACCTCCTCCAATCCTTTCGAGACATCAAAACCAACCTCGAGAATTTCCCACTCAAGGAAAGACTCAAACTTTCCAATAAGGTCTTCATGAAAAAGAGTGAGCATAATCCTTTTCGTTTCCTTCGGATCTTCCCCTAACTCCATTGCCCATGCGAAAATCATGGAAGCAATATCTGTGTTTTGTCTTCCCCTGTGTGTTGCCTCACAAAAGTACGGCCCCAATGTTTCGAGGACAGCCTCTATCACCCCATCGCTTGGCACTAGCAGCAGTTGTTTCAACCTTTTCACCGATGGTTGGCCAAACAAAGCCTTCTGCTGCAAACTGGTAGAAAAACCCTTCATCGCCTCCATTTTTCATAGCTATCACTCACTCCAAACCCAACGCCAATCTATGACAAATGCCTTAGGTTTGCTAAAACATCATAACTACTGGCAAGGTGATGGCTTTTCCCATTAATGTTGTCGTATTCCATTCTACTTGAAGTTCGGTCCAGCGTCATCCCCTGCTCCACCGTCGTCCACAAACCGTCCCTATTTTAATTAAAAGTAGGCAATGCCCTTGCCTTTCCCCGCATTCCTGGTAAACTGTGTCATTTCACACACTTCCTGTCCTATCCAAGGATGATTTCTCCTACTCCTAAAGTGTCACCGACTAATACTATCAGTACCCCAAATGATGTACTCAACCTGTCCTAAAGTGACGTTATCCCTTCCAGATGTAACCACTTATTTAATGTAGAGCGTTCCCACTTGCGGATTCATAATCTAGCCATTTCTCCTTCCACACATTGGAGGTTCCTGAGATCCTCAATAACTAACTCCTCCTCCTCTTTAAAAGAAATTTCCCACTTGGACAATGCATCCGCTTCTTTGTTGCCCTCTCTCCTTATATGCGTTATGACAAAGTTCTCAAAAGTTTCCAGTTCCCCTGAGATTTCTTTAATAGTATTTTGCAGATGCCACGCTCTCACCCCTGAATCCACTATTGCTTGTATGATGATAAGAGAATCCCCTTCCAGCTATAAACTTTTTGCCAGCTTAACTGCAAGCAAGGCAGCATTGGCCTCAGCCACATTATTAGTTCCTGGTGGCAATTTCCTTGTAGCAAAGGCAATAGTGTTGCCCAAATGATCCCTCACTATTTCCCCCACCCCTGATGGGCCAAGATTGCCACTGGCTGCTCCATCAAAATTGACCTTATACCAGCCCTCTTCCGATTTGCACCAAACCACCTTTGAGCCTTCTAAACTTTTGGTTTGTTTCCCACTTTGACCAGAAGCTGCTCTTAGCTGAATTCCAGGCCAAGCTCTTTGCACTAGTGTATCCCCCAAAGAGAAGGGATTATGCCAATTTTGATATTGCGAGGCAGCATTACTCACCACCTCCTCTATGCTATGGTCCAATCTACTAACCAACCTCATTGTGGTTTCATATTTATCCAAAAAAAATCTACGATTCCTCTCTTTCCAGAGTTCCCAGATGACTAAAGAGGGAGTGCAAATCCAAATACTCGACAAAAGGGTTTTCTTTGACTTCCCAGGACAACTCTCAAACAATTCTTTTAGAGTCCATGGTAGAGGACTCTGCCAGTTTAGTTTCCTTCGCACATGATCCCAACACATACCTACCACCTCACAATGGAGAAGTAGATGATCCATCGATTCCTCCTCCTTCCCACACATGACACACTTCGTGGGGCCTACAAACCCCAAACGTTTCCTCCTTTCCCCAGTGAGAATTCGACCTCTAATAGCTAACCATGCAAAGGTGTCAACTTTGGGTAGGCAGCCCTTATTCCAGCATAGATCTTTTGCCCAAAAATTCTCTCTGTCCTCAACATCCAATAATTGATAGCCAAGCTTCACTGAATATTTACCATAGGTTGACCCACACCAAATGATTTTATCTTCAGCCCTTGAAATTTGAATCCTACAGTTCTTAAAGAGATTATGCATTAATAGAGATTGTTGAGGGGTCAGTTCCTCCATTGAAAAATCTTTCCACACCCACTCCTGCCCTAAAGGGCCTGCCTTTGTAGTTACATAATCCTTTACATTGGTCCCCCACCTCTGGGAGAAAATGTTTTTAAGGTTAGCCAAGTCCGGCCTATCACCCAAGTTTGGAATTCCATTCCAGGAATCCTCCCAAAAACAAGCCTAACAACCTTCCCCAATCTGCCATGAGAGATGATTTATTACCACTAGCCTACAAGAGACGATGAAGTTCCAGATTGCAGAACCTTTCGAAGGATTACGGACTGTAAAGATCCGATGCACCTCAGTTGAATCTAGATATTTTTCTTTTAAAACCTTCACCCATAGTAAATCTAGATTAGCATACATACTCCAGACCAGTTTAGCCCCAAGGGCTTCATTCAATAGTTGTCAATCTCTCAGACCAGCACCACCTTTGTCTTTTGCTTTACATACTTTTTCCCAAGCCAACAGAGGGATCTTGTCCTCTGAGCTAGTCCCATTCCAAAAAAAAATTCTCATTCGCTGCCCAATCGTGTGAATAACTTTTTTGGGCACCTTCAAACACATCATTGAGAAAATTGGAATTGCAGAAATCACATATTTAAGCATTAAGATTCTTCCAGTAGAGGTAAGCCATTTACTCTTCTATCCATCCATTCGTTTGAGGCAAGATTCAATTATGTCCTTCCAGATATCAGCTCTATTTGCACCTCCAAAAAGAGGGATACCCAAAAATTTACTTGGGAGCTTACCAGCCCTCATTCCCAAGATCCGACATATATCCACTTGCCTTTGCTTGGGAGTATTAAAGAAAAAAAATTCCAATTTATTCCAATTGATGTGTTGGCCTAAGGCCTGTCCATAGTTGTCCAAAGTGCCCTTCATCACCCGAGCTTCCAGCATAGTAGAGTCCCCCATTAGAAAGGTATCATCTGCAAACTGTAGATGAGAAATTGGGGCTATCCCTTCCGCCACTTTTATCCCCTTCCACTGCCCTTCTCTACACTTCTGAGCAATAAGCCTACCAAGCACCTCAGCAAGAATAATAAAAAGAAATGGGGATATGGGATTTCCTTGCCTAATCCCTTTTGTGGATTCAAAAAAACCTTGTGGGCTACCATTTATTAGAACAGAAAAGTGGGGTGTCCTTATACACCCTTCCACCCACCGTAACCACTTAGTACTAAAACCAAAATGCTCCAAAACTTGCAGCAGAAAATTAATTTCTACCTCATCATATGCTCTCTTTATATCTAGCTTAACCATCATCCTCTCCACTTTCGCAACCCTCACTGAGTGAATTGTTTCATGGGCTACTATTACACCTTCAAAAATAGATCTATTTGGTGAAAAGCCACTCTGCTCCATAGAAATCACCGAAACCAAAACTAATTTCAATCTGTTGGCCATTACTTTGGAAATAATCTTATACACCGTATTGCATAGCGATATGGGCCAAAAGTCCTCAAAGGAATTTACAGCCTCCCGTTTCGGTATGAGGGCAATGAAAGTGTTATTCAGGTCTTTTAAGATAAATCCTTCTCTCCTTGATTCCTCCACCACACTCCACAAATCTTGAGCAAAAACATCCCACATTTTTTGGAAAAACACTGTGGGAAAGCCATTGGGGCTAGGAGCTTTGTCACCCCCCATAGCAAAAAGAGCTCGTTTTACCTCCTTTAAAGAAACTTTCTCCATCAACAACTTATTTTGGTTTTCTGAGATGCACCTCGAAATCACCTCCAAAACCTCTGGATTCTGAAACAGAATTTCTAGTTGCTTAGTGCAGCTATCAGAGAAAAATCTTACCGCCTCCCTATTAATCTGATCAACATCATGTAATAATTCACCCTTGTTGTCTTTTATTGATAAAATTTTGTTATTAGATCTGCGCACTTTAACCGGATTATGGAAGAATTTTGAGTTTCGGTCACCCTCTTTCAACCATGTTTCTCTAGATTTTTGTCTCCAGAACACTTCTTCCCATGCTAAAGTTTCAGAGTAGGCTTTGTTTAACTCTTTTTCCTGTGTGTAGTCATCTTTAGTCATTCCAAACTCAATTATCTTAGAATGCAAAGCATTGAGATCCCTCTCCAGCCTTCCCTTCTCCACAAAAATATTTTTAAATGCCTCTCGATTCCATAGTTTCAGCTGTTCTTTTAGAAATTGTAGCTTTTTGAAGAAGACAAAAGCTTTATTCCCCACCCATTTTGGGACATTCATCCACCAGGATTTCACTAAACTTTTGAAATTGTCAGCCCTCAGCCACATTGTTTTAAATTTAAAGTGGTATCTATTCGGAGTTGCTTCATCTTGGAGCCTTAAAGAAATTGGGTAGTAATCTGACCCTATGATGGGAAGAATTTATGCTTCACATTGCCACCATTACTCAGCCCATTCCCCGGCTATGAAGAACCTATCCAACTTCTCTACAATGTTTAAGAAACCCCCACGTCTATTTGTCCAAGTGAATTCCCCTTTTCTAAAAGGTAATTCAAATAAACCATTATTTAAAACAAAATCACAGAGATCTTGTTGACTCCTTCCAGACCAGCATAGACCCCCAAATTTATCTGAAGGTCTCATAACTTCATTAAAATCCCCTCTAAGGAGACATAAACCCCCCACCATCCCCTTCAAAATGTCAGAAAGCTCTTGCCAGAGCATTCTCTTTTGAGTAGAATTGTTAGGACCATAAATATTGAGAATCCAAAAGTTTGCAGACAACTACTTTGAATCCACTTTACACCATTGCCAATGCCTTTCCTGTCTGATTATTTGAACATTGACCAGAGCTTCATTCCACAAACAACCTAAACCATCAGAGGCACCCAGTGCTCCAGACATGGAACATCTCCATCGACCAAATATTTTTGAAAAAGCTCCCACCTCGCTCTCCTTAATATTCATTTCTTGTAGTAAAACTACAGTCAGCCTTGTTTGATCAAAAGGTCTTTTGATCAAACGAATCTTGTCAAGGCCATTGCAGCCCCTAACATTCCATGAGAGGATCTTCATGATTGTCAGGAAAAGGCATAGCCTTTTCCCGACCTCAGTTTGCTTTGTCCCGCCACATTCCCAACCATCTTGAGATGCATCCTATTTGTTTTAGGACCCCTTCTATTCTTCTCACCAATCTTAGCCTTGCTATTTAAAGTTGCAGTTTGGTTAATATTGCACGATTCCACAATTGCTAAGTTATCCTGAAGGCCCAGGAAGTCCTCCTCATCTTGAATTTCATCAGCCTCTAAATCTGAGGAAGAGAAATCCATATTTCCCCCAATATCACAAGCCCCATCAAAAGCGTTATCAAGGTTTCTTATAGGGGATATAGGTATATCCTTGAAAGTAGTTTCAGCCCCTGGGGATTCACCATTAGTCATTTGTTCAAAATGAATGGAGTTACCCATACTGTTAGATCCCAAATGTTGATCTTGGCACCAAGGCTCCCCATGCTTTTCTGCCCTATTTTGAGTGCCAGGGTGCAGAAGATGAATAGCCTTTCTTTGGCTTCTAAGACCATTTTCCTCACTTCGGCTCATATGTTGTTGGCCACCTTGGGGTAGTTCTTTATGTGGTGACAACCATTTCTCCAAACCCGCCTCTAAACCACTTCTTATATCTTCTAGACCACTTAACTGGTCTCCTTGCGCACTTTCCACACCCATCACTGTTTCAGCAGGGATGGATTTAGAAGAATTACCTATAGCAGCCCACGCTTCTCCCACTTGAGGCTCCTTTCCAAAACTATTTCCAAAGATAAAGTCTATTTCTTGGCGACTTACTACCAACCCTCCTTCTTCAAAGGCATTAAGTTCCTAAGTGGCACTACTGTCCTGAATTCCCCATTCAACATCGAAGTTGGAGCTTTCCCTCTGTGACCTCTCTGATAAATTAAGGATGATCTCAGACAGGCTGTTATGGCAGGGGAGCTTTTCCTTACCCAAAGAATCAATATTTTCTTTGGATTTTGGCTTCCCAATGCACCCCACGCATTCAAAGGAAGCATCTTCAATTTCTAGCTTCTGTAACCATATCCCCTCTCTAGATTTGATTTCAAGCCTTTCTGGTAAGGCGTGAATCCCCTGTCTGAGCACATAGATTCTAGGGTAAATGCTTAAGTTTGTGTTGTCTACCACCTCCTCTATTTTCACAAAGGTTCCAAACCTTTTTCCAATCATGTTGAGGGTTTCCTGATCCCTATACTCATGAGGGAGGTTTTTTAACCTAATCCAGATAGGGATGTCTTCAACCATAGTGTCGTTTGGATTGAAATTGGGTGTCCAATCTTTAATATGAAAGCCCAGCCCTTCCATTACAAAAGGTCCACTATTTAGGATCTATTCCTTATCCATCATGGTCTTACAGATGACCAGATAGAAATCATTCTCAAGAATTTTTAGCTCACACTCAAGACCCAAATATCTATCACACCACGCCCTCAGTTTCGAGTAAGTCGGACATCTCCCACCCCATTTTAGAACGAATGCTTTAGCTTTTAAAAAACTAATAGAGTCTTTCCATTCATTATTTTCCACAAGAACAGTATTCATAGTAGCATCGGAAATTTTTGGGAATACCTGACTTGGGTCGGCTCTCTCGGCTTGCGGCTTCGAGCGCTAGAATTTTGGAGCAATATTCTGGAAATTAAAACATTCAGGAAGACCCCAAGCCCTAAACTGGTCACCCCGTTTAGACTGTGTTCTTGTTCGTGAGTTAAACTTTCCCACGCCTCCAACGTTGTTGTTTGGAGCCTGCCAAGCCCTGTTTGGATTGACCCATCGTGGGTGGGTATTAGTCCTCCCATTCTGTTGGTTAAACGGCCATCTCACTTGTCGACTGGAGTCGTACAGAAGATTGCCATGCTATCGGAAACCCTGTCGTCGCTGGTGCTCCTCCATTTTTTTTTACTACGATTTCATGATAGATCCAGTTGTTGCCTTAACATCCCAAATGAAAATATTACAACAAAAAATATAGGATATGACAACAGGGAGTACCAAAAGGTATGAAATATAGGACATTTGTCCTTATCCTTTTGACTCAACAGTCGATATGATACCTTTTCCTAGACACTGTGAATTCCCCAAGTATGACAAGTACAATGGACAGACAGATCCAATCAATCATATCCGAGAATTTAAAACCATGAGCCTTGAGTTTTCCCAAGAGGAAACTTACCTAATGAGATTATTCCCAAGAAGCTTGGGAGGTGCATGTATGGAATGGTTTTCAAAATTACAACTAGGTATCAAGACTTTTGAGGAACTTGTCAACAGGTTCATCTCCCAGTATTCTTTTAACATCAAACATGATGTTACGATAAAGGATCTATATAACCTAAAATAAAACAAAGGGGAGACGTTATTGTCCTTTCTACAAAGATGGTGATGATTGTTCGCTAGGTATCCTCAATCCATTCCCAAGGAAGAGAAAATGGAGTTGTTCATTGACAACTTGACGGAGGAGATGAGTTACATACTTGAATTACAATGTCCTCCTACTTTTGAAAAGGTGATAGAAAATGACCTTAAGATTGAAGAAGTGCTAGTCAAAAGAGGGGTTATTAAACATTTCAATGACAAATCAAATAACACAAACTCCTCAAATCAGTACCCCAGCAGTGATAAACCAAAATTTTGGCAAAAGAACCGAAATACGACTACAAACGAAACGACAAGTGATTTAAAAAATGCCAAACCAGTTTTCAACTTGATAGCATCTACTTCAAAAACAAATCAAAACAATGATCAAGTTGTCAAGTCAAATTTCATTTAGAACAACGAAATCACAAAACCGCAATCATACCAAAAACCATCAAACCGGTGTAGGTTTACACCTTTAGGCCAAACATTGGAATCAACGATGAAAGAACTAGTCACTAGTGGTCTTATCACTGCGTGGGAAGCAAGATTCCGGGATCCAAAGGTCAAACCACCATGGTGGAATGACTCAGACTACTGCAACTTCCACAACAATAAAGGCCACAAAACTAATGATTTTATGGAATTAAAACACGCAGTTCAAGATCTGATCGACAATAACAAGGTGTATATAGAGGGACCCCAAAACAATAATGATCATTCAGCCTTCAAGGACCCTTTACCAAACTATGACAAAGGAGCATCATCTTCTACAAACAACAAAGGTAAAAATATCAATCATATCTATGATAAAATGATCCTTTGTCTTATTGAAGTAGAGAGTGATCATACCATTGGTCATAACATAAATGAACATGATACCAACAACACTACCCCTTTGGATTTTCTCCCAAGCATACAAGTCCCTAAAAATCAAATAAACGTCATAAAAATTAGAGAATGACAAGACTATCAACCCGCAAATGTAATGACAAGGGGGCAATCCAAGGTAGTGTTAAAGGGAGTTGGGTCTAAAAACGTATATCCACCTCCATCTCATTACAACATTTTCGATCAGCTTCAAAACATTCCAGCGCAGATATCAATACTAGAACTCCTCAAACTATCTCCATCACATAAGGAGGTTCTAGAACAAGCACTAGTTGCCACTACAGTACTGAAAAATCTATATGTTTTCCAATTCCAAGCTATGGTGGGGCATTTGACTACCCCACATTGTCTATCATTCTCTGAACAGGATGATGTCTCACTCAACCATCCCCACAACACCGCACTCCATATCGAATTCTTAATCCACAATCATCATCTCAAAAGAGTCTTAATAGATGGGGGAGTTGGTTTGAACATAATCACTCTAAAGTTAATCCGTGCACTAGGGTATTCCGATGATGCTATTGATGCCCAAAGGAAAATGACCATAAAAGCATATGATGAGGAAGAGAGATCTTCAAAGGGACTAATTGTGTTACCAATTCAAGTGGAACCAATGATGAAACACATAGCATGTCAAGTATTGGAAAAAGAGTTGACTTACAACATACTCTTAGGACGTCCCTGGATCCATGAAATGCAGGCAGTACCTTCCACATATCACAAATGCTTAAAATTTCCAGTAAATGGACAAGAGGTTACTGTATCTGCCGATTATAATCACCCTCAGCATTGTGACACACTTAGAAACTCTCAAGATACCTTTGTGCCTCACAATCGGGAAGCATCCAGATCAAAGTCATCAAATGAAGAAAAACGTCCAAATATCATCACCAAATGGGTAGAGAAGAAGGATAGAGCAAAAGATACAAATCTTTTTGACACTCAATTAACATAAAATTCAGATCTGCAAACTTCTTTATCATAGAAATCTCAAGAGCAGGTCCAGTTGACAAACAAAGAAATGGGGCAATATTCTATGGAGCAATCACTTAATCTTTCACAGTTAATTCCATCTCCAAGGACATATGGCCAACCATCAATGATCAAACATCAAACATCACTACCTGTCACAGTTCTAGGAGAAGGGTTTGTAAAATCCGGTACCATAGAGGATGAATTGGACAAAAAAGCAATCCTTGATTGGTTAAACAAAGATGAAGAACCATCGACATCAAATAGTAGTATCAAGAATGTCAATATCAATACAGACAAATATGGCAAAGGGAAAGCTATCCTAGAAAAAATGGGTTACGAGGGACAAGGACATGTTGGGTTAAGAAAGGAAGGAATAATTGAGCCTATTCAGCCCCTCACTCTCAAATAAAAAGAGAAGATGGGACTGGGATACTCTGAAGAAGAAAAACAGGAGATGACAAGGAAGGCTGTAGAAAGAATCCTTCAGCTTAGAGATAGCTCAAAAATGGATTCAAATGAATATGAGTGGGATATGTATTCCGATTTATCTTGCACCAATATTCAAATTGATGTAATACAACAATATGCACCTATGCATGACGAGGGACAAAGCTCTGGGTCTAGACCATTCATATCAGGATCACTAAATATCGATGACTCAAGTGGGGAAAAACAAACATCAAGTGAACTAGACGATCTTGAAGAAGGTACAATCATTGACCCCGATATTCCAAATAACAACTATGACAAAATGGTTGTCCAAACCCTTATGTCCATCAACCTAAATGAATCTGATGACCTCATGCCATTAATTCATCCTGAACTAATTGACTAGGAACCTGTCGAACCTCTGACTGTACCTATATTTGCAAACGATGATGCCATCATGAATTTCCTATGTCAAGATGAACCTGGTATGAGTTCTATCTGTAATACTCATAACAACGTGACTCAACAGGAGGGTATCAAATCTTTCAGTTGCAAAAGTAAAAACAGGGATAATAGACCTAATGGTGAAAACCATTCCATGGAACCATTAGATTTGGAAAAAGATAAAATAAAGAATGTATCTAACGGTGAAAACCTCTCTTAGGCACCAAAAGATGGAAGATTTGACACTCTTCCAGAACATTATCATGGGTGGTCATCAGTTCTGGTAGAACCAACACAGTCTGTTAACATCAGCACTGAAGAAAAAGAAAAAATCCTACATCTGGCAGAATCCATGACAGATCAAGAGAGACCCGAATTCATCAAGTTCTTTAAGGAAAGAAGCATCATCCTTGCTTGGTCATATTCGGATATGCTAGGCTTGGATCCAAATCTGCTCATGCATCATTTTTCTTTGCTTATAGGAATCAAGCCTGTGAAGCAAAAATTGAGAAAAATGCATCTTCATATCGCATTAATGGTAAAGACTAAGTTAAAGAAATTGTTGGATGTTGGATTCATACAATCTATTGACTACGTCAAGTGGATATCAAACATTGTATCTATTTCAAAGCCATACAATAGCATCAGGATATGTACGGATTTCAGAGACCTAAATAAAGCATGCCCAAAGGATGATTTTCCATTACCGAATATAGACATCATTGTGGACTTGATGGTAGGGCATGCCATGTTGTCAATCATGGATGGTTTTTTTGGATATAATAAAATTAAAATAGCTCCATAAGATCAGGAAAAGATGACATTTACATGTCCATGGGGAACCTTTTGCTGGAATGGCATGCCATTTGGTCTGAAAAATGGAAGAGCCTCCTATCAGAGAGCAATGAAAACAATATTTCATGATATGATGCACACCTTCATGGAGGATTATGTGGATGATATTCTGGAAAAATCTTGTACAAGGGAAGGACATCTACATATCTTGAACAAAATCTTCACACAACTAGAGAAATTCAATGTCAGGCTAAACCCCAAGAAGTGTGTCTTTGGGGTCACATCAATGAAACTGTTGGGGTACATTGTCTCAGAAAAGGGAATTGAGGTGGATCCAGGGAAAGTCAAGGAAATAATGGAAATGTCGCCTTCCAAAAATATCAGTCAACTCAGATCGCTATAGGGAAGGCTCCAATCAATCAGGAGATTTATCTCCCAGTTGGCGGATAAAATTCATCCATTTAATCACCTTTTGCATAAAAATATTATTTTTAAATGGGATGAGGGGTGTGAAACAATGTTCGATCAAATAAAGTAGTATCTAGTGTCACCACCTATTCTCATGCCACCAACCAAAGGAATACCTCTGATATTGTACATTGCAACAACAGATATATCTATGGGAGCAATATTAGCACAAGAGGATTATGAAGGAAAGGAACACGCCATCTACTATATCAGTAGGACATTAAATGGCTATGAAATAAACTACACTTTCATAGATAAATCATGCTTAGCGGTGGTGTTTGCTACTCAATAGCTGAGACATTATATGTTGATCCATACAATTAGATTAATAGCAAAGATCGGCCCCTTAAAATATTTACTCAGTAAAGATGCCTTAATAGGTAGACTAGCCAAGTGGGTCATGTTATTAAGTGAATTTGATATTCAATATGTGGATAGAAAAGCCATTAAAGGTCAAGCAATCATTGAAAAATTGGCTGAGGCTCCTTTACCAGATGATCGACCCATGACCATGGAGTTTCCCGATGCGGACATTCTGACAGTGACGCCACAAAAATGGATATTATATTTTGATGGATCATACACATAGCAAGGATTTGGAGCAGGGATTTTGTTCATCACTCCCCAGGGACACACCATTCTAAAATCATATAGACTAATGTTTCAATGTACAAATAATGTGGCGGAATATGAAGCATTGATCATTGGGGTCAAGATAGAAATTGAATGGAGAATCACATACCTACAAGTATATGGAGACTCTCAACTAGTCATTTATCAAGTAAATGAGGAGTATCAAACCAAGTATGAAAATTCGATGCCTTACAAGCAGCAAATAGATGATCTAAATCAATTTTTTGTCAACATTAAATTTGATCAAATTCCAAGGGCAGAGAACAAAGCTGCGGATGCCATGGCCACAATTGCTTCACTATTACAATTGCCAGAGAAACAAGGTTATTATGATTTTATGGTAGAACAAGTACCATTTCCTTCTTATAATAGTTTGGAATCCAATACCATATGCCATCTAGAGACCATTGAAAACTCCATCTATAAAAAAACCTATGTGTACCTTAAAGACAATATCCTCCCTCCAGATCTTTCCAGGAACCAAAAACGTAATTTTATCCGCCAATCCTCCTGGCATACTTTAATCACTGACATCCTTTATCATCGAGGTCTTGATGGTACCTTACTCTGATGTTTTGAACATGAAGAATCTGAGATGACCTACACAAATTTCATGAGGGTATTTGTGGCACTCATTCGAGTGGAATAACTCTAGCGAAGAAACTCCTTTGTTTAGGATATTATTGGCCATGCATGGAGAAAGAATCTTATCGATTTGTAAAGAAATGTCAAAAGTGTCAGATTCACAGTAATCTGATTCATGCACCAGTGCAAGAATTGCATCCCTTCACATCAACATGGCCCTTTTGTCAATGGGGCCTAGATCTGGTAGGAAAAATAAATCCCTCTTCATCCAATGGACACAAGTTCATAATAACAACTACAGAATATTTCACAAAATGGATAGAAGTAGTGCCTCTTATAATGATCACGAGGAAGCAAATCTCATCTTTCATCTTGAATTACATAATATGTCGGTATGGTATTCCTCAATCTATTATCACTGATAATGGATGGCCTTTCAAAAACCAAGATGTTCAAGAATTGTGTGAAAAGTTCCATATCCAACATCATTTCTCAACACCGCACTATCCACAAGGAAATGGCCAAGCAGAGGCCTCTAATAAAATAATTCTAAAAATCTTCAAGAAGACGGTAAATGATGTTGGATGTGATAGGCATGTTCAACTCAATCCTGCACTGTGGGCCTATAGAACCAGTATTAGAACACAAATAGGAGCAACACCATATGCCTTGGTATATGGTTCAGAGGCCATACTACCTATTGAAGTAGAGATTCCATCACTCTCTATATCACTCAGAGGAATCATTTTAGATGAGGACTATAGGGTATTCAGACTGCAAGAACTAGAATTATTGGATGAGCATCATCAACAAGCTGTTAATCATCTCACAGCATATCAACAATGAATATCAAGGAGTTAAAATCATAGGGTAAAACCTAGGATTTTTCAAGTTGGTGATTTGGTACTAAAAGAAAACCCAATAAATCAATAGGACAGGGAAAAGAAAGGGAAATTTGAGCCTAATTGGCTAGGTCCTTTTGTCGTCATATCAGTATATGGATCAGGGGCTTATCAATTGTCAACGTTAGAAGGGGATCTCTTTGATGAACCTATCAACAATATCCATCTCAGAAAGTTCTACACTTGAATTCCTAGTGCACGGGTCATACTTCTAAAAATGGTTTTTTTTACGAAAACCTAGCAAACAGGCATCTTGGAAACGGAAAATACAAAAAAAATACAGAAAATAGAAAAAGAAAAATATACAGAACAAAGAGTTCAATCAAAACATATGGTGAAAACCTAGAAACAGGCATCGTATGTGATTCTAAATCAGCTTTCCCATCTATTTTGATACATATCAGGATCATTAGTCTGGAAGTCATTACCTTTTCATATCATATCATTAGTCTTGCCATCATTACATCCATTATCAAATCATGTCACATGGTCATGTCTCACTCTAGCTTGAGGGCAACATCTGGATATCACTAGGGGCAATGAAAACATCGGTCTCGCCAAATGGGAAAACAATAGTATGGCAAGAAAAGAAAAAAAAACAACATCAAAGTGCAACATCAATCACCATCGGAGAGGCATCAAACATCTATATCATATCATAAAATTCCAAAAACAAGTCAAAAAAGCCAGTCTAGAAAAGAAAAACCAAAAACATAGGTTTGTGTCAGTCGAACTACGTGGTCTCTACGTGTGTAACATAGGCAAGGCTAATCTTTGATCAGCCCCTGAGACCCCTAGGATAATTTAGTAAGTTAGGTCTTTGGTCAAAATCTTGGAAAATCACAAAAACATCACAAAATCAGGATGGATGATCTAATCTGAATAATGATTGAAACACTCTAAGATAAAAGTGGATAAATTGTATTTTCGATTGATATTATCATTTCTTTGGAGATGATGTAAATGAACTAGAGAAACAAGGAAGAAGAATGATATTTTTATTGTTTGTTGTCTGTAAGTTAATCATATGAATGTATAAATTGTTGGGGGATGTGCTATACAAATGTATCACCGATGACATTTAGAATTCACACATTGAAATGATTAATCGCTGCCTGTTTACGCAATGAATGCTCAGGTCATCTTGGTTCAATTATACCTAGATGCTTGTGTTCACTTGCAATATCAAGAATCATGAAAGTAGTACTCAGGTTGTCATTGGTCTAACATATACCATTTACGCTTGTACTCACTTTGAACATCCTAAAAAGCTCTATGATGATACCAAGCACAAAAGAACTGTTAAAATGACAATGGTCTGCATATAGTTGCATGAAAAAATTAGATTTCATTCATAATAAGTTCTACATCTACAGAGTAATTGTTGCATAAAGGATTCAAATTAACGATTATCTTTTCTACAAATATGATTGAGTATACTTGAAATAAATCAAAAATCATCAAAAACATATAGAAGTCATCATCTCATCATTAATTTTTCATCATTTTCATCATTCATTTATCATCCATCAACATCATATCATTTAAATAAATACATCATGTTTCATTACATCATATCATTCGTTACATTATTATCATATGCATTTGATCAATTTTTAAACCATATATCATTTGTCATCCATTATCATACATCACAAAATCATCATTTTATTATCATTTTTTTAATAAAAAGCATTATTACCATCCATCCATACATTTCATCACATTGAAATAAATACATGTCATGTCATTATCGTCCATCAACATCATATCATTTAAATAAATACATCATTTTCATAACATCACATATCCATCCATACATTTCATCATGTCATTATTATCCACATCCATACATCATAGGTCATCATTTAACATCATAAATAAATACAAGTTATTATCATTATTATCCATACATCATAAATCATCATTTAGAACATCATACATTATTAACATGTCCATACATCATATATTCTACATATGCATTCATCTAGAATCATCACTTGAAATAAAAGAATTCATCACATGTTACATCATAACATAAATTAAATACATACATCATAGAATCATAAACCATCATAAATAGAAATCACTGCACATCATATATATATCATCAATGTCGAGTATACAATGAAGTCTGAAATGAGAAAAGATACATCATCAAAAATAAGCTAACTTGGAATATACATCATATCTCAAAAAGAATCATAATACATCTATGATCTGCTGCTACCAGAATGAGCAGGACCAACAGGACCACTACCACCACCCCTGGAAGGACTAGGATCTCTAGGATCTCTCCTTGGACGTTGTGTCACACCCTCGCTAACTATCTCGGTACGTGTCCAACCAGATCTAGATGGGGCATAGTTGACTCTACGATCGACAGGCACTGCATCATGATATCTACCCCAGTAAAACTCTACCTCACGTCCAGCCCGCAGAACCTCCCTCATATAATCTGCAATAGAGATACCATCGGCTACTCTCTGCAGTGTCTCGGTTGTCTCCTATGCCCTCTCGGAAATTTGTCTAGCACTATCTTGCTCAGCTATTAAGGTATCAACCTAAGTCTGAACAGTTGCTAACTATCCCTGAACCTATGCCAATGCTTGGGCATGAGCTTGTGCCTGACTCTGCATTTGTGTCTGCGTCTGAACCAGCAAACCCTGTGCCTGTACCAACTGCCCCTGCAAAGTCTGTACCTATGTCTACATACTAGAAATCTACCTCTGATGATCAATCGATAGTACCGCCACTGCTCACCTCTTGCGAGGCCTGCTCGATGATGGTCCAACACTGACTGGACCTGCCCCTCTGCCACCTCTGCCACCACCATCACTATCATCACTGCTACTGGCATCACTACCACTCTCAGTACTACTGCCTGACGCAATATCATCCCCACTGCTCTCCTCTGAACCCTTAGCAACATCATCCTCCATGGGTAATGTTGTTGGCTCATCAGGAATAGTAATACAAGGATGTGGAGTTAATGCCAAAAATGTTGCATACTCCTCTATCACAGGTGCCTTGGCAATATCCCTACGCATATCCCAAGCAGATGGCTTCAGAGCCCTGTACCCCTCTACTAGTGTATCATATGATAAACATGGCCCCCAATTAGCTACATCACTCTGTCATCGGGCATAATGGGCTACCCCCTAAGGCATACACTAAAAAATGCCATACTGCTTGTACACTCGCTGCAACAAAAATCTCTCCAAAATAAACGGGGTCCTAATAATCAAGTACATAGAATCACAAAAATATCCAAGCACTATGTCATCCTCATCCCATTGCTCCCAGTCCAAATACGGTCGCCAGACAACACTATCCGTGTAATCCAATACTCATCTCCAATGCTCTAACTTACCCATCTGAGCCTAGGTAAGTCTACCTTTGTACCTGAAAACATAGGTCTATCGGCAGGTCTGTCGAGAACTAGGAATGGTCGAGCAATGGAAAAATGCTCCCATGCCCACACCTGTAACAAGGTCATCCCCGTTGATAAACTGTGTTCTCCCAAGTATACCATTGAATGTAAATCGTGGTAGAGATGTGCTAGCATACACATCCCCCACGCATATCTCGTGCCATGCACAACCATGCTCTCCAAAATTTGGCCCCATCCCACAGAGAATCCCTTTGACCTGCGGTCAGGACAAAGGAAACCTCTAATGAATCCAGCTAAAACTACTGATAGTGAAGCATATGCATCAGCAATCGTCCGCCATCGGACACTCAGACCTGCAATATGTTCATCCTGAAAGACTCTACGGAGAGCATCTCTCCCACCAGCCTCATGAGAATCATAAACAATGATCTCCCCCATGAATGGAATCTGCAGTATCCGCCACACATCCTCGAGTGTGACCATTATCTCGTTGGTGGGTAAATGAAAAGTGTTATGGTCATTGTGCCACCTCTCGGCCAAAGTAGTAAGGAGACCCCGATTAATCCTAATCTGGGGCATATCAAGTAGACTCATAAGGCCACATCAACCTATGATCTAAATCTCATCCGGAGTCAGATGAGGAATCAAATTGGTGGTCCAAGGAAACCGCTCTCGCATCTGGAGAGTACCCAGATCCTCCTATCATCATAAAAATTCTAAAATCAGTGAACTATGTCAAGAATCAAAATTCAATCTACTATCAGATCCAATCAAGCTTTGGTATGAATTTTTGATCAAAATTCATGAACAAACCTCACCTATCATGAGGTTCATCAACATTATCTAATCTCTCCTATCATGAGGTTTATCAAATATGAATCATTCCTCACCTATCATGAGGATCATCACAAATAGGATTATTTCTTGCCTATCATGAGAGTAAGTCTTATTAAATCATCAAAATCAGTCATCCGAGAATTTAGTTATCAAATCGTACCAAACCGAAGAAAGGACATGATCGAAATTGACAAAAATCAAAGTTAACTATGTCAAAATTTGAAAATCTGACATTGATGTGCTAAAACAGGCATCCAAAGCACTATTTAACCAAAAGCATTATTTCGGCACTTCGATGTGCTATAACAGTCAACCAAAGTGCCACTTTACCCAAAGCATTATTTTACCGCATCAATGCGCTAAAATAGTCCACCAAAGCGCTACTTTACCAAAAGCGCTATAACAGACCATCGATGCACTATTTTACCACATCAAAGCGCTAGAACATTCTAGGCGCTAAGATCTGGTGTCAAAGCGCTAAACTTAACTACCTAAGTGCTAAATCATGAAAGCGTTGAATTATCTTATGAAAGCGCTAAAGAAAATAATGCAAGCACTAAAACAGTTTATCAAAGCGCTACACCAGAGTGCAAAGTGCTACAGCACGACTTGGATGTGCTAAACTAAGCAAAAAATGCCAAAGCATTAAAAAAAATGAAAATCGAGAAAATTAAAAATGCGAGGTGGATTATGGGTACATACCGGAGGTCCATAGGCGGTTGGCCGTTGGTGACGTCGCATGTGCTCGAAATGATTAGTGTGGTAGGGGATTGGCATCTTGCTACAGCTGGCTGAAATGTCTCTCTCACTGGGTGTTGAAAGTCAAAAAGTGCAAATGACTTTGAAAATGACCTTTTGGACTTTATATATATTTTTGAAAAGGGATTTTTGGCGGGTTTTCTTTTATTTTAATTAATTTTATTCAAGGAATTAATTGAAATTCAACCACAGGTTATATTTTCTTCATCAATGTCGAGAGATAAATAATTTCTTCATCAAATATTTGACAAATCATCATCAAATCATCATGAAATTCAAAAATTCTAAGAAAATCATTAAATCATTAATTTATCTCCCGAGGGGGCATATTATCGGCAATCATCTGAAAATCAATATCTAGGGCATGTCTGGGGCACACTGAATTAATTATCTGAAAATCAATATCTGGGGCATACTAATTTTTTTTCATTGATATTGGCAGTAGCAGCAAAATTTCCTTCGAAGCAATGCGTAAACACATCACTTCAAAGAGGGGTAAAATGTATACACCTAAAATTGGTCTGGAGAATCCGATTAATTAAATACGAATTATTTGATTAATTATCCTATTTTCTCTACTATTGAATAAATAGAAATATTTATTTATATAGTTCACATTCACATTCACATTTAAATTCTTCTAATCTTAATTAAAGAAACAAAATTAAATACTTTGTTTGATTTAATTATCATTTCCCTATTTTATTCTATCACATCAATCTTAAATTAATTAAAAAATATTAAACTCTTTATTGATTAATTGTCATATTCTTTTGTTTAATTTAATAAACAACTTCTATAGTTTGTTTTATTAAATTATTTATCCCTCTTTTGCTAATTTAAATAAATCAAAAATATTTAAATAAAGGCATAAGGAATATTCCTCTATATTTCCTCAAAATCAAATTAGATATCCTATGTCTAATTTATGTCTAAAATTATGTCAAAATTAATGCTTTGAAACTTCACAGGAAGTTTTGGAGACAAATTCCAAGTTCTTCTCTCAATCCTCCTCCATCAATCTTTCCTCTTCTCTTGCCTGGTGTTTTCATGGGTAGAGACAATCTCCAAAATTCTCTCAATCTCCTCCATCTCTCACCATTCAATCCTCCAGATTGAATCCAAGCCTCTCTTTTCCATCCCTGTGCATTTCTACAGCCAGGAAATCTATAAATAAAGTTTCATTCAACCAAGAAAAGGATCCAGATTATCTAACTTATGCACTCTTACTCTGCAGGAATTCAAGCATCAAGCATCCAGCATTCAAGCTTTCACAATCATGGATGCCTCATGTAGCTGCATTTATCAGTTTCCATGTCAATCCATTCTATATTAGTTTCTTTTATCATCCAGTTTTATCATATAGTTATATCATTGCATCAGCATCATTTCGTTCTTTAGATTGTCATTTTAACAGTTAGAGTGTTATTTAAATCTGAGAGCACAATAGCTTAATAAATCTTTGAAGATAGGAGACAATGAGATGCTTTCAATTGATTAATTAGCTTACTCTTTGATACAATGTTTCATTAAGAAGTTTTTTATTCTTTATAACTTATTCACACTTACAAAAATGTCATTGACGTGAAGCATAATTGAAGGCACATTAAAATATTCCTAAAGAAATAAGAACAAAAGCATGGAAGTGTGTTGGGTCTCATACCAATATAGATGGCACATCGCACCTCTCCTCGTCCCCATTTCCATCTTTATTGCCATCTCCCCCTTGCAAGCTAGCACTCTCCTCCTCCCCGGGTCCATTCTTATTACCCTCTCCCACTTGCAAGCCACTGCTCTCCCCGTCCCCATGTCCATCTCTGTTACCCAGTTCCACATTCAAGCCAATGTTCTCCCCGTCCTGATGACCATCTATGTTACCCTATCCCACTCCATGACCAGTGCTCTCCCCATCTGCATGTCCATCTGTATTAGCCTCTCTCATTTCAATTGCAATGACATCACCAATTATGTCAAGGCCAGCACTTCGTTGTTTATCCTTGCCCTATAATAGCAGGAATTAAAAGGTCATTTCAAATTCAGCTGCATGCAACCAATTCATTGAAATAATCAAAACAAATATTAAATAAAAGAATTGCAATTCACCGTTTCTTCTAGTTCCTCCATGTCAAGGCACCTTGACACGTTTGACAGCATATGCTCCTTCTTCTTCTTCTCAACATTGTTAGACGGTGGGTCGAAGGAACAACATCATCTTGTGCTTCCATGGGCAATTGTTCACCATCGAAAATCACAAAAACCTGCTTGAGGGCATCAGTTCGTTGTTCATCATTGTTGTGTAATAGGAGGAATTGAAATGTTGCACCAAACTCAGATCCATGCAGCCAATTCATTCAAATAATCAAAACAAACATTAGAGTAAACAAAAGATTTCGAGATCACCGTTTGTTTTCATTTCTACTTCAGAGGGTGCCTTGAAACTTTCAACTGTCTAGGATGCTTATTCTGAATGTTAGATGCAGGTGTGGGAGGAATAGCATTGTCTTCACCTTTCGTGGGCACAACTTCCTCTAGTGAATGAACCCTAATCTACTGGGGGGAAGAAATCACTTCTCGACCATCACCCCGCCATGTCATGTAAGTTAATGTTAAGTGAACCTTGTATGCATCCGAATATAAAATATGAAGCAAGGAAAATTCACATTTAAAGTTCAGTTCGACATTACCATTCCTTCCTATCTCTTTCTCTCTTGCAATTATAATATTATTTTCCTTCTCTACTCCTTCATCTCCTAACTATTGTATAACGCCATTTGTTTTTTCACCTCGTCCTTTCCTTCTTAGGGAAGTTGAAGGAAGTTTTGTTTCCCATCATTTTGACAGACACATCTAATAACACACTTTTGTTGCAGCTGCTGCCGTATATTCATTTGGTACTCTGTATTTTCCACCTTCTTCAGAAGGTACTCTTTCAATTTATCAGGGGGAGGAGCGGGTTGTTTTGGTTCCCCCCCAACACAACTCAGCCACGCTTTGGTGCCTCAAGAATAGGAAGGTGGTGATGCTGAAACCTATGCATGTTGAACACTCTCCAATCATAATACTTTCTCGTACATTCTTCTACAATACAATAATATATATCTACCATTCACTATTTCTCTTTTGTATTCAGCAGAAACCTACACAGCAAATTTGGAAAAGAAAATTACTTAATATATTTGATATTCAAACAAATTGAATGCACAATATATACACACATCCAAATGATAAAATAATTCAGTTATTATATCTACCTTCTCATCCACCACATCACCCTGTGCTTCATTGGATCCCTCTCCATCCTTAGGGTCTCCCTTTGCACGCTTTTCCTTTCGGTCATGGATTATGGCAAGAGCGAGATCATCTTCCTAATTATTTTCCTGAATCAAAGGAACAATATACTGCCAAAATTAAAATATTTGTAACAGACATGATATTTTCGAACTGAAATTAAAAAGCATTATGATTGACGCATAGGAAGGGAAGAGAAATTGCAAGTTCACAATCAATTACCGAATAGGTCGTTGCCTTAGGGTTGACCATTTTCATAAACTGAGGGGACTTCCTCTGTACTACGGTTGCTGCCTCCTAAAAAAAAATCCCACTTTCCAATCAACGTCATAACCACTTATGAGAGATTAAAATTATACATTTGATTATATCTTGTAATTACCAGATCTTACCTGCACATTTCGTGAATGCGACCGCCCCGAAGAAGATGCGCTACTACACAAACTTTCAGGTGTGTTGTCCACATCAATGACATTCTTCACTGCAGGAATTAATTTTTTTTTTACAGGACACATCCTTGGTTTCCTATAAACTGTAAAATTGTTGCAAGTGTTATGGACAGTTAAAGTTCCAAAATTTATTGCACCATTTTGCAATAATCAAGCATATATTTTTTCAATGAAAAGAACAATTTGAAATGCACAACCCACACAATTGTAAAACGCTATACAAGTAACCCACTGTGTTTTACAACATGCAATTATTTTGTCCAATTATTATTGTCAATCACATGAAGATACTGAATTTCAATTTATACCATAACTAATAGTTGTAATTTTTGGAGGTGCCATTTTTACATTCATACAGTGTAAATAAGAAAATATTTTCAAGACACTCAAACTGTTATCCAAATTTTCAAGTTGGAAAAAACAAGGTGCTATAAACCATGCAACCCACAAACTATTATAAAACCCTTTACAAGAAACAACCCTATTGGTTACTCCCCCTGCCTCAATTAGGTTAACACAGTTTTCCCTCACTTCTCTATTCTTCTTCAAAGACAACACTTTTTGTTATGCAGACTGTAACAACACACTGTATTGAAGTTCACATTCATATTTTATAACAACCCATCACATGCACCAAACATTCCATTTGAATATCGTAATACGTTTCGAAGAGAAGATGCCCAAAAACATTTGCACGATGGAAAACACACTGGGTTGTCCCACACTTTTCAAATATTGTTCAATGACAACACTTAGTGTTATGCACATCATAAGAAAATAATGTATTCAAGGTCACTTTCATATTTTATAACTGCCCTTGCTTGCGACAAAAGTTGCACACACAAAAAAAAAAGTTGCAGTATGGAAAACCCAGAGGGTTGTCCGTCACTTCTCAAAAGCTTAAATAATTATGGTTATTAAAAAATCTTTAGGATCATTTAGGTTATATATAATGGTAGCAAGCTAACTCCTGGACAAAATTCACATATGTATATAACATAGGATATGTCAGTTTCAGGCGTCTGGCAGGCATCCCACTACGACGTCTCGTCATGTTATGTATGTATCCATGTATGTTATTATGTATGTTTTTCATGCATTTTTCAATGTACATAGGTGAATTTTGTCTAGGATTTTGAAACTGGCATATCCTATGTTATATACATATGTGAATTTACGCCTAAAACCAACATATCCTATGCTATATACATATGTGAATTTTGTCCAGGACGTAGCTTGCTCCCTCCTTAACTCCTGGACAAAATTCACATATGTATATAACATAGGATATGCCCCTCATACCGCATGGAGAAAAGATTCACGGCGGAAGAGGTGGGACTGGCGATAGAAAAGGTTGTCGGATAGGAAGGAAAGACTTGAGGGCCGAATGTCTCATCCCGTCTATCATTTGTTGTCTCGTCACCGGGAAATCGTGTCAACGCTGTGGGTTTTCAAAATAATTGTTCAGCATGGATGGACAAAAATCCAAAAACGTGGCATTTGAAACCATTATTAGCAAATATCAAAAAGCCCAGACAAGGTCCCATTTTCTCCATTTTTGGACAGCGACGTTTTGGTGGATAGAAAGGGCGAGAGTTGTAGGCATACAAAGCTCCTTCAAGTATGTATATCCACTCTATGTATGTGCCATTTTTCCATTCTACCATGAACACTGAAGAAAAAAATGGCCATTCATTGCGGGTTTTCATTTTGTGATTTTTTGTTGAGGATTTTTTAATTTTGTTTCCTCCCGTCTACTGGTTTTGAAAATTTGCGGTTGTCGAATGAAATAGATGAAAACCCATGATGGAAATATGAGTGAAATAATTGAATAAGGTTTACAGAGACCACAAAGCATTGTGAAAATCAAAATAAGTGAATAAGGTTTACATAAGGAATCCATGACGGAAAAGGTTTCCATTTGAATATCACAATACGTTTGGAAGAGAAGATTGACAAAAAAATTTGCAGGATGGAATAAACACTGGGTTGTCCTGTACTTTTCAAATATTGTTCAATGACAACAGTTAGTGTTATGAAAACCATAAGAAGATAATGTATTAAAGGTCACCTTCATATTTTATAACTGCCCTTGCTTGCAAAAAAAGTTGCATGCAAAAAAAGAAAAAAAGAAGGTTGCAACATGGAAAACCCAGAGGGTTGTCCCTCGCTTCTCAATTCATCTCGAAAGACAACACTTTCTATTACGCACACTGTAAGAACACAGTGTATTAAAGTTCACCTTCATATTTTATAACAACCCTTACTTGCACCAAACATTCCATTTCAATACCATTATACATTTCAAACACAAGATGCACAAAAAAAGTTGTAGGATGGAAAACACATAGGGTTGTCCCCCCTCCCCTCCCCCCACGTGACAAAATTTCATGAAAAATGGGAAACATTCAAGCATACCTTTCTAATTTCCAAAGCATGAACTTCTCTCCATCATACATCGATGACACGTTCCAACAACACAGAGCTGAGTGGATGGGATTGTGGAAGAGGTGGTGATGTGTGCTAGAGAGAAGAGCTTGTTTTACAAATATTGCAAAGTAGCTCGAAATATGCCCAGTTGTCATGAAATTTTGACATGTCTTTTATCTAACGCTTTTATGGGTCATGTAGAGGTCGACATTTTCATAGAATTCCAAGGCCATCAAAGTGTAATTGCAGGTTGGAAAACACTGGGTGTTATTATACCTGCAAACCAAATACCATTTGCAAACCATTCACAAGTAACAACCCAATTCATTAATCACCCCTCAGTTGAATTTGGATGCTTTTATATATCCCGCACCTGCAATTCCACCCCACGCTCTCAAACCTTCAGATTTCAATGTGCAGAATGAAAGAACTCACAACACACAGTGTTTTCTAGCCACCAATTATTTTCCACATTACACTGTCACATCATAGGGTTTTTGCATGTTATGATGCCTCTGACATACATTCTTCTAGGGATAATAGCGATGTCCAATTGCAATGCAGAAGCTAATCTCCCTAGAAAATATAGTAAAATCAAGTTATTATCCCTAAAAAAATATGTGTTTGAAATGATAACATAATCAGACATAAATGATATCAATTTTCCATAATCCATATTGATTATTGCTAGTTGATTTGTGGATTCGATTGTGTAATAAGTATTGCATCAATGTTTGGGATCACACTCCATGATCCAACATAAGGATGAAGAAGACAGCATCAGTCATCATGATGTTGGATCACGGAGTCTCATCTGCAACATTGATGCAAAAATTCTTAGACAATCGAATCCACAAATCAACTAGTAATCATAAGTAGATATGTCTTAACCCTGAAGAAGGGAAATACATTATCATGTGTAAGCCATGTCGCAAGGAGATCACCTTCTGCAATTGGGAGCGGGTTATTCTCCCTACAAAAATGTGTGTCACATGCATCATAGCAGTCATCTTGTTTTCAAAATAATTGTTCGGCATGGATGGACAAAAATCCCAATACATGTCATTAAAAACCATTATTTGCAAATAGAAAAACGAGGTGCCAAGAATGTAATTAAATTGGAAAACTAAAATGGGACAGTGTGTTTTCCAACACTGCAAACCATCTATAACAACACTATGCCTTGCAAGTATTATGTTATGATACTTGCAAGGCACAGTGTTGTTATAGATGGTCTACAGTGTTGGAAAACACACTGTCCCATTTCAGTTATTTGAATCTCCTTGTTTAAATGTAAAGGGTTGTGTCATGGTGGGTCGATTGCTTCTTAACACCCAGGGTATTGCAACATGGAATGTTCCAAAATAGTATGAATGTCTTTGAAATCACACATTCCATTGTTGTGTTTAAATTTCAATCGATTAAAAAAAAAACTACACAAAATAATTGTGAATGGGAAACACAGTGTTGGGTTTCAGTTATTTGAATCTCCCTGTTTAAATGTAAAGGGTTGTCTCATGCTAGGTTGCTTGGTTCTTAACACCCACATTTTTGCAAGATGGAATGTTACAAAATAGTATGAAAGTCTTCCAAATCACACCTTCCATTGTTGTGTTTAAGTTTCAAGTATATAACAAATTTCATGCTTTGTAACACTGCATTTTTCAACCTCCACATCACAACATACCCAAGCCCTTTCTGGTTTTTAAACTAGTATAGATCTAGGTGTGCACATTGTGTACTGCATGTTGGAAAGCACAATGTGCTTTGAAGCCTGCCTTTACTTATACCCAACATTTGTCTTGTAATGTAAATATACAAACTTATAAATGGTGTTTTATTTTATCAAATAGCACAGCTCTCATTTAAGGGGGATTCTAATAACCCTGAACACATAGTGTGATTCATAGTATGCACTTCATTCTATTTTGCAACAATTCATGTTGGAAAACCCTAGGTGTTAAGAAACAAGCAACCCAAATAGTGTTGTAAAACCCTCTGCAACACTATTGAATAGTACCCGTCACCTTAATTTGGTTGGTATTCTCCTCCAAGTCATCCACATGAACTTAGACCTTCTGCTTTCCCTTTCAACGTGCAGATTGGAAACAAAACAAATAGTATTTTCACCTTTCTTTCTCGAAACAGAAAAGGCCCACGTCATTCCCTTCCACTTTTCTCATGCCAAACAAAAGAATCTTGTCGACAAAGCTAACCCGCCCACTTTTTTGCCCGAAAACAAGCAGGAAAACCCACCTGACGATGTCGTTAACTCCTACCTAACCATCGCCCGGACGTTTGGTCCTATCTGTCAGTTTCATCACTTTTTGTTTCCATGTATGTTGTTATTCTATTAGGTCTTTTACAATTTGTCTATTTGTCTATAATATTTAGGGCCAAGTAATGTAGGCCAAATTATCAATTAAGTTATTCCTACCCATTGGCTTTATGAGTTCTATTTAATATAGTGCATAGAACTATTTTAAGTAATCACTTGTTATATGTGCACATCTTTTTACAGTGTGGTGGTCAGATCAAAACATACTAAAAAAGAGAAAAAATAGGATATAGAAATAGCATTCTACAAAATTTCCATCAGATGTTGTTAAAAATGAACCATTTATAACTTACTAAATATTCTAGACAAATAGCAAAATTGTAAAAAGAACTATTATGAAAAAACTTACAAACCACATATAAACTCTTTTGCTGAAAGATTTCAAATTAGTGCAAAACAATTAAGAATCACATGAAAATGACAGTTGATTGAAAACCCCAACATTTCACAATTTCAAACAAATCAGCACTTCTAAATGTATATTAAATTTTGGAAATTTAACTGTCCAGTACACTTGCGATTCAAGCTATGGCAGCCAGAATCACCTGTATTTACTGCAGAAGGTTAAAATCTCCTGAAGCATCCTTCTCAATCCACCTGCTCTTGTTTTGTTCAATTTTCTTTCTTTTCCTATATCAACCACCTGGAAGAAAGACAAGTGTTAGCAATAATTTAAATTCGTAAATTAAAGACAATTGGTGCTAGAAATAATTTTATTTCTTCCAAATTTCCCCAATATACAATTTATATGTTCCGCTGAGTGAAAAATGCCAGCTTGCATAGACAATAAACAAACATATTAAACTGTACATTGGGAATTTAATTTCCAATTTAACCTATTGCTAACACTAGTATATATATATCAGTAATCATAAGTGTCATTTTTCCATTTTGTTGGAACTATGAGGAAATGAACATTCATTATGTTGGATAAATTCATTTGTTCCAATAAGGAATCGGGAGAAAGCTAACTCATAAACAAAAAGCACCTACGTATGTAACATGAGATAAAAATGGCATTTCATTTTCCTCATTTGATTCGACCAAATAAATGCTCACATTATTTGCATAGTTGGAAAACACATTGTGTCGATATAAGGTGTTAAGGAACAAGCAACCCAAATAGTGTTGTAAAACCCTCTACAACAGAGAGAAGACAATGTGTTTTCCAACTATGCAAATAATGAGAGCAATTTAATTGTTCCAATCAAGAATCAAGAGAAAGCTAACTCATAAACAAAAAGCACCTATTTATGTAACATGAGATAAAAATGGAATTTCATTTTCCTCATCTGATTTGACCAAATAAATGCTCGCACTATTTGCAGTGTTGGGAAATACAATGTCTCCATATAAGGTGTTAAGAAACAAGAAACCCAAATAGTGTTGTAAAACCATCTACAACAGAGAAGAGATAGTGTGTTTTCCAACTATGCAGATAATGGGAGCAATTCATTTGTTCCAATCAGGAATCAGGAGAAAGCTAACTCATAAACAAAAAGCACCTATTTATGTAACATGAGATCAAAATGGCATTTCATTTTCCTCATCTGATTCGACCAAATAAATGCTCACATTATCTGCACAGTTGGAAAACACATTGTGTCGATATAAGGTGTTAAGAAACAAGCAACCCAAATAGTGTTGTAAAACCCTCTGCAATAGAGAGGAGACAGTGTGTTTTCCAACTGTGCAAATAATGAGAGCAGTTCATTTGTTCCAATCAGGAATCATGAGAAAGCTAACTCATAAACAAAAAGCGCCTATTTATGTAACATGAGATCAAAATGGCATTTCATTTTCCTCATCTGATTCGACCAAATAAATGCTCACATTATCTGCACAGTTGGAAAACACATTGTGTTGATATAAGGTGTTAAGAAACAAGCAACCCAAATAGTGTTGTAAAACCCTTTGCAACAAAGAGGAGACAATGTGTTTTCCAACTATGGAAATAATGAAATCAATTCATTTGTTCCAATAAGGAATTAGGAGAAACCTAACTCATAAACAAAAAACACCTATTTATGTAACATGAGATCAAAATGGCATTTCATTTTCCTCATCCGATTCGACCAAATAAATGCTCCCATTATCTGCACAATTGGAAAACACATTGTCCTGATATAAGGTGTTAAGAAACAAGCAACCCAAATAGTGTTGTAAAACCCTCTGCAATAGAGAGGAGACAGTGTGTTTTCCATCTGTGCAAATAATGAGAGCAATTCGTTTGTTGCAATCAGGAGAAAACTAACTCATAAACAAAAAGCACCTAAGTATGTAACATGAGATCAAAATGGAATTTAATTTTCCTCATCTGATTCGACCAAATAAATTCTCACATTATTTGCAGTGTGGAGTTTAAGGTAATTGAAACCCCAATTCGCGCCATTCTTCTCAATCCATTCATTGTTTGCACTACTCCAAACAATCAATATTTCCTCTACAGTGATGGCTCATAAGGGAGAATCGTCAGAAGCATAAGATCAATACTTAATCTTTCTCATTCTCTACCTCCACCTGGCTAGGTATTTTCATGGATTGATAAATAAATGAGAGGTTTTTTTGGTAATAGGAAAGGAACGAAAAGAGATTTCAACACAACATTTTTAGAGCAAAAGAAGGTAGCGAATCAGCTGGTTATGGACGAAGCCATTAACGATGATAACTCTGTTGTTTTCCTGCACCTAGAAACCATGGATAAATTGCAATTGTTTCATGGAGACACAATCCTTATTAAGGTATTTCCCTTTGCCCTTTTCCCTTTTCCCTTGAGACACTACGGTATTTTTTTTTGCACTTTAGATGCTTAGGTTTTTTACTTTGCCCTCCATCTCTCCTCTGGACTGTGTTGTAGGGAAAGAAGAGGAAGGATACGATCTGTATTGCTCAGGCAGAGGAGACCTGTGAGGAGCCCAAGATTATAATGAAGAAGGTCGTGCGGTTGAATCTGAGGGTTTGTTTGGGAGATGTGGTTTTTTTTCACCAATGTCTCGATGTTAAGTACAGCAAGCGCATCCATATTCTTCCCATTGATGATACCATCGAGGGCATCACTGGGAATTTGTTTGATGCCTATTTAAAGCGTGAGTCTTTTTGTTCTTTCTTTTCCATATTTTCGCAATGCATCCTGTACCACTTTTTTTTAATTTTTAATTTTTTGTTTTTCGTATGTAAATTGCACACATTGGGGGAATTTGTAAACCTATACTTTTTTTCTTCGAATTTGAACCCTCCCCTTTAGGTGTCCTGTTTTGTGGGTTCTTTTTTCAGTCTTACTAGACTATTGTTTTTATATACTGATGCAAGGGTTAGTGCCTTGGGTGAAGACAATTGTTCAAAATGTTTTTTTATCTGCATTCCATTTCATTGTAAGTGTCAAATATACAATCAAATATATTGCAAGCAGGATTAACAAGATTCAAATATGTGGTAACCTTTTTGCCTTTGTGAAGTCTATGTGCTAAAAGACTTTACCGATTTATAACTTGAAGCCTATTTCTTGGAAGCTTATCGCCCACTAAGAAAAGGTGATCTTTTCCTTGTAAGAGTTGGTATGCATAGTGTGGAGTTTAAGGTAATTGAGACAGACCCTGGGGAATACTGTGTTGTTTCTCCAGATACTAAATTTTTTTGTGAAGGGGAGCCCGTAAAGCGAGAGGATGAAGATAGATTAGATGAAATAGGTTATGATGATGTTCGTGGTGTACGAAAACAAATGGATCAGATTTGTGAATTGGTAGAACTTCCTCTCGGGAACCCACAACTCTTCAAATCAATTGGTGTAAAACCCCCAAAAGGTATACTGCTTTATGGGCCACCTGGTTCTAGGAAAACCTTAATTGCTAGGGCAGTTTTAAATGAAATCGGTGCCTTTTTTTTCTGTATCAATCGACCTGAAATTATGTCAAAGCTGGCTGGAGAAAGCGAAAGCAATCTCCGGAAGGCTTTTGAGGAGGCTGAGAAGAATGCACCTTCCATTATATTTATGGATGAAATTGATTCCATAGCTCTCAAGAGGGAAAAAACCCATGGTGAAGTTGAGAGGAGAATTGTTTCTCAACTTCTTACAATTATGGACGGACGTAAGTCTCCTTCTCATGTTATTGTGATTGGAGCAACTAACCGACCAAATAGTATTGATCCGACACTCAGAAGGTTTGGAAGGTTTGATAGGGAAATTGACATTGGGGTTCTGGAGGAAGTAGGCAGGTTGGAAGTGCTTCGTATCCATATGAAGAATATGAAGCTCTCTGATGATGTATGTATTGTAGAACCTAAATTTTTTTTTGTACTTCTAGATCTAATGTCAAGGAGCACTTGGATTTTGAGAGCATTTATTAATCTTTTTTTTTCTGAGTGAGAGGATCTATTAATCTTTAGGATTCTTGGTATAGGTTGATCTCAAAAGGATTGCTAAGGATACTCATGGATATGTTGGAGCAGATCTTGCAGCTTTGTGCATTGAGATTGTACTTTAGTGTATTAGGGAAAAAATGGATGTCATTGACTTAGAAGATAAGACAATAGATGTTGAGATTCTAAATTCAATGGTCGTGACTAATGAGCATTTCCAGATTGCATTGGGCTCTAGCAACCCATCTGCTCCATGTCTAGACATTCAATTTTTCTCATATCGATTAAGTAGGGATTGTATTTTTAAACTATTGATCTGTTGGACCCCTAAATTTCAATTTTCTAAGTTTGTTTGTTTCTGATGATTTTAATAATGGTAAATTTGCTTATGAATATTGGGAAAACATTGACAGGTTGTTGAAGTTCCAGATGTCTCTTGGGAAGATATTTGAGGGTTGGAAAATGTCAAGAGGGAGCTTCAAGAGGTATGTTGAGATACCTGGTTCACTATATTTGTGCTTTGCTTTTCTTTCAATGCAAAAAATTTTCTTTTCAAGGAGATATCAACTAACAAAATTCATTATGAGTTTGGTGTAGACTGTTCAATATCCAGTGGAGCATCTTGAGAAATTTGAAAAATTTGGAATGTCTCCTTCAAAAGGAGTGCTATTTTATGGGCCATCGAGTTGTGGAAAGACATTGCTTGCAAAATCCATTGCCAATGAATGCCAATCCAATTTCATCAATGTGAAGGGCCCTGAATTGTCAACAATGTGGTTTCGAGAGAGTGAGGCTAATGTGACAATTTTTTGATAAAGACAGAGGATCAACTCCTTGTGTCCTATTTTTTTATGAGCTTGATTATATTGCTACGCGGGTGTCTTTGTTTTTTATAAGTAAAATTTTAAGATTGACTATAAATGACTAGGAATTTTGTTTGACCTTTTTGAAGTAGGCTCTAACTTGTGATGCATAATTGGTTTGCATGTTTGTAGCATGGAAGTAGTGTTGGGGATGTTGGTGGGGTTGCAGATAGAGTCCTTAATTAGTTTTTGACGAAGACGGATGGTATGATAGCCAAGAAAATATTTTTCATTATTGGTGCTACAAACAGGCTTGATATCATTGATCCTGCATTATTAAGGCCTGGCCGACTTGACCAGCTGATTTATATTCCCTTACCTGATGAGTCCTCATGTTATCAAATCTTCAAATATTGCTTGAGAAAGTCACTCATATCAAAGGATGTAGACCTAATGGCACTTGCCCATTATACCCAAGGATTCAGTGGAGCCGATATCACTGAGATTTTTCAAAGGGCTTGCAAGTATGCTATTAGAGAAAATATTGAGAAAGTGAGTTTCAATTGTGTCATCTTTTGCAAACTAGATCTGTTTATGAATTTCTAATGGTTTTTATTTTTAATGTTATGTCTACTAATTTATAGAGTAGTAGTCTACCTATTGAACCTACCTCAACTTGTATCTTGTTATTTCAATTCATCATACTAGCATGCGTTTCAATTTTACCATAACCTCTCCCCACACACTTTTAGAATATTGAACGTGAACAAAAAAGAGCCGAGAATCCTTAGGAAATGGATGAGGATGATAGTGATGAGGTAGCTGAAATAAAAGTTGCTCATTTTGAGGAGTCTATGAAATATGCCCGAAGAAGTGTCAGTGATGTTGATATTTAGAAGTATCAAGCCTTTGCACAAACACAACAACAATATCGAGGCTTTGGTTCTGAGTTTCGATCTCCATACATACCTGCTAGTACTGCTACTGGGGCTTCAGATGTATTTGCTATAATAGATAATAAAGATGGCGATGACTTATACAGTTAGGAAACTTCGTACACAACTGTCATCTTAATGAAGAGACAAATGTGTTTGTTCTAGTAGGGACCTTGCGCTGACAACTAGCCAAAGCTATTAAATTTGGCTATGCTTTGCTTGTATGAGTTTAATATTCATATGTTCTAAACTTTATTTAATTTAGCAGCCCTTTAGTAGTGGACTGAATACTCTTTAGTAACTTGTAAGTTTTTAGAGAAAAATCAATTTTATGGCAAAGAAAGTTACTCAGCTATGGAAACATTCATTCAACTGGTAGATAATGCTATGGAAACTTTTCTTTTTCTTTATGCTATTATAAAATATGTTTTACTAAAATAAACTCTGCATCAAAGAAAGCCTTGTTCAACTCTGGTAGGTATGCTATAGAAACTTATTATTCCAAAGCCTTGTTCAACTGGTAGGTGTGCTATTTTTCTTTACCTTGTGAGGAATATTTTTTCACTAAATCATTTATACATCAAAACCTTGTTGAACTTTTGTTCATATGCTATGGAATTCTACTTTATACTAACCTTGTTAGGATATAGTTTACAATAAAATGTCAATTTACGTTCTTACATTTATTAACATTACTATGCGTCCACTACACTTGTGATTCAAACTATGATAGCCAGAATCACCTGTATTTACTGTAAAAGGTTCACATCTCTTGAAGAATCCTTCTTAATCCACCTACCCTTGTTTTGTTCAATTTTCTTTCCTGGCCTATATCAACCACCTAGAAGAAAGGCAAGTGTTAGCGATAGATTAAATTGGAAAATTAAAGATAATTGGTTCTAGAAATAATTTTATTTCTTCCAAATTTCCCCAATATATAATTTATATGTTTTGTTGAGTGCAAAATACCAACTTGCACAAACAATAAACAAACATATTAAATTGTAAATTGGGAATTTAATTTCCAATTTAACCTATCACTAACACTAGTATATACATCAGCAATCATATGTGCCATTTTTCCATTCTGTTGGAACTGTGAAGCAATGAACGTTCATTTTGTTGGATCAATTCATTTCTTCCAATCAAGAATCGGGAGAAAGATAACTCATAAACAAAAAGAACCTATGTATGTAACATGAGATAAAAATGGCATTTCATTTTCCTCATCTGATTCGACCAAATAAATACTCGCACTATTTGTAGTGTTGGGAAATACAATGTCTCCATATAAGGTGTTAAGAAACAAGCAACCCAAATAGTGTTGTAAAACCCTCTGCAACAGAGAGGAGACATTGTGTTTTCCAACTGTCCAGATAATGGGAGCAATTCATTTGTTCCAATCAGGAGAAAGCTAACTCATAAACAAAAAGCACCTATTTATGTAACATGAGATCAAAATGGAATTTCATTTTCCTCATCTGATTCGACCAAATAAATGCTCACATTATCTGCAAAGTTGGAAAACACATTGTGTCGATATAAGGTGTTAAGAAACAAGAAACCCATATATTGTTGTAAAACCCTCTACAATTGAGAGGAAATATACATAACATGACAAGACGTCGTAGTGCGGGGTCCACCAGACGGCTGGAACTGACAGACGGGATGAAACATCTGAGCGATGGTCAGGTGGGAGTTAATGGCACCGTCAAGTGGGTTTTCCTGCCTATTGTTAGGCGAAAAAGTGGGCGGGTTAGCTTTGTTGACAAGTTTCTTTTGTCTGGCGCGGGAAAATTGGAAGGGAATGATGTGGGTCTTTTCTGTTTCGAGAAAGAAAGGTGAAAATTCTATTTGTTTCTTGCTATTGGGCCTTTTCTGTTTCAAGAAAGAAAGGTGAAAATACTATTTTCTAGCAACAAATAGTCATTCCTTTCTTCAGTGTTCATGGAAAAATGGCACATACACAAAGCGGATATACATACCTTAGGGAGCTTCGAACACCTGCAACTCTTCCCATTGCTATCCACCAAAATGTTGTTGTCCAAAAATGGCAGCTTGTCTGGCCTTTTTGATATTTGTGAATAATGGTTTCGAATGACACGTTTTAGGCTTTTTGTCCATGCCAAAAAATTATTTTGAAAACCCGCCAGCGCTGACACGTTTTCCCAGCTATGGTTGCAGTTATTGGGCCTTTTTTGTTTCTAGAAAGAAAGGTGAAAATACTATTTGTTTTTTTCGAGTCTGCACATTGAAAGGGAAAACTGAAGGTTTCAGTGCACATGGACAAGTTGGAGGAGAAAACAGACCAGCTTGAGGTGATAGGTACTATACAATAGTGTTGCAAAGGGTTTTACAACACTATTTGGGTTGCATCTTTCTTAGCAACAAGGCTTTTCCAACATGAATTGTTGCAAAATAGAATGAAGTAAAGGAAGGCTTCAAAACACTTTGTGTTTTCCAACATGCACTACCCAATGTGCACACCTAGATATACTAGTTTAAAAACCAAAAAGGGCTTGGGTATGTTGTGATGTGGAGGTTGAAAAATGCAGTGTTATGAAGCATGCAATTTGTTATATACTTGAAACTTAAACACAACAATGGAAGGTGTGATTTGGAATACTTTCATACTGTTTTGTAACATTCCATCTTACAAAACTGTGGATGTTAAGAACCAAGCAACCCAGCATGAGAAAACCCTTTACATTCAAACGAGATTCAAATAACTAAAACCCAGCACTATGTTTCCCATTCACAATTATTTTGTGCAGTTTTTTTTTCAATCAACTAAATTTTAAACACAACAATGGAATGTGTGATTTGGAAGACATTCAAGAAACTGAAATACTCCACATTGTGTTTCCCAAATTTCAAATTAAAAGATCTTGTAAAACCCTCTGCTTGCAACAGAATTACCCCTCACCTCAATTTGGTCAGTATTCTACTCCAAGTCATCCACATGCACTCAAACCTTCACCTTTCCATTTACATTTAAACAAGGAGATTGAAATAACTGAAACCCAACACTGTGTTTCTCATTCACAATTTTTTTGTGCAATTTTTTTTTCAATCAACTGAAACTTAAACACAACAATGGAAGGTGTGATTTGGAAGACATTCATACTATTTTGTAACATTCCATGTTGCAAAATCGTGGGTGTTAAGAAGCAAGCAACCCACCATGAGACAACCCTTTACATTTAAACAGGGTGATTGAAATAACTGAAACCCAACACTGTGTTTCCCATTTAGAATTATTTTGTGCACTTTTTTTTTTCAATGGTTCAAAATTTAAACACAACAATGGAATGTGTGATTTGGAAGACATTTGTACTGTCTTGTAACATTGCATGTTGCAAAACCATGGGTGTTAAGAATCAAGCAACCCACCATGAGACAACCCTTTACATTTAAACAAGGACATTCACATAACTAAAACCCAACATTGGGTTTTCCAAATTGCAATTTTTTTGTGCAATTTTTTTTCAGTCATGCAAAATTTAAATGCAATTTTTTCCCAAATTAAAAGTCCTTAGAAATTTTGAAAGGGTTTTTGAATACATTGAGACTGTCTATATTACAAAATCTCTTAATACATTATTTATGTTTAGTAAGAATCCATGTTGGAAAACCCTAGGTGGTAAGAAACAACCAATGCATATACTGTTATAAAACCCTCTGCAAGTGAGAAGAGACAGTGTGTTTTCCAACACTGCAAATAATGCAAGTATTTTATATATTCCATTCAGATAGAGAAACCAAAATGACATTTGGACTGTATCAAAGAGTCATTCCATAATTTGAAAGTGGATTGCATTACATTCTTGGAGCAACGAAATTAAACTCTTCATAACAAACTAACTGAAATGGGACAGTGTGTTTTCCAACACTGCAAACCATCTATAACAACACTGTGCCTTGCAAGTATCATAATACCTACTATTTTCCAATTTAATTACATTCTTGGCACCTCGTTTTTCTATTTTCAAATAATGGTTTTCAATGACATGTTTTGGGGTTTTTGTCCATTCACGCCGAACAATTATTTTGAAAACCCGTCGGCACTGAAACGTTATCCCAGCGATGGGGCAGCAAACAGCAGACGGGATGAGATGTCTGGCCCTCAAGTCTTTCCTTTCGTCTGACAACCTTTTTCTGTCACCAGTCCCACCTTTTCCGTTGTGACTCTTTTCTCCATGCGGTATGGGGGGCATATCCTATGTTATATACATATGTGAATTTTTTCCAGGAGTTAAGGAGGGAGCAAGCTAACTCCTGGACAAAATTCACATATGTATATAACATAGGATATGTCAGTTTCGGGCATAAATTCACATATGTATATAACATAGCATATGTCAGTTTCAAACTTCTAGACAAAATTCACCTATGGACATTGAAAAACACATGAAAAAAATACATAAGAACATTCATGGATACATACATAACATGACAAGATGTCGTAGTGCGGGACCTGCCAGACGCCTAAAATAGTGGGTTTTACAATAGTCCGAGTTTTAGGAGACAGTGTGTTTTCCAAAACAACAGTGTATAAAATGGTGGCAAAAATGGGATGTCATGTGGGCTTTTTGCTATTTCTGAATTATGATTTCGAATGCCACATTTTGCGTTTTTTATCCATTCTGAATAACAATGAGAACAATGGTGACATTCTGAGTTTTACATGATTTTAGAAATATAGAATTTCATTGTAGAACCCACAGATTTTGCTTTCTATAAACATTATTTAGTAATTTCACTCATATTTCTACAATGGGTTGTCACTTATTTCATTCAAAAATGGAAAATTTTGAAAACCAACATACGGGGAGGAAACGAAACACAAATTTCAGAACCCTCGACACAAAAAAACATTATCAGACCTGCATTTCAACTAACTCCTAGACAAAATTCACCTATGCACATTGAAAAATGCATGAAAAACATACATAAGAACATACATGGATACATACATAACATGACGAGATGTCGTAGTGCGGGGACCACCAAACGCCTAAAACAGTGGGTTTTACAATAGTGCGAGTTTTAGGAGATAGTGTGTTTTCCAAAACAACAGTGTATAAAATGGTGGCAAAAATGGGATGTCATGTGGGTTTTTGCTATTTCCAAATTATGATTTTGAATGCCACGTTTTGCATTTTTTTATCCATTCCGAAAAACAATGCAAACAATGGCGACATTCTAGGTTTTACATGATTTTTGAAATATAGAATTTCATTGTAGAACACATAGATTATGCTTTCTATAAACATTATTCAATAATTTCACTCATATTTCTACAATGGGTTGTCGCTTATTTCATTCGAAAATGGAAAAATTCGAAAACCAACATATGGGGAGGAAATGAAACAAAAATTTCAAAACCCTCGACACAAAAAAACATTATCAAACTTGCATTTCAACTAAATAGTTTCCCAATGAAAACCCTACAAAATTCAAAATAAGAATGTGAACAATGGCGACGTGTTGGGCTTTATGTGATTTTCACAATAGTTTGTGGTTTTTGTAAACCTTATTCACTTATTTTGATTTTCACAATGCTTTGTGGTCTCTGTAAACCTTATTCGGTTATTTCACTCATATTTCCACGATGGGTTGTCATCTATTTCATTCGGCAACCCCAAAATTTCAAAACCGGCAGACGGGAGGAGATGAAATTAAAAAACCCTCAACAGATAATCACAAAACGAAAACCTCGCAATGAATGGTCGTTCATTTCTTCAGTGTTCATGGCAGAATGGAAAAATGGCACATACATAGAGTGGATATACATACCTGAAGGACCTCTGCTTGCCTGCAACTCTTTCCCTTGCTATCCACCAAAATGTCGCTGTCCAAAAATGGAGTTAATGGGACCAAGTCGGGGCTTTTTTATATTTGTTAATAATGGTTTTGAATGCCACGTTTTTGGATTTGTGCCTATCCACGCCGAACAATTATTTTGAAAAGCCGTCAACGCTGACACGATTTCCCGGCAACAGGACAACGAATGGAAAATGGGATGAGACGTATGGCCGTCAAATCTTTCCTTCCGTTCGGCAACCTTTTCCATTGTGGGTCCCACCTCTTTCGTCGCGGCTCTTTTCTCCATGTAGTATGCAGGGCATATCCTATGTTATATGTTTCAAAAAAAAATGTTGACCTTCCCAGTTATTATTATTTTTCCTTCGTGGCTGCGCCTTATCTTTTATCACTCGCAACCTTCGGCATTTTCCACGTGCCCTCCTAACGGAGCTTTTGGTTGTTCCGTATCACTTCACTTTTGTCGAGTTTCGTGTGCGTGACGCATGCCTTTCTCTGGTAGCTTGCCAAGCTGGGCCCACCATGTAGTTACTATCACTCGACGTCGCCCACGTGGCTTCCTCTTGAAGCTTTTCGCTAGGCATCCCTTATTCTTTTTGCCAGGCTCCGTCTGCTCGACGCGTGGCATTTTCTTGTGTGTCGATTTTCTGGGAGTTGTTGCTACGCCGATTTGTTCTCGCTTGTCACTGTGTTTTCTTCTTTGATGTCGCATGTTTGTTTCTTCTGTTGCATGGCCTTCTATTCTCTAAGGTGGTTGTGTTGGCGCGTTGCTGAGCATTCCTTTAGTTCAGTGCCAGCTCGAGAAGATCTGGGGCATCGATGTTTGATCAAGGCATCTTTCTCCGTGGTTGGCATGTGGTGGGATGGTCTATATAGGCTGCCTTGCTTCTCTTTTATTAGGTTGTTGTTAAGTTGATAAAAAAGCTCTCGAGCATTGGGAAAAGCCTCTGTAATATTTTTATTGAACTTGAAGTTCGCAGACTGTTCCAATCATTCGGCCTTTCTATTTTTCATGTATTTGATAAGACTATTAGTTTGTGTTGTTATTTTCCTATAATGTATGAATGCCTATTCTTCAGCTTTTGTGATATTTCATAGCTAATCAATCAATTGGTAGATTACTATTTAAGTATTTTAAGATACACATGCATAGAAATACATCGCAAACTTGAAGTTATGGATTAAATAATATTTATAAAAAATATGGAAGATTAAATGATTGTCCTTTATTAAAGAGTTATTAGTCATATCTTTAATTAATAATATTCAATTAAAAACTATTCTTTAAAAAAAATACTAGTCCATAATTCTAGGCATGGCATATTGTTCCCAATGCTTATATGGTAGTAGATTATTTATTACTTTGATGTTATTTATTTTCATTTTTTATGATTTCTATATTAGTTATGATGGTGAAAGTAATTACACACAAAAATATAACAAAATATATAATGTATGCATGTGCATATAAATGTATATGTATGGATGATCACAAGAGGAATAACATGGTTTCAACATTCCAATATATAAAAATATATATACAACTATTGTACAGATTTCTTCATTAACCATTTTTAGTACTTGACTATTGTTATATGTTTTCCATTGAAGATGATACTACTATTCAATGATTATAAACAAAAGAAAGGAATTTAGAGTACGCATACAAGAATGAAAAATTCCACCATATAGCAGGAATCAAGAATCATAGTGACAATGCAAAATAAAAGCAATCTGGGCAACATGGTAAAATCAAAAGGATGGTAGGTCAATGAATATGCAAATATATATATATATGAAAATATAGGAATAAATTATGTTCATATTTGTAAAATAGAGGTTTTAACATCACATAGTGAGAATTAAAAATGAAAGAGTATGAGAAAATATAGAAAGTGTGGAACAACAGTCAAAGCGTAGGCTCGCTAGTGGAGCATTTTTCTGGAGCAGGGGTAGATATCTTTACTATGCCTGAAAGCAACAGTTTACACTCTGTTTTGAAATCAAGTTTTTTTGCTTTCACAATCGTTGTCTTAAGCCGATCCTTATAATTGTAAGTCTCTATTCTAATGAATACAGTAAACATGTATGGTTTACAAACAAGGCCTTTAATAACAGCAACATGATTTGTCATAGACTCAGAGCTGTTGTACAACATGTAGAGCTCTTTTGCTAGAATTTATAGTAAACTAGTGGCAGCTTCATCAAAAGCAATACACCAAAGGTTGCTTGAATGGTCTTGCATCTTTAACTGCAGAAGATAGCGATAGTTGCATTCCTCAATTTCCATCTAGCAATGATCACAAAACCAAACATCAACACGGGGTCGTGTGCATTTTCTTTTGCATTCTTTCACATTAACCAACAAAGGGCAAGCTGGATAACAAAAAGACTGTTTTTGCAATTTGAATGCTTGCTTTAAAAATGGCTTCAACAGTTTCTGGCAAGCCAAGTCAGTTGTTCAAGATGAATGCAATAGTAACCCTATCATTTGAAGGATGCAGCCTATGAGGTGTAGAAGAAGATGAAACCATTTGTTCTACTTTGATTGGGCCCTTGGATCTAAGAGTGTTTGCCTGAGGAATAGAAGGGTTAATGTCAAGGACTATTGTTGTTGATGTGTTGATAAATTTACCATTAAAGTAGCCTACATGGCCACCCCGCACAACAACTATGACTATATCACCAAAAAGGTACATCCACTCCAAGGCATCACCTTTTTCTTGCCAACTTGCACCCCACAAATTAACTTCAATGAAAGAAGTAGAGATATCATATAGTTTAATAGTTCTCTGGATTGTTTCAGATTCATTTTTCCTACAAATTGTTGCTACATACCCAACATGTACTACAATGCCAATAATATCAACCAAGCTATTATCACTATAATTATTTATGTCACTAACTGGCACAAATGAAGAGATTTTTTTTGGCACGAAAATCTAATCTGCACATCATTTTATTGTTGATTTTTCATCCAAAACAATTTCAAGGTTACTATTTAATTTATTGAATTTTTTATTTGCTTCCTTGACCAATCCTCTTGATATTAAATAAGTTGCATCAACCTCAACTCGATCGTAATGTAGTTCAAAAATATCATCAAAATAAGTAACGCATATTTATGTCCCTGATGAGTGTCGCTGAAATCTTCATCATTTAACTATAAATGTCAATCCAGAGCGGTGTCCATGGCTATATGCAAGAGGGAGAAGAAATCATTTGCATGACACATTTTTTTTCTACAAACAAAATTGAAAAGCAATGCATGAAAGAAATTGTTAAAATCAAATCTAATCTAAGAGCTTGTAAATGGAATGCTTGAATCAAATCTATCCTAAGAAACTTGTAAAAGGGAATACTGAAAATGTAAAGAACTAGAAATGAAATGACTACTAAGAAATGAAACTACAAACAAAGAGATTGCTACTAAAATACTAAACTCTATTATTTTATAAACTTTTCCCCCCATTTGATTTCTTGATTACAATGAATTTATAGAATTCTTGTCTTCAACTGATCTAAAAGATAATTTTTATGATTGTGCAACCACTTGCTAGAAGATAGGAACATGTGTTAAGGGAAAAAGACAAGTCTTTCTTCATCTTGTTGAGTCAATCTTTTTTGGTCGTCCAAAACAAATATGCCTATTTTGTAGCCCTTAAACAAGCTTCAAAAATTCATGACTTCCCCTTGTGTATCATTAAAGCTCATAAAACAACTCCTAGATGCTTGCAAAACGGTTCAAACTACCCAAAATTGTCTTCTATATAATCTTCATTTGTTTGCACAACCCAACAACTTGCCTTAATTCTTGGAACTGCCTCCTAGATACTCTCAACTTTTGTCCAAGTCACCCCAATCTATTTTAATGCTCACAACTGTTGCTTTTACAAATTCTGGAAAAGTTCTGGAGCAACCCACAAATTTTGGAGCAACTTCAAGTGTTGTCCCACAAGTTCAAGAGCACCTCTCCACAAATTTCGGAGCAACATATTCTAGTGACTTTTTCTCTCAAACCACAAACTGGTTTTTGTTACCATATTGTCTTTGAATTTCGGACCAAAAATCTGTAGAACCCAGATCGTAATTTGAAAGATATGATGAAATCTTTGAATGTTGCAACTAAACATATATGAGTCTTGATAACTTCATAATTAGGCAAAATATACATTTTTATATGACTAAAAGATGAGTCATTATTTTGTCTCATCAGTCCCCTCGCTATCTATAATATCAAAATTAAAAATTTGTCTTTCACCTCTTTGTTTCTGGAAATGGTACATCTCTCTATTATGTGTTACATGGCCTTTCACTATCGAAACATTTTGATAAATGTTCAAAGCTTTAACAGGGCTGACATTTGGAGGGTTGCTTTCTTTTTTAGGGGACAGTTGCAAACCAAATCTAGGGGTCCATTTAGAAGGAGAAGGTAAGTCTAGCCCCAATATTTTCTCTTCTTGTTACTTGAATAGATACCTAGGGGTGCCAATGATTTGACAATCAGACTTAATCACAACTAAGTTGAATATGATTAAGGCCCTAAAGAAAAAGAAAAACAATATATTGGACACATTATATTAGGCACATACAAAGCAGGAAGAGAATTTTTAAAAATAGGCAACAAAAAATGCAACCCACCTTGAATCTTGGACATTCCTACAAACATAGTATTTTAAACATACAAGGGACCTTATTTTCAAGGCGCCTGAAAATAAAAAATCATTGCATTTGGAAGGCAAGGTTCCTATTTGCATATGGTGTCCATCAAATGAAACAACCTTGTATCGCTCAACCTGCCCTTCATCACCGCCAAATTTTTTGAAGGACAAAAGTTGAAGGACCGGAGAGGTTACGACATCTCCAACATTGATTGAATGAATTGTAAATGAAGTCAAAATTGGTTGTTTCTTTGCAACCTACAAAGACAAGTTCAATCAAGTAAAATGCACATCATCACACCAAATGGATAAAACGAGTAAGGAAAACAAAGGCTGCAAAGATATATTTTATGTGTTTGAAAAGATCAATGCATATGTACTTCCATATCTATATGTTTTACTAGGGCTAGCCATCTGTGTATACACCTAAAGGCCAATAAAACTGGAAACATAGATAGAAAATCGTATGTAGTGTATCTTTTTGTATTTGAGCATCCTAAAATTAAAGCAACTTACAGGAAATGTTCAAGTTTATTACAAGAGAGAAATGAAACAACAACAACAACAACAAATTTGTAGCGGGAATAAGGAAAAGGAAATACAAAGTTATGGAATCAGGATCTGGAGGTTGGTGGATGGCACCCTCAGAGTCGGACTCTGTAGCAGGACCTGTGGGAGGTGTCACCAAATCAATTTTAGGGGGCTCTAGAGACCCATCCACAAAGCCCGACCCCGTAGACATAGTTTTGGAACCTTTTAGAGGGAGAGAAGGTTGCAACTATAGTTGACTGATTGGTACCTCTATTTCATAATAAAAAATAAAAAATTAATGTATTCCAACATACAATGCCAACTAGTAGACAACTTAGAAATATTGATAATCTACCAACCATTTTACTATTTTCCACTGTAACACCCATGTAAAATGGCTTATAGATTCTGCATGACAATAGTTTTAACATAAACAATAAATAAAGAATTTATAGAAAACACCCACATAAAATAACACATAGATTGCAGAGAACAACAATTTAAAACCCTTCAATCTGCTACAAAACCATCCACAAAGCCAAGTATAGGTTACTGGTACTCATTGGCTTTACAAGTACTATTTAATGTGGGTTTGGTGTCAAAGAATCTAGTTGGAATTTTGAATTGACGATCCAACTCTTACACATAATGCTTGTCTTGTATGAATATGTTTAGTGTGGATATTCGATCATCTGTGATCTATGTATCGTTCTTAAGTGTTTTTCTAATACTTGTTTATGTTGCCTTCATCTCTTTTAATGCAAACAATAGAATATACAACAGCAAGAATGAAAATGATTAAGTACATATATGCATTGAATTTTCCCTTTGTCTACACATTTAAAAAAACACATATAACCAGATATATATATATCCATATGTACTTTCGGTGGGGGGTTTCTAGGGGCTATTTATAACAACGTCAAGTTTGCTAACTACGTGGTTTGGTGGTGGTGGAGTTGGTTGCCTCAATACACGGAAGAAAAATGGTAATTGTTTTCTCACATGGGAGTTAATGCATCCTGGCGGTACTACACCATAGCATTGGAGTAAGTCAATACAATATTCAATGTTGCAGTATGGGAAAGTATACTCCAAAATGTGCTAGAAAATATAGTGATTAAGTTGCATTGTTGAAAGAGGCATTGTAGTCCTTTGGTATTTTCTACTCTTTCTAAATGAAATTCTACACAAATACGAATAAAGACACCATACACATTTGTTTCGATATACATGTGAATATATAAATTACTATTGGATTGTCAAACAAGCCACAATGGTCTTCGTTTGTATACATGGATATATATATGTGCCTATAAGTATATTTTTAAATATAAAAAAAAGGAATTGAAGACATGTATATATATGTCTATGTAAAATTTGCAACCAACCCAAAGGTACAGATGAACACCATGGTTGCAGTTTGTAGCAGTCTACAAAATTTCATAATTTACAAGAGCTAAACCAGGGCAATAAACACTTTATTTTGAAGAACACTTTTTTATCACAAACTTCAATCAGTTGAGTAAAAAACAACATCATGAAACATGTTGATACAAGACATATAGCATGTTCCATCGAAACAAAACAACCACGGCAAAGATTTCAAATTTTCAAAATTTAAAAAAAATCCTTCTTACAAGAACAATAGTATAATCTGTTATAGATGAGGGAAAAATAATATCATGAAACACATTAATAGAATACAACCAATCTATATAATATTTTCCTTTTGAATTCTAAATTCATAATTTCTTTGCACTCCTTATTGACCACTAAGCAACATTTAGGAACACCCATTGATGAAGAGGTAAGCTCCACATCATCATTAAAAACCTCGGGTAAGTCTTCTCTATTTCTCTATAATATTAAGCTCCAAGCAATGTAGCTCAAATTCCCAATTAACATTGTGGCCTTACAGCCATTTTGCACAGATTATTGGGACCCATTGTGTTTACAAGCTCTATTTAATGTAGGTTTACTAGTAAAGAATGTAGCTCAAATTTTGAATTGACAAGCCAACTGTTACATAGACTGATTGACTTGTATGAACGGGAAGATAATAGATGATGGAAAAGTCAACTTTAAAATATGGAGTATAGGAAAAAGGCAAAGTATGACAATGATCAACTTGCTATTAGGAACTGAAAAAAACAATATCATGAAGAGTACTTTGTTATCACGAACTTGAAATAGTTGAGTTAAAAAGAACATTATGAAACATATTGATAGAAGACATATAACATGTTCCATCCAAACAAAATGACCACGACAAAAATTTTAGAATTTTAAAAATTGGAAATAGTCTTTGTTACAAGAACAATAGAATAATCTGTCACAGGCAGCTTCAAACTCATGAGTGAAAAAGAATATCATGAAACATATTGATAATGAAACAAATGAAGGAAAAATAATACCATGAAAGATATTGATACAAGAGAACAAATCTATGTAACAGTTGCCTTGTCAATTCTAAATTTATAATTTTTGCAAGTTCTTTTTAATTTGGGCATACTACCAAAGAATGCAGCTCAAATCTTCAATTCACAAGCCAACTCTCACATACATTGCTTGACTTGTATGAATATGTTTGATGTGGGTTCTTGAATATCTATCATTAACCTTTGATTCCCATGCAAAATATGATAATAAGCAATCCATCACAGGGAATTGAGAAAAGAGTATCATGAAGAACAGTTTGTTATGGGGTACTTGGAAGAAAGGCGAAGGAAACAATTTTTACAATAGTCTACTATCAAACCAACACCACAATGGCTCTTTCAAAAATGCAACCTAATCAATATATTTTCTCACACATTTCATAGTACACATACACACACACACACACACACACATATATACATACATACATATATACATATATATGCATACACATATATGCATATATATACATATATATACAAATATATATACATTTATACATCTATATAGTATACATACATATATATACTGTGATCCTAATAAAGTGTTGCTTTCTAAATGTGAGATGTTAGATAAAACTAATAATGCAATAAAAAGAAACAACAAGATAATAGGGCACCTCAATGATTAGCCTAGGAAAATGAACAATATGAAAGCAAGATAAACAAGTAAATTGCTATTATACCTTCATGTTGTTGCTTCCTTGGTTAGCCCTTGATGTTGAAGTCTTGTGTGCTCCTTGGATGGCAATGAAAATGAAGTGGGTGCAAGATGAATTGATGCAATATGGATGCTAAAATAGATGAGAGATTGAATGGCAATTTTGCAAGAGTTTGTTTGCAAAAGACTTGATCCCCTAAAATGAAGGAATTGAAGGGATATTTATAGACCAAATTGAATTCTCTAGAGAATTCAACGGTTGAGATTGATCCAACAAAGATCAAGATGAAGGGCTATGGTGAGTTGAGGACTCACAAGCCCTCACATCTTGACATGTGGAAGGTGAGATGTCCTAAGGTGGAGTGATGTGGAAATGAGGTGGAAGAGAAGGACAAGAGGTGGAAGGGAAGTACATGAGGTGGATGAAGGACAAGTACCTTTGAGGTACCTTGGGGAATGAAAAGATTTCATCAAAAAGGAACTTCTTGTCCCCCAAATGAGGATGAAAGAGACTTTTGAAAAATTTTAGAATTCCTTAAAAATCTCCATGGGAAAAGGGAAAATGTGTGGGAAGAATAAATGTAAATTAAAAATTTACATTTAATGGAAGATTCATTGGATAAAAGGAGATCTCCAAAAAGCTGAAGATTTGTCACATGTAGGAGATGTGACAAGTCCAAGGTTCTAGAAGCCCTTGGCACATGTGAAGTGACAAGGCAAGGCTTCTAGAATCTTGCATGGGGATGGAAAAGACCTTGGGAGAATAAAAATGAATTAAAAATTCACATGGGGAAGAGAGGAACCTTGGTAGAATAAATGTGAATTAAAAATTCACATGGGGAAGGGAGTTCATATCAAAAATGGTAAGTGGGAAGGTTGACCAAAAAAGGTAAGCCAAATGTAGCTAATGATTCTGATTAAGGTTGTGCAAACACATGATTAAGGTAATTAATGATGGATTAGAGGCAAGTGGGAGATTATGGAGGATGTGACACTTAATCAAGATTAAGTGGTGCACATCCTAATCATAGATTAATTACTTTAATCCGGATTAGGAGAGGGTTATGGAGAATGTGACAAGGAGAGAGAAAAAGGGGAATTAAAAATTAGTTTCAATTCAAATGGGTTAAATGACTAAATTAAATAATTTGTCATGTTTATTTAATTTAGAGAAGACAAAGGGGTAAGGTAAAGTATTTAATTTATTTAATTAGATACTTTAGGAACCTTAGGCAGAAAAATTAAATAATGATTAAATAAATTATTTAATCATTATTAATGAAATAGATGAATAACGTAGACGATTTTGATCATATGAGAGTGATCAAATTTGGATGTCTACATTTTGCCCCTCTTCGAAGTGCCGTTAGAATAACTGTGCTTCGAAGAAAAGAAAGTGCAGATGACTCTATAGAGGAAGTAATCGAGAATATGATGCCCCAGCGTGATGAAGAAGATATGAGATGTCCAATTAGTGGGGAATGGATGAAAATGCCCCAATCTTGGAAGAGATTGACTATGGTAGGTCAAATTAGTAAATGTGAAGGGTATGCCCCCTCGAGAGGGTGACGGGGGAAAAAGAAGGGTCCCGGGCAACATCTCGATAAGAAGAAATGGATGGTACAGATGGAAAGAGGATGAAAAATTATGCAAGTTTGCCTTTTGAACGAAGTCAATCGGACAAACAGAGTGCAAATGGTAGCCCCGGGAAGAGAACGGATTAATCAGAGGAATAAAAGGGGAAATAAAAGGTAAAAAATACCTTTTAAAAGTTAATATAAGGTAATTTTGAAAATTACCTCACCTCATTTGCACTGTAGCAGTTGAGAGAAGAAGAGAGAGCAAGCGATGAGGAAAGCGTAGTGATGCCGGAGACAATGACACCGATCATCCACCGGAGACGAGGTCTGACGACCGTGATGACATACAGATGGGCCTCAGCCAATCATAAAACCCTCATGCATTATTTTGAATTCTTAACGATTTTGTCATTCTGGTCAAAAATATGGGTTTTGTGGCTGGAAGAAAAAAAATGGTAGCCAGATTGATTTTTTGGTGGGGGAACAAAATGTCGCTCTGGCATACTTAGATCGCTGGAGCTTCCGCATGGGGCAAGTACACCTTTTGTTGTGGGCAGTTTTCCTTCACTTTGAAGTCACCATGCTAGCTGGCAGAGACGCCGGCGGTGAGTCCGCCTCGGTCGCAAGTGATCAGGTCAGTTGGCGATTGGCGACCAGCCTTCACGGGGTTTGGTTACCGGCCGCCGTCGCGGGAGGCGACGGCGACGCCCAGTGTGGGCGGGCCACGACAGGGGTGTAGCTCGGGGCGGGTTCACCCCACTACAGGGGGCAGATCCGCCTCGACCAGTCAAGGGCGCATACGCCTCGCTGCAGGGGGTGGATCCGCCCCGGCTGGCCGAGGGCGAGTACGCCCCTCTATAGGGGCGAAA